>BSYO01000015.1:10581669-11781669 GCA_033239525.1 Nepenthes gracilis
CAATATGAGTGAGCATACAGCCCAACAAGTAAAATCATACATCACTAACTAGAGGTAGGTAAAAGTGAAAGTAATAACTGGATGAAAAGTCATATACTCAGGACACAGGAAAACATGAGAGGAAGGAGAACATCCTGAATTATCTAGTTTACGTGTTTACACTAGTTGCGTTTTATTCGCTTTCATTATTACCGTTAATCTTTGCGAACCCCGGAGCAAGTAAGTCGTACTTGCCAACGATGCCAGAGAATGAGAAAGGGAATGTGTTCGCTATACATTCTAAAGTCGGCTACATTTTAGATTTACAGCACTCGACCATTGGCTACATTTTAGGTCTGCAGCACTCGACTACTAACTATATTTTAGACTTGCAGCACTCAACCATCTCAATCACCCCATATCCTCCTGGGACCAGGACAATCATCATTCTTTCACAATAGTATTCTAAGGCATACCTTGAATATCACCCGCCCCAGGAGCGGTCAGAGTATTTCTTAGGTTCCTACCATGATGTATATGGTAAGTTAGAGGGTACTACCGTATGAACCATGGTTTTAATTTTAAGATTAGTCTTAATCCTTTGAAAGGGAATCCACCATTTGCCATATGCATTCTCCAATCGAAAAATCACATTCCCATCACATATCTCCATCCGAGAGACTAAATCCATCATATTGCATTTTGTAGTTTCCCTTCCATTTACTTACTCGGTTCCTTCATTTCTTTTGGAATTTAAAACTTTTAACCATTAAATTCAAACTCGTAAAAGAGTTTGGATTTACTTACCTCAATTGGTCAAATACTACCTTAGAAGCCTCTGGGATGCATTCCCTTACTCCCGGTGCACAATTACACATTTTGAGGGCTTACAATTTGACACAAACATTTAGTCATAAGTTCCATCACAATTGAAGAGAGTTAAAGCATGCACATTTACCTTCCATTTTCGAGTGAACAGTGTCAAGCCACTTTTAGAGGGCTCGGACGCCGTGAATGGATCGATTCTTATGGAATCGGACGTCCGGTCGATATATACTTACAATTGGGATGCGTGGATTCATATTTTGAAGTCACTTCAACATATTATAAAGGTAGAAACATGCAAATTTCCCTTTTAATTTCAGGTGAACAGTACAGTGGCCTTTTAGAGGCTCGACGCCGCGAATGGCTCAAAACGTGTGAGATCGATCACACGGCCGACATATATACACATTTAGGATATGGTGATTCACATTTTGTGGTCAATTTAATGAAATATGGTGCGAGAACGAAAAACCCCCAATTCCCGTAGGTTAGGGTTTGGTGGTACTCCAACGATCAGATCGGTGAGTAAATCGGACAATAAATTACATAATCCTTGGTCTCAAGTAATGGGTATTATATTTTTTATGGTTTGGGTCGGTATCGAGATGAAAATACCCGATGATAAACAAAAAATATCGAAATGGAAAAGTTAGTGAGTATGAGAACACTTACCTCGACGCGTGCTACCTCTTTTATAACTAGCTATCGGTGGAATAGGACTCCCATAGCTCGATCTCCTCCCTTCTCTCTCTAGGAACGGCACTCTCTCTCTCTAAAAGGGTTTGGCAGCGTGGAGAAGTGAAAATCGCAAAGTAGGACACGGGTTTATAATCGTCGGCGCTCGAGCGCCCGATGAGAGCCAGGCGAGCACGGCCTTATGGCCTAGTTGCGCTTGAGCGCGCATAGGTGCGCAGCGAGCAAGGCGTTACTGCCTTTTGCGCTCGAGCCCAGGTTCAAGCGCATAGTAGGCGCGACCTTGGCGCAGCGTATCAACAATCCACAACCCTTTTTATTTTTTTCAAATTTTCTTCCGATACACATACTCATTCGTTCAATAGGTTTAGTATTAATTATTATCACATTAATTACCTCATACTTATTATATTTTTAGACTCGAAACCTCACAGTTGAGGTCTTCCGAGGCTATACTACAAACATTGTCACAGGGCTATTTAAACTTTAAGGAAGTTAGGTGCATATAAGTAACAACGGACCTCTCCACAAGACGCTCATGATCATTTATACGATCAAGCGCTAGGATCCTTTCTACCCAACAATGATTGTCTGATAACTTAGTTGGAAACAAATTTAGCAATCACATGATCAACAAGCCAAAACTCATCTGACCAGGAGATAGGCGCAAGATGTGCATTCTCAGGCAAGAATCATTTTTTGTTAGACTGTGGTTTGAGCAATTTAAAAATATTCACAAATATAAAAGTTACAATATTATTTTATGAAGCTGTGGAGCAATGTTACAAACCAAGGAGTGGGGGATTCAACAGTATTCCTCTGACTAAGGCTTAGTCCTAGAGGTTGGAGCTTGAAGATCTAATTGGGCCTTAGATCCCTAATTCTAGAAGCCAACATAGCTCCTAAGTTCCTCACATTTGGGTAGCCACGGGGAAAATTCAAAGTTATCATAGAAGTTGTCGTCATGCAAATATTGCTATCCTCATTAAACCCGGTATTCAATAAACAACCAAGCTCCTCTAGGTGAATGCTCCTTCTAGGCTTCTTTGTGAGCTTTGACAAGTCAGTTTGCCATCCCTTAATAATACACTTGATAGTGGAAGTGCGACAATTCACCTCAGCTGTCCAATCCTCAAAAGAATCGGCCCTCTTCTCGGTAGTCGTCAATGATGACAAGAAACAAGATTTTGGGACAATGACATCGACTAGCACCATGTGATCACCCATGGTGATCTTGGAAGACCCTCACATAAACATACCCTCCATTCTTGCAATTAAAGTATATTTGATCCACCCATCATGTATAATGATATTGGTCACATACTATATAGTAATTTAATGGCTATTGGCAATGTGTTCTCATGTTGTCTACGGTGTTCAACGAATTCATTGTCAACTCTTGCTTGAGTCTTAATGTCTTGGTATTTTTGACTTCTTAACAAACTTTCATTAGGTGATGTTGTATACTATTTTCAAAACTACCCATCAACTATACGTACGGAATACACAAGTTAGGTAATGTATATTTCTATGTGAAGTTTTCCCTTCTACAGTATCATCATGGGAGATCCAATGGCAGCATTAAATAGTAAAAGTAAATATGATTTATTGAAATTATATTTTTTATTATTGAATACATGAAGCTTTAATGTTTCAATTTGAGAGCTACTTGAAAAATTATGGTACATAGATTTTATAAAGTTTTATTGCTTATGTTGCATGCTTGTAAGTGTTTTTAGTTATTTGTTAATACTGCACAAAGATTTGAGCTTAACACAACTCATACAGTAATATTAAGGAGATATATTTAGATGATGGATCGTTCTATTCATTCATCTATATAAACAGGCATATTCAAAAATAATTGACACTATCCTCATATGCCGTGCCTATAACTCTGTGCTAGCTGCCATTAAGTATTGACCCATCATCTCTACCATTAATGCCCCTACACCAAACATATGGGAATGATGATTAAGGTATATGCTAATAAATAAAGGAATAGTGGTTCCTCGGTGATAAAACTTAATATGTATGTGATGTTGCCTATTCCTTTAAAATGTCATATATCGATTAGCGTCGTTAATATATTATAAACAATTGTTATAAGTTGCTATTCCTTTATAACAATGCTATAAAGGAATGAAAATAAACAAAAAAAAGTAGTATTCCAATGCAAAAAAAAAAAAATAACTTTAAGGAATGAAAAATCAAAAATATATTAGTTTCAAAATTTTTTGTAAAGCATGAAGATGATACTTTATCTTATCTACCTAATAAAATGATAAAGATATGTATAACCTTTTTTTAAAAAAATAAATTTGTGGTCTCCTTTTATATTTCTAACAGTGTTTGACTATTAGATTTTGGCTAATAGTTGATCCAAATATCAAAAAAATTTCTATTACCTCAAATTTTGATTGAACCATCTAGATGTGTAGTGCACAATTTTAGATAAAATTTGGAGCTTTTATATTTTGAGAGTCTTATATAATCTGGTATTTGATAAAAAAACAATAATTGTATATTTACTAATCAATTATATCTAGAACATATTTTCAAATTAATAAGTATTTTAATAATTGGTTAGTCATGAGACAATATAGTACTCTTGTATTGTAAATTTTTTTCCCAACTAAATGATGCTTTTTTATATAAAAATTAGTACTAAAATGGGAAAAAAATTATGTTTAAAAAATTTGTGCTTAAAATTTTGTCCTCAATTTCTATATTATTATCACTAGTTTGAAATAAAATTCAAATTATTTGGAGTCTCTTCACTGTGCTAATGGGTCTAGTCATGATGCAAGCCAATCCAGTCACGATGTCAACCAATTCGACGGCTAGACTACTACCCGGCGAAGCCTAATGTGAAGCAAGGCACAAAATTTATCGAGCTAGCCCATCTAATGCAAACAGTCCAGGGAGGATCAACGTCCAAGTTAGAGAATAGCCTCTGCAGTCCAACCAATCATGGCAAAGTCTACCCTCCACCTCAACTGTAGAAGTCTGCAAGCGCAGAAGACATCGGCGCGATAGGTCCCACCCAATAGAGTTGGCGGTCAACCATGGCGAATCACCTACCCACCAACAAATGGCAACCCAGCCAACCCATGCGAGAAACAACCTGGCCCATGTCGACCACCACCCACTGCGGTCACGTCACTATCATAAAATGATATCTGACCGCGGTGGCTTCCATCAACGCCCTAATGGCTGGTCAATCCCAATGGGACACCTGCCACGAGCCTTGGTGCCAAAATCTTTTCCATGAAGTATTACGAATCCCCCTCCTAACCACAAGGAAGGGGAGAGGGATTTTCAAGAACACAAGCAAGGAGAAGAAAAAGAACTCACGCAGAGGAACCAAGTTCTCCTACTTTAACACAGCTCTTCCTTCTCTTAACCAAGCCACTCCCTGCCACTCACCAAGTGTGCCTTAGTGAGCCACTCACTGAGTGCAATACATCGAGCCCAATCCTCCATCTTTCTAAGTTGTTTCCTGTTGAATGCATCACAAAAGTTAAAGCCTCTTCTCACATCCTCGCATACATGCATCATCGTATTCTCCCATGTCCCGTATATCTTTCCATTTTATAAGAAAGATTTTTCACTTGAACATTAGAGGATAAATCAAGGAATGAGTCTCGCCAATCCTTTGACCTCTTATTTGTTATTTATAGTGCACAGGTTCAAAATTAATAGAGATGGAGATCAAATATGCTCCAATTCAACCCATAGTGGATAATCGAGTGGCTCTCTAATCCATACAATAACCCAAATCTTGGGACGTATTATTGTTACTATATGTAGAAAAGATGTAAAGTCTAAACCATCAATCACCACACTCACAAGAGAAAAGTGAATATGGTCAACACTAGAGCGCAAACCAAGTATGCTGATAAGGGATACCGCCACTTAAGGCTATGACCCCTCTACAAGTAACCATGCAAGTGAGCTTCCCGAACCCGATATTCGTGTATTGGTAGCCTAGATGGGAGATGAATTTAAAATACTCCAGAGAATCAATAGTCGACTGGACGAGAAATAGCCGGGGGCTCCTGCCCCCACTACACTAGCGTTAGCTTCAAAGAAGAAGAGCCGAAAGCTGAAGAAGCCAGTTAAAAAGACCCCACGGCCCGACAACGCTAGGGCCTAGGAGGCCTCGAACAATAGGGCCTGGACCGACCAAAGGGTCTCCCAAGTCATGGGACACGAGAGGAAAGTCTAGAGCGGCGGAACCCTTGCTACTTCCATAGTGACCGAAGGTCATCAATCCAAGGAGAAGCCTTCTGCAGCATGCGGCCACCACAAGATGGGAGTCACGTGTGCATGTGCCCCTCCCCAATCACTTGAAGTTGAGGACCTTTCTCAATGTAAAGAGGGTCACATCCACCTCTTGCATGGAGGAGAAAGTGGAAAAGATTAGGAAGCAAGTCTTCAGAGGTGATGCCAGCAGATGAACTGTAGACCTAAGGAAGTAGCCCTTCATAGTGGAGATTCACGCACAGCCTCTCCCCCACAAATTCAAAATGCTAGCCCTCGAACCTACAGTCCAAAATCTACATGGGCTCCTCATCGGATGACAAATCTTCGCTAATTAAGAGAGGCTCATAATCGATGACATGAGTAGAATCATAAACAAACATCCAAAGCATTGATACATGAAAAACATCGTGCACCTCTCTTAAAATCGGTGGCAAGGCTAAATGATAGGCCACCTCTCCCACTTTCTCCAAAATCTTGAATGGGCCAATAACCTTGATTTCAGCTCCCTTCGATTCCAAATCTGGATACACCCTTCAATGACAATATCTTCAAAAAGATAAAGTCTCCAACTTCAAACTTCAATTCTGATCTTCTCTAATCGGCATAGCTCTTCAAACTTCAACTCCAAAATCTTGAATGGGCCAATAATCTCGGTTTCAGCTTCCCTCTGATTCAAAATCTAGATATGCCCTTCGATGACAATACCTTCAAAAAGACAAAGTCTTTGACTTCAAACTTCAACTCCAATCTTTTCCGATCCACATAGTTCTTCTGTCTGCTTTAGGCCACTTTCAGCTTCTCTTGGATCAATCTGATCTTATCGGACGTCTCCATAACAATCCCTGGCCCCATAAGCCATCTATCACCCATCTCTTCCTAGTGAATCAGTGGTCGACAATTTATTTCATATAGAGCTTCAAAGGGGGCCATCCCAATACTCGCCTGATAATTATTATTGTACGCGAACTCCGCTAAGGCTAAATGATCATCCAAGTTGCCTTTCAACTCCATCACCGTGGCGCTCAACATGTCCTCCAAAATCTGAATGGTCCATTTGGACTGCCAATCTGTCTATATGTGATAAGCTGTACTAAACTTTAGATCCATCCCCAACTCACGGTGCAAGCTTCCCCAATATTTTTGGATAAACCTGGGGTCTTGATCTAAACTATAGTCACCGGGATTCCATGCAATCTCACCACTTCATTAATATACATCCGGGTTAAATGATCTCTCTAATAAGTCGTTCGAGTTGCCAAAAAGTGTACCGATTTTGTGAGTTGGTCAACAATTACCCAAATGGCGTCATGATTTCTAGGCATCCTCGATAATCCTGACACAAAATCTATGGATATATCTTCCTATTTCCAATTAGAAATAGGCAATGGCTGCAAAAGACCAGATGGCTTCTTACATTCGGCCTTCAACTGCTAGCAGATCAACCATCTCCCTACAAAGGTCACAATTTCTCTTCTCATATTCCTCCATCAAAATATTTTTTTTTTAAGTCTTGATACATATTATTAATCCTCAGGTAGATCGTATACTTGGGTTGGTGAGCTGCCTTCATAATTTCCTCCTTTAATTCTCCAACATTGGGTACTCAAATCTAGTCCCGGAAACCTCAAGGCTTTGTTGGCTCAAACACTAAACTCAACTCTAGAGACTTTATTCAAATTTCCAATAACATCAGCTAAGAACAGGACACTCATCTGATCTTCCTTGATCCGCTTCAATATCTCCAATTGGATACAAAAATGCAACAAAATCATCTGATTTCCTTGGACATATCTCTTGATATCACAATGCTTCATGCATTCCAACATCTCTATCTCCTTAATTCTTAAATGAGCCGCATAACACGCTTGACGGCTCAGAGCGTCTGCTACCGGATTGCTCTTACCCGACTGGTACTAGATTTCACAATCAAAATCCTTTAGATAGTCCATCAATCTCCTCTACCTTATATTCAACTCTTTCTAAGAAAAAAAATAATTAAGGCTCTTATGGTCCGAATATACCAAGAACAACTCACCACATAAATAGTGCCTCTAGATCTTCAGGGTAAAAATTACCACTGCAAGTTCCAAATCGTGCATCGTGTAGTTCTTCTCATAGATCTTCAACTGCCTCAACCCATAGGCTATCACATTTTCGCTCTACATCAAAACACAGCTCAAACCTGTCCTGCTCGCATCACAATAAACTTCGAACTCACCTGAACCTTCCGAAATCATCAAGATCGGGGCGAATGTCAGTCTGTCCTTCAGCTCGTGGAAACTTTGCTCACATTCTTCCATCCAGACGAACTTAACATCCTTCCTTGATAAGTGGGTCAGTGGCATAGAAATGCTGGAGAAATTTTTCACAAACCTCCAATAATAACCCACCATCCTAAGGAAACTCCAGACTTTGGTCACCGATGACGGTCAGCTCCAATTAACAACAGCTTCAATCTTCTTTGGGTCCACAGAAATGTCTCCATTTGATATAACATGACTCACAAATGCAACTTCCTTTAACCAAAATTCACACTTCTTTAACATAGTATACAACTCCTCCCTAAGCATCTGGAGTACAATCCTCAGATGCTTGACATGCTCATCATAGCTCCTCGAATAAATCAATATATCGTCAATGAACACAATCACAAATTTATCCAAGTAGGGTCAAAATATCAGATTCATCAAGTCCATAAAAGCAGCGGGGGCATTCGACAACCCAACAGGTATAACTAGAAATTCATAATGCCCGTGCCTCATTCGAAAGGTTGTCTTTGCTACACCCTCTTTCTTAATTCTCAACTAGTGATACCCTGAATGAAGATCAATCCTTAAAAACACTTGCGCTCCTTGTAGTTAATCAAACAGGTTGTCAATCACCGGCATACTATGACTTCCAATTGTGCAAGAATAAGCCAGATAGGCTTGACTTTCGGAGTCCATCAAATGATAAACATGCAAAACCAAAATAAAACAAGGTGGCTCCTTCTGCACCACGCCTTAGAAATAGAACTGGCGTGATAACTCGTCAAACAATCCATGCCCAACATCATAACAAAATCATGCATCTCTAACAAAATTAAATCTACCATCAACTACAGCCCATTAATCCAAACTTCACACCTCGGATACAAGATATCCGTAACCACTGACAATTCCGAGGTCGTGGAAACAACCAAAATATGGTCCAATATTCTTAGAGGGGACAACAAATTATTTGCAAATCTTGGATACACAAAGGAAGGGTCGAACCTGAATCTAAAAGAATATGTGCAGGAGTATTAAAAATGACAATAGTACCTTCTACCACATTTAGCGACGCCTCCTCGTCTTGGGCCGTAACTGCAAAAACTTTCCCTGGAACAATCTGCTTCTTCTCCACCAGCCTCCTAGGAATGGGACAATCCTTAATCAGATGGTTGGACTTGCCACAATTAAAGCAAGCTCCAAACTGCTTGTAGCATGGCTTTCCTATGTGAAACTTCTCGTAGTAGTCACATACATTCATAGTTGCCGGCGAACTTAGTGCTGCTAGCACTAGATGCTCCACCTTCCTCTTCCCTTTATCTTCTGGTTTCATCCTCCAGGGATGTCCTCTAGATCCCGAGCCTTCGCTAGCAGCCGAGCCTCCTCGATTTTTAGCTCTCTTTATGAAATATTGCTGTTACTCAAGCTCCTTCTCAAATATAAAAGCCTGGTCTAAAATCTCTCTATAATTATGCAACTTGTACGTGACCAGTTGCTTCCTAATATCATCCCTCAGTCCTTATTAGAACTTATTGGCTTTTTTGGCCGAGTCGTTGACTCTGTGGTGGGAAAATCAGGAGAACTCCATGAATTTTGCTGCATACTCTGCTACGGTCTGATTCCCTTGCCGTAGCTACAAGGACTCATCCTCTTGCTCTCACAGATTGGTCGAAAAGCACTTGTTAAAGAACTCTACCTTGAAAATCTCCCAAGGGATCTAGTCCTCATCAACTCCCATGGCTCTCTTCTGAACCAACCACCAGTGGTCAGCTTCACTCTCCAACTATACGCTACAAAAGTCACCTTATCTTCTTCCAGGCAGCGAATAACGATGAAGATCTTCTCGATTCTTCTAATCCATGCCTCCGCTTTGGCTGGGTCTAGATCTTCCAAAAACTCCAGCGCCCTCTTATTATTAAATCAATCATACACCGTAGCACTTAGATTCACTGGAGTTGAAGCTAGAGCGGGGACTGCAGCTGGTTCAGGATGGCGATGTCCATGAGCCATTAGTTCCGTAATGTCGGCCATCCTTCCCATGATATTCAGATCTTCCTCTTCTCTGTTTGGATGAGAACTGACTTCAGAGGTTCTTCCTCGGCCTGAAATTTTGAATCCCTATCATCATACATTAACAATAAAATTAGATTTTCGCATCAAACTTAATGAAACTACCTAAACAAGGAGTTCGACCTATACTTCGGGTCAAATCAAATTAACCTTGCACTTAACTAGAATCAATCAACTTAGATCCTAAGCCATCTCTCAAACCATCTCTCTGATACCAATTGTGATGTACCGTATTACCTAATTTGAATTTGGTAAAATTTTGACTGTAATACAATCGTTAGACTAATGCAACTTGTACAAATCCCTGCATAACATACATATATATCCACAAAGCACAAACACAGGATCCAAAAAGTTACAATATATTTATGACTCCAACATCATGTTTCCAAACATCATGTCGAAACAGAGAGATGTCATTAATCCCTGAAAATACTCATCACAAAAACCTGCGGGAGCGTTTTATAATCTAATATACCATATTCTTGTTGAAGCATATGACCACTACTAGCTGAAGCATAAGACCACTACCAATTGAAGTCTATTCCAACATACTTTTATTTCAAAAATAATTTGGTTATACAATAAGACTACTAGCCACCCAGAATAACAAGCTTTGCCCCCTTAAAATATGGAGCCCCCTTACCTTTATATAGATTAGGTCATCTTTTCCATCTTCATCGGATCATCTTCAAATTCTACATTCTTTAGAAAGGTCTTGTAAGACTCGCAATCAATGAAATCATTATAATTTATAAAATTACCTCTTCCCTTTACACAATCACATTTCCTTCTTTCCTTGGGTGTAACTCAACAAATGGATTTTGTCATTGGAGAAACGACATGAAGTTGAAGTTGGTGGGGCAAAAAAAGTCTGATCAACATCTTGTTGACCGCTAAGAAGGGAAAAGGAAAGAATATGGTTAACATCCTGCTGACCGGCTAAAAAATGCTGAAAGAGTAATCCAATCAACACCCTATTCACCGGCTGGGAAAGGATTAAGGGAATAATTTGATCAACAAAACATTGACCGACTGAAGAAGGGTATGCATTTTGCCGGTTCGAAAAAAATGCCAATTGCTAATGTCAGTATGCACTTTGAAGAAAATAACCGGTTGCCAATGCCGGTTGCCAATACCGGTATGTATTTTGAGGAAAATGACCTGTTGCCAAAAATGCCAATTGCCCAAGTGCCGTGTTGCCAAAATATTGTGTTGCCAAAAATGCCAATTGTTAAAATATTTGTGGACATTTCCACCACATTGGTTGCACCATTTTGCCCGGTTGAGATAATAGCCAAAATAAATAAAGACCAAGGGCTTTTAAATGCTAATAGAATTGATAATGTAATGATAATGGCCGAGGTATGTTAATGGCCAAGGTATGCTAACGGCGAGGTATGCTAATGGTCGTGGTATCTAAAAATATTCGGGGTGTTGACATCGGCTGATGGCCAAGGTGCAGATAATAGCCAAGGTGACTGAGCGCAGCAATAGATAATGCCGAAACAATTAAAGACTATGGACTTTGCATTATGGACAAAATTCTTAGTAATGGACCGATGACATTGAATGTCGTCTAAAGACTATTGAAAATGGTCAATGACTCAATTTTAAAGACATCAAGTAATGCCTGAGAACCCCAAGAACATGAGGTAATATCCGAAGGGCTTAGTTAACGCCTGGGGACTGTAACAAAGTTAGTGGCAGTAGTAATCAACAAGAAGGGCAAAGTAATTCAGCTTAATATCGGTCCAAGGTCTCGGGCAACCGCCAACCAACACTTAAAAAATTTTGGGTAAACTTCAACAAGTAACTAAAGCCAGCAGCCCACGCCAACTACAGCAGCCATTTTAAGCAGCATGGGCAACTGTTTAGCTCATAAGCTGCAAGCTGTGAGTCATTGAAATGGGTAGTTGTCGAAATTTAAAGGAGAGCTATAGCCAATTTTGACTTCAAATAAGATTAACCAATAATCAAACGATAAAAGAAAGTACAATTAGAGGCCAAAACAGATGATGATTCAGCCAAATTTGGGCCACCCGACTGTTAATAAAGGAACAAAAGTATGAGGTGTAAAAATGAAGGATGACTCATCATATGAGGTGTAAAAGTGAGGGATGAGTCAGCGCATGAGGTGTAAAAATGAGTGATGACTCAGTACTTCTATCCGAGGTCTATATAAGGACGTGTAAGGGAGAAAGGAGATGCAAACATGAGAGGAAGTAAATTGTGATGAGAGAAAGCAAAAGGAAAATAAGAGAGAAAATAGATCAGGTACCGAAGACAGTAAGGAAAAGTCAGCTGAAATTTGACAAGTGTACTTGAATCCCTTTTTCATTTGGTATTGTTTATTGTTAATTCTTTTAAGTATTATTGTTCTAATACTTAGTTTGTTTCATAAATTTGATCATCTTATCAAATTAACATGGAATGTAATCAACTAAAGCTAGAATCCCAAAGCTGCAGCTGCACAGTTTCTGAAATTCAACTAAATCGATGATCAAATGATCACTAAATCTGCCAAATTTTGGTATACAACTAGTTTAATAACTTACATATATTCTGACCAAACAGCTCATAAAAATAAGCTAAACCGGTCAGTGAATCGGGTCCATAAACAGCAAGGGGTCTTGCTGAACTACGTTAGAATGCAGTTAAAAATCAGCCTCTGAACCGGGTCTGAATCGGGATCCAATTAGCCAAGGCTGACTATGATATAAACTTAAGTTCCTTAAGATAATGTTCAATGGTTACCCTGTGAAGATCGGACTTAGTCTCTCACGGCCTTAATCGAAAATCGACCGAGGTGGCCTAACGATTGGTTAAGAATTATTAACCGGACGGATTGAAATGTTGACCGGCCAGATCGTTGACCAAAATTATAAAAGTTGACCGAAATTAGAAGAGTTGACCAAGTTTATTGTGGTTGACCGTAACTAGGAAGACCGACCAAAATGACCATGACATCGCGGCATGTAAACAAACAATAGACACCGCGGCCTGTAAACGTGCAGTAGACACTGCGGTCTGAAAACGAACAGTAACAACCAAGGTTGTTTGGGAAATTAAAAAGAGATTGATAACTCATAAAAAGACCTACGACTTAGAAAAAGTCATTGACCAAAATGACCATGACACTGGGGCCTATAAATGAACAGTAGACACCGTTGTCTGTAAACGAATAGTAGACACCGCGGTTTGTAAACGAACAGTAGACACCGCAGTCTATAAACGTACAATAGACACCGCAATTGAAAAACGAACAGTAACAACTAAGGACATTTGAGAAATTAGAAAGAGATTGAGGACTCATAAAAAGATCGAAGACTTAGAAAAGTCATTGACCCCAAATTGATCACGAATTGGTCGCCAAAACAGCAACCATAATGGATTGCCTTAGAGAGGATTAAAGCAACCTGCTGAGTCATAAATTAAGACCCAAATCGATTCTCAAACTAGGCTTCGAACCGATCGAATATAATCCATGTTAAATCTGAATTTCGAATGCATATAAAAAGTTTATGGTTAAGTCACTAAAATGGACAATGCATTAGGTTCTGTTACGGTTTGTTACTATTCATGTTCTTATGTATATTCAATATTATGGAAAAATGGTGTGGAAGCTTATAAGTTTGATTTAAATATGTATTTCCTTCGGAATGGAGAAAATAAAGAAATAAGAATTTTGAATAATGAGAAAGCTTCCATATAAAGTGTCAAGCATGGATTAAGAAATTAAACTAATGATTTATTTTCAGTGGGTTATATTCCCGAGTATGCGTTAAGATATTATAGTGAAAACTCGATGACTGCCCCTGGGCCATGGAGAAACTTTTGGTGGCATTTTTGTTTTTTGGTCCCATATATCGGGTTATAAGTACACCACTTATTCAAAATGTTTGACCTTAGATTGTGTAGAATAATACTATTCTTTTCTCAATTGACTGCTCCGTTAACTGGTAAGGCTTACTACTCCTAATCTCTAAAGATAGATGATAAGTAAGAACTCAATGGATAAAAATTAAAAGTTTATATAAATTATATTCCTCTGATATCTGTATATGTCTATTTTAAGAATAAAAATATACATGTCGTTGTTTATTTGTGCATTATTGAGTATTTAGCTCACTCTCTTACCGTTTCTAACCCTTCAGATGGGAGTCAAGAGTTTATGCTGGATGAATAGGAGTGAAGATAGAGGTGTTAGGATGATCTATCTACTGTCTTTTTTTTATGGAATGTAGTTTATGTATGAAAGCATATAATAGATGCTGCAATAAAATAAACGCGAGTTATATCTCTGTAAATTGCTCCTATGGTTATTAGTTATGCTTTCGCAGATTTTATGGTAATGAATTTTGATCACTAGTAAGTATCTCTAAGAGGGCTGACATTGTATTATTATGCATATAGTGTTGGCGCCACTCATAAACGTGATAGTAATACAAATTCTGTGTACTATAGGTTTATATAAATCTTGCATGTATATATATTATCGAGTATAAGTATTCACGGATTTAAGTAGTAGAAATGTGATCCGTGACAGGTGGCATCGAGAGAAAAGAGATGCTTTAGGAAGAATTGACCTTTTGCGGAAGCTTAGATTAGGTAGGACATTAACGCTAGATTAGGTAGGGATAACTAAAAATTTTTCGGTAACTCTAGTAATGGCCTTAGAATAAGTAGTGATTAGTGTGCTTCAACCTGACCTACACTTTTTAAAATTTATATTGATAGGATTACAAAAATTGCCGATAGATAGAGACATACTTGAGCCAATCCCAAGATTGGGAGGCTCAATATCTAAATCTGCTAGGAAGAATAGTAGATTATATGGAAGCGATGGGGCCACGTAATTTCACTCCTGTCCCTGCACCAGCCCCAGCCCCGGCTCCAGTCGCAAACCTCGGGACATTTGCCTATGATCGCTTCACACATGAACGTGTACCCGACTTCCTGTGCGTGCGAACCCAGTCAAAGCAAAAACCTGGATGCGATGGTTGAAGAAGGTATTTTCGATTATAAGATGTCCCAAGGAGGACAAGGTTTTGTTCGCTTCTTATCGGCTGGAACGTGAAGCCAATTATTAGTAGTCCATGCAAAAGAGAGCTTTCAGAGTGCCTAATGATGAGTTCACATAGGCCATGTTTGAACAAGCATTTCTGGAGAAGCATTTTCCCTCTAGCCTTCAAGGGCAGGGGGAGAAATCTATGCGGCTATGATAAGGGTACCTCACAGTGGCTGAATACGATACAAAATTCACGCTCGATATGGTTCTTTTTTGTGGAAAATGAAATGCAAAAGGAGAAAAATTTTCAGTAGGGATCGCGAGATGATATAAGGAAACAATTGTCAACTTTAAAATTGCAGACATACGGAAGTATTGGATCGAGCTCTGATCTTTGAAAATGAGCTTAGAAAGGAAGATTTTTTTCAAGAAAAGGGTATCCTAGTGTGGTGATGTGGGTACAAGTTCTAATGCTGGATCCAGAAGGCCGCAAAAGAGAGCTAAATCGGTAGAGCCAGAAAAGAAGGACAAAGTGATAGCACCAAAACAACCCACAATGGTGACTCCATGTTCTCATTGTGGGAAACTACACGGAGACAAACCATATTTCAAATTACTGGGAGTTTACTATAATTGTGGTCAATCATGCCACCTCATGAAGGATTGTCCCCATCCTAGGAGAACTGAAGTGAAGAAGCTCACTGTCCCAGGAAAGGCATTTGCAGTCACTGCCCAAGAGGCAGAAGCATCTCCCAACGTGGTTGAAGGTACCCTCCTTATTTCTGATGTTCCGGCACATGTGTTATTTGACTTAGGCTCTACTCATTCATTCGTATCACCATAATTTGTATGTTGTCTTGCATCATCTCCGCAAATTTTAGACTTCTCCTTAGAAATGTTAATGCCTACAGGGCCATCCGTCACTACCGATATTATGTACCCAAAATGTATGGTGACCATTCACGAACTGAACATAGAAGTAGATTTAATCCTATTAGACATGTATAATTTCAACGTAATTGAGAATAACTGGCTAGCCAAATATCATGCCTGTATAGATTATTTTCACAAACGGGTTTATTTTGAAATTTTGGGATATGAACCACTTCATATTCAAGGAATCAAGCAAAAGGGAATGGTCGTATTTATACCAGCTCTACATGCTTAGCACTTGATTCGAAGTGGATGTCAAGCCTATCTAACTTATGCTAGTATTACTGAAAATCACAATACGCCGATTAAGGAGATACCGATAATTTGTGAACTTCAAGATGTATTTACCGAAGATTTGCCTTGTTTACCACCACATCGAAAAATAGAATTCAAAATCGAGCTTGTAAGGGGATCAAATCCAATCTCAAAGGCACTATACAGAATGGCACCCGTTGAACTAAAAGAGTTAAAATAGCAATTGCACGAACTGCTGGAAAATGGCTTCATCAAACCTAGTGTGTTTCTTTGGGGTACATTGGTATTATTTGTAAAAAAGAAAGATGAGACCTTGCGATTATATTTCAATTATCATGAACTGAACAAGATCATGATAAAAAATAAATATCTATTGCCATCGATTGATGATTTATTCAATCAATTGCAGGGGACTCAGGTATTCTCTAAAATTGATCTTTGTTCTGGATATCATCAATTAAAGATCAAACAGGAGGATGTGTTAATGACTACTTTCTAAACGAGGTATGGACACTATGACTGTTTGGTCATGCCGTCCAGATTGACTAATGTTCTAGTAGCATTATGGATCTAATGAATTAGGTATTCCAACCCTACTTGGACAAGTCTATGGTCATGTTCATTGACGATATTTTAATCTATTCTAAAAGCTATGAGGAGCATAAGGCGCATCTGAGAACCGTGCTCTAGACTCTTCGGGAGAAAAGGTTGTACGCTAAATTGAAAAAGTGTGAACTTTGGTTTGAAGAAGTGACATTCCTGGCCATGTTATCACCCAGGGAGGTATTGTAGTCGACCCGAAGAAAAATTGAAGCGGTTATCGGGTGGAGCTGACCTACAACGGTAACTGAGGTCCAAAGTTTCTTGGGCATGGCAGGGTATTATCTTCGGTTCATAGAAAATTTCTCCAGAATTGATATGCCCCTTACTTGACTAACAAAAAAGGAGATTAAGTTTGATTTGACCAATGAATGTGAGCAGAGCTTTCAAGAGTTAAAGAAGCGATTAATATCTGCTACAATTTTGACAACTCCTGAAGGAACAAGCGGATTCGTAGTTTATTGTGATACTTTTAAGACTGGGTTGGGCTGTGTTATTATGCAACACGGGAAGGTCATACATAGCCTATGGATCAAGGCAGCTTCTCATGAAGAGAACTACCCCACCCATCATCTAGAATCAGCTGTCGTTATTTTCGCCTTAAATATTTGGCAGCACTATTTGCACAGATAGAAATTTTTGGTATGCTCTGATCACAAAAGTCTCAAATACTTATTCTCTTAAAAGGATATGAATATGAGACAACGGAGATGGATCGACTTTCTAAAAGATTACAATTGTGAAATCCAGTGTCAACTTGGAAAGGCCAACATCGTAGCTGATGCTCTTAGTCATCGCACAAGTTTCTAGGCGAGAATACAGGCAAAGGAGATGGAGATGCTGAAGAATATAAAGCAATGCGACATCCAACGGTATGTGAAAGGCAATTGGATGATGTTGGCATTCTTTCAAGTTCAACCTGAGATACTGAAGAAGGAAAATGAGGAGCAAGTAAACGATCCATTTCTGATGAGTATTGCTGGAGATTTAGACAAAGACTCCAGAGTTGATTTTAACATTCGCACCAATGGGTCCTAAGATTCCGAGATTGAATATGTGTACCAGATGATAAGTAGCTAAGAGAGAAATTTTTGAAAGAGGCTCATCGCTCCCGGTATACCATTCACCATAGAATCAATAAAATGTGCCAGGACTTAAAGAAGACGTTTTGGTGGAGGAATATGAAGAAGGAAATTATGGCCTTTGTAGGAAGTTGCCTCATTTGCCAACAAATAAAAGTTGAGCGGAAAAGGCCTTCCAGGTTACTACAACCGCTATCCATTCCTAGTTAGAAATAGGAAAATATCGCCATGGATTTTGTTACGGGATTGCCACGGACCCCTAGAAATCATGATACTATTTGGGTTATTATTGGTAGGTTAACAAAATCAACACATTTCTTAGCAATTCAGACACTCTAATCCCACAATCGATTAGCACAGTTATACATCAATAAGATTGTTAGACCTCATGGAGTGCCATCATCAATTGTGTCCAACCGAGACCCAAGATTTGTCTCCAAATTTTGGAAAAGTTTACATCGAGAATTTGGAACTAATCTGAAATTTAGTACAGCATATCATCCATAGACTGATAGACAGTCAAAATGTACTATCCAAATTTTGAAAGATATGTTTAGAGCTGTGGTGCTTGAAATAAAGGATAACTAGGATGACCATTTAACTTTGGTTGAATTCGCATATAATAACAGTTACCAAGTAAGCATAGAAATGGCACCGTTCGAAGCGTTATATGGGAGAAAATGTTGATCTCCCATTCAATGGAAAGAGACCGGTAATAGACGACTTCTCAGCCTAGAGATTATCCAAGAGACTTATGATCAGATAAGAATAATCCATGAAAAATTGAAAATGGCTCAAAGTAGACAAAAGAGTTATGCAAATTGAAGGAGATCAGATTTGCACTTCGCGGTTGGTGATTATATCTTTTTGAAGATTTCACCATCAAAGAGGACAATTCGATTTGGACAAAAAGGCAAGCTGAAACCAAGATTCATTGATCCTTTTGAAATTTTGGAGAAAGTAGGGGAAGTGGATTACCATTTGGCATTGCCACCTAATTTTTCAGAAGCACACAACGTATTCCATGTATCAATACTTTGAAGATGTGCACAACTCGACTCATTTTATTGATTACAAGTAATTGAAGAGGACCTGTCCTATGCTGAAGACCAGTGCAGATATTAGATCGAAAGAATCAAGTACTTCGGACGAAGATCATTCCCTTAGTAAAAGTTTTGTGGCGTAATCACACCTAGAAGAGGCCACATGGGAGCGGGAAGAAGAAATCCATAATAACTACCCTCATTTGTTTTATTGAGACATGTAAATTTCTTAAAATCTCGAGGATGAAATTTTTATAAGGAGGGTAGAATTATAAGACCCGCGATCAATGAAATCATTATTATTTACGTTAATTACCTCTTCCCTTTATATGATCACTTTTCCTTCTTTCCTTGGGTGTAACTCAACAAATGGATTTTGCCATTGTCGAAACCACAAGAAGTTGTAGTTGGTCGGGCAAAGAAAAGTCCGATCAACATCCTGTTAATTGGCTAAGAATGACTGAAGGAAAAATCTAGTCAACATCTTGTTGACCGGCTTAGAAGGGCTAAGAAAAGAATTCGGTTAATATCCTGTTGACCAGCTAATAAATGCTGAAGGAGTAATCCGGTCAACATCCTGTTGACTGGCTTGGAAAGCACTAAGGAAATAATCCGGTCAATATAACATTGACCAGCTAAAGAAGGGTATGCATTTTGCCAGTTGGGGAAAAATGCCCATTGCTAATGTCAATATGCATTTTGAGAAAAATGACTGGTTGTCAATGCCAATATGCATTTTAAGGAAAATGACCAGTTGCCAAAAATGCCAGTTGCCTAAATACCGTGTTGCCAAAAATGCCGGTTGCTAAAATATTCGCGGGCATTTCCACCACATTGGTTGCACCATTTTGCCCGGTTGAGATAATGGCCAAAATAAATAAAGACCGAGGGCTTTTAAATTCTTATAGAATTGATAACGTAATGATAATGGCCAAGGTATGCAAATGGCTGAGGTTTGCTAATGGCCAAGGTATGTTAATAGCCAAGGTATGATAATGGCCACGGTATACTAATGGCAGGGATATGCTAATGGCCGAGATATGCTAATGGCCGAGGCATGCTAATGGCTGTGGTATCTATAAATATCGGAGGGCGATGAAATCGGCTGATGGCCAAGGTGCTGATAACGGCCAAGGTTACTAAGCAAAGCAAAAGATAATGGCCGAAATAAATAAAGACCGTAGACTTTACATTATGGACAAAATTCTTAGTAATGGACCAAGGACACTGAATACCGTCCGCTGACTATGGATAATGGTCGAGGACTCAGTTTTAAAGACATCAAGTAACGCCTGAGAATAATGTTCGAGGACATAAGATAATGTCTGAAGACCTTGGTCAATGCTTGAGGACTATAACCAAGTTGGCGGGAGCAGTCATCAGCAAGAAGGGGTAAGGTAATTCAGCTAATATCACTCCAGGGTCTCGGGCAGCAACCTACCAACACTTAGAAAAATTTAGGTAAACTTCAGCAAATAGATGAAGCCAGCAGCCCACGCCAGCTGTAGCATCCATTTAAGGTGCACGGGCAACTTTTAGCTCACAAGCTGCAAGCTGTGAGCTACTGAAATGGGTCGTTGCTGAAATTTTAAGGAAAGTTGCAGTCAATTTTGATTTCAACTAAGATTAACCAATAATCAAATGATACAAGAAAGCAAAATTAGATGCCAAAATAGATGATGATTCAGCCAAATTCGGGCCACCCAGTTGTTAATGAAGGAAGAAAAGTATGAGGTATAAAAATAAAGGATGACTCAAGATATGAAGTGTAAAAATGAGGGATGAGTCAGCGCATGAGCTGTAAAAATGAGTGATGACTCAGCACTTCCATCCGAGGTCTATATAAGGATGTGTAAGGAAGAAAGGAGAGGCAAACGTGAGAGGAAGAAAACCATGAGGAGAGAAAGCTGAAAGAAAATAAGAGAGAAAACAGTAGAGATATCAAAGACAGTAAAGAAAAAGTCAGCTGAAATTTAGCAAGTGTATTTGAATCTCTTTCATTTGGTGTTTTTGTTGTTAATTTTCTAAGTATTAATGTTCTAATACTTAGTTTTTTTCATAAATTTGATCATCTTATCAAATTAACATGGAATGTAATCAGCTGAGGTTGGCGTCCCAAAGCTGCAGTTGCACAGTTTTTGAAATTTGACTGAACCGGTGACCAAATGATCACCAAACATTTGGAATACAACCAGTTTAATATCTTACCTATATTCTGACCAAACTGCTCATGAAAATAAGTTGAGCCGAGCAGTGAACCGGGTTCATGAACAGTAAGGGGTCTTGCTAAACTATACCAGAATACAGTTAAAAATTAGCCTCTAAATCAGGTCCAAACCGGGATACAATTTTCTATGGCTAACTATGATATAAACTTAAGTTCATTAAGATAATGTTTAAAGGTCACCCTGTAAAGATTGGACTTAGTCTCTCATAGCCTTAATGGAAAATCGACCGAAGTGGCCTGACGACCAGTTAAAAATTGTTGACCAAATGGATTGAAATGTTGACCGGCCAGATAGTTGACAGAAATTATAAAAGTTGACTGAAATTAGAAGAGTTGACAAGGTTTATAGTGGTTGACCGGAACTAGGAAGACTGACCAAAATGACCATGACACTGCGGCCCGTAAACGAATAGTAGACCCCGTGGTCTATAAACGAACAGTAGACGCCGCGGTCTGTAAACATATAGTAGACACCACGGTCTGAAAATGAACAGTAACAATCGATGTTGTTTGAGAAATTAGAAAGAGATCGAGAACTCATAAAAAGACAAAAGATTTAGAAAAAGTCATTGACCCCAAATTGATCACGAACTAGTCGCCAAAACAGCAACCAGATTGGGTTGCCTCATAGAGGACTAAAGCAACCTGCTGAATCGTAAATTAAGACCCAAACCGGTTCTCAAACCTAGCCTTGAACCAGTCGACTATAATCCATGTTAAATCTGAATTTCGAACGCATGAAAAAAATTTATGGGTAAGTCGCTAAAATAGACAATGCATTGGTTTCTGTTACGGTTTGTTACTATTCATTTTCTTATCATATATTCAATATTATGGAAAATTTGTGTGGAAGCTTATAAATTCTAGTTGAATAAGTATTTCTTCCTAGAATGGAGGAAATAAAGAAATAAGAATTTTAAATAATGAGAAAGCTTCCATATAAAGTATTAAGCATGGATTAAGAAATTTGACTATAGATTTATTTTTAGCGGGTTATATTTCCTAGCATGCCTTAAGATATTATAGTGAAAACTCGAAGGCTGTCCCTGGGCCACAGGGGAACTTTTGGTAGCATTTTTGTTATTTGGTCTCGTATATTGGGTTATAAGTATACCACTCATTCGAAAAATTTGGCCTTAAATTATATGGAATAACACAATCATTTTCTCGATTGACCGTTCTATTAGTTGGTAAGGCCTACTACCCCTAGCCCTTAAAGATAGATGGTAAGTAAGAACTCTAAGGGATAAAAGTTAAAAGTTCATATGAATCATATTCCTCTGATATCTATATATGTCTATTTTAAGTATAAAAATATGTATGTCTTTATTTATTTGTACATTGTTGAGTATTTTGGCTCACCCTCTTTCCGTTTTCTAACCCTTCAGATGGCAGTCAGGAGTTTATACCGAATGAACAGGAGTAAAGACCGGGGCGTTAGGATGATCTATCTACTATCTTTTTTTTTTTTTGTGGAATGTAGTTTATGTATAAAAGCATGTAAAGGATGCTGCAATAAAATAAACACAAGTTATGTTTCTGTAAATTGCTCCTATGGTTATTAGTTATGCTTCCACAAATTTTATGGCAATGAATTTTGGTCCCTAGTAAACATCTCTAAGAGGGATGACACTGTATTATTATGCATATAATGTTGGCGCCACTTATAGACATGGCAGTAATATGGATCCTGTGTACTATAGGTATATAGAAATCTTGCATACATATATATTATCTGGTATAAGTATTCATGGATATAAGTAGTGGGAAGGTGATCCGTGACAAGTCTCTTGCATTTTGTACTTCCTAGACTAGAAAAACATAGGTCTTGTAGCATTTAAGCCTTTGCCGAATAGGTCAAGAGCTTGTGGTCAAGAACACCTCAAATATTCTTTTGCAGCCTGGAGAAAAAGTGCCTTTTGGGGAAACTAGATCCTTATCTTGGTAAACTTTGTCTTCAAATCTTCTAGAACTGACATTGTAAGATATAAATTGCAATTTTAGGATAGTGGATAAAAATGCATGAGAATGACATTGTAAGTATCTAAACCAGTCATACCATGACTTAATTTACAAGATTTTCTAGCTGAAATTGTTCAATATAGTGCTCATGAAGCCATCGAACAGCCCCTTGAGAAGCCAGAACTGATGGCATCAGCTCTGTGCAGTAGCAATATCCTTGTAGAAAATTTCAATTAGACAACCATAATGATGATTTATAACTGCAATATAGCTGAACTGCAATGCCCTTATTGAACTCAAGGAAACATAACTACTACTACTATTAGTACTGTTGATTTCATGAACATCTGCTACTCATTCTGCAACCTTTATGTATAACTTGGCATAAATGAAAAATCTAGCTGCCAAGGCAAAAAGAAACTAGATTTTGGGGGTGTAATGATTCATATCATCTGTTATTGAAGATGCAAACACAAGCAGAGACCTTTGCTGATCACATTCCTTGTTTGAATCAAAAGTAAAATCAGCAAGGCTGTCAAAGATGAACATTTTTTCATCCTAAGATCAGATTCTATTTTTCAGTTGACGGAATTTCAGCACCTTTATAATAAGTGTCATGTAGTTGTTGAAACTCAAAAGAGGAAGCACCAAAATTTAGTTCTTTTTCTTATATATCAGTATCAATTTCTGACTCAGATTTCTCATCTGAATCTGGTTTAAGTTCAAAAACATCAGGAAGGCCATGTTACTGCTGTTTCATTTCACACCATGAATTCAAATCGTACTTATTAAATCCTGGCACATTAAATTCATATGACTGTCCCTCATGCTCATCCTGGTACGTTAAATTTTACAAGAGTTCACGTCCTTGGAATATGCGATAATATGAATTCAGATTACATCCCTCATGATGTCTTAAAGAATAATTGATTTCCATTCATTCTTTTGCATGCTAGAAAGATTTAATTGCTTTTGCCTTCACCTAATATACCTTAAGTTTATTATCATGGATTTGTATTTTGAATGCGTTATTGATTTGTTATAACCCCAAATTTTTTTAGTATCTATGGATTAGAATTTTAATGTGTTATACTCTATATCCATTAATTATTATTTAAGACTTTTAAAAATCTAAAAAATGGCTTCCGAAACTAATTTCTCTAATTTTTTGTGTTTGTTACCTTAAGAAATATCTTACAATGTGCAATTTTGTTTTTAGTGCCTCTTTAATATTTTAATAAATTTTGTATATCTTTGATTTGCCCTAGATAGTCTTGAGCTAAGAAGAACGTCCATATTGTGGCAATTCTACCTATAAGGTAATAAGTTTTCAACATTAGTAATCATTACGAGTTAAAGAGCATTAGGTTTTACATTTTTATTACTTTTGAGGAATTTTTCTTTTGTCAATGCTCTTTCTTTTCAATACTCTTCAATTAGCAAAGCATTAAATGTAGAAACTAAGCAACTTTTTGGGCTAATATATAATATTTTCAATCAAATCAGTGCCAACTTCTTATCACTAAAGGTCATTGTCTAATATTCTTAAATGTGATGGACTACTTTAAATCATTCTTTGTTCACTTCATATAATAAGTTAATGCATAGAAGCAAATTAAGCACACCTTAGGGTTCACATTTCCTCTTTATTAGAAAATTTGTACCCGTAGTAGTGTTCTTTATAATATGGCTTATGTCTCTACCCTCTATGCTTCATTTTTTCCCACATTCCCTTACCTAAGATTGTGATGAAGGGTGATGACATTTATCTTTTGAATAGTTCATTTAGTGTTATTACGGTAAGATAACGTTTGTCCTAGTTTGTGTCCTATGTACCAATGTCAAATTAGTTTAGATCTTCTTTACCTAATAAGTTGTTTTGTGTGTTTGTGTGTGTGATAATGATTAAGACCGGCGTCGTACCCAGAGTTATGACATCAACGCCACACATTATGTAATTGTGGATGTTGGGATCCTATGTGGTTGTTGTGTTTGTCAAGATGTTGAAATTTGTTTCGGATGGGTTTTCTGGTTATGTCGGAGTTATTTTAGATGGATTTTTTTATTGTTGTATAAGATATTTATCAAATTTTATATTTGGCCGATGTCCATATCATAATCAAAATTTTGCCAAATTTTCGGTTGGAAATATGGTACGTCAATTCCAAATTTGGGAACCCAAATGTAGAGCAGTGGCTCTGTGAGAAATTGACCGACAATTTGGGATTAATGATGCATTGGGGTTGCGTAAATTGTTTAATGGAATTATGAAGTATCAATCTTGCATGTTGTGACCCCTGATTTAAGAGATTCGGCGCAGCCGTGGAGAAACAAAGCACGGTGCTTTGTTTTTCGTATTTTAGCCAAGTTTAATGACCCGAAGGTGGTAAGAGAACTTAGACCGATTATTTTGTAAGTAAATCATTTCCTTTTCATTCTTAGATGTTGATTATATACCTTCATGTAGTGATTTTGTGCCAACCGTTCCCAATCTGTGGTAAAACGGGAAATTGGAAAAAAGCAGGGTCACGGTCATGAGATTGTGGATTTTTAGGATTTTGTGTCGAAATCTATGTATTAATTAAGTTATTATATTGTTGCTACCTCACGCAACCAATCCTCCCTCTCTTCTAGGGTATTATTGTTTAGAATTGTGGTATTTGGGTTTCAATTCTATAAAGGGAAAACTGGCAGAACAGGGCTTTGCAATGGGAGTGCGTGCGTGCTGCTCGTGTAGGTGGTTGTGCAATGATGTGGGTGTGAGAGAGGTGGCTATGTAGGTGGTCGTGCAGTTTGAGCCGCTAGTGAAAGGGGCGATGCTGCTGCCGTATGCTTGGCGTATATACTCCCAATATGAGTGTGCGTATATATATATATATATAAAGTATGTATATATATATAATTAGATATGTATAAATATATAATCATATATGTAAATAATTATATATGTATAAACATATAATTATATATGTATATGGGTGTGTATATATATGTATATATTTTGTATATATACATTTGTATATAAGGGTGGATATATATATATTTGTATATAAAGGTGTGTGTGTGTGTGTATATATATATATATATGTATATTTGTATACATACATATGCAGTTGTATATATTTTTGAAAATAAGTGAGGTATATATATATATATTTACACATTGAAATTGCTAATGAAAAGTTATCGGAAATTATTATTTCGAGTATATTTTTGTGGAATTAATTAAGATAGTTAAAAAATATAAGAATCATGGGTTAGTTCGATAATGACAAAATTAAAGATATTTTGTGGCCTTGGAAGTGAGATTTGACATGACGGGAGGGCATATTATGATCGAATATGATATAAAATGTATATGTATATGGTCAGCCGAATTTCCTAAATTTTCTTAAATTTTTCCCTATTCTCATAGTGGTCAATCTTTGCGTTGACTTTAACCATGTGTGTATATTTTATTGATACTCTTTGGATAAGTAAAAGAAAGTGTATGAGAACTCTACCGTATCAGAGCGAATGTGAGTCCGTGGAACTATAGAGTAGTATATATTTTTCTAATACCTATTCCATTTCGGATATCAAGGTCATTGATCTTGAGAATGGATCCTTATAACCTAATGACCATCGTAGAAAATATTATCGGGATATCATTGACGATTGGTATCAGAGATGATATAAGTATGCTACGGGTACAGCCTCTGAGAAGATTGTAGGGATAGTAAGAAGACCATGGATATCCGATAATCTCATAGTACTTACCCAACTGCTGGGAGTATAAATACACAGTCTTTGGTCCACTATGATAGAATAAGATCTAGGAAGATTCTTGTAATCTCGTACAATTGTAACCTCAAATCGGGCTAATAATCAATTCTTATTATTCCCTACAATTGGTCAAGATCATTGCTATTGATGAGAAATGTTTATAACCTAATGACCATTGTAGATAATGATATTAGGGATATCATTGGCGAGGGATATCAAAGATAGTATGGGCATATTACAGGTGTAGCCTCTGTGAATATTGTATAGGTAGTGAGGATACCATAGATATCGAGTAACCTCGTAGTACTTATCCAACCGTTAAATGTGTAATTATACGGTCTTTGGTTCACTACAGCAGGATAAGATCCATAGAATTATTATTATTTCATACAGTTGTAACCTCGTACCGAGCTGATAATCGGATTCGATGGAATCCATGTTGCATTCTTGATACTCAATTGTTCATATGGTTTTGGGGTCGTGGACCCGACTTATCGTTGAGTCTCGGATAGCGGTGTGTACAACACCTACTATTATTAATTTTATGCATTTGTTGTATTATCTAAGATACTTACTCGTATTCCTCTATTATTGATTATTTTTACTTATTGGGTATTTTGCTTCACTCTTATATTTTATTAGCTCCAGAATAGACAGGTAAATATCAGAATAAAAGAAATTGCTTATTATCGGATAGACATCAGACAAAGGTGATCTTGAAGACGGAGGCTTCCATGATAAAAATTTGAGATTTTTGTTCGTTCATTCATTAACTTTTGGACATTTATCAAAGTTTCATATATGAGGAATTGACATTATGAACATCGTTGTTTTTATTTCAAGAAATTTATTATCAGTATTATGGATGTTCAATTAATGATATAATTATGATAATCATTTATGGTATATTAAATATTAGTAATGCGATGATTTTGAGTGCATTCAAATTATTTGATATTATAATCTATAACATGTAATTGATAATTTCGGATAATTCAAAATTTTTGCTTGGATAGTCCGGATCGGGTTCGGTACTTGAGCCTGGGTCATTACAACTAAATGGTATTAAAGAATTAAGATTCTGTGTAAATATTTGAGGATTTTAGAGTCCAAAGATGTTTCAGTTGTTTGAGGAAATTAGACAATCCAAGTAAAATTAAGGACCTAGCCTTCTTTTCTGTTAAGATGCGGGTACTAGAATACCTAAGAATTGATTGTAACCCCTTTTTAAATCTAATTATTATTGTGCAGCTATATCTGATGAAGCAAGCTATCACCCCATGAGCTCCCCCAATCAAGCGGCGATACTTTCAGATACGGCTGAAGTAGTCAAAGCACTTCATCAATTGAAAGGACTAGTGACGCAAGCCATGGAAGCACAGGTCTTAGGGCTAGTACAAATGAAACGTGATTATTTCGAAGAAATTCTGAAAATTTGGCCGACCATATACATATACATTTTATATCATATTCGATCATAAGCGGCCCTCCCGTCATGTCAAATCTCACTTCTAATACCACAAGATATCCTCAAGTTTGTCATTATCGAACTAACCCATGATTCTCATTTTCTTTAACTATCTCGATTAATTCCATAAAAATCCACTCGAAACAATAATTATCGATAACTTTTTATTAGCAATTTCAATGTGTAAATATATATATATATATATACCTCACTTACTTTCAAAAATATATACAACTGCATATGTATATATATATATATATATATATATATATATATATACACACACACACCTTTATATACAGATATATATATCCACCCTTATATACAAATATATATATACAAAACATATACATATATACATATATATACACACCCATATACATATCTAATTATATGTTTATATATATATATGTCATTATTTACATATACGATTATATATTTATACATATCTAATTATATATATATAAAGTATATGCACACTCATACTGGGTGTATATACACCCAGCATACAGCAGCAGCATCGCTTCCCTTCACTGCCGGCTCAAACTGTGACTCCCTCTCTCACACCCACCACACGGCACGACCACCTATATGAGTATCACGCACACACTCCCTTTGCAAAGCCCTGTTCTGCCGATTTTCCTTTTACAGAATCGAAGCCCAAATACCACCATTCTAAACGATAATACCCCACGAGGGAGGGGGAGATTGGTTGCGTGAGGTAGCAACAATATAATAACTTAATTAATACATAGATTTTTACACAAAACCCTAAAAATCCACAATCCGACAATCGTGGCCCTGTTTTCCTTAATTTCCCCATTTTACCACAGATTTGGAACGATTGGCACAAAATCACTACATAAAGGCATATAATCAACATCTAAGAATGAAAAGGAAATGATTTACTTGCAAAAATAATCAGTCTAAGTTCACTTGCCACCTCTGGGTCCATTGAACCCGCTGGAATACGAAAAACAGAGCACCATGCACTATTTCCCCACAGCTACGCTGAATCCCTTAAATCAAGGGGTACAACATGCAAGATTGATACTTCATAACTCCATTAAACAATTTACGCAACCCCAATTCATCATTAATCCCAAATCGTCGGTCGATTTCTCACAGAGCTGTTACTCTGCATTCAAGTTCCCAAATTTGGAACCCTAAGAATTTTGCTGATTTCCCACCAAACAAGGCATACAATTAGAGGTTTGACATTAATAAAGATGAAGAAAGAGTTTATTCTGCGAGGTAGGAAGTTTACTTGCGTCGATTTCGTGATCAACGACGGCAGCTCTGCTTCGGTGCATTCTCCCTCTTCCCGGTTCCTCTTCCTCTCCTAACTCTACCGTCTCCTTATATAATGATGAGTGGATACAGGGTTTCCACAGGGTTTCCATGTAAAAACCGATTCCCTTCCTCCTTTGCCGCTGCTCGTCTTCACCTTCCCTTTTTCCCTCATTTCCTTATTTCCCTTCCCGTCCTTTTCTTTCTCTCTTCCTTTCCTTTCCTCCCTTTTCCTTCATATTTTTCCTTCAACCGATTATTATTATATCTTAATTATTATTATATCTTAATTTTAGTATTTTTATCTTCATTATATTTTCAGTTAACATATTTTGATATACTAATTCCCACCTATCATCTTCAATTTTAGTTAGCTCGGTTCATAATTAAATTAACTTAACTAATTCACTAATTAATTTAAATTTTATTTAATGGCCTAAGCATTTATTCCTAAATCCCTTGATCCAATTATTCTAACTCATTAAGCTCACGCATCAATCCAACTATACTAATTTTAAGCCCATCGGTGATTAACAGTTATTAAGTAATTATCAAAATTAATTTTTATAATATATTTTAAACATTCATGGCGTTACATCGGATGAAGTTTCGCTCGCTGCCTATAAGTTGAGTGTGAGGCAAGCCGATGGTAGGCTTTTCAATGTCACACTCTATCTCTTGGGATGTTTTTGGAGGTAATTTTTGGAAGAACCCTTTTTCCATGTGACATTCAGGATGGCAAGAAATTGAAATTAATTGACGAGGACAAGGGAATAAGTTTGTGGCACCAAAAAGTATGTGCAATTTTGTATGTATGTTTCAAATTTCTAGAATGAGCTTTGATAATATCAACCCCTAATTGGCAAATCATTGTCTGATAGAATTATGTATTCCGTTTTTCGGTCTGGGTCTGTTTATGTGAATGGTTTTGACTAATATGATTTTATTTTAAATGCTGAACTTTGAAGTGATATTAAGAATGATTTGGTGGCAAGTTGCCATAGTAGTGTAGATGATTTTGGTAATAATATTTTGACTTGCAATTGGGATTGTGAATTTTGAGGACAAAATCGACAAAGAGATGATGGAATTAATAATGCTGTGCTTGAAAGATATATGATGAAAATGTGTGCCAAGTTTAATTGGCATATTTGGCCATACCTGAAAGCAATTCTGCTATCATTAAGGATTTCCTGATTGTATGAAAATTCGAGAATGTTATTAAAAAAGAAAATTAGCCTTTATTATCTTCTGATTGGCAATTAAGGTTGATGTCGAGGTTAAGCCAGAATCGACACTGATTTTGAGGACCCCAAATAGAATCGATGAGGTTACCCATGGATTTTTTTAAAAAAAAAATTAAATTACATAAGGAATGAATTATTAGATAAATAAATATTGGAATTCGATAGGAAATTTGTTAAATCAATTGTGAGGCTTAACGTTTCTTAAAACCAATCTGCATTTGGAGTAATGTTGAGTTAAGGACGAATTAGGGCATGTGTCTAAGGTAACATTCGGATAGAGATGCTAGTTGGTTGGAGGGAGTGTTACTTTTGGTATGTTGTCTTTTTATGGTATAATTGTAGATCTATAGAAGATTAAAGTAATGATTAAATTAGGAAAGACCGGATTGATGTCGCGAAGGTGCATGATTTTCTTAGATCTAGTTGAATCCGTTAAATAATTTGTTGAGGGTTGTATCCATAGGAAATTTAATTGGAGGTGATCAGTATTTGTTGGAATAATAAATACAAGAAGAGTTTTCAAGAGATGAAAGTAAATTATCAACAAGTTCGATTGAATTGATCCTCGATTGATCAAGTAAATTTGTGGTTGGTTGTGATAGTTTCAAGAAAAATTTGGGATTATATTAATAAAGTACGTCTGGGAGGTCGCCTTGGGGATTTAAAGATACTAATTATCTAAAAATAGTTATTGTTTAATTTGATCAGGAAGGCTTAAGGAAGTTAATTCGCTGATAGGGCTCGATCATGCGACTGTGTAAGTGGATGGTTTCGCATAAGAACTATGATGATGAGTTTTGGTGTTAGTAAGAAGTTAAGTTGTTGAAATCAAAGTTTTGCAATGACAGCTCCAAGGGAAAACTTTGGTACTTAGTTTGGATTTTATTCCGACATTTGGAGTCTATATCCTAGATGAATTTGAAGATTATAGGCTTGGCAGTAATTGTATCAATATCATTAGGATTACTTAGGACAACTGATACTACACTAAGTGGCTAATATAGGCTAATAGATATGAATCACAAGTAGATTTTTGAGGTATTAGTAAATGGTTAATCAGAATAGCGTAGTGGGTATGTGTGGACCCACAAATCTCAGGATCCGATTTGAGGTTCAAGGTGAATGACTACTTTCAAAATATGGAGAAAAATCAAAGTTGAGGCTTGGTAGTTTGTTTGAGATTTCGTAATGAGTTGGAGAGGTGACCGATAAATTGCTTAGTCTTTGAGTTTAATGGATTATGAAGATGTTTCTCACTCCCATGGATCGATAACTAATGAATTAAGTGTGGGATCAAAACGAGTTGTTGAGGATGAATAAAAATTTTAGCCTTTTGATGAAGTTTCGGTTTAAAAATTTTAGGAATGTGAATCAAGTGTTGAGGATCGGAATGATTTCATTAATTAAAGTTCCTTAGAGACATCATTAAAATCAAGGAAGTGATTTGAGAATACAAAGAAGAAATTCAAGAAGAATATCCTTAATTGTTGAATTTTGCGATTCATCAAATTTTGAGGATGAAATTTTTATAAGTGGGAGAGAATTGTAAGAATTTGGTTACTAGAATAAAGCAACCCCGTCTTAATAGAAACCAACCGAGGTGGTAAGATGGTAGGTTAAGAAGGAAGTTGACCGGTTAGTATCGTTGACCAAATCAACTTGTTGACCGGCCTTGACGGGAAAATGGCCGAGGGAGTTGTTTTGATAATGGCCGAGGAGGTAATTGTGACCGAGGAAGTTGTGATAATGGCCGAGGAGGTAATTGTGACCAAGGAAGTTGTGATAATGATTGAGGAGGTATAATGGCCAAGGAGGTAATTGTGACCAAGGAAGTTATGATAATGACCGAGATAATTGATAATGACCGACATAGTTATTAGTGACCGAGATAGCTGATAGTCAGCCGAAGTACGAAGTTGACCAAATTTGACATATAGTTAATGGGCTTTAATGAAAAATCAACCAAAATAGTAAGATGGAAGGTCAAGAAAAAGTTGACTAGATTGACTTGCTTAAAGAATTAGCTTGTTGATCGGATTAGAAAAATTGATCGGTTAGATAGTTGACCAGATTTGGCATAAATGGCCGATTTTGGCTAGAGTTTGGACTGGCCAAAGTCAAATTGAGTAACCTACTCTCAACTACTCTATTGACCTTTTAGAAAAGAAATTTGAATGGGAAAGGAAGTACCAAGTAGGTGACCTATCCCACTTGCTCTCGTATGCCCATTTGTCTATAAATACCGAATTTAGAGGTTAGGAAAGGGAGTACGAAATCGGAAAGAAACACGAAGGAGAAGAAGGAGAGAAAGAATTTCGATTTGAGTAAGGAAATTCGTAACTCAGAATCAGGCAAGTGTATCCTATGTTATATCCTTGGCTGTTACTAATTCTCGTTAAAAATCTGGTATTATTATTCTAATGTTCTTCTTCGCTATGTTTCTACGAAATGCATGTCATGATAATTACTTCTCATGTTTTATGAAGGAATTTTATGATCAATGCATGTGTTATGTTTTATATGTTGGATTTTGTTCCTCGGTTCGTACTTGAAAATTGTTAGAATTCCTTTTATTCACTGAGTTGAAATTGCAATAAAATTTGGTAAAGTTTAAGCTAGGGTGCACAGAAAGGTTATCTTACATATTTAATTACTATAAACAAAAGTCAGTTTTCATATTTAAGATCTCACCCGTTTACATATTTGTTCACCGTTTGTAAAAGTAAAATTGCTCTTTAAGGACTTCGATCATTTGAAATTCAAAACAATTTTAACGGTCAGATAGCTATGGGCCTAAAATATATCCAGTTCTGATATATGGTGGTTGAGTAGTTACGGGCCTAAAATGTAGCCAATTTTGATATATAATGGTCAAGTAGTTGCAAATATAAAATGTAACCAATTTCGATATATGATGGCCAAGTAGCTGTAAACATAAAATGTAGCCAATTTGATATGTGATGACCGAATAATTGCAGGCCTAAAATGTTGCCAGTAAAGGAAATTTGGTTTTGGATTTGAATTCGTTTTGAAAGTCAATTCTCATGAAAATGTCTTTGTTCCATGTTTTAAGGCTCTGTATGCAAAATACTCTCGCTCCATTTCTTTTAATTTCGATTCGAAGCTATATTTATACATATCTTTGTTTATTTGTACATTATTGAGCAAACTGGTCACTAATTACTATTTTTTACCTTCAAACGAGTAAGAATTTATGTCAAATGAAAAAAAATAGAGTCGGACGGACTAGCTAGGCTGGAAGGCCGACCTGGAATCACATAGCAGTTTATGGATTGACCTTTGATATATTTTGGTAATTTTGGAGACATTATTGTATAAACGAATCAACTATGTAAGTTAATGGATATTTGTATACTTCCACTTGGCATTATAGTTTACGTATTTTCATTCCTAGTGGCGTCTCTCATGGTTGTAGTTTCGCCTCAATGGCGACCGACCTAAATAAAGCCGACCTAGTTATGTGGTCGACCTAGATGAGGCTGACTTGATGACCGGCCAATTTGGATCATGTGCATGTGATTGAAATTTTAAGCCTACCCATTTATATGTCTTTTGTATAAATTTATTATTCAGGTTATATGTATAATTATTGACAGAAGTCATTGGTGGATTATGACCCGTTCCGTCACAGTTCAAAGCTTCCACAATCACTAATCCTTATCGTTGCTACATTGTCGTCGCAAATCCGGTAAGTAAAAAAATTACTCCCTCCCTTGCAAGTAAACCTTCATTTCTCATTGTTGATGTCAATCCGTAAGTTTTAATACCGTTATTTGGAGAATTGGCGGCTTTTTGTTGTGAATCGATAATTTAGGAAAACTGAATGTTCGGTTTGGGTGGTCAGGGACCATGAAATTGAGGCATAATAATCAATAAATTTATACTACAAAATCATTTTTTTACATATTAGAAGATACAAATTGTGTAGGGATTACTTCTTGCTTCTTTTGATTCTTAAGTGAAATGGAAAACAGAGGAAAAAAAAAGAAAGCATAACACTGTGTTTGGGGCTTTTGCACTGAACGGTAAGCAATGGCTATCAAAATCGTACGAATTGAGGGCTAATAGTTAAAATCTATACTCAATCTTTTATAAATTTCTCCTTTCTTCTTGTTGACATTATTCCCATCCTGATTTTGGAAAAATTGGCTCTCATTTATGTGAATTAGAAAATTGGAGAAAAACATAGACAGATAGCACAAAAATTGGAAATTGAGGGTTGTTACTAAAATTGGGGCTTGATGATTTGTGAAATTATATTATAACTTCTCTTGATTTATATATTTGAAAGTGAAAGTGAGATTTCCGTTGCCCTGATGGGAATCTGATGAAATGAGAATAAAAAGAGGGTCGTGCTCTATTTTATGAAATGAATATGGTGATGGTGGGTAAACAGGGAGGATAAGATGCATATAAATCTACTGTGTTATTTGAGAATATTAGTATAAGATGTGTATGCAGTATATATATATATATGGACAGTAGTGGCATGTGTGTGTGTTTGTTAAGGCAGTGTGTGTGAATATAAGTGGGTGTATGTGTGTGTACTGCTCATGTGTATTGCTCGTGTGTGTGGGTGTGTGGTGCTGAGTGTGTGAGAGAGATCTGCTGTGTGCTCTGGCAGTGTAAGGATGGTGCTGCCATGTGTGTAGTGCTATGTCCACGAGGGAGAGCTCCTATGTGTGCTACCAATGACAGTGTGCGATTTGGCAACTTATGTGAAGGCATATATTTACATGGGTGTATTCGTGCGTAGGAGAACCATGTAAGTGACCATACGTGTTAGGCTTTAGAAAATGGAGATGAGGTTATTATTCAATTTCATTGGAAGCTTATTAATTAAAAAGATAATTATATATAGTTAAAGATCAGTTAATTTTCGTTGGCTTGTTTTTGGATTTTCTCTCATTCCCATGACAAATGACTCTTTGCGTAAATTTAAATATGTGCGTATATTTTATTAATACTCTATGGATAAGTAAATGAGAGTATATGAAAATTCTAGGATATCCGAACAAATGGGAGTTCATGAGATCTTAGAATAGTCTATACTTTTTAATACCTATTATATTCTGTAGGTCGAGGTCATTGATATTAAATAGGAATACTTATAGCCTAGTAATTATCATAGAATATGATATCAGGGATATCATTGGTGAGAGGTATCAGAGATGGTATGAATATATTACGAGTATAGTCTCTGGAAGCACTGTAGGAGTAGTAAGGATACCATAGATACTAGGTACCTCGTGATACTTACCTAACTGTTGAGGGTATAAATACAAAGCCTTTGACTCACCATAACAGAATAAAGTTCATGAAAATTATTATTGTCTTGTACAGTGGAGATTATTATTATCTCATACAGTTATGACCTTGTATTGAGTTGATGATCTCATTCGGTGAAATCCATGTTGCATTCCTGATATTCAGTTGTTTATATGGTTTTTACATCATAAATATGATATGTTATTAAATCTCGGATAGCGAATTATATATTGTATGTTATTATTAATTTTATATATCTAATATTATAATCTGATATACTTATTTATATTCTTATATTGTTACTTATATTTACTTGTAAGATATTCGATTCATTTTTGTATTTTCTTGACTCTAGACTGAAGAGGTATCGTATGTACTAATTAGAATTTATGAGATTGTTGTTGAGTACCGATAGAGGCGATTCTGGAATTAGCGGCATATGAGTAATGATAGAAAATATTTTTTTAATTATAAATGTTACATTAAATGATGTATTTATTAGAATCATTTATGGTACGATAATTTTTAATAATTTGATTATTTTAAATTTATCTATATCGATGGATTTTAAAATTTATATTGGATAATTGATAAATTTATATGATTTGAGATGTTTCCATATGACGACCCGAGTTGGGTCCAGGACTCTGGCTCGGGTCATCACAAGTTTAGACCACTTAAATTGATTTATTTTGGATATGTATTTAGATGTTTGTTTTGATATCTATTAGCGAGTGAGATATAGGGAACTTAATGTCTACACAAATCCAATTTGGTCATTTACTGCTTCTAAGAATTATTAGTTGGATTGTCATTGTTGTTGTTTGCTTTCCAAGTCTATTTTCTCCTAGATGAGTTCATAGTCTTATCTTTTAGGCCTCTTTGCTTAGTTAGTTTCCTCATTTGTTATGTAAGCTTGATCAACTACTTTAGCCTCCAAGAGAAGTCTTAAGATCCCATTGGGCTAATAACTTGAAGAAGCCCCCATGATGAATAGTCACTATAAAAACATTCAATATTCCTTTTTTCAATAAGCTTTAAGATACTCTAGGTTTTGGCATTTAAGCAATCGAGTGACTACTCAAGGCTTTCACTAGGGGCCTATTTGACCCTAGCTAGATTGTGACGGAACGGATTATTCTCCATTGAATAACCTCCGTCAATGCCTAAACACACCCTAGAGCCCATAATTAACCTATGGACTCTACCGAAAATCCCACGCAGAGTTTCTCCGCAACCTGGACGAAACCAAAAATACAACCCGCTTAAAATATCCCGCAACAAGCACACATCTAAACAAAAGGCTTAACTCAAAGCCTACAACACGCCACACAGATCACACATCGCCATATCATCCATGGCTCCAAGACAAGACACAACCTACGATCGGGATCTGTAGAGATGCCATCTAATGAAACAAAACTCAAAATATTTATACGTATACGGGAAGCATAACTAAATCATCAATATCTCATGGAAGCATACAAAATCATAAAACAACAATAAGCCACATCCATCCAAAGGGGTGTCCACAATCCGATCCAACTCGAGTCCAATTTCTCGATAACCCACCGTCCAATTCTCATCAAGCAAGCCTTTCCTTTGCTCGTACTACTGCGCGCAACTAAGTGTTCTCATCTCAAAATAAAAACATCAACAGCAAGGGTGAGCTAACAAAAAGCAAAATATAATCATACACACCCTCCAAGACACGCACAAGAACTGAAACCGAGGGGATACACACACTCTCCAATCAAGGAACAGACAGGAATGGGAAGCAACCGGGATCACTCGATCCCTAATTCTCACGATCACATGGATTTGTCATTATTCCGATTCATTTGGATTTTCACCGCTCATCTTGAATCATTGGGTTCATAATCACATGGTTAATCTTGAATCACTTGATTCATCGCTTGATATTATTCACTTTCATTATTATATCATCTTTGCGGACCCGGCTAATAGATCGTACTAACCAACGATGCGAGAGAACGAGGACAGAATGTGTTAGCTACACATTCTAAAGCCACGGCTACTACTTTCGGTCGGTAGCACACGACCCTCTTGCATCCATGCAACAATCATCACCGACGACTACATCTCAATATGTAGCGTCGACACACCCCACACCCCGGGGTCCGTGGCAATCCTCGTTCTTCCACAAAAGTTTCCTAAAGCGTACCACAGACATCACCCGCCACACGAGCGGCCGGAATATAGGCGAAGTATCCCTCGGGTTCCCACCACGATGGACATGGTACACTAAAGAATACTACCCATATGACTCGGGGTCCTAGTTTCTGTGGTTAGGTTCGACACTTGAGAGGGAAATCCACATTTGCCACACAATCATATCTTGGGAAACCTCATTCCCATCACAATCATCTCCAACCGGGAGATTACATCATCAAACACGTCTCCATCCGTGGAGATCATATCATCTCAAGCACAATGTGGACTCCTTTCTTCCTCGTCACGGATCTCAATATCCAATGGGACTCAATTCCTTAATCCAAGTCATCACAAGTTCGCTTCCACTTTCTACGGGATCCAGTTCCCTTAGTCACAATAAATCAATCCCAAATCCTCAAGAGAGACTAGATTTCATACCTCAGACGATCACATATCATTTTGGAACCTCTGGAACTCATTCTTTTGCCTCCAGCACACGGACTCACGTTCGGGGTTTATATTTACATTTAATCATTTAATTCCCTTAATCCAAGTCATCACAAGTTCGCTTCCACTTTCTACGGGATCCAGTTCCCTTAGTCACAATAAATCAATCCCAAATCCTCAAGAGAGACTAGATTTCATACCTCAGACGATCACATATCATTTTGGAACCTCTGGAACTCATTCTTTTGCCTCCAGCACACGGACTCACGTTCGGGGTTTATATTTACATTTAATCATTTAAACGTTACTTTCATTACAATTATGATCGCATATCACTTTGCATTTCTCATTTCGCTTTGGGTGAACATTATCGGATTACTCTTTGGACACCCTACGCGAACACGGTTCAATACTTGAGATCGGACGTCCTCAATTCGTACGTTCGCATACGGATTACACAATTGGGGTTCGATTTACTTGTCACGAGGGTGGAAGTACACAACTTCCCATTCATTTACGGATTATCCACAACGGAAACTATCAAGGCTCCCGGATGCCACGAACGGGTCAAATCTTGCGAGATTCGCATCCGGGTCGATATATACACAATTGGGACACGGGTATTCATATTCTAGGGTTCTTTCATCATCTCAAGAAGGTGGAAACACGCAAAATCCACCTCCGGTCTCGGGTGAATAAGAATGTAACGCCCTTTAATGGGCTCGACGCCGCGAACGGGTCCAAACGCGTGCGAGATCGGACCCGCGGCCGACATATGTTCATATTTGGGACGTGGGCTTTCCAATTTTGGGGTCAATTTCATGATACGGGGCCGGAAATGGGAAACCCCAAAATCCCGTAGGTTAGGTTCCTAGAAATCACCGGGCGAATCGGACCTTGTTCGGACAACTAACTACATTTTCTCGGACCTCAAGGCATGGGTATCGATATTCTAACATTCCCCGTGGGTATCGACACAAAATACCCAACGAAAATACATAAAACAACGAAAGAGAACGAGAAGTGGGTATGAGAACACTTGCCTCGACGCGTGCTTTCACCTTTATACCTGGCTCTCGGGCGGAATCGGACTCTCGGGCTCGATCTCCTTCCTTCTCTCTCTAGTCGCGCCCCTCTCTCTCTCCTCAAAACCCTCGGGCACGAGAAAAATGAGGGAGACGAACGCGCGGGCGCAAAGAGATATGATGCGGCCGCTGAAAGGGCCGGGCGAATAAGCACGCTGCCACCGCCGAGCGCCCCCGATCGAGGCGGGCGAGCGCCAGCCACGGGCCGGCTATGTTCATCCGCTCGAGCCTCGCTCGAGCGCCTGCGAGCTTCAAATTTCCTAGATTCGAGAAATAATTTCCCGATTTTTCTTCCGATATCAAACCTTAATCATCCCATAAGATTAGTATTGATCATTAACATACTAATCACCTCATAATTGTCGGGTTCACAAATCCGAACCTCACAACTCTCCCCACTTATAAAATTTCGTCCCTCGAAATTAACGAGCCTCGAATTCCCAAATCCGAGGTGAACTCCTCAAAACTCGAAATCATTCCTGACAGTGATTATTTTAGAACCTCAAGCATTGGAATCGTCCTAGTTCTCATCATAAAACAAATCCTTAGCCTTTCAAAACAGCCCAATCCGGTCACTTATCGATTCTCTCACCATCGATACAAGGAAGACCTCATAACAATCCTCCAAATTTCAAAAGTGACCTTCAATCATGCCGACATCTTCCAACTCAAACCGACACTTCAAACGGATCAATGACCTTTCACTTGAATTCATTTCATGCCTCGAAAGAAATCGGTCATCGGGACCTCAACCTTATTCAGAAATTTCTGGGCCACGGGCCCACAACGCTTACCCTGCGCACTCTGATCAATCCTCAAATCATTAAATTACGCCACGATCAAAACTCTGATCATGACGATCACCCAAAGAGTGGACAGAACTTTCAATCCTTACCCAGAATTCTCAAAATTCTGATCACTTGGTAACCTCAAGATCACGTCGGCATTTCACAAACCAACAGAACCCAATCTTAATACGGTTCTATCTCCCAAGACATACTCGTCCAAGATTCGTAGCATCAATTTCCAACATTGATGCCTATCCTCCCAAGGAAGACACCGAGGTTTACTTTCAACCTTTAGACAAATCGATCACATGCAAGGCCATATGATCATCTTCCTATCTCCGAAGACAATACTCCCGGAGTTTTCAAAAGAAAAACCTTAATGGCCACTTTCCGACATACACATGGGGGTAACACTAATCCGAACTCCTCCCCCACTTATCTCAAAGATATTACTTTCCACAAGAACTCATCGGACCCCATTAGGGTCAACCCAAATGTCACGAACATCAATCACCCTATCCGATTAGTTTCAAGATGATTGCACACTTTAACAACACAAATTGGCCTCCTTAACCAGCCACGTTCAAAATCCTAAGTCCACAAAATCATGCAATCACAAAGCCACGAGCTTAGGAAGGCATTTTCTCAACTAAATTCGCATTCCTTCATCACTGGAACATGCGAATTATCAACCATCCACAAATCATGATTCAATCCTTAAGCAACTGCACACACCATTGATATCTTGGAATTCCTTGATTATCCCATGAAGCTACCTCAACATCGACCCAGACGTGGTCGAAAGATCGTCTCATAAAACTTCATGAAACGCCATCGATCCTACAAGACCCAAACGGCATTTTCTGGACTTACAGTGACCGTATCCTTGACCCGGATACCGTCGGGGCTACAACTCCTATTGATCCACAACGGTCCCATTACGGACCCGGATCGATCTTAGAATTCATCAAGTCTTCACGACGACCCACGGACTATGCCCATCCATCCGCAAAGCCTGATCATCCAATCATTAGTCTCCTAGCCAATCTTGAAATTCGTGAACCACCTTATCGGTTCATCTATTTACCTCGAAGGTTCCTGGATGTTCAACCATGATACCAAAGCCGATACTTCCACGGCCCCGCCTAAAGTCCTCAACGATTAACGCCGATTCGACATGACCTCGAATTACCGATCATAAGATAACTCACCAAATCTTCCCTTTCGATAACATCCTCGATACCACTTGTATCAGACCTAGATCCTTAATCCCTCAAATCACAAAACCATAAACGTACTCGGGGCCCCCAAGATGCAAGTGCTGTGACATCACGCTCGGCAATCCACAGATTTCCGCATGCACCATCACCGCCGAACTCTGATCCCTCGGGGTTGGATTTCCTCATTCCAAGATCAGAGGTTACAACCATTCACAATCCAACACCCGTACTATCTATAACTGAGATCCTAGTTTCAAAATCTCCTCGGAAAAGCATTCGTCCAAGATTCATCCATGAATAGCCGTTGCCATATTTCCTTTGCCTTTAGAATACTAGGTCATCCTTGATATCATTGCCAAGCCTAGATCCTCCCAATTACACAATCTCAACCACAATCCCAACATGGGTTTGGAATCCTCAAGACAACATCGTCACAATACTAAACCCAAGAACCTCACATCACGACAGTGGCACTAACATTTGGGTTCATACCTTAGGACTTCGATTTAAAACACCAAACCTTTTCACCACCTAACGGGACTAAAGATATCCTTAAATCTTACGATTGACCGTCCACTATCGAGACACGCTCCCATGAGTCTCATTGACACCAACATCAATTCAAGAAGCTTCCATAATGCATGGGACCATATTTCCTAATCCTCGGGACCCAAGATCTCTCTCCTCAACCAACCAAGGTCGACTTCACTTCCTACCCATCACGGGGCAGCACACCATGACGTCTATCATACACGGGGTCACCACAAAGATATCTGAAGCCTCTAAGATTCACATCTCCACCTCAAAAGGATCTGGACTGCCCAGAAGTCCAGACACTCTAACATCTCCCACTCCAAAACAATCATGGAGTGTTAACCTAGGATTTCATATGCCCAAACTTAACTCCACTCTATTCATCACGCTTCTTAGGTTGGCCTAGCAACCCTTCGAAGCAAGGCACCGATCCAAGCACTTCAACCAAGAACCGATCAAACTTAAGCCTCAAACTGAGATTAATCAACTTAAGCCTCGAATCAACACTGATCAGTCCAAGGACCCAATTGATACTAATCACATTCAATTACTCAGGTGTCTCGACACACCATCTTCTCTTGGCCCTACAACCAACCACAATTATTAGTAGTCCCCAACAAGGAGCCACTACTAATACTTTCGGCGAGACCGAATCAATTCGGATCAAGCCAATCCTAGAACACAATCTAGGACGTATAGGCTAGACATCCGAACTAAGTCACCGCTTCTAACTTAGTACTAGCCTAAGTTAAGGGATCTGGGTAACCAAAACTACCCTGACTAACTTAGTCCTCACCTACCTTCATTGGCGAAAACAATCAATCTTAATCAAACCAAAGCTTCCGATATGATTCGGATCAAACCTAGGCATCTCTCTTCTTTCTCGATACCAATCAACCGACGGAACGGATTATTCTCCATTGAATAACCTCCGTCAATGCCTAAACACACCCTAGAGCCCATAATTAACCTATGGACTCTACTGAAAAATCCTAAGAAGTTTCCTCTCTGCAAATCGGACGAAAACCAAAAATACAACCTCGCTTAAAATATCCTGCAACAAGCACACATCTAAACAAAAGGCTTAACTCAAAGCCTACAACACGCCACACAGGATCACAATACTGCCATATCATCCATGGCTCCAACACAAGACACAACCTACAATCTCGGATCTAGAGATGCCATCTAATGAAACAAAACTCAAAATATTTATACAGAACCACCTAAGCATAACTAAATCATCAATATCTCTGCGAAGCATACAAAATCATAAAACAACAATAAGCCACATCCATCCAAAGGCTGTCCACAATCCGATCCAACTCTAAGTCCAATTCTTCTCTCGATAACCCACCGTCCAGCCGACTCATCAAGCAAGCCTTTCCTTGCTCGAGACTACTGCGCGCCGCCTAAGTGTTCTCATCCAAAATAAAAATATCAATAAAGAAGGGTGAGCTAACACCAAGAAATATAATCATACACACCCCTCCAAGACACGTACAAGAACTGAAACCGGAGGGGATACACACACTCTCCAATCAAGGAACAGGACAGGGAATGGGAAGCAACTGGGATCACTCGATCCCTACAGTTCTCACGATCACATGGATTTGTCATTATTCTGATTCATTTGGATTTTCACTGCTCATCTTGAATCATTGGGTTCATACTGTTCTCATCACATGGTTAATCTTGAATCACTTGATTCATCGTTTGGATATTATTCACTTTCATTATTATATCATCTTTGCGGACCCGGCTAATAGATCGTTTTCTAACCAACGATGCGAGAGAACGAGGACAGAATGTGTTAGCTACACATTCTAAAGCCACGGCTACTACTTTGGTCGGTAGCACACGACCCTCGGTTGCATCCATGCAACAATCATCACCGACGACTACATCTCAATATGTAGCGTGACACACCCCACACCCCCCGGTCCGTGGCAATCCTCGTTCTTCCACATTTGTTTCCTAAAGCGTACCACGTACATCACCCGCTCACACACGAGCGGCCGGAATACGTGGCCAAGTATCCCTCGGGTTCCCACCACGATGGACATGGTACACTAAAGAATACTACCCATATGACTCAGTGGTCCTAGTTTGAGGTTCGACACTGAGAGGGAAATCCACATTTGCCACACAATCATATCTTGGGAAACCTCATTCCCATCACAATCATCTCCAACCGGGAGATTACATCATCAAACACGTCTCCATCCAGAGATCATATCATCTCAAGCACAATGTGGACTCCCTTTCTTCCTCGTCACGGATCTCAATATCCAATGGGACTCAATTCCCTTAATCCAAGTCATCACAAGTTCGCTTCCACTTTCTACGGGATCCGAATTCCTTAGTCACAATAAATCAATCCCAAATCCTCAAGAGAGACTAGATTTCATACCTCGGTCACATATCATTTTGGAACCTCTTAGAACTCATTCTTTTGCCTCCGGCGACACGGACTCACGTTCGGGTTTATATTTACATTTAATCATTTAATTCCCTTAATCCAAGTCATCACAAGTTCGCTTCCACTTTCTACGGGATCCGTTCCCTTAGTCACAATAAATCAATCCCAAATCCTCAAGAGAGACTAGATTTCATACCTTTAAGATCACATATCATTTTGGAACCTCCGAACTCATTCTTTGCCTCCAAAGACACCTGACTCACGTTCGGGTTTATATTTACATTTAATCATTTAAACGTTACTTTCATTACAATTATGATCGCATATCACTTTGCATTTCTCATTTCGCTTTGGGTGAACATTATCGGATTACTCTTTGACACCCTGACGCCTTGACACCTGTTCAATACTTGGAGATCGGACGTCCAGGTGGATTCGCATGCATACTCCTGTACGTGGTTACACAATTGGGTTCGATTTACTTGTCACGAGGGTGGAAGTACACAACTTCCCATTCATTTACGGATTATCCACAACGGAAACTATCAAGGCTCCCGGATGCCACGAACGGGTCAAATCTTGCGAGATTCGCATCCGTCGATATATACACAATCGGGACACGGGTATTCATATTCTAGGTTCTTTCATCATCTCACGAAGGTGGAAACACGCAAAATCCACCTCCGTCTCGGGTGAATAATAATGAGCGCCCCTTTAATGGGCTCGGGCCGCGAACGGGTCCAAACGCACAGATCGGACCCGCGGGAATATGTTCATATTTGGGACGTGGGCTTTCCAATTTTGGGGTCAATTTCATGATACGGGCCGGGAAATGGAAACCCCAAAATCCCGTAGGTTAGGGTTCCTAAAAAATCACCCGGCGAATCGGACCGGTTCGACAACTAACTACATTTTCTCGGACCTCAAGGCATGGGTATCGATATTCTAACATTCCCGTGGGTATCGACACAAAATACCCAACGAAAATACATAAAACAACGAAAGAGAACGAGAAGTGGGTATGAGAACACTTGCCTCGACGCGTGCTTTCACCTTTATACTGGCTCTCGGGCGGAATCGGACTCTCTGCTCGATCTCCTTCCTTCTCTCTCTAGTCGCGCCCCTCTCTCTCTCCTCAAACCCTCGGCACGAAAAATGAGGGAGACGAACGCTGGGCGCAAATATACTGCGCCGCCGCCGAAAGGCCGGGCGAGCGGCGCCGAGCGGCCGTGCACGCTGCCACCGCCGAGCGCCCCATCGAGCGGTTGGCGAGCGGCCACCACGGGCCGGCTTGCGTTCATCCGCTCGAGCCTCGGCTCTTTTGATAGCGCCATATTTTCGGCTCCAGCAAGGCCGGACCCGAATAATTTCCCGATTTTTCTTCCGATATCAAACCTTAATCATCCCATAAGATTAGTATTGATCATTAACATACTAATCACCTCATAATTGCTGTCGGGTTCACAAATCCGAACCTCACAACTCTCCCCACTTATAAAATTTCGTCCTCAAATTAACGAGCCTCAATTCCCAAATCTGAGGTGAACTCCTCAAAAACTGAAATCATTCCTCGGACAGCGCCTATTTTAGAACCTCAAGCATTGGAATCGTCCTAGTTCTCATCATAAAACAAATCCTTAGCCTTTCAAAACAGCCCAATCCGGTCACTTATCGATTCTCTCAGCCATCGATACAAGGAAGACCTCATAACAATCCTCCAAATTTCAAAAGTGACCTTCAATCATGCCGGACATCTTCCAACTCAAACCGACACTTCAAACGGATCAATGACCTTTCACTTGAATTCATTTCATGCCTCGAAAGAAATCGGTCATCGGGACCTCAACCTTATTCAGAAATTTCTGGGCCACGGGCCCACAACGCTTACCCTGCGCACTCTGATCAATCCTCAAATCATTAAATTACGCCACGATCAAAACTCTGATCATGACGATCACCCAAAGAGTGGACAGAACTTTCAATCCTTACCCGAATTCTCAAAATTGATCACTTGGTACCTCAAGATCACGCCGGCATTTCACAAACCAAAACCCAATCTTAATACTCTGTTCTATCTCCCAAGACATACTCGTCCAAGATTCGTAGCATCAATTTCCAACATTGATGCCTATCCTCCCAAGGAAGACACCGAGGTTTACTTTCTCAACCTTTAGACAAATCTGATCACATGCAAGGCCATATGATCATCTTCCTATCTCCGAAGACAATACTCCTGAGTTTTCAAAAGAAAAACCTTAATGGCCACTTTCCGACATACACATGGGGGTAACACTAATCCTGAACTCCTCCCCCACTTATCTCAAAGATATTACTTTCCACAAGAACTCATCGGACCCATTAGGGGTCAACCCAAATGTCACGAACATCAATCACCCTATCCGATTAGTTTCAAGATGATTGCACACTTTAACAACACAAATTGGCCTCCTTAACCAGCCACGTTCAAAATCCTAAGTCCACAAAATCATGCAATCACAAAGCCACGAGCTTAGGAAGGCATTTTCTCAACTAAATTCGCATTCCTTCATCACTGGAACATGCGAATTATCAACCATCCACAAATCATGATTCAATCCTTAAGCAACTGCACACACCATTGATATCTTGGAATTCCTTGATTATCCCATGAAGCTACCTCAACATCGACCCCGAGGCTGGTCGAAAGATCGCCTCATAAAACTTCATGAAACGCCATCGATCCTACAAGACCCAAACGCGTTTTCGGACTTACAAAGGGATATCCTCGACCGATACCGTCGGGGCTACAACTCCTATTGATCCACAACGGTCCCATTACGGACCCGATCGATCTTAGAATTCATCAAGTCTTCACGACGACCCACCTGACTATGCCCATCCATCCATGGCCTTGATCATCCAATCATTAGTCTCCTAGCCAATCTTGAAATTGTGAACCACCTTATCGGTTCATCTATTTACCTCGAAGGTTCTGAAATGTTCAACCATGATACCAAAGCCGATACTTCCACGGCCCTGCCTAAAGTCCTCAACGATTAACGTCGATTCGACATGACCTCGAATTACCGATCATAAGATAACTCGACCAAATCTTCCCTTTCGATAACATCCTCGATACCACTTGTATCAGACCTAGATCCTTAATCCCTCAAATCACAAAACCATAAACGTACTCGGGGCCCCCAAGATGCAAGTGCTGTGACATCACGCTCGGCAATCCACAGATTTCCGCATGCACCATCACCGCCGAACTCTGATCCCTCGGGGTTGGATTTCCTCATTCCAAGATCAGAGGTTACAACCATTCACAATCCAACACCCGTACTATCTATAACTGAGATCCTAGTTTCAAAATCTCCTCGGAAAAGCATTCGTCCAAGATTCATCCATGAATAGCCGTTGCCATATTTCCTTTTGCCTTTCCGAATACTAGGTCATCCTTGATATCATTGCCAAGCCTAGATCCTCCCAATTACACAATCTCAACCACAATCCCAACATGGGTTTGGAATCCTCAAGACAACATCAGGTCACAATACTAAACCCAAGAACCTCACATCTCGCCACGACAGGTGGCACTAACATTTGGGTTCATACCTTAGGACTTCGATTTAAAACACCAAACCTTTTCACCACCTAACCAGGACTAAAGATATCCTTAAATCTTACGATTGGACTGTCCACTATTGAGACACGCTCCCATGAGTCTCATTGACACCAACATCAATTCAAGAAGCTTCCATAATGCATGGGACCATATTTCCTAATCCTCGGGACCCAAGATCTCTCTCCTCAACCAACCAAGGTCGACTTCACTTCCTACCCATCACGGGGCAGCACACCATGACGTCTATCATACACGGGGTCACCACAAAGATATCTGAAGCCTCTAAGATTCACATCTCCACCTCAAAAGGATCTGGACTGCCCAGAAGTCCAGACACTCTAACATCTCCCACTCCAAAACAATCATGGAGTGTTAACCTAGGATTTCATATGCCCAAACTTAACTCCACTCTATTCATCACGCTTCTTAGGTTGGCCTAGCAACCCTTCGAAGCAAGGCACCGATCCAAGCACTTCAACCAAGAACCGATCAAACTTAAGCCTCAAACTGAGATTAATCAACTTAAGCCTCGAATCAACACTGATCACTCCAAGGACCCAATTGATACTAATCACATTCAATTACTCAGGTGTCTCGACACACCATCTTCTCTTGGCCTACAACTAACCACAATTATTAGTAGTCCCAACAAGGAGCCACTACTAATACTTTCGACCGAGACCGAATCAATTGGATCAAGCCAATCCTAGAACACAATCTAGGACGTATAGGCTAGACATCCGAACTAAGTCACCGCTTCTAACTTAGTACTAGCCTAAGTTCGGGATCGGGTAACCAAAACTACCCGACTAACTTAGTCCTCACCTACCTTCATTTAGAAAACAATCAATCTTAATCAAACCAAAGCTTCCGCATATGATTCGAGATCAAACCTAGGCATCTCTCTTCTTTCTCTCGATACCAACCGACGGAACGGATTATTCTCCATTGAATAACCTCCGTCAATGCCTAAACACACCCTAGAGCCCATAATTAACCTATGGACTCTACTCAAAAATCCGGCGAAGTTTCCTCTCCGCAATACGAAAACCAAAAATACAACTCGCTTAAAATATCCTGCAACAAGCACACATCTAAACAAAAGGCTTAACTCAAAGCCTACAACACGCCACACAGGATCACACACGCTCGCCATATCATCCATGGCTCCAAGACAAGACACAACCTACGATCGGATCTAGAGAGATGCCATCTAATGAAACAAAACTCAAAATATTTATACGTACTCGGAAGCATAACTAAATCATCAATATCTGCTAAGCATACAAAATCATAAAACAACAATAAGCCACATCCATCCAAAGGGTCCCACAATCCGATCCAACTCGAGTCCAATTCTTCGATAACCCACCGTCCGGCCCAGACTCATCAAGCAAGCCTTTCCTTCGTACTACTCCGCCAAACTAAGTGTTCTCATCTCAAAATAAAAACATCATCAAGAAGGGTGAGCTAACAACAAAGAAATATAATCATACACACCCCTCCAAGACACGTCAAGAACCAAACCGGAGGGGATACACACACTCTCCAATCAAGGAACAGGGACAGGAATGGGAAGCAAATCGGGATCACTCGATCCCTACGGTTCTCACGATCACATGGATTTGTCATTATTCCGATTCATTTGGATTTTCACCGCTCATCTTGAATCATTGGGTTCATACTGCTCTCATCACATGGTTAATCTTGAATCACTTGATTCATCGTTTGGATATTATTCACTTTCATTATTATATCATCTTTGCATGACCCGTCTAATAGATCGTACTAACCAACGATGCGAGAGAACGAGGACAAATATGTGTTAGCTACACATTTTAAAGCCACGGGTTACTACTTACTTGATCGGTAGCACACGACCCTCGGTTGCATCCATGCAACAATCATCACCGACGACTACATCTCAATATGTATTCGACACACCCCACACCCCCTGGTCCGTGGCAATCCTCGTTCTTCCACAAAGAGTTTCCTAAAGCGTCTCACAGACATCACCCGCTCACACGAGCGGCAATACGCTATATCCTCGGGTTCCCACCACGATGGACATGGTACACTAAAGAATACTACCCATATGACTCGTGGTCCTAGTTTCGTGGTTAGGTTCGACACTTGGAGAGGGAAATCCACATTTGCCACACAATCATATCTCGGGAACCTCATTCCCATCACAATCATCTCCAACCGGGAGATTACATCATCAAACACGTCTCCATCCAGATCATATCATCTCAAGCACAATGTGGACTCCCTTCCTTCCTCGTCACTCTAGATCTCAATATCCAATGGGACTCAATTCCCTTAATCCAAGTCATCACAAGTTCGCCTTCCACTTTCTATGGGATCCAGTTCCCTTAGTCACAATAAATCAATCCCAAATCCTCAAGAGAGACTAGATTTCATACCTCGACGATCACATATCATTTTGGAACCTCGAACTCATTCTTTTGCCTCTCCAAAGACACCTGGACTCACGTTCGGGGTTTTATATTTACGTTTAATCATTTAAACGTTACTTTCATTACAATTATGATCGCATATCACTTTGCATTTCTCATTTCGCTTTGGTGAACATTATCGATTACTTTTGGACACCCGGACGCCGAACACGGTTCAATACTTGGAGATCGGACGTCCGGTGGATTCGCAGACGACTCTCGCATACGATTACACAATTGGGGTTCGATTTACTTTGTCACGAGGGTGGAAGTACACAACTTCCCATTCATTTACGGATTATCCACAACGGAAACTATCAAGGCTCCCGGATGCCACGAACGGGTCAAATCTTGAGATTCGGCATCCGGTCGATATATACACACAATCGGGACACGGGTATTCATATTCTAGGGTTCTTTCATCATCTCACGAAGGTGGAAACACGCAAAATCCACCTCCGGTCTCGGTGAATAAAGAATGCCCCCTTTAATGGGCTCGGACGCCGCGAACGGGTCCAAACGTGCGAGATCGGACCAAATCATATGTTCATATTTGGGACGTGGGCTTTCCAATTTTGGGGTCAATTTCATGATACGGGCCGGGAAATGGGAAACCCCAAAATCCCGTAGGTTAGGGTTCCTACGCAAATCACCCGGGCGAATCGGACCCGTTCGGACAACTAACTACATTTTCTCGGACCTCAAGGCATGGGTATCGATATTCTAACATTCCCGTGGGTATCGACACAAAATACCCAACGAAAATACATAAAACAACGAAAGAGAACGAGAAGTGGGTATGAGAACACTTGCCTCGACGCGTGCTTTCACCTTTATACCTGGCTCTCGGGCGGAATCGGACTCTCGGCTCGATCTCCTTCCTTCTCTCTCTAGTCGCGCCTCTCTCTCTCCTCAAAACCCTCGGGCACGAAAAAATGAGGGAGACGAACGCGCGGGCGCAAATATATCGCGCTGCCGCTGAAGGCCGGGCGAGCGGCAATGATGTGCTAATAGGCCACCGCTCGAGCGCCCCATCGAGCGGCTGGCGCGAGCGGCCAGCCACGGGCCGGTTCTCAGTTCATCCGCTCGAGCCTCGCTAAGCGCGCCAGCAGCGCGAGCTAGGTTTTCCGACCCAATAATTTCCCGATTTTTCTTCCGATATCAAACCTTAATCATCCCATAAGATTAGTATTGATCATTAACATACTAATCACCTCATAATTGTCGGGTTCACAAATCCGAAACCTCACATAGATGTTAGGGATATTTTATTTTTTTCTTATGTTATAAGTAAAAGTTCATAGAAATACCAAATAGAATTCAATCCTAATATTTACAACAAAATTCATGCCTTTAGAGTTTAAAGAAGAACATAAACATGGGGTGGCATCTCTAAATTTTGGAACCTGACAATGCACAAAAGTGGTCAATTTGATTTTGGATCATTACTTCCACCATATGGTTCCAAACTTTGTATCTATAATTTATGAGGGAGATAGTGCCCTTATATAGCCGAAATTAAAGAGATTAGACCCATCTAAGCCATTTGGTTGGAGAAATTCCCTTGGAAGATTTAGTTTCTCAATCCTTTTATTCTTTCATCTACCTCAATTGTCGTAGCAATTATCTTTGCATTAAACAAAGTCATTTATTTCGAATAATTTGCAAGTACCACAATTATATGCACGATTGAAAGGATTTGTGGGGAGCTACATGACCCTTCTTCCCAATGTGACCGGGGTTCTAAATTTGATAAATTCCCTTGGATGATTTAGTTTCTCAATCCTCTTGTTCTTTCTTCTACCTCAATTGTGGCAACAATTATATTTGCATTAAACAAAAGTCATTAATTTTGAATGATTTGCAAGTACCGCAATTATATGCTTGGTTAAAAGGATTTGTGGGGAGCTACATGATCCTTCCTCCCAATGTGATCGGGGTTCTAAATTCCAAGTATATCTAGAATTTCTCTTCTTTGGAGTTTTTTTCCTCTCTCCAAAATTTAATAACCTTCAAGGGATGAGGAGACAAATCAGTGTGTTGTCTCACAAACAATTAATGACTTAGGCTTAGTCTGCATATTTTTGGATGCGGCCTTCTTATTCTTTAACTCTCTTTGAAGTTGAAGTTTGTGGAGGCTCGACGCCAACTTCATGAGACTGGCTTCAAAACGATACCACAATGATGTCAACATCCTAAACATATTCTAAAGTTGTGTAGTGATTGCTCCTATGCCTATTGTTACAAGTGAATGAGCGTTTATTTGGCTTTTATTGTTCCGTAGAACATACCGTGAAGGAAAGCCTTGATAAATTTGGCTTGATTAGCCATATGCCCTTATATTGACCATGATGGCTTTCTTGCAGATCTTTATGGGTATTAGGTTACGTTGGAAGAAGTTTCTTAACTCATTTTTACAGACGGTGCCATAATGTATACCTTAAACCTAAGTTCACACCTGATAGCTAAAACAGTAGGTTTTTTGGATTTTGTAGTTCAAATAGGTATGATTGACTCTCCGATTTATGATCTAATACTTTGAAGATATTGTGTGAGGAAAATGTGTTATAGATGGTAAGCTCCAAATATTTGTGATTTGCAATCTTAATTATTGTGGGAGAATGAGGGATGCTAAAGATCTAAAAGATCAACAGCAGGTAATCAAATTATTCAAGAGTTGGATCTATTTTAAGATATCTGATTATAAGAATTCTTTACTATATTAAGGGACTTTATCGAGGTGTATGACCACCTATGCAAATGATATATACAAGTTCTTTTAGGAGGTTATCGACAATTTTCTTACTCTACATTTGGTTGAAAGGAATAGAATTTCTATTCCCTTCTTATTCCTTGAGAATAGATATTCTTCTATTTGGTTATAATTTAACCGAAAATAAATATTTTTATAAAAATATTTATTCCCACATATGTACCAATATTTATTCTCACTATTTATTATTATTACTATTATTATTATTACTATTATTATCATTATTCCTACCTTATTCTATTCTAATAATAAAATATTAAAATAATAATTTTAACTCTATTCATATCCTATTCTATTCTCGTTTTATTTCATTTCAATAATTAAACATATTATTAAAGATTAGTTGTTGACTATCCTTCTAGAAAAGAGTTGGTGCACATTCTTAACATAGGGATGTTATTGAGTGTTCTAATCAAATTTAAAGTCACCGGTTAGAATGCACATTTTCAACCATGAGTCATGGAGAACTGCCTTTGAGTTTATGTTTGTAGGATCATGATTGTCCCATTTATTAACGAGTCATTATCATGTGAAGATTACGGTTTAGCCAGGGTTTTTACCAGATCCATTAACTTAAGATTACGGTATTAGAGCAGTTGGCACAGAATTCTATGGACGAATGGCTTTGGTATCGTCACCTTATGTTATTTTGAATGCTATACTTCAGGTTGAGTTAATTAACGAGTTTTTATAGTATTGAACACGAACAATTAACGAATATATTCATCATCAATAGATGTATTGTTGTTATAATATTATATTTTATTTTATTAAAACACCAGCGTAGAAATATTGTCTCATCAGCGTCTCGGTAGCTTCTGTTAATTGATCACGGAGGCAGGACTTCTTTCTCTCCCTCATGTCCACCGCAGACGCACCGGAATCAGCCAATCGTGTAGACCTTGATTAGGGCATCGCCATCGTAGTCAGCGTCATTATCCTTATCTCCAACGTCATAATCGCATCTTAACGACCGCGTTGGCATCCTCGCCGCCATGTCATGGAAGTGTTAAGTCCACAATTATCAGTTTGCCTGGCCCCGATCAGTCTAAGAGTAGGCTGTCCATCTGGCCCCAAAATCAACTAGTGTCCGGAGCTGATACTCGGCAGAAAGCAAGCGGCTGCGAAGCCCAATGCCGGCCCATGTTCAATCTGCTTACAGAACTATCGGCCCAAAGATGCTATCAGGTGCGTGCCGGATTGCAACCATTGCTTACATTCTTAGTCGTATTGGTCAATGGCTTCGGACGATCCCCACGTGTCCCGTCCGCCGGAGGTCACCTCTGCCGTCGGTTTGTTCTACTCCGGTTGCTAGCCCCCCGCCCCTCTCTTTCCAAGCTGATACCTCTAACTTTCCATGCCAAATAATATTTCTTCGCATATGTATTTTTTTTGGGTAGGGGTTTGTTTGCGTAACTACGGTCGTATGTGTATCCTCTCTAATTAGGGAGGTAATTGCAGTGAAATGTAGAGATTCTATGCTGATAATCAATGGACTAATTACACAAGAACTAACCACCGATTCGATATCCAAATGTCGGGTAATTTCATGTGGTTAGGATGTTTGGATTATTTACAACGTACTCATTTAATCTTGCTGGGTTTAGCGGTGTAGCTGTGATATTATTTGTTCCGAGTGTACACTGCACAATTCAAGAAATACTATAAGCGTGCGATATTTTTATGAAAGCGTGCACGTGCGTGTGTCACTAAAATTTACAACATTTGGCAGTCTTGAGCATCCTCTGGCCATTAGGCACTGTGTCAAATAAGGGTGTGGTGTTGACAGTGGTACATTTGCCTGCATCTGTAATCTTTGGATCAATGAAGCCGTGTTTACTTCCATTGTCTATTAAAATAGTAATAGGATGTTTCTGACTGCCCCGTTGATCCTTATTTTATTGTTTGCTGGATTGCCCAGGAATGCATTAAGAGTAATTTCCATCGCTTCTTTCTGTTCTGCTAACATAGCCCCAGGTTCTTTTTTGTTCCATGATCAGGAGAGGGATTGGATTAAAGGTATAATTGGATGAGGCTTGTGTTGGTGTACCTCTGGTTTCTGTTTTGGAAGGATTTTTTTTTTTTTTTCTGTGGTGGAGAATGTGGGTTTAGTAATGTAAGAAGAGTTGATAAAGGGTCTGTATCTGGTTTTGGATCTTTTGGGCATGACCTTCAGGGATTGTTTTTGTGTTCCATTTCAAAGGCTTGAATTAGGAAGAAGATTTGAGGAGTTGCTGATTTGAGTATTGGCATCTTGATTTAATTGTAGTACTTGTTCTTCCAATTCCTTTGTTTACATTTGTGGATTTTGATTGAAAAAATTGGTAGAAGGAGCATAAAGTCCCTGGAACCAAAGAAGAGATCCCAACTGCTATAATATGAGTCCATCACAAGGGAACCAAACAGAATTGTTGAGTGGTCAAAAAGAGTAAAACATGGGATGAGAAGAGAATAAAGGGGTTGAGAATAGAGGAATTGCATTTGGAGGGGGATGAGGAATAAGATGGTGAGAAGCAATTAATGGTGACTTCAATATTATCCATTTCATCTTCAGTCTAGCAATCGTACCCCTGCTGTGTAAATGTACTCAAATAAGCCTACAACACAATTTTCTTCAAAATACAAGAATGCTAACTGATCTTCAGCTGCATACTAACCACTACTTAGTGGTTATTCTCAACAGAGTTGAATTTTATTAGCTGATACGGACCCTAATCTTGTAAAGCAGCCTTTTGTTTTGTTCTTCAACTTTGTAGCAATTGTTGCTGCTCAGTGGGACAGACCTATTCTGGGTAATAATAGTCTCATCTGGAAAACCTGACAACATGTTTTTCTTGTGTAATTTAAAACTTACAACCTGCCTCCTTCAGTAAGTGCCAAAAAACAAGCAAACGATGGAAGAAAAACTATACAAATGGAAACCTGTACTGTGTTTCAGAAACAAGCAGACAACTTTCAGATTCCTCATTTATCTTCATGATAACCCAGTTTAGGTAACAGAGTTCTGTCCTCAAGTATGAGGTGATCCAATTTGCTAGCAACCACCTGTTCTTGTGCCCTCACAACCCTTCAAATTTTAGAATTGCATTCTTCATCACAAACAGCAAATCAAAAACATGAATATCTGGGCAGGACATCCATGAAACTTTACATCTAAAGCTGCTAAACAATTATTAGAGTAGTTTATGCTATCCTTTTCATTCAATCCAAACTTTCCCCAAAAAGGGACCAACAATGATAACCAAAGAAGCAAATGATAGCCCACTAAAACCAACCTGCATACCTGATCCACACATGCCGTCCCTCTAAGTAAAAAAGAAGGATAAACAAGCTTGAACAAGAGAACTGAGCTCAATTCATCCAACAATGTCAAGCTCGGGTTGTTATGCTCACTAGCAGCTGTTTACAAGCACAATCATGTTTGTTAAAGTTAAATATTTGCTTAAAAGCTTGTTCATGCTCATTCAAGGCTCCTTATAGGACCTAAATCTTGCTTTATTATTTTGCTACTCAAGCAAGCCTTCCATTTAGCTTCTGTTTGTAGGCTTATTTATTGTTTAATTAGGGCTTGCAAAAAGGTTACATAAAGCAGTTCCATAAAATTTTAGTACATATTTTCCAACTACTTCTAAATCAAAATTTTAAAATGATTTCGATCAATTTTTGCATCCTAATAACAATGTAGATTTAGTGTGATAGTTAGATGTTTATTCTAACTAAAGTTTGTAAGACAAAATAAAAATATAAAAACATTTGTTAATAGACTAATATTATAAGCCTCTGTGCACAATAAAATTTTAGTATGTGTGACAACTAAGATCTCAGTAAGCAAGCCCAGCTCCTAAATAGAGAGCTGGACTATGTGTTGCCCAGTTCCAGACTAACCATTATATACGAGTTCTTGGACTAATATTCACAATTTTTCATGATAACCAAGATGAAGATTTCAACATGAATAAAAACTTCCGGATTTATTGTTTTGGAAGAAGCAACCTTGACCAAAATCTACATTATTTCATTGTCTTATTATTTGAAATTTTCAGGGCGAAGGCACAAAGCATAATAATATTTTGACTATCTAAGCCATTTTGAAAAAGAAGATATGTAAAATTATATTAACTAGGCAGTTAGTGTGTTCAGATATTTCAGAATAAATCCTTCCATCTAGTCAGATGCTATTTTGAGTGTTGAAATATTCTGGGTATTTCCCAAAAATTCAGTATTTCCTGCTCTCATTTCCCTTCTCCCCGTCACCCACCAACAACTACCCTCCCCCTTGCATCAGCTGACCCAATTCCTAGCTCAGCTCAGGCTGTGACAAGATCTCAGAACTTTCTCCTGTTGGCAAGATTTTGCTTTTACTTTTTTCCCAAATTTCTATCATCACCACTAGCTTCTCCATTCCACAGCGAGTCCAGCAGTGGTTGAAACAAGTGGTTTAAGTTGCTGTGGTTATGGATTGGGTAAGGGAGAGAAAGAAATGAAGGATGGGAAGAGACGAGAGTGGAAAGGAGAGAAAGAGATTGCAGGATTTCAATGCCCTCAAATTATTTTGAATATCTATACATTATTAAGCTTCAGCTATGAGTAGTGTTGAAATTGTGCAAATGTACGGAGCTTTTAACCATGGGATCAACTTAAAAATGACTGAGTTTCTTCTAGCTAAACTCATTTCTTACCTACATTGACACAACAGTATTTGTTATTGCTTGGTTCTGTTTCATTGTTCTCTTTTAGGGCTTTGGAAAATACATGGGGAAAGGAGGTGGAGGATCTCTCTTCAAAAGATGCATGTTTGTTTGTGAGACCAAATTCTTGGATTTTTCATTGCCTTGCACAGCTGCTTTTTATCTAGAAATTGGTTATAGAAGGAGCCATTTTAAACCTAGTCAATTTCAAGTTTTTAATGAGCTTTGTGGTACTTAACAGTGATTGGTTAGTTTGTGTTTGGGCCAGCAATAACTTCTGGATAGAGCGTTGCTTTTCTTTGTTATTGCCATAATGAGAGATTGCAGGATAATTTGTTGCATTGAAGTTCAACTATGGATTCGTAGCTATTGATTTTGTTACATAGATTCCTTGGTTTCCTGTCAATTATCATGGGACAAGGAGAGGGCTTTACATTTTTCTCAGTTCAGTTGAAAGTTACACAATGTTCACATGCACAGATGGGCAAGGCCCTGGATGGCAAGAAGTGCCTGTTCATGATCCGCAAGTGAAAAATGCAGCCAACCAAGCTCTCAAAACTATCCAGGAAAGATCCAACTCATTGTTCCCCTATCAACTTCAGGAAATTTCTCATGCAAAGGCTGAGGTTTGTGATTTATGCTGTTCTTCCTTTGTTCTTTTGTATATTGAATAGCCGGAGAGGAGTGGGAGGGAGGGAAGGATTGTATCAACCATGTGCGAAGCTCATCTGTCCTATCCATTTCTATTTTTCACTTTGTCATTAAAGTATCCATGTTGGATGCCTGTAAAAAAGTACCCATGCTGGACGCATGGTGCCTTCAAGTAAACTAAAGCACAGTTGAGTTTGATTATAAGCTATCATGTTAACCTTTAATACAACAGGTGGTGGATGATTTTGCAAAGTTCAATTTGGTTCTGAAGGTGAAGAGGGGAAACAAGGAGGAGAAGTTCAACGTTGAGGTACACACAAACAATGAAGGCAACTTCATCCTCAATCAGATGGACGAATATAAACCTGGGTCCCAATCTTAAAGTACTCCTCTCTTATAGTATACCCACAAAATGCTTCGTCCTTGTGTGGCGTTGGCTTTTGAGGACTTTTTATGTTGCTGTGTCATAAGTTCTATGGTGAGCTAAACTTGGATCTACTTGAGTTGGCTTTTGAGAACTTTTTATGTTGCTGTGTAGTAAGTTTCATGGTGAGCTTAACTCGTATCTGCCTGACTTTTTTTTTTAGTGTGCAATTGTGCTTCTGAGGTTGTCTCCAAATGGCTGATTTTCCCAGCTGACGGTTATGGGATTGACTTATAACTTGCTTCTGCTGAGTATTGGGAAGTCCTATGGACTGATTCACCATCCTATTTTCTTGGCGACAAAAACTACTAGTCCTCGTCCAATTTTCACAGGGAAAATATACTCTGCACATACACACTAACACAAACTAGAGGTATAATTTCTCACAAACTGGATAAGCGTATTGGAAACAACCCACGTACCGACAAAAAAGCAACTACAATAACAAAGAAGAGAGAATACAAAAGAGAAGAGGCAGAATCATCTCACACGTCTTTCCCAACTCTGTTTTCTCTTCCTTTGTGCGGCCACCTTCTAGCTGTTTTGTCGACGTGGCAAGTTAAGGTCATTGCTTCCTTGTTTAATCTTTCTCAGCTGTTGGAGTTCCTTTCTCGGGATAAATTCATATCATCTCTCAGCCGTCTAACTATTAAATCCACGTTTCTACAATGTTTTTTGAGATGAAAGTTTCCACATTTTCCGATTCATTCGAGTAAGGTTGTCCAAATGTTGACTCCCTTTGCTTATCTCAGAGAAGGGGCAAATTTGAAAGAAAAAGAAAAAAAAAAAAAAAAGAAAAGAAAAAGAGAGGAAGAAGAAGGAAGGAAGGACTAAAGCTTAATGAATAGACAAATAGGTAGGCAGAATTTCAAATCTAAAATTCGAAACTCCAAACGACTCGTAAAGCATAGGGACCGTAGAGAGAAATTTGCGGTTGAGAGATGACGTTGTCGGGAGAGAGGAAGTTGAAGACCAAAATGTCTCAGGGGAGGTTAATTCAATAGGGTTGATGCATCCATCCCATCATACGTCGTTGCTCTTTTATCAATCAGATGGAGACCACAGTTGGTATAAGATTTATAATTTGAATGGACCGAAGGTATCATCATTATGCAATCTATTAATTCTTTTCAGTCATATGTACCAGTTTATAACGTTAAAAAGTTCATTTTATTTGATTGTTACATGACAAATATTCTAATATCTCCCATATATAGTAAAACAAAATAAAATTAAAAATGGTAACCTGACTTTATAAGAAGGTTGCTGATTTTTATTAGAATAAATATTAAATTTCATGTTAGAAACAAAATTTTCCTGTATCCATGGGATTCATCTTTAATACCCCTGGATCACACTAGCACCACATTAGGGTTTACCACTACCAAATTAACCTTTTCTGTTTGATCATCACTCTCCCCTAGTTTCCATTGACATCAATAAATAGACACATCTAACATAATTAACTTTCTCTTTAAAAATCAATCCATACTTGAACATCGCCAACTATATTTAATTTAATATTTCATAGGTCCATACAAGCAAAGTAGTACCTTTAATATCATAATTAACTCTATCGGAGAATATCAAATGTCTTAAAATCAAATCTTTCAACCGATAAATCATTAAAATATTAAGTATATTATAGGTCTAATCGCTTATGTTTAATATTTGCATAGTTTTATATTCAAAAGTATTAGGGGTTCAATCTCCTGATGAATCAAGACCAAATATTTTGAGAAAGCTTTTACCGGTATTCCAATGGAAAGACTTTAAGTAAAACTTTTAATGATTTTGAAGGTGTGCGTGGGTGTATGACGGAGATAAGGGACATGGTTGCTCGGATGAAATATTTTACATTGAGATATCCGTGTTATTTTTGTTTGTTTTATTATAAAATATGATCATTCTAAAATATATTATAACTTGTTTAAAGATTGATGATCCGTTAATAAATTATTGATAATATGTGTCCAAGAGGAAAGAGTGAAGCATGAAAGACCTCATAGTGATCACATGGTTACTCATACTAATGAAAGGATTAAAAAAGACAATCATACTTAACAATCTAATAATAAACCTACATCACCAATATAGTTTAATGACAATAAAGATAATAGTTCTTCTGCAAGAAAAATAGCATAATGATGGCATAGAGTATAAAATTAGTTTGATAAGAAAGGTAATCTCATATTTATTGTATGTCATAAATCAATTTTTTATTAAAACGTCTAAAAATTTATAGTGGATTAATTTGACTTCTATAATTTATATCATAAATACTATATAAAATTTTTTCGACATAGAATAGCCGATGAGAAATGAACAACGCATCTATTTGAGAAATATGCTTCATTCATTTGTGGATATCATTGGAAATTTCAAACTAAATTTAGAAATTGATTTTATTTTAGTTCTTAAAAATACCTTTCATGCTTCATTATTTTCTAGAAATATTGTTTCAATTTTCGGGATGACTTTAGCCCGATATGAATTTTATTTTGAGCACACTATTTCTAAAATAAATCAAAATGAACATTCTATTGGTAGTGGAACATTGATTGATAATTTATTTTAATTTTATTTAGATTCTAATTTTAAAAATGATTACTTGTCCCAACATATAAGTATTTGTTTAAAAGGGAGTTTTATGGATAAGAACTCATCTTTATCATAGCACAGGAGATTGTGACATATTCAGCGAATAAAGATATTGATAAATGATGAAATTTTATAAGCTACTGATTTTATTGAAATTGGTTCTTATGTAAACTGTAAAAAAAAAAAAAAAGACTAACAACATAACTAAATGTGCCAGAATAAGCGATTATATTTTGAAGATCATGTAAGCATATAATGTGGCAAAATTAACCACGAAAACGGAATTAAGGATCGAAGTTTATACCTCCAACTATTTGTCTCTTCTGTTTTTGCTGGATCTGATTTTGGACGTTTTGAATTTCTGGACTCGTTCTCACTTTTAGATAGTATATATGTGAGAATGGGATACAGAGACAAAACGAATTACTTCAATTTATAGGCAATTCCATCAATTGCCTTAATTTAACAATGTACCAAATGGATGAATGAAAAGATAGAAGGAGATTGATGGGGCATTGAATGGGAGAGTTATCAGCATTAACATAGGTCACTTAACGCTTCAGTAATGAATAAAGGAACGGGTGAAGGTAATCAGCCATCGTAAAGATGAATCGGCTGAACAAGTGGAACTAGATGAAATGGCAGAACAGGGCTGAAGCGTCTACATTCTCCCACTTGGTCCATATTTTACTTGATGTGATAACCAAACCTATCAATTCTCAACTTTAAGAAATAAATATATGAATCATGACGATATATCCTCTAATAATAAGTAATATCTTCCATATATTACAATATATTACATTTCTCAAGACATATCCATATTTAGTAATGTTACTTTATAAATAAATCTTATGTTTATTTTTTATCCAATAATTAATGATATTCTCAAATCAACCAATGTGTATACAAAATTTTGAGAAACATCACAACATATAAATAGGAATTTCGTTAATATCATTGTTCATACAATAAAAATCACAAAATAGAATTTAATCTCATTCTTGTTACAAGATCCATGAACCTTAATGGTAGCATGCCTTTTGTCAAAGGATAAGCGATCATCAATTCAGTGCTAATATACTCAATAGTAATTTTCTTTCCTTTAATGCACTCCTTTATGGCTAAAAATTGAATGTCGATATGTTTATTTCAACTGCTACTTTTATTATTTTTAGTCAGGAAACTAGCAACTGAATGATCGCAATATATCTTTAATAACCTTGAGATGGAATCAACTACTCTAAGCCTAGACATGAAATTCCTCATCCATACACCATGCTTTATAGCTTCGAAACAAGTAACGAACTCAACTTCCATAGTGGAAGTAGCAATCAATGTTTGATTTACACTCCGCCAGGATACAGCTCCACCGGCAAATAAAAATATGTAACCGAATGTTGATTTACATGAATCAATATATCCAACGAAGTTTGAATCGGAATACCCCAATACTTCCAAATCGTCGGTCTGTCTATATGTAAGCATGTAGTCTTTGGTACCTTGAAGATACCTCATCACTTTTTTAGCAGCTTTTCAGTGTTCCATACCTGAATTACTCTGAAATCTTCTCAATATTCCAACTACAAATGCTATGTCAGGTCTTGTACATACCTGAGCATACATCAAACTTCTAACAATGGAAGCATATGGAATATTTTTCATCTATTCCCATTCAAAATTATTTTTCGGGCGTTGGCTCAAATTAACCTATCACCCTTCACAATGGATGCTACACTTGGTGAATAATCTTTCAACCGAAATTTCTATAAAACTTTATTGATATAGGTCTCTTGAGATAAACTCAGAACACATCGTTGTCTGTCACGATGTATCTTAATGTCAATGACATAAGATATATCACTCATATCTTTCATTTTAAATTTATCAGAGAGAAATTATTTCACCTCATACAGTAACCCCTTATCATTGGATATAAGTAAAATATCATCTATATATAAAATAAAAAAATAAATCTTACTCTCACTGATCTTTTGGTATATACATTGATCCAAAATATTCTCTTCAAAACCAAATAAAGAAATAATTTAATCAAATTTTAAATACCATTGACGGGAGGCTTGTTTCAATCAATATATGGACTTCTTGAGTTTGCATACCAATTGCTCACCATCACTAGAGGAGAATCCTTCTGGTTGTTTCATGTAAACCTCTTCCTCTAGATTACCATTTAAAAATACTGTTTTCACATCTATTTCTTATAATTTCATAACAAAATGAGCAACCAATATCAAAATTATGCGAAGAGAATCCTTTTTAGATACAGAAAAAAAAAGTCTCCGTGTAATCAATTCCCTCCTTTTGAGTATATCATTTAACAACGAGTCTTACTTTATATCTTTCGATATTATTTAATGAGTCTTTTTTTATTTTAAAGATCTATTTGCACCCTATGGCTTTCACCCATTTAGACAACTCAACAAGATTCCAAACTCCATTGCAACTCATAGAATTCATTTCTTCCTTCATGGCATTGTATCATAATTGTAATTCATTATAACTTATAACTTGTGAAAACGTTTCAAGATCATTTTCGGCTCCAATATTGTAGTCAGATTCCTGTAGATATACAATGAAGTCACTAGGAATTATTGACTTTGTCATTGTAGATGACCTTCTCAATGTTGTATCATCATTCTCAATAGAAGTATGTTGTACAACTATTTCAGATAAATCCTAAATTTTACGGTCAACTGGAATAGGTTCAACATTTTATGGAATGACATTGATTGGTTGTTCAACACTAATTTTATTTTGAAGGGTATTGTGTACAATAATCAACCTATTATTTGAAGTTGAAGGTTGAGAAACCAAATGTTCATTATCAGAAATCATATTTCTGAATCGCTTTCTTCCACTCATTAAGTCATTCTCAAGAAATTTTACATTTCTTGATTCCACAATCCTAATACTGTGAGATGGACAGTAAAATCTGTACCCCTTGGACCGTTCAGCATATCCAATGAAATGTCCGTTGATGGTCCTTGGATCTAACTTCTTCTCATGTGGATTGTATACTCTTACTTCAGATGGGCATCCCCATACGCGTACATGTTACAAACTCGATTTTCAACCTTTTCATAACTCAAAAGGAGTTTTTGAAACAGCTTTTGTTGGGACCCGGTTTAATATATACACCGTCGTTTTAAGAGTTTCACTCCACAAGAATTTTAAAAGTTTGAAGTTGCTAAATATACTCCTCACCATGTCCAATAATGTTCGATTTTTTCTTTCTGCTACACCATTTTGCTCCGAAGAATCAGGCATTGTATATCGGGTAACAATCTCATATTTTTGAAGAAACCTTGTAAATGAATCAGGCATTTATCTATCTTCGTTATATCTTCCATGATAGTCTCCACCTCAATCTGATCTCACAATCTTGATTTATTTTCTATATTTTTTCTCTACTTTAACTTTAAATAATTTAAAAGTATCTAAAACTTCATTCTTATTATGAAGTAAGTAGAGATACATATATCATAAGAAGTCGTCAATAAAGATGATAAAATATTTTGAGCCATATGAGTCAATATCAGACTACAAATATCAGTATGTATGATTCTTAATATGTCTGAACTCCTCTTGGCATTTTATTAGTCTTGTTATTTTATTTTTCTTTAATACAGTCCACACAAATCTCAAAATTAGTAAAATCTAGAGTACTAAGTACTCCATCATTTACTAATCTTTTGATTCTTTAATAAAAATATGACATAATTTCTTATGCCATAATATAGAAAAATATTTATTCATAACACATCACTTAATACCACTATCAGCATGCACAATATTGTAAGAGGTATTATTTTACAAATTTAAGTAATAAAGACCATCAGACAATGTATCATTTCTAACAATATCAGACATATAATGTAAACTGAAAGATGAGTCTAAAAATATAACGGAATATTCGAAAGGTACAAGTCTTGAAATTGAAATCAAATTTTTGGAGAAATTTGAAATACAAAAGGTCTTTTCTAAAGTCAAAACAAAACTACTACTCAAAATTAAGTTGCATATTCTAATGGCCTCCACATGTGAACGCATTTTGTTTCCAAAGAAGATGTTTTGTTCACTACCCACTAGCTTCCTTAGGTTTTGCAAACCTTGTAAGGAATTTGAAATATGGATTACAAAATCAGAATCAATCCACCATGTATTATGTAAAATCTTAACCATATTATATTTATAACATACAAAAGAGAATGGATTACCTTTCTTTTCAAGCTAATTTTGATATTTGACACAATCCTTCTTGACGTGTCCATTCTTTTTACAGAAGAAGCACTTGGACTCTTTCTTGATGTTAGATTGATGAGATATTTTACCTTTCCCATTATTTTCGGCTTGAGTCTTAAAATTTTCTTCCTTGAACATAAAAAAACTTTCACTTTGTTCCATCATGAGCCTTCCTTCCTCTTGAACACACATGGTCATGAGTTCATTGATCGACCATTTATCTTTATGTGTGTTGTAAGAGATTTTAAAAGATCCATATTGTAGTAAAGCGTATTCAAAATGTAATATACAAGGAAAGATTCATACATTTTTACCTCCAAATTTTTCAACTAAACCGTTATATCCCTCATTTGTTTTATGTGCTCACGTACACCCTTTAACACTGGTGAGCCTTATAGATAAAAACTTCATTATTAGGGTGTTAGCAAGTACTTTATCTAAAATTTTAAATTGCTTATTGATAGCTTTTAGTAAATCCCGCACTTTATTATGCTGGTTGACAGAACCACAAATACCAACAGAAATTTTAGTCTTTATAAACATTAAATAGAGGCGATTAGATCGCTCCCATCGTTCAAAAAAAGCTACATCAACCGAAGTACTAGTAAGAGTAATAGCATGTGGTTCGTCTTTCCATATAATATAATCTATATCCATCCACCCTAAATGAAGAAGAATTCTCTCCTTCCACACCTTATAGTTATCATATTTTAGTTTTAAATTTTTACATCTTTTGTCAAAAGATTAACAGATTGAATAACTGTATAAAAATTAAATATATGCTTAACAATCAATAAATGAGGCTAACAAAATACAGAATTATGTTTTACCAATGTAAATCATACATTATGAATCAATTGACATAAAAATTACCTGTGAGCTAAATTTTTAATTCAAATAGATTCATATCCAATTCATGATAAAACTATCAAATTATATTCCAATTCTTAATTCCTGTGGACAAATTAAGAAAAATAATTTAATATTTTATCCTAATTAATTAATTTAATATAATAAAATTTTATGTGGAATAAATTTTATTATATTAAAAAATAATTAACCACAATTAATGTCATTATACCATACGTGATAATAAAATATAATTTTATTAATTAAGGACGTTGTGACCAATCTCTAATTAATTAAATTATATTAATAACTAGACATTATATACACATATATATAATTATATTTTAAATATTATATTTTATCTTTATATATAATAATAAATATAATTATATACGTATACGTACATTTATATATATAATCCTTTATATAATAATACAGATTTATTATTTATTTATTTATTATATGTATATATATAACGTATAAAGGAAATTTAATTCCCAAAGAAAACACAAGCCGCGCGCTCAGCACAACGGCAAATGTGCTTCGGCCCTCAGCCCGGACATCCCGCGTTCGAAATCAGCCGCTGCGCATATGCAGCATTTTAATTCATTTTTCGGATTGCTACAGTAATGGGCCAGCGTGCGTGTGGGCCGCGCACGATTCTGGCCACCAAGCCACTGCTGCGGAGACTCCAGAAGGCAAACGCGAACGCTGGATTTGGGCCGCGAATGAAAACGGCCCAAGTCCATAACTGGTTAATTTTTTTTCAAACAGGGCACTCTAGCAGAATGACGTCATTTTCGACACTGTAGCAACAGAAAAAACGACGCCGTTCAAGATATTGATAACCAAAGACAAAACGACGCCGTTCAGAATACTGTAGCAATAGTTAAACAACACCGTTCAGGTTGTCTTCAACCTTCGCCGGGTTCGCCCGAACCCAACAACGCCCAATTCGACTTGTTTTCCATACCCGATTAAAACAACGTCATTTTAACACCAAAATGGATGAAAAATATATGAAAATGTCAAAAATTGAATTTTTTAACGATTTTCGACGCTCAATTTTACTGAATCATAACAAAAACAGAAACTTTAAGAATTTTAAAATTCTGGCAAAAACGGAAAAATGGCAGAATGGCAAAGGCAGAGGTGATGCCTCTCTCTAATACTAAATGTAAGCATATAATGAGGCAAAATCAACCACGAAAGCGAAATTAAGGATTGAGTTTATACCTCTAGCCATTTGTCTCCTCTGTTTTTACCGGATTTGATTTTGGACGTTTTGAGTTTCTGGACCCTTGTTCTCACTTCTAGATGGTGTATATGTGAGAATGAGATATAGAGACAAAACAAATTACTTCAATTTATAGACAATTCCATCAATTACGCATCAATTTAACAGTTTACCAAATGGATGAACGAAAAAGCAAAAGGAGATTAATGGGGCATTGAATGAGAGAGTTATCGGCATTAATATGGGCCACTTAACGCTTCAGCAATGAATGAAGAAACGGATGAAGGTAATCAGCCGTCGTGAAGATGAATCGGCTGAGGCGGGCGGAACCGGATGAAACGGCAAAACGGGGCTGAAGCGTCTACAGATCATACACACTGAAATTTAGTGTCATAAACTCGGACAAAAAGTAGATAATAATAACAATTGATAATAATTATATTCTACAAAATAATCCTCCAACCAAAACAACATCCACTTATAATACCCAAATTTGGTCAGATTTATCAAAATATCTACGCAACCCCAACAATTACAATAATAATAAACAATAAATCAACTATTATAGGATCATTTTGAATTGCCCTTTTGGACAATAAAATTAGTCACAATCTGCTTAAAATATCCAAAAGTAAAAATAACAAATCCGAAATAATATAAATCCGCAATATCGACCCAGCAGGAGCCAAAATGCCATAATCCATATATCAACTAATCCAAACCATGCCTCTAAATCTATGTACTAACAACTATCATTATTTCATATTCAAAGGTACATCAAATATTAATACAATCCATTTATAAATCTAATAGCCACAAAGCATAAATAAAATATATACCAGCATCCTCATCTGAGATCCCTATAAAGTATCCATAGTCCTCTAATTTGAAAGGGTCGGAAAATATTAAAATTATGAGCTGAATACTTAACAAGTATCAATATATAATATAATAAAATAATACCTCCATAATTAAAACAAATGAACAAATTAATAAAATAGATACAAAATCTATAAGAATTGAAATCTAAACATAAAATTTGACAAATCAACAAATTTTTAAATGTAAACTCGTACGCAATGTGTATAATCCACAAGTAAAGGCTAAATGATCCAAAAGTATAAAATCAATCAAAGTTTGATATCCAAATCCAAATGATGGTTGAAATCTGTGGATATTAAATCAAAATCTTGAGTATTCAAATTAAATGTAGATAAAAATATATTAAGAATTTAAAATAGACTCAAATTTGAGAACCAAAAATTAAAAGACTAACTTTTAAGAAGAGTTAAATACTTTTGATAACTTTATACTAAATAATTATTACTTAGATAGATAGGTGGGTTATTTATATATTCTTCCCTATAGATGGTAATAAATGTCATTTTCTTTTATTATCCATGGATGATAAGTATACTATTTAAGTTTCTCTAGATTTATTAGGATATCAAAATATATTAGTCAATTTAATTCCTTTTAATAATTTTCATAAAATACCAAATTAGGAAGAGTATCTATAACAAAATCTAAAATTTTTTCTATCTGATAAAAAAATATAAACCTTCCTCTCTAAAAAGTATAAATACAAAATTTTTTTACCATGGAAGAAAGTACAAATATTAAATCAAAAACAAAATAGAGCCTAACCTAAATTACATGTTTGGAATACCACATGTAAAGCCCATGTATAAGTTTTTATAACATTTCCTTTATAAATATTCTGACAAATAAATAAAATATGTCAAAATATTTACCTTTTTTCACAAAATAAACAAAATTCTCAAATATTGGCAAAATTGAAACAAAACCTCAAAACATCCAGTAAAACTACATACTTGCACAATGAATTAAAATTGAGTAAGTAAAAATAATATATATGTATATTAGAATCATCAAATAAAAGAAAACTAAAAAGAAACAGAAATAGACCATAAATAAGGCTTAATGATACTTACTGTTAACCGCTTATTTAGCAAATTTTATTAAAAGATATTTTAAGATTCCTCTTCTTATCTTTATCTCTCTTTCTTCCCTTCTCTTTCTCTTTCCTTCATCTTCCTTCCCATGCAAAATGCTTAAAAATAGTGTAAAAGTTAATGTATAGACGAATCGGTGCATAAACGTCACTTTAGGATGCATCAGGCACTGCACCTAACCATAGTTACGCACAAGTACTACCTCATATGCTCCTCAGGAACAAGCAATCTACCAATATTACACTCGAGCGTCTAAAAGATGCGCATCAAGTAATCACTAATCTACTTGAATCTCACTCGAGGGGTCTAGAGGAGCTCCTCAGGCATACCCATTTTGCCAAAGGTGCACACAAGCAAGTATTGTGCATGTCTCGGGCACTAAATCTACTTTATTCTCTAAATTTCTTTCAAATTTATATTGTCCAATTATTTTTAATATATTCAAATTAATTTTAGAATAAATTGACAATATTAAATTAATTTAATAAGAACCGGGTGTTATAACTCTTCCATATTTATAAAAATTTTATCCTCAAAATTTACATACCTTAAGACTAAAACAAGTAAGGTTGTTTCTCCTAAACTTCATCATCATGTTCTCATATTACTTCCTCAATCAAATTGTTCTTCCAGAGCACCTAACTAAGGGAATTGTCCCGGTGCACAACACCTAATCTCTTATTTCTAAAATCTAAATTGGAACCTCATTATATGTCAAATTATCATCAATATGTAATAGTTTATACTTAATAGCATGTGAATAAATAAACACATATTTTCTCAATTTAGAAATATGAAAAAATATTGTAACAATCCACCAAATTTAGAAGCAAAACCACTTTGCAGGCCATTTCTCCAAATTGTTGCAAAACTTTAAATGGCTCCATAAATTTCAATTTCAATTTTTCTTTCACTCTGAATATTGAGATTTTCTTCTTAGGAGATACATTCAAAAATATATAGTTGTCCACATCAATTCTCAAATTTGATCTCCGTCAATTAATATAACTCTTCTAATGACTTTAAGCAATAATTAAAAGATTTTGAATCATTTTAATCTTATTAGACATACCTTGAATGGTATCGGGCCCAAAAATTTATGATCACTAATCTTTTTCCAATTAATAGGAGACCTACATTTTTATTCTTATAAAACCTCAAAAGTAGCTATCCCAATACTCGACTAATAATTATTATTATATGTAAATTCAGCCAATGATATATATTATTCTAATTTTTTCATTTTTAAAATAGATTCTCTTGATATATCTTTCAAATTTTAAATAGTTTTTTCTGATTGACTATTTATTTAAAGGGTAAAATACTATACTAAACTTTAATTTAGTACCAAACTTTTTATGCAAGTTTTTTTAAATTTAGACACAAATTTCAAATCACGATAAGAAGTTATTAAAGTTGGAATGCCATGTAATCTTATAATTTTAATAATATACAAATGTGCAAAATGATCCATTGAAATTATCATCTTCACAAGCAAAAAGCAAGCATATTTTGTCAACCTATCATTGATCATCCAAATAGTATCCAAATTTCTTACTATCTTAGACAAATCCAAAACAAAATATATCTTGATATGCTTCTATTTTCAATTGAAAATTTGCAAAGGGTGCAAAATTTTTGAAAGTTTTTTATACTTAACATTGACTTGTTGGCACACAATATACCTAACTATACATGCCATAATCTCCCGTCTCATATTTCACCATTAGAAAAGTTTCTTTATATTTTGATACCTCTTATTCACTCCAAAATGAATAGTATGCTTTGTTCTATGGGCCTTATTTAAAATTTCTTCACTATTCAACATTTGGCACATAAACCCTATCTCAAAATCAAAGAATTTCATCCACTTGAATATTGAAATACACCCGTAACTCATTGTCTAATTCTTCAATAATCTTTGTTAAATATGGGTCATTCATTTTGGTTTATATAATCTTCTTCATAATTATGGGTTACATTTAAAAGTATGACAAAATCATTCTCCACCTTTACGAGTATAAATAAAATTATATTTTATTTTATCAAATATCTCTCATTTCTTGATCATCAAATGAGCCATCATGCTTGAAGATTTCTAACTCAAAGTATCTACTACCATATTTATCTTTCCTAATTGATATTGAATCTTACAATTATAATCATTCAACAATTCTATCAACCTACATTGTTGAATATTTAATTCGTTCTATGGGAATAGATATTTTAAGTTTTTATTATTGGAATATACCACAAAATTTTTCTTATATAAATAATGTCTCTAAATTTTCAGTTCAAAAATGATAATTGCCAATTTAAATTATAGGTAAGATAATTTTGTTTGTAAGCCTTTAACTGTCTTGACTCATAAGTAATCATTTGGCCATATTGCATTAGGACACAACCTAAATCTTTTTTTAAAATATCACAATATATTACAAAACCTCTATCCATCTGCATATTCAAAACTTCTTTCACAATCCTTATTTCAAGAAAAAAATTATTCGTTCTAAGTTAAACACGCCAATGGTATTGCGATTCTTGAGAAATTCTCAACAAATTGTCAATAGTAACTAACCAAATCTAAAAAAATCTGTACTTCCATAAATTGGTCAGTTGTTTCTAATTTACCATAATTTTAATCTTTTTTGGATAATTGAAGCACCTTCATTGGAAATTATATACCCTAAAAATAATACTTCTTCTAACTAGAATTCTTATTTCTACAATTTAACAAATAATCATCTTTCTCTTAAAGTCTATAACACAATCCTTAAATAGATCTTATACTCATCAAAATTATTCAAATACATCCAAATATGGTTAAAAAACCTAATTCATAAGATTCATAAAAGTTACCGGTACATTGATCAACCCAAAAGGTATCATTAAGAATTTATAATGATTGTACCTTATTTTAAAAGACAAATTTGGTACATCCTCATACTTAATCATTAGCTGATTGTATCCTAAACATAAGTCAATTTTAGAGAAACCTAAACTCTTTACAATTGATTGAATAAATTATTAATTTTTAGAGGGGGATACTTAGTCTTAATTGCAATCTTATTCAATTTTCGATAATCAATATATAATTCCATCTATCCATCCTTCTTTTTCACAAAGAGTCCTAAAGCATCTTAAAACGACACACTCGTCCAAAAAAATATTTTCTTTAATAACTCTTGTAACTGTTGTTTCAATATTTTTAACTCAAATGGGGTCATTTTTAAGTATATTTAAACGAAAACTCTTTATATGAAAATTATTATTTATACGAAAATATAATATATTTGAAATGATTTTTTAAACGTGGTTTATATTTGAAATACAAAAATATCTTTATAAAAAATTCAATAATCTGACCGGGTTGACTTAAATAAGTTATTTTTACTCGTAATCATATACTATCCAAAAAATAACTGGCCTTCTTAACTATGTCTATCCATAGCATTTATATATTTTAATTAAATCCTATAAAATTCTAGATTGGTAAGATCAAGCAAATTATATAATTCGATTTTGATAAAGTATATCCAAACTTTTTAATATATGTTAAAATATTATTTCTTTAAATAAAGATACAAAAATTATTTTATACTAATTATTTTTATATATTAAATATTAAAAAATTAATTTTTAATTTAAATTTATCTATTTTAATCAACTAATTAAATAATAAAATATTAATTCTAAATCTTATTTTTATCTTAATTTTTTAAATTAGTTATTTTATTTTATTTTTATTCCATTTCACCAACGAACCATATCTGAAGTAGCATTTTGTGTCTCCCTGCTCGTAGCGATTGTTTCTATTTATCTATTTGCCATTCAGATGATTCTGATGAAAATTTGAGTTGAAATCGCTGCAAATTTCTCATGAATTCGAATAATTGGAGATCGCCCCAAGCTGAGCCAGCCGTGGATGCTGGCGATTGGCGAAGTCAGCTCCAACCAGATTCGAGAAAAAGGATTGTCAATAAGATGTGAGCAATTTTGATAAATTTTGCAAGTATCACATAGTATTCAACAGTTTCACAATTTAAATGCTTTTGGGGGAAGGGGGGGAGAGAGAGACAGAGAGAGAGAGAGAGAAATCTCGGTATATGTATCTCTGTATGCAAACCCTCCCTTTTGATTGCAGATGCAAATTGAATTCATTTGTTGAATAAAGTTGACTAAAACTTACATACATAGCTCACGTTTTCATACTGAACTCATTAAACGGATAACATGGGTTATGCAATTTTTGGTTTGGTTCCAGTGGCTGAACTGTTGTTGGCATAATTAATTGCTGCCGATGTTTCGTGAGGTGTTACTTGTTGGCATTAATCAACTGTGTTCAGTTCTATTATGGCGGAAGTCTATAGCATAGTTTAAATAGTGGTGTCTTGGGTCTATCGCCTGAAAGCATAAGGGTTGTAGCGTCGTGGCTGTATCGTAGCTGGTGGTGCACGTTGCAGACCTAAATAAATTCATAATGCGCCTTGATCAAACTTCTTATGTTGGATATATACATTGGATAATGGAATCTCGGGATTACTGTTTATGGATTACAATTTAGAAGCAAAAGAATACACAGAACGCATCAGATCAAACATATTGCATATATCAGAATTGTTGTGTCTTAGGAAGCATTAACACTTTATTGGGGGTTGCATATTGTTATCCAACATGTATCCAATATCAAGAAGCCATGGACACACTCAAAAGCATTAGGACTATCTTAGTTAATTCAGACAGGCTGGAATTTGTTCTGGACATGTTGGGGACTCTTTCAGAAACGTCTGAGACAAGTTTTGATGTCTTCAATTTAAAACAAATAAATTGGAGCCTTCCACAAAACTTATGGTTTTATGCTAATTAGTAAAAATATTTGACAAATCACAGTATGTTGTTGGAGAGAACTAGCTATTGGAACTTAATTACTTGAACCCATTACTTAAAACGCTAAAAGAAAGAGGAGCTTGAGGTGGTGGTTCAGTTCTTCCAAATAGAAATAAGAGATTCAGACAGATTATTTTTGGACGACTGTTTTCCTTAACTGAGAAAATAAGAGAGGGATGGTGATTTTTTACTCCATGAGTACCCCATTTGCATGTGGAGTTATGAGTACTTATTTATTGTGAAATAACTTTGTTTTATCAACTATATTTCCATACCAATAAGAAACTATGAGTTTGGGTAACGTATTATTAACTTGTCTTGTCCTTTTTTATATAAAATATCATATTGCTCCATGATTTTTTCTTGAAACCCGATGTGGACCTTAATCGAGAAACTTGCAAAAAAGCAGTGAGAAATAAAATAAAACTTTCATAACTTTTATAGAAGCATTATAGAAACAGTAATTAATTGAATTCGTCGAACTAATGTCTATCATATGTTTACAACTACGTAATCTTAGGAAAGTTCATGGTTTGAAATTTATATACGTTAGCTTCCCCAGTAGTTCCACCTATTGAAAATGCATACATTTGTCATGTTAATGCATTTCAAAATTTATATCATACCATGTGATATTAAATTGATGGGTGAGCCTTGGTGCGAGAATAATGTAACTTCATTTTTGACATAGACTTCATAGAGTCGTATTGTAAAAATAGTCTTGTTTTATTATATGGGTAAGATTGCATATATTTGACACTTTCCTATTTGTCAGACACTCGGCCAAACTTTATGCAATATTTATCACCAATCCCAACAAACCTCTAATTAGTCAGCTTTGACTTCTGATTACTGTTTTCTACCATCTCATGATGTGGTTGTGACACAATTATTAATTATTTAACCTTATGTCTATTAGAAGACCAAGTTAATTAAAATATTTTCACAATTGACTATTTTTGGCTTAGGAAGAAGTCTACAGCGGATTTGTTTCTTATGGCATAGAAATAAATTAGTAATAGTAAATTAAGATAATGAAAGGAAATTTAGAAAAAAAATATTATTTGAGTGGAAATAACTTAATGCTTCATTGTAGAAATGGTTCATTTGATAAACTCTTTTCAGAATGAATGCTGAAAAGTTTTTGAATTAGAGAAATACTTGAGTGTTAGATAAATTTCTCCAATATTGTCTTACAAAAGTAACTCACAATCGCCTGACTGTTAGGAGTACATGGCATCAAGCATATTAAGAACCGAAAAGTTTGAGGGACAACTGGTAGCATAGTAGATGCTTGAAAAGAGGCCCAATATTACTTGACTTAGGTTTAATATGTCAATATATTTCTCTTTCCTACACTTAATGGAACCAAATGCTTGCAATGGAATAGTGGCTAACGCATTTAGATATGTGTTGGCCTTGATTCTTGAAAAATATATTAGTGTCAGCGTACGTAAGCCACAATAGAGTCTAATATATTCTTTTCTTCACTTTTTTTCCTGAAACTATACCTCTATGATCACTTGGGTAACCATTAGTAACATAAAATCAAATACTGAGTGATATGTATTGGGAAAATAATTATTCGATAAGTTACTAGATAGTTGCATCCCTACTAATACAAATCAATGTGTATTGGCAGATATAGACTGATATGGTTGATGCGTATTGACTGGTACAATGGTACTAATTAGTTCACTTCTCCACCTTTTAGCTACATTTGTCCCACTTGCTGCCCACATTTCTCTAGCTGCATATTTTTTCACCTTCATGGCTAGGCTCCTAGCTACATTTCAATCATTATAGTCTAGGATCTAGCTAGATATATATAATTTCTTTGTTGTTTTCTTCAATGTGAATCCGCATACAGACTGGAACAGAACTATGGACAAATATCAAATTCTGAGACTGCAAGTCAACCTCATGATCCTTCCCAACACTCATTTTGGTTGTAAAAGTGAAAAGGATTAATGAGAACATTGTCCATGCTAATAATTTTATATAAATGATAATTTATTGTTCATTACTAAAATTAGTATTTCTTTTCCTTTTATTATTTGAAATAAATATTATATCTCCTCGTTTAATATGTGATTTATTATTGATATTCTAAGTACTTATATTTTTTTTTTCATATGCTCATATTATGTTTATTATTTATTTGTATGAAACATGATTTATGTTATTATGCATAATCGATCAATAACGAGGGTAAAGACTTATCTAAGTCTTACAATTTAAAATCAAATTAAAATTATTTGAAAATAAGGATTTATAATAATTTATATTTAAAATATTAATATCACCTTAACTTTATTGTCTGTTACTTAAATTCTTGCACTTCTATGCCTTAGGGTCAACTTTCTAACCTTTGTTTGTCATGGATACGTGCAGTCTTCGTAACCATTATGGCAAGCCCATGATGCCATGCATCTGTAATTTAAAATCACAATCAGTTTCCATCATAACGATATAGAACCACTTCTATTGAAATCATCTCCCTCTCTAAAATGCTTTAAACTAACTCTCAAAAATATACTTTCAACCCCAATTGGGCTGCATACTGACTAATGATGATAAGGGTTTTTGCTCTTAGCATCATATTAAAATCTTTAAGTAACTCTCAAATTCTCTTTGCACCAATTACATTCTCTTTCAACTCCATCCACAATTAGGCCAACTCCATTCCTAATCCTATCGTTTTCCAGAATATCATAATAGGAAGCATGTCCTCTGAATAATCTTGGCTTTCTCTCCCATCTACTTCGTTTCTTGTAGGCAAACTATGTTGATTCGCATAATCATAGGCTCGTCATAGTCATAGTCTCTACTATTTCATAGCTTAGTTGTGAAAGTACCAATATCCCATGTTGCATTGGAATCTTATCATCTTGGACTAACTTCTAGAGAAGCCCTCGTCTGTGATGCAGTAGCTTTGCTGATTTGGCATTATCCTAGGCAAAGATTAGCAACCTAAACTAGTTCTTGTTGTACTAGGGTGATGTAGCAGATCATAAATGGTGATAAAATTCGGGCCCAAATTCATGTCAAAAGATTCCACAAAGTTCTACATAGGATGTTGATGCCTAATGTGTACTTCCTTTATGTAGGTGTTTTACTGAATATGGTGGAATTAGCTTCAATTATGGATGCTAGGCAATGATGTGAGTTCACTTGTCACAGACAATTGAGATTGAGATGACATCAACTATGTGCTAGATTATTATACTGATGGCTGCCACTGAAGCAGCCTATTTGCATTGCAAAGGGGGCAGTGTCTCCTTCCTTAGAATTCACGATGCAAGAAGCCTTGTGCAGTGGGGCCATCCCTTTTACTTGTAATGAAGAAAGGGTCAAGGATTAATTTTTTACCAGAAAAGGGCAAACGTTATTAGGGAAGATGCCAGAATGGCATCAGAAAATGTGACAGATAAACTAGTAAAAGAACAGAGCAGCAGAAGGAATAATTAGAGATGCAATAGTATTCATTAACGTATCTTCAGAGGAAGGAAAGCATCCCACTGCCCACAAATGAAGAGAGCCAAATCAAGTGGAGGATAGGTTTAGATCCAAACTTCTTGTGCAATGGCAGGCCCCAGCATTCCTATTCTTCCAAATAATCCAAACCAAAGCCAAGGGAATCAGTCTCTGGGCATCTGCCTTTTTCCTATTTCTTATAAACCATTCCCGTGCTAGAATTTCATCTCAACCAGCTCCAAGCTTAAACCCAACTCATCTGATAACTGAAAGGGCAGTAAACCTGAGGTTTGGAGCGATATCAAATGTTAGAAAAATTTTATGAACAGATTCAATCTTTTTCCAGCTGGAAACCATTCTTCTGCCAATTATCCAAAAGTGAGACAGTTGCCCTGGGATGCCTTCGAAGATGAATGTGACATAGTGGGAGCCTTAGACTTCCAGATCAGCATAGAAGGAAAGCAAATCCTGTGCAACCCACACATCCATTTATAAGGCAGAAATAGAAAACGAACAAGACTTCTCATATTTCGAGCTCACTATGTCAGTTGGTGGAGTGATTTTCCATTATAGATAACAAAGACGTCAAAGTGAAGTCTTGGAGACTTGCTTCCTCATGACTCATTCTAATCATATGCAGACACTGAATAATCTTGCCTTCATGCTCTCTATAATTCAAGACAATTGCAGTCTTATTGAAATCGCTTGTTAAACAAACAGGGAGAACATGGACCCAACAAACAGCAGTTACTTAATCATAAATCGTGCCTGAATCTGGCAGTGTTTTTGGATCCATTACAAAATGGATATGCTAATTAATGACCTCCTCTGTTCTGTGGAACTTTGCTTAAGCATACCCTGGATCTCTTCCTAAAGATTCAGTTCTGTAACAAAACCTTTTTTTTTTCCCCAAAATACTTCAGTTCCACTTGCCAAATAGTAAAATTGACAACTTTATACTCAATGACACCCACCTCCAAGCCTCAGCGGCTTCTTGACAATTTCCATTCCACTACGTGAAATTTAGAGGTAGCACCAAATTAACACTGTAGGCAGTGTTTCCTTTGACTTTACAATTTCCTAAAATTGGACGAAGGATATGGAAAAGAGACATAAATTGTGTCGGAAAACAAGTCAGTGTATTTTTGATCAGATTAAGGCTACCTCCTTTGGAAAGTGTTGTTTCCGAGGCCAAAGTTTCCTACAATATTTGTTTATCACCAGTCCCCAAATTGAAACATCTTTAAATTTTCTCCCAAGAGGCAAACCCAAGTATGAGATTATAAAAGAGCCTGAATTACATTCTAAGATGGAGGCTCACGTATCACATAGACAACCTCCCCAATATTAATCATCTCTGTTGCCTCAAGCACTTCAAAACCATAATAAGCATCAAAAGCTAGTGGAGTACACCTCAAGTGTACGAAACTTCTCTCATAAGCATTGCAAAAAATAAGATTATCATCTGCGAAGGTGAGATGGCAAAATCTTGACCATTTACTCTTCCATCCTGAAATCTCCTTTGCGATCAAATTTGTTGCATAATGCGTGTGTAGCTACATTCTTGTGCTGAATCTAAAGATTGCTCAGCCCCTCTGTGTTGAATGATAATTGGAAGATGAGAGTTTTATTGTAAAAGTAATGGTGTGACTGTATCTATTGAGTAATGCATATCCACTTAATTCTGCTAGATCACCTAATTGTTTTGTTACAAGAAGCTCACACAATCAAGAGATAAGATAAATTAGAGTAGCAGCCCCAGGATTAATGTGGCTCAACCAAGCTTGCATATGTGGACAGAAATGAAGGCAGAAAATTGGTCATGTCAATCAGGGAGTTATATTATTTACCTTACAACCATAATTCCCTCTATACCCCTAGATCTCTAAAAGTTTGATAATAAAATAAATATTTTTTTGGGGTGAAAATTAGCAGGTGTTATTGTGCTGAAGCACACAAACAAGATTGCAAACAGATCTGGATCTATATAGCGAGATCAATGATGCAGTTAGTAGTGCCTACATCAAGTAAAGATTACAAAAAAAAGAACATTGACCCAGGATGTAAAGAACTTGGACCTCCCTAATTGAATATTTAACAAATTAAAAAGAAGTGTGTGCATACAAGATTTATGAATTTGCAAACACTAATAATCTAACATACCTTGAATTTATATCTTTCCTTGTTTCTCAATTTTAGGGGAATGTGAAGGGTATATTGTACATTCTCTATACCTTCACTGTTGCATTTGTATGCACGAATTCACATTGCCAATGCTACAACATACTTTGGCAGCTCTGCCCTGCAAGTCATTGACTACAAATTTTCTCTGATTGATCAACTTTGGAAAAGACCCCTTATCAATTCAGAAAGGTTTTTGGCTTATACATTTAACCCGATTAGTGCGCTGTTCTAGTTTTCACTATGTCCCCCTAATCTATTTTTTTTTCCTCTGTATTCTTACATTTCGTTAGGTTTATGCACATTCTTACTTGGTGATCCACGAGTTTTCCTCTGATTGTTTCAGCTGAAGTTTTGATATAGAATGATATCCTTGTTTCTTCACAAAATATTATTAAGTCATGTTCAAATGTATGCCATCTTGTTGGGCAACTCTCATTTATCTAAATAGATATTTTCTTGTTTTTCATTTTTAGGAGAATGTGATGTGTATATTGTATATTCTCTCCTCCTTGACTATTGCATGGATTTAGTTTACTCCTTTTCTGTTTGAGATGATATTTTTGGCAGCTTTTCTGCAAAAGAGGGGGCAAATAGTTGTATTAATAGAATGCTTTGAAGCAAATAGTGACTTGGTTCATTTTTGGTCATGGACTTCTTTTGAAGAACTTTTTACTCTCATAGTGCCTTTGTAATGGCTGATAATCTAATTATGCATTATTTTACAGCCCTAAAAAGGCATCTTCCACCTTTTTGAAATTGAGGTTTCAGGGCTTATGCTTCATGATCTCTAACTGCTGCAGAGATGCCTGATACATTGGCATGTTGTGTCACCACTTTTAGATTATCATAGATTTGGTTCATGTTTTGGCAACTGGCTTCTCCATTATGAGTTGTAATAGTTCCTTTTCCAGTAATGTTTCTATCTTTGCTCATGATCTAACAAAAATTTTTCCGCAATACGTAGAATGGAGACGTTGAAGCGACATCTTCCCTTTTCCGGTCAATAAGGGCTGCATGAACTTAGGAAAATTGCTATGAGATTTGAAGAAAAGATTTATACTGAAGCTACAAGCCAGGTCTTTCCATTCTTTATTTTTGTGATTGTTGCAGTGATTCATTTCATTGTCTATATATGTGACTGGAGCATTGATGTTGTATTAATGTTCACCTAATGTAAGTCTTTACTTTTGTGTTTAATAATTGATTAGTTTAGAAGTTAAACTTTGCTTTCCATCTTGAAATCAGTCAGATTATCTGCGCAAGATATCCTTAAAGATGCTCAAAATGGAGTCAAAATCACAGAATAATGTACCTAATGCCATTGCATCCAACTCTACTGGCATGGGCAAAAATCAGCAAGATTCAGGTAAGACATGAAAATACACTCTTATTGTGTGTGGCATAGTTAGTGGAGTGAAGTTGAATTTTGATATGTAATCCCCCACTTGCCCCAACAAAGAGAAAAAGGGGATGCTTTCCATTATTTTGAAGGCATAGAATCTTTTGTTTTGATGTAGCACCTGAGTAAACATTGTAGTAATACTATGACTGTAGCATAATTGTGGTGCTATATAAAATTTTATTTTAGCTGTCTTTGCTTTGTTTTAGATAATTTTATCTTGATATTGTTATGGGTGCTAGCATTCTTTTGGGAACTTTGAACAGGATCTGACTATATTATAATTGTTCTTTATCTTGATTAAGAATTCAAATCCTATTCAACCATGTTTCTCACCTATTTAGGAGTCTTGCATTTGCATAAGAGTTTTTTCTGTTTGTATACAGTACTCTCTAATTTAGTTTCATGATCTCATCTATATAACTAAATAGGAGTTTGTCTCTTCAATTACCTCGTTTTGTATAGCAGACTTCATCCCTTTTGTATGTGGAGCTCAATTTTTATTATGTGCCAAGCATGAAGTCATATTTGAAGTGAATTTGTGCAAGGGTTTGCTTCACCATTGTTGTATTTGCATGTTTCCTTTTATGAAGCCTTTTCACTTAGCAGTTCGTATGGTAATTGTTCTTTCTATCATGATTCATTGTCAACTGTTGCCTTATTGATCCCTCTAAATACAGAAATGAGGCTCCTGATTATGAAATTTACCCACTCAGTTTCTAGTTGTCATCATGGCTATCTTAAATCCTGTAGTGTTTCCACCTGTGTTTTCATAAGGGCATTTATTAGATTTTTCAACACTTTAAATATGTGTGAAGATAGTATGCTTGCTTTCCTATTATCTATCATAGTGGGTTGTTGGTTTGTTTGATGGTGACAAGAAACAGCTGGTATGGGTGCGAAGACTTAACATGACTCCTGTTTGTGGAATCTTTATCTTCCTGGGATCCTAGTGAATTCATTTCTCATTTGTATAGTTTATTGAGTTTAATTGATTTCTCTTATTTCAGCCATTACTCTGCTCATTCCAAACAGTTTTCCATGAGAGAAAATTGTGGCAATAATTGTTCACATGCAGATCGTGTTTAAATTGTTCAATTTTATTTCATTCTTTGGTGGTCATGGGCTTTTTTTCTTCACGTTACTTTTCTGTTTCTAGCCATTTTTAGTTGTTTGAATTTACAGAAACTAGAGTGTCTTCTGCTTCTTGTTCTACTACCTGCTCAGTCCTTCAAGGAGTGTGGAAACCAATTAACCCCCTCAGAAAAGGAAAATAAAGGATAAAAGAAATTGGAAAAAGGAAAAAGTGTTTAGATTAGGGTGCCACCACCATAGATTAATAAGTGCATTGCAAAATTTTCAGGTTTGGGTCAGCATTGAGGACCAAGGATAGTAATCCTTGAGGCAATCCACGAATACAATTGGAGTTTAACGTGATGTTAGATGCCTTAGGACAAGGAGCCACTTTAGCTCAGTTGGCTAGACTGGGACCTGTTTATTGCCCAATCTGATCAAACCACCCTATGTCTTCACTGTGTTAAACAGGAAAGAAGTACGGGAAAGAACAAGGGTAGAGACTAGAGAGCCTAGAGAGTGGAGGTTGTTCACCTACAGACAAGTCTCCTGAGACAATCCCACATAATCTGTCTTCTCCTTATCTGAAAGTCGAGTATTCCCTTCATAATTTTTTTTTTCTATTTGCAGTATACATGACGAAAGGAAAAGGCCTCGCTCTCTTGTCTTTGCTGTAGATTATGTGTAGCTTCACATGCTTAGTTCAATTGTATTAAAGTGGATTATTTTCGATCTAAATAGCTACAATATTATAACAAAAGAACATCATCGTTTTTTTGGTTGGCCAAAGCCGAGCTTGCCTAAAAGTATTCTCATCCAAGTCATCTGTATAATTGCATAATCGAGTGCACTGTACAACCTTTTCTCTAGAGAATGCTATCATATTCAACTTCTTGCTTCTTCAAGTTACCAGATTTCCTCTTACAAATGAAACATACTCTGAGGTAGACTTTTTGGCTAATCCATACCCTATAGTATTAGTATAGCCCAAAATATCTAGACGTCCATGCCTGGATAGCATAATATCTTTGCCCACGGAGGACTTAAGATCAAGCTAGAATACCATTAATGCGATCATGTGTGGTCACCTAGATTATGTATGAATTGACTTACTATACTCATTGAATTTGATAAGTTAGGTCTAGGTGGGTCAAATAGATTAATTTTTCAACTAATATTTGGTATCTTTCTTTGTTGGAATCTATTATAGATGGACAGACCTTGATTTGTGTCAATAGGGTTCTAAACGGGTCTTAAGCAAAATTATCATTTTTAGCTAAGAGATCTAATGTATATTTTCATTGAGAAAGAAAAAGCTCTTGCTTGGACAGAAATAATTCAATGCTTAGGAAGTATTTGAGAGCTCCCAAGTCCTTCATTTATGGTTCATTGGTCTAATAGCTCCAAAGCTTCTTGATTTTATTAGTGTTACTACTAGTAGCAATCATATCATAAGCAGAGATAATAAGCAAAGTCATGTCATCACCATCTCTTTCAGAGGATAGAGCGTGATCAGTCATAGCTTGCTTGAATTTATGCTTCTTCATTGAGTAACTTAACCTTTCAAACCATGCCCATGTTGATTTCCTTAACCCATGTAGAGGCTACTTTAATTTGCATATCTTTTCTCCTTTTGGTGCAAATCCTCGAGGAGGATTCATGTTCACCTTTTCGGCCAAATCACAACGAAGAATGATATTCTTCATATCAAAGTGTCTCAACGGTTAATTCATATTAACATCAAGAGAAATATGACTCTAACAATATTCATCTTAGTTATTGGAGCAAAAGTCTCTTGGTAGTTAATCCCGTAAGTTTTGCTATATCCTCTTTCAACCAGTCTAGCCTTGTATTTATTGATTATGCCATCAGATTTATGCTTTATAGAGAACACCCACTTGCATCACATTGTTTTTATTTTTATTGATGAGGTAGCGTGACCATCTCCCAAGTATAAGTTCTTCTATAGGGCTCTCATTTTGTCTACCATGGAGGACCTCCACTTAGGGTCTTTGAGAGCTTCTTGAAATTGACTTGGAATAGAAATGGAAGGCAACTGAAGGATAAAAGTAAGGTGAGATTTAGGGAGACAATGATAAGAGACAAAATCAGTAATAGTATAAACAATCTTAGAAGATGATTTTATAATCCCAGCCTATTGGGTTCTTTTCGATTGCAAAGAGAATATTTCTTGTCTAGTTCTCAGCTTCTAACTGCAAGGTAGTAGTTTCAGAATTTAAAGGATTGTGTATCTTAAGATTATTCTTGAAAGAGTCATTTGATGTCATGGTAATATTCTAAAGAGGAATAGTGGAGCTTGTGGGGACATGGTAGTAGTACTCTTGCTACTCATTGTATAGCTTAGTTGAAATAGTCTAGCTTGCTGTAGGATTCTTGTGGCCTTACTTCGGATTCAATTTATATTTGTTCAGAAGATTCCCCCTTGTATGCATATATCGGGTTTGGAAGATTCCTCTCCCTGTTGGGAAATACAGAATTTGGCCATTATGAGTTCCGGATGCTCCTCCCCCTATCCTATAATCCATAATTATTTTTTCTTCTATTCATTGATGTTCTTCTTCCTTATTGTGAATCTCCCCGATAGAGGAACTAGAGACTCTTCTCCAGAGAAGTATGATTCTTGTTCATAGAATTGGACATCCACGTTGGCATACTTTTTTCTAATAGGGGATGGAAGCATTTATTGCCCTTTTTTGGAACTAGAGAAACTGAGAAGCACACACTTGAGAGCACAAGAATCGGGTTTATTCCTTTCATGAGGTTGCATGTGAACAAGACACACAACCAAATACTTTAGGATAGAGATTTAGAGCCGATTCAGCTGAAAGAATGGGGTGAAATTGGAATAATAATGAAGAGGAGTTTGATAATCAATGACACGAGCAGGCATTCGGTTAATAGAGAAAATTATACTCATGATATCCTCCGGTCAAAAACGTTTTGGAACATGCATAGTAAATTATAAGGCTTGAGCCACTTTGAGAATGTGGTGGTTCTCATACTCAGCTATTCTATTTTGTTGAGGCGTATGAACACAAGTGGTCTGGTGGAGGGTTCTATGCTTATTTAATAGCTTGGTTAGAGAGTGATTTATGAACCCTCTCCCACTATAAGAATGGAAGACTTGAATCTCAGTATGAAAATGTGGAATAATTATTTGTGAAAATTAAGGAATCACATGGATACCATCATTTTTTGCTATCACTAAATATACCCACGTGTGCAATCATGGATAAATGACTTGATGTTTGTAACCTTAAAGTAGAGGAAGTAGAAAAAGGTCACCAAAGGTCCCTAAACATTAGTATAAATTCGGGTAAATGGAGTCAAGCTTTTATAAAATTTTATATGGAAAGGTATATGATATTATTTGTATGAATGCATGTTCACACCATAAATTGAAAGTGTAAACATGATGGAACAACTGGACAAACAATTGTTGTGTGGAAAAGGTAGATGTCCCAACTAGCAATGTTATAAAAGAATCTTCTCTCTATTAGATGTTTCCCGTTTGACATGAAGGCCCTAGCAAGAGTGATGTTGGGAAGTTTTCTTTCCCCTCTAAGTAATAAAGGAGTCCTCTTGCCTTACCAATGTCAATTTTGTCTTCGTAAGGTTATCCCGAAACACATAGTGAGTAGAGCAAAAGATTACAAAATAATTAAGATGGTAGGTAATTTTGCTAAAGATAAAATTAGTGAGAGAAAGTGAGACAGTCATAGCCTTTGATATTGGCATAAACGTCCATGCCTTTTGGCAGATTTAACCTTTGCCCAGGTTGGGACTTAAGATTTTCTAAAGCTGTAATCAATACCCTGATTAATGACCCATGTATGCAAAGGTCAAAGCTGAATCAGGTTTATGTATTAGGAAGATAATGACATACTGAACTCATTGAATTTGTAGTATAAGTTTAGGGTCTAGGTGCCTAAGTTTGAACCACTCAAATACCTTTGCTTTTTCCAACTAATCTTTGGTGTCTTTCTTTGTTGGAATCTATTATAGATGGGACCAGACAGAGATATGCCTTAGGTTTGTGTCAATAGGGTTCTAAATGGGTCTTAAACAAAAATTATCCTTTTCAGCTAAGAGATCTAATGAATATTTTCATTTAAGAAAGAAAAAGCTCTTGGTTGGACCCGAAATAATTCAATGCTTAGGAAGTATTTGAGAAAGAGTCCATAGTTCTTATTCTGCAATTTGTCATTGGTCTCTAATAGCTCCAAAGCTTCTTCATTTTATTAGTGTTACTAAGATAGTTTAACTCATTATATCATTTGCTAAACAGAGATGATAAGCATGATTGAAATGTCATTTTCATCTCTTTTAGAGGATAGGAGCATGATCATCCATAGCTTCTTTTTAATTTATAAACATCATTGGCCATTTAATTGCATAAAACCATCAACTATGTTGATTACCTGAACCATGACATAACAAATGCTACTTCAGCTGTCCTTTGCAAATCTTTTTTTCCTTTCTACCAGCAATGCAAATCACCAAAATTTTGGAGGAAACACATGTTTGCACCATCCAATTTAATAGGGATGGAAGAAGTCACATGAACGGAAGAATGATATTCTATTGCTGTCAAAGTGTCTCACATCAATTAATTCATGGTTCACACAGTGTTAAGTGGAGAACCAGTGGGGGTGGTGCAATATTCATCTTAGTTATTGCAACAAAAGTCTCTTGAAGTCAATTTCTTGTAAGTTTTGCTATATCTTCTTTCAGGAGCCAGTCTATTCTTTTCGTGTATTTAAATTTGGAAATTCTATCGATTTGTACTTTTTCATTAACACCCGCTTATATCATGCATGTTTGTTCTATTGATGAGGTTAAATCCTGATATCTCCCAAACATAAGTTCTTACATTAATAGGGATTCCTAATTTCCAACAACATAATATTCATTATGGAGGCAATAATTAGGGTCTTTGAGTTGCTTTTTGAAATTGACTAGGAATAGAGATGCTGTTCAAGGCAATGTTTGATAAAAAAGTAATATGAAATTTAGAGAGGAACTATGATAAAAGACAAAATTAGTAATTGAATAAACAATCTTAGAAGATGATTTTATAATCCTAGCCTATTGCTGACAAGTTCTTTTTGTCAATTTGCAAGATTGAATATTTCATCTAGTCCTCAATGTCTTGTTGAAATCAATTCTCTAGTGGTTTCAAGAAAACTTTTGAAAATGAAAATTTGTGGGGCTTAGGAAAATTCTTGAAAAGTCATTTGATTTCATGGTAATATCCTTTTGAGAAATCTCTCAAGTTATAGGATGAAAAATTTGAAAGAAGCCAGGATGAAAAAATTGGAAAGAAGCTAGTTGGGAAAATAGTCTTTTGGGCATTTTTAGTTAGGAAAATAGTTTTCTTTCTATTTTTTAGTTTTCTTTTCCTTTTTCACTTTTCTATTTTCAAAACATTTTATGGAAAATGCATTTATTTATATCTATTAGAAGCGTAAACATTTTAATAAACTAGTATTTATTAATAGTTGTTTACAAATTTTCAATTATTCTACATATGATAAAAATCATTAATTGATAAATTAATTAATCAATCTACTAAATATATTCATTTATATTAAATATACTAATCAAGCTTATTTTTGTGAAAGTTTGCTTCAAAATCACTAAAGTTGTAAAAAATATACGTACTATATAATAATAAATTATATACTAGATGTGGTTCTTAATTATGATTTATTATATAAAATAATACATTTTTATATTTTACACATATAACATACATGCTTAATGTTTAATCATTGATTATTGTTCTGTTAGAAATTTAGGTTCAACTCATTTAAGCTAAATTCAATAAACTATTTGGTCGAACTCAAATTTAATTTTATCATCACATTGTTATTTACTTGAGTTTGAGTTGCTAATATATAACATTTTTATGACATTACCTATATATTTAATTGTTAATAAGTCAAAAATATGTATTAATAACACATTATTTTAGCAATGATAGTCCTTTAAATTATTATAATTTAGCTAGTTTATTTTTTATTAAATTATCAATATAAAATGTTTTGTTAAGTCATATAATCATTAATTCAAATATTTCTGTTATTAAATAACCTAAATATTGATTAAAATATTGTATTATTGTATTTTTATATCAATAATTGTATTTTCAAATGTATAAAAATAATTCATATCAATTTAATGATTCTTATAAAAAAAATGCTAACTCAAATGAAATAAATTTAAAAATATAAATAAATTTGATTATGAATTGGATTAAAATTTTATTATTTATTAAATGCATATATTTATATTTTATAAACTTATGGAATAATATTTTTAAAATCACATATTTTTGAAATATTATTGTATAAATAGGATTTAGAAACAATGGAAAACTTTATTTTATAGCTATTGGAAAAATGTTAAAAATATCTTTTGATGTATTCTGAATTTTTCAAATTTCAGTTAAAAATTCAAAATGAGAAAACTTTATTTTCTAATTTTCTAAATGAAAACAGATAGATTTAAATAGATTTTTTGAATTTTATGTATTTTTAGAAAACTTTTCAGAAAACGATCAGTTTTTTACTTACTAAACAAGCTTTAAGTATTCTAAGACCAGGGAAATGCTTTTTGATCAAGAAAAGGAACTTGATTAAGAGGTGCGATGAGCCAAAAAAATTAAAAGGGCAGGATCATCACTTGTAGAATTTTGAGGAAGTTGAATGTGTTGGTTTGTTGATTTTATTTGTTGCTTCAACATTGTCTGAAGCAGTTCTTGTTGCTGCTTCAGTTATGGCACAAACTTAATTATTCTTGATGTGCCACAGGCTCTATGAATCTAGTGCTACACATGTGGCTCCAATGCAGAAGTCTGGACTGGTAGAATTTGCTTGCTTGTGCCTTGGAATACTTTTGCTACTTCAAGTTGCTAAAGAAATCAAATTCACCCTAATCAACTAAAGTTTCTTCATTTTAATAAAGTAGAAGAACAAAATTCCCAAATATTGGATACACCAAAAGATTAACGGTTCTAGTTGCTCCAACCAAGAACCAATAATCAACCACAAAGCATCATTATCAATAACGATAATAAAAATGGAAAGATCAAGAGCTAAATATTTTTGAGAAAAATTTCTCAGGCTTTTCAAGTTAGTAAAAGCAAATATACAAGTGAAAGTTAATTTATAAGCAAGTGATAAAAGATGTATTAACTCATAGATGATTTACTCCTAACATATGACTCCTACTGAGGAACTTTTTTAATTTTCTTTTAACAATGATCCAGACACCTCTTGAACTTTCCGACAAATTTTGCTTTACCAACTTATTAATTCCTATATAATTGAAGTTATGGTGTCCATGCCACCCATAGAACTCTAAAAGGTTCTAATCTGGAACAATTTTTTAAAGGATTTGGAATTGGAAAAATGTAAGCTTTTGAGTCATTCAATCAAATGTGGTTTTCTCCTTAGACAATATTTTCTCACTTAAGATCACACTGGTTGCCTCAATAAAATCAGAAGAGAGGCATTTAGGTTATTTGAATTTGTTCGAGGATTGTTTCAAACTTGTTCATGCATTCCTTTTTGTGCTGTGCATAGCTAACTTTCTTTGAGCTGAAGCTTTTCAGATCTTCTGGTGTTATTAGGCTTATGGTTTAGGATGTTCTAGCCTTTAACTATCACTATACTGACTGTTGACCAATGCTGTGTAAGGTTTTGCTTCTAATTCTTCATATGAATTTCTCTTTCTTCTTGTAAGCATATTTCTGAATAGTACTTTTCTGTTCTTTCACATGTATTTTCTGGTAACTGAACCTGTACATGAAATTTTGGTGCTGAAAGCTTCTTTGGATTCCACTGCTCAGACTGGTAATACTGTTGATTGGCAAGAAGAGGTCTATCAAAAGGTAAATGTGGGTTCTTTGTCTTCCCCTTTTAGCATTGCATCATGTAGGTTTCTTCTATGATCGTTGTCAGAAGGCTCAGGCATGGTTTTTTCCTTCCATTCTAATAATGAATGGATTAGACAAATGATATTTAAGGTGCAGAATATGTCATGGTTGCTGATAATGGGAGAATAGTGGGAAATATGCAAATCATGCCTTGCTAGCAGCAGGCAGTACATATTTAAGATTTTATAATAGTTTACTTGGCTGAGAAGAATTGAGAGTCATCAGTAAAATCAAAAAGAAAAAAATATGGAGTTGCACAATTTGGAGAATTTAAGGGTATTGACAACACTTTGGTCTTTATTGACTCATCATATATAGTAGCACATATTATAAGGTGCTTCCATTTCCTGATATCTCCTTGTGTATTTCCTCATATCTCCTTATGTGTGCAGTAACATGTCTTCATCTTACATGATCAAAACATCTCAAATGCATTTCTCACATTTTGTCTTCCATCTGTGGCTTTGTGTTATACTAGTTCTCTCCGTGGCAATTTTTAAGTTGATACTTAGTATATATGAGACATGTTAGTGAATAACTGCCAAACACTTTGTTTGATACAGCATAGATGGCTTGATGGCCAACTTATAGTATTTGCCTTTTAGTTTGAAAAGTATTTTGAGATCATACGATTGCTGATGTAGTTATCCACTTTATCCAAACTACTTTAACTCCATGAATAATGTTCTCATCTTTTTGAACAATTGTCCAAGATATTTGGAATAGTCTCTCTTTCTAAACTTTCCATCCCTATATTCACCTTTCTTGTCATCCATAGTTTTACTTGAACTAAACTTTCATTGCATGTATATGGTATTCGTCTAGTAATTCCAATGCCTTGACTTCCAAAGTATGGCCTCTGACTAAGCATAATGTCTTCACTTGTCTCATCCACTAGTATTGTCTGCAAATAGCAGTCACTAAGACACCTAATCGTGGACATTCCTAGTTAGTTCATTTATGGAAAGATTGGGATCAAAGATTATCATTGATGTAAGGTTGTAAGCCAAGTCTAATTGGAAAATCTTCTGCCTTGTATACGTGTCCTCATCCAAGTTATTGGTCCACTGTAAATTTGCTTTATAACTTGGATGTATGCAATGGAACTCCTTTTTTGGAGGACCTATCTCATTTTCATTCTCCAAAACAATAGACACCATTTGTAGGTCTTTTAGTCTTTCTTTAAATTGTTCCATGAGAATCTTTAGTATATTAATTGTTTTGGTGTTGTTTTCTTTAATTATTGATTTTTTTAATATCAAGTATATAGTGTAGGCATAGTAATGAATAATCCCACAGAAACAGGAAAATTTTACACTAGTGGATTATGTGACTATTAACATAAAGTTTAAACAATGAAAATTGTGATGTTTGTAAAATGATTGTATTCTAGAGATTCTTTGCATTGAGCTGCTCACCATTTCATTTCCCTCTTTCCAATGCCTATGAGCTTAATATGCAATTTTTTACTTGTTTCTTAATTGCTTATGCAATTTCTTGTCATGATAAAGGAACAAAATTCTGAAGATACCTCAGTTGGCGCTTTGTTTGTTCTATTTCATGCTTGCTTGTGCTGTTTTGGTTTGTATGAGCATGAGCATTACTTCCTTTTTATCCTTTCTTTGGAGAGTGCTTTTACATTTTCTTAATTTGGATTGGATCAGAGTGTTAAAATTGTAGTAATTATAGATGAAGTAGAAGAAATTTGAAATCAAAAGGTCCTAAGTAAAAGTCATTCAACTGCATTGACCAATTAAAGCGTGTGATTGCATGGTCAACTCAAATTAATAATCATGATTTTTCTAAAAAAATAGATTTTGCTACTTTTGACCTATAATATAGAAAAATGGAGAGATTGGGGATGATGAGGCACATAAGTTTCTATGAATAATAACCTAATAAAGGTCCCTTTTTCCTCACCTCATCAATAGGCATATCCAACATGCATATTAATTGCAAAGTTTTAGTCAAGACCATTTATATGATTGGATGCCTAAAGCACTGGCCATGTGACGACCCATGAGAAAAAGTGATTTGGTTGAAGTTAAAAGCAAAACAAAGGGGAGATCTTGCCCGGAAAAAAATACTTATGAGTTAGGTAGTAAAATTGAATTGAAATTGCTTCTGTCATCAAGTAGTGGAATATCATCCTTTATTATTGGTGGTGTCATCGCAGTTGTTCTAGGGAGGGTTGGTGGTAGGGTGAGTCTACTCATCTAAGTGTGATCTGTAGTTGGTTCATTCCCATACAGCTTAAGCTTTTAGGTGAAATTGTATTCATCATGAACTGAGATGAGTAGAAGGTGAAATGTAGGTGACAAAATTGAATGGCTGTATCTCTAATGGCCTATGTTTCCTCTGGAAAAAGGATAGTATAATAAAAAGAGACGTGAATCGATTGCTATGCTACACTTAGATTTAGAAGTGATGTATGGGGAATCTTTTTCAGAATGCTTGTCCTCACCATCAGGAAGAGCCCTTGCTTTGTTGTTTGGCAGTTGAGTTATTTAGACCTGGTGGATTCATGAATTTAAATGTTTCAAAAGACCTATCCTTTAGTATGGTTAGGCCTCTATAGATGGCAGAATTTTATTTTCAAAATTAGGGCCAGTGTTCAAGCTCCTGTAACAATAATGCACGCTTTCAAGTTTAAACTAGCAAGAAAATTTATGATGCTGTATACTTTGTTGGTAGGGACAGTATGGTGATAACCTATTGATTTTCATCCTACCACTGATTATGATCTTCTGACATTTGGAGCTTCATTCTCTAACTGATGGTAATATTGTTAGAATGATTTACAACTTCAGGCAAATTACTTTAGGCACTCCTTTGCACTATTATCTACTGTGAGGCATTGCTTTGCTACAATGAGGGATTCATAGGCTTTGTGTCTGTTTTGCTTCATTGAGCATGCTACTTGTTCTTGCAAAGTGCAGAATGGTTTTTGCGATTAATTTGCCTTTGGGAGCTTCAATACAAGAAGATAAGTTATGTCACTCAAGTAGTAGTACAACAAAAGCAATGCTATTTGCTTGGGAAAATTGGTCTACACACGTTGGCTCAACATCATTGGAAGCCAATTGGGGGGTCTCTGGACAATGTGCTAAACTTGTGTTAAGATAGCTTGCTGTCCTACATACACATACTAGATTTGCTTGTTAATTTATCATGTATTGTCTGGTGGACATCGCATGATACCATGATTTTTTGGAGTTTTGTTCTACTTGCTTCCATTCTGGCTGCTTTTTTTATCATGAAAACTATATCCTTTGTTTTCTCCTGAGTATTCTCAGCTGGAAATTTAAATGACTGACACTTGCAACAAAAAGAAAAATGAAAAAAATCAAGATTAAAGGGGTGTGTGCATGTAACCTTGAATTTGATGCAAAAAAATAAATAAAATAAATAAAATAAAATAAAATAAAAAAAGAAACATGGTTGTTTTGTTCTTGAGGTTTTTTAGGTCTTCTAGTTTTGGGGGAGGAAATTGTTAAGGGCAAGCATGTTAACTGATGGTGTCTTTAACCGTGACATATCCTATTTCCACTACCCTTTGCATGTGGGTCCTCTCATTGGCTGCACATTTAAATATCTAAAACAAAGATAAATTTTTGGACCTCAATTGTTGAGAAGCCTAGTGGATGCCATGATCCTGTATTAAAATGATCTCATTAGTGCTTTTCAACCCATCTGTGCAGGATGCATGCACACATGCCTAATCTGTTATTCTGATAAGACTTTTGCATGCTGGTGTGTCAATATCTGTAGGATAGACCTGTTCAAAATGATGCCAGGTCAACGCAAGATTATTATTAAAGATTGGCGTGCTGAGCCTCAGCTCGTCCACCTTTGGTCAGGTCATAGCTGGCCAATATTTGTAAAATATATTCATTTGCATGAAATAAGTAGTATTCTAAGTTAGTTATGTGATCAGTTGGACCAGGACTTCGAGGAATTAATTTAATCATCTTGCCTATACCCAACTTAGACCTTTAGGATGCTTGTTACTGCTTTTGATAATGCTTTTAGAAAAGAAACTTCAATTTGTTCCCACTTCTGCTGCAATTGGAGCTTCCACAGTTCCCACTTCTGCAGTGCTTATGAAAAACCTCTGGGTTGAAACCTATTAATACTACTGGTGGCAACCTATAAAGAACCTCAATCAACTTTTTTCTGAAACTTTTTGGGAAGATCTAATTTAGAATTTTTCCGAAAGTTGTTTCAAACACTATGCCAAACAGTCCCTTAGTCAAGCACACTTACAAGCATGAACTGTACCAAGCTGAGAACAAAAATATGTTGCCAATGTTTGCCAGACAGGTCCATGGGCACATGATTAGATCCAATGCAAACACTCATACTTGAGTTTGTATTTCAATTAAGACTTTATCAGTCTGTGCATGGGTATGCACACATGAAAGGTGTAAACAAAGGCAAGCTTTTCTGAAGCTCATGTTTCATCTTATGTTTGGGCATCTCATTTCTCATTAATGAGTTAAAACAAAAAGGGCATATGTGAAACTTAGTTCTTATTCTACCTATCTTTTCTTTCTTCTTCTTCATCTTTTTTTTTTTTTTTATCGCTGCAGTTAAATGTTTTAAGTATTTGAATCATGTCCATCCTATTTGGATGTATTGAATAGCACATTGATAATTTTAATGATGGAGTGTCAAATAACATAGTCCATTTAACATTAGATGAAATATTATGAATGATTGTTTTCATTTTTTATTATTCTTGATACAACAATCACAATACAATCAGACATAACTTATACACACCATTGAAGAAAATTTAGATACCAATATGGGTATTGATCGCAGTCACATTGGTATTGGATATATCGAATAATATATATAGGTATTTGATGTATATAAGAATCTGAAGTAAAAAAATTTCTACAAATCGTAAGTTGATAAACAAATATTGGCCAATATGTTGATATACTGTGGTTTAGCTGTGGAAAATATCAATATTTGGGGGCCCGATATTGATATATATTAGCTGATATGTTATATATGGGCTGATATTTCATTCCATGACTTATTCCGATGAAAGGCCTGTCCTTTGAAGCTTATAGGTCCTGTATTCCCTCCTCTTTCATCAACTTTACCTCCTAAATCATGATGCTGATTCTTTTCTCTTTGATCATTGTGCTTTGACAGATTAAAGCTATGAAGGAGTTGTATTATGCTGATCTGAATGAAATGTACCAGAAAATTTCTTTAAACTGCAGCAGGTATGCTGGATAAGGGCTTTCATTTTCATTGGCCTTTCTCTTGCTAAATATGGATGGGTAAGAAGGGGGAAAGTCAGCAGTCTTACAGGTAGTGAGGAAGAAATCCTTCCTGCAATGATGTGATGGTGGGGTGTATGCTCTCTCTCTTTCTCTCTCTCTCTTTTTTTTTTTTTTGGGGGAGGCGGTAATAAAAGAGGTAGGATGGTGGTTTTAGGTTTGAGCCAGCATAATTGGGAGACAATGCTTCTGCTACATAATGCAGCTGTGCTATATAGGTTGGGACTCGTTATCATTATAGTGTTATATTATTCATATAAGTTAGCATAAGAATACGAGGATGATATTTTTAGTCTTGATGCTCATTATTCTTACAATTTACAGCATGATTCTGTTCCTCAACAACCACAGACACAGCAGCTTGAGAAGCTGAGAATTTTTAAGCATATGCTGGAAAAATTGATGCAGTTCTTACAACTTGGCAAAAGCAACATTTCACCTGCTCAAAAGGAGAAATTGGGATCCTATGAGAAGCAAATAATCACTTTCCTCAATTCAAACAGGCCCAGAAAGCCTGCTATTTTGCTGCAGCAAGCTCAGATGCAGTCTATGCAGCAGACCCCACAACCTCATGCTCAAATACCTCAAACACAATCACAGGACAGTGGGATGAATCCACAGTTTCAGTCATTGAATTTACAAAATTCTGTCCCTACAATGCAACACACCAATTTGGCAAGCTTGCAGCATTGTTCTGCACCTTCTTTATCAGAAGTTGGCTCTTCCCAGCCAAACATGATAAACACATTGCAATCTGGCTCCAATTTGGATTCAGGACTGGGAAATGCAACTAGTCCAACGCAGCCAGTTGCTATGGGATCTCTGCAACAGAATCCTGTAACTGTTCCTCAGCAGGCAAACACCAGTTCATTGCCACTACAAAATGGGGCGAACTTACTACACACAAACATCAAATCCCTTCAGTCAAATTCAAATTTTCTTCAGAATCAATATCTGAAGCAGCAGCAGGAGCAGCAGATAATGCAATCACAACAGATGAAACAGCAGCTTCAACAGCGGCAGATTCAGCAACAGTTGTTGCAGAAACAGCAGATTGTGCAGCAGCAACAGCCACACCAGCAGACGAAGCAGCTACACCAGCAACAACCTGGACAGATGCAGGCACATCCAATGCCACAACTTCATCATATAAGTGAGGTGAATGAATTAAAGATGCGACAAGGTATGACTCTTAAACAAGGTGTTTTACCACAACACCTCTCACAAGGCCAGCGCTATTTGCATCAGCAGGTTAAGTCAGGGACATCATTTGCTGTTTCTTCACCCCAGCTACTTCAAGCTGCATCTCCCCCAATTAATTGGCATTCATCTCCACAGATTGACCAGCATAATGTGCTACCTTCTCATACAAAAGTTGGGACACCTTTGCAATCTGCTAACTCACCCATTCTTGTCCCATCTCCTTCAACTTCCTTGGCTCCATCCCCAGTGCCAGGCGAGCCTGAGAAACCTAATTCCGGGCTTGCCTCACTCTCAAATGCTGCAAACAATAGTCACCAACAAATAACTGTTGTTCCTGCTTCAGGCCCCTCTCTAGCAATCGGCACTCCTGGTATATCAGCCTCGCCTTTGCTGGCAGAGTTTAGCGGTTTAGATGGTAATCATGGTAATGCCTTGATAATTTCTGGTAAATCTGGTTCTACAGAACAGCCTCTTGAGCGCTTGCTTAAAGCGGTAATAATCAGCCTGCAACTGTATTAGTGGTTAAATGTAGTAGTTTTATATAGTAGAAGCTGTTGGTTGATCTTTCAACTTTCCCTATTGATGTTATGCTAACTTGATGTTTTTCAGGTAAAATCAGTCTCATCTAAGGCATTGAATGCCTCAGTTAGTGATATTGGGTCAGTTGTCAGCATGATTGATCGGATTGCCGGATCTGCACCAGGGAATGGATCTAGAGCTGCAGTTGGTGAGGATCTGGTTGCTATGACGAAATGTCGTACACAAGCTAGAAATTTTACTACACAAGATGGAAGTACTGGAACAAAAAGGATCAAGCGTTACACTAGTGCAATGCCCTTAAATGTTGCCTCATCAGTTGGAAGCATGGATGATAGTTTCAAAAAGTTGATTGGTTGTGACACATCTGAACTAGAGTCAACTGCAACATCTGATGTCAAGAGGAATGAGGTATTTTTCAATGCTATAGAATATATCTTAGACGTTGTTCCATTGGAGGATCTTGCAAATGTTAGCTCCATGACAGTGAAAAGTTCTATAGGTTCAATTTTGACAGGATACGATAAATGTGGCTAAGTTAATGTTTACTATTAAAGGACCATGCATAAACATCTGCACATACCTCTGTAAGGAAAGAGACCATTTTGCAGAATTTTTGGAAAAGTTGCCCCATCCATTAGTCAATTTGGAAGAGAATGGATGGCATTTTTATAGGGAAAGAGAATTGTGTGGAGGTGACTATGACGTAAATAATGAGCCTAGTTGTTCCTTCTTTAGATTTTAACAGTGTGATTATAAATATCTTTGCTTAACAAAATAGCATTCGCTGTGTGGCTTCATCCCCCCTCAGTTGCTGTCTGGATGAGAATCTAGTAACTTATAGTCAAATGTAGTGCTTATGAATTCTATTTGTACCATTCTCTTGTAATTAAACCCATATTACTGTTAATAAACCTTAGATCAAAACTTTTGTTCAGAAAGGTGCATCTTCAACTTACTGTCTTGAGTTTCATTGTCTGAACCTCAGGGCACTACTGTTTGCTAACTCAAGTTGTTTTTGTCCTCCACTCAGTGGCAAGATCTTCCATTTCCTCAAAGATGAGGCAACAGAAAAATAAGCTAACTCTAGTTTATTGGATGATTAGATTTGCCCTTCTTGTCTATTGGTTTAACTGTAATTCATTCATATGTTGATTGATTGGCAGGAGGAAGTAGTCCAAGTGGCTGACCTACCACTGTAGTGACTTTGATACAAAATTATTGTCAATGTTAGAATTTGTTGCTTACCATGCTAATTGTGCTATGCATTCAGGGTTTAGCTGAATCATTTGTCCCTATAAATTGGGGAGTGAAAATTCTGCTGTTATATTTTACTTTAATATTTTTTTATCAAAATCCCTTTTTCGCTTGTTCTGATTAGGAGAAGTTTTTCTTCATCTGCATCAGGCTAACCATGCTCTGTTGGAGGAAATTAGGCAAATAAATGAGCGTCTTATAGATACAGTTGTATGTATAAGTGATGAAGAAGTCGACCCAACCACAGCTACTGCTGAAGGAAAGGAAGGAACCATCGTCAAGTGCTCTTTTACTGCTGTGGCTGTTAGTCCAGACTTAAAATCACAATATGCCTCAGACCAGATGGTGAGATTGTTAGTCATATATTACAATTTACATTGATAACATTGCTCTCTTTTGCAAAATATTGATGCTGTTGTCTTTTATTATTCAGTCGCCAATTGAGCCTCTAAAATTGCTGGTTCCTGCTAATTACCCCAATTGTTCTCCAATATTGTTAGACAAATTTCCAGTTGAAGCAAGGTAATAATGTAATGCACCCTGGTCTCTTACGATCTGATTTTTTTAGATTCCTCTTTGATTGCAAAATACTGCCAATATATTGACTGTAATATGGGATCACATGAAATGCATTTTGCTATACTTTATTTAACAAACGGATGAAAGCTTCTGTGATATAAGATCTAGTTTAGGGATGATAAGACAGTGCCTGCACATGCCAGATGCCTCTGTCCGTACAAAAGTAATTGTTTTGAATATGATTTTTTTTTTTTTTACTTTGGATTTTCGTGCTATTTAGCTTTCCTTCCCAATTATTAAATGGATTGTGCATATGTATAGGTCTAAACTTGATAATTTATTTGAAAGGATTATTATAGTACTTTTTACTGAAACATGGAATATGATTTTCCTTTCTTATTTTATCCTTTTTTTTCCCTTAATTTTACGTTTATATGTTGATTGTTGACTTAAATAATTTGTCCAAACATATTATGGATTGTCTGTCTTTGTTTTTTGTCAATCAGTTAAAAAAACTAAGATTGATGATTTAGTAGTTTCTTCCCCACAGTGATAGGAAGTTTGAATTTCTTGTGATACCAAGACATGGTTCATAGCCAATTATGTTTATCTACAGGAAGGGAGTTATTTTAGCTTTTCAAAAGGATATTAATATTCAAATGGAAAATCCAACTAAGTGTTGAATCTATCTAGAAGCAAAGATTAAACAAATCAATAATCTTCTGAAAGTTTTTCACTTAGTGAGGGACTAATTTGGCAACAAGATAATCAAAAATTTGAATTTCCGTCGATACAAAATTGTAAGTAAGCAGATAAATGCACAGGTGGATGTTTTGGGATTTCAGTGTAAATATGCTCAAATTTATTTTATCTTGATCCGAGAAAGGTGACTTGTGATGAAAAAATATTTGAGCTATCAAAGCAAAGTAAGTCACATGTACAAACTATTCTAGACACGTATGGACTAAAATTAAACAAGATAATGTTGTCTCATAAATTGGAAATACTTTCCATCAAGGTCAAGGTCCCTGTGCCTTCGATAAAAATTGGCTTAATCGCTTCAGATTTACATCTCCATATTTCACAAGAATTATTTATGGTAATAATTGACAATTTTCATATTTTTATAATGTCCTTTCCGTATCTTTATGCCATTATAATTTTAGCTCAGTTATTTTAAACTCAAATTGCAAAACTTGTTAAGGGTATTTGTAATTAAGAAAGTGATTATCAATAACTTCTTTAAGCTTAGTTTACTGCTCACAATTGTTTCCACACAATGTCCGAATTCCCTGTCACACAAATTAAGTTCACACTTATTTCCTTACAAGTTTACAATTCCAGATCACACAAACGTACACTCCAAGAGTTATGATTTGTTTATCATCATTGAAACAAGTGCTATACATGAATACATATTAACAACTTTGTTATCATTAAAACTAGATAAAAAACACCTCTTTTATAATGTAGCCACATTGTAAAAGACTTAGTTGGTTTGGTGTTCTGCTAGGTCATTGTGAAGACATCCATCAAGACCACAAAACATGTGAATTTTGGCTTCTAAACAAAATAATGACTAATACATATTAACCGATATTTTGATCTGTACTTGTAATGTTCGATTTTTTGTCTTTTAAGTAGTTTTTGAAATTAGATTGGTAGATAAGTACACTGCAATTATTATTGGAATTGCTAATGGGCTTTTGGTTATTTTATCCAGTTATCAAAGGAGCATGTATGGGAGAAGGCACATAACCTTGGCTAAGTATGGTTATTAAAGAAATTTGACCCTTAATTATCACATTTCAATCTGCCTTCAAATTGATATTGTACCCATTCCACCGTAGACATTTCAATGATTCCCCATGCTCTCTTAAGTGCAGCATTCTAGCTATGAATTTTTCTTTGAAACAGAAAAAATGAATCTGTGACTTCGACCTCATGGATTGATATCAAAGTCCATTATGCCTTTCTTTAGAATGAATATCAACAAAGTAAGATCTGCTTCTCAATCTCCTCTATCTGTCAACTTCACACCATGTTATTATAAACAAAGTCGATACAATTGTCCTCCCTTCTGGCCTTTAGTGTAGCATGAATATTGTGGGTGTTCAATTCCCTTATCTCAATCGATCCTGCAATGTTTTAAGAAGCCCTCCTAATCTTAGGGCAGATCTGATACTCCTGCTATAGCTGCCTCTAACTTCACTAATTATCTCTAGCCTTTGTGACTAAGAGCTAATGCGGCCAAAACTATACTATTGAGATGCTTTTTTCTACTTTAAATTTGGCTCTGAGACATCAGAATAGCATAGCATTGATCTCAATCGACTGATCTTGTATCCTGCTCACAATGCACAAGCAATCTTTATGAGCTACATGTATTCAAAGAACTTTGAAGGGCTTATACGTATAAAGTACCTCATTAAGCACTTAGCATGACATAGCTATGTTTGAATGTACCATTCCAATCGAACTTAAATTAAACAAAATGAAGCATTTTTCCACTAAGTGGGATTGGTTGCATGGATTAGCTTTGTTAGAGGCCGTGATGTGTTGGAAGTCCAATTGCCCGAGATCATGTTTGATTGTTTTCTTCAAACTCTTTTTTTAGTCTTATTTTGCCTCTTCTATAATGGACATTTACTAAGCTCTAACATTTTCTAACAGGCACATTAAGCAGCCTCTTTCACATTACTAAACCACTTCAAACATTTCTCATATTTTTTTCTATGGGTGCCATCCATCATGTGGACAGTAATGCTATATGGAGTACTTTGGCAATTGAATACTACCATGTGCAGAAAAATGGCAATAGTAGAGATGAAAATATTGAGATGGGTGTGTGGTTGTACAAGGAGGGATAGGATTCTGAAATGAATGTTATGCAGAAGAAAGTATAGTATGATTCCCAACATCTTCATCTCCGCTACCTTTTCAGGGAGAGAGAAAACTATGATCTTATTCCCAGCTGCTATGAAATCCATTACACCATTTGCTATGGCAGATCTCTATAGACCAGTGCTTCATCATTTATTTTCAGGATTGATTTTTGTTTATTTTGTATAATAGCCATATGTTTCTTTTTATTATACTATGGAAACAAAGTATTGTTTACCACTAAATGAAACAGCTGCTGTTTGGGCAGGCCCTGAATTCTCCTTTTCGTCAAGATTTATATTTTGCAACTTTCTGTTTCCATTGCAAATTTGCTTACTCCATCCTATTTGGGTTAATTGTCCCTACTCTTTACCCCTCACAGTAAAGAATATGAAGATCTTTCAGTGAAGGCAAAATCAAGGTTTAGCATCTCTCTTCGAACTCTTTCACAGCCTCTGTCTCTTAGAGTGATAGCATGGACTTGGGATGGTTGCACTCGTGCAGTTATATCCGAGTATGCCCAGCAGAATGGTGGAGGGACCTTCAGCTCAAAATATGGCACGTGGGATAATTGCTTGAGTGCTGCTTGATCTTCTTGATTTTCTGATTCTCTCAAAGGTACATCTTGTGGCCTTGACCATCATTTTGTCATTCTGTTGAAGCTACACTGGATCAACATGAAGTATGCTGAAGTTGGTCACTTATTGAAATGCCCTTGAGGATGCTTTTTTATTACGTGGAGTGGCAGTTGTCTGTGTGTCTGTAATGTGCTTGAGCTTTTTGGAGGGACTTTGATTTTGCCTGGCATTTTGGATGCTGTCTATGGTTTTGATACATTCTGCCACTTGCAGATTCCATCAATAATCTCTATTACAATCCATCGATGCAATTTACGTTGATGTATTTCAGAAATCAGAATGTCCTTTTGCCCCCCCCCCCCTCCTTTCTATAATCGTTTGACGCAGTTTTAAGTTAATGTCGTAATGTCTCAGAGATCTGAAGGGCCATTTGTTCTGTTTTACTTCCCATTTTAATGTTACGGCAACCCCCTCTTAGAAATCTTACCCATATTTAAGGGTCAATTAAACGTGGTTTGGTATTACCACTTTTTTACAGCTCATTGTAAATATGATTGGGAAGATGAAGAGATGGTGAGTCTTTGCACAACAATAAGACTGTATAAGTGCAGTGAGAAGGCCACGGTTTGTACCAAGAAATAGCCTCTTTCTAGCGTTGAGATAAAGCTATATATATTTAACTATTTTCAGGTTCCGTGACGTGAGATTGTTTGGCATTATGCTTCCCTTTGAGTGGGTCTCTCAGTGATTCCCCTGGACATCTAAGTCAACTAAAGTATTAGTACCGATTAAAAAGTAGCCGTAGAGTGAGGCTTAAATTTCTAGCACCATCGTGGTTGATCAAGATGTTTGGATTGGAAGAATAGAAAATCTCACTCTATGAACCTATTAGAAAATGGGAGGACGTTCTCTGGGAAGTAAATGAATATTGAGGTATTTATGGGTTGACGTGTTTCATCAATAACTGAATTAGTTGTTGATGGAACAAAGTTCATATTTTACTTCCCAATGCCATTTTCGATACTCTTTAGTTGGTAGTTGGTTGAAATTTAATGCCTTCTCAACGCTTAGTGGATGCTCATTGATGAGTTCTTAATCACTTGTTGGGAGGACGTCGAACAGTGTCTTATTTTTAATCATTAGATGGATCGTTATTGACTCAGCTCGGGGTGACCCGAATTGCTTTGTTCGACTCAAAAAGTTAGCCGTGTAAGGTTTTACTATTTTTTAGTTTCAAGGGAGTTTCACACTACGCTTCAGGTGAAGTTCAACGGGATATCTCAGCTGTGCTGTTTTTCCACTGGGAAAAGGCAAACGGGGAGCAGGATGAGCAGCCTCGCTGGATTATTTGCCTGTAAATCTAATATTTTACTATTTAATTGATTGATATTTGACCATGGCTTATCTCTCCAGATTCTAGCATTCACCTTGTCATAATGGCTTATGACGGGCTGTGTTAATTTTAGAATTCCATGGTACGTCCTTGGAACGGTAGCCATATCCCTCTTTCATTTCTGTTCTGCCCGGTTGTTTTATCCGCATACTCGATGCAGGCGTGACTTAACAAGTCTAGCTACGGGCGTGCTAACTTGAACTTTTTGGGTTGTTCATAATATATAAAGTTTGATCGAGATTCGTAATTTGCATTTTTATTTTTTATTTTCTTTTGTATGTGTGGGCGCTTGTGTTGTAAGACCAATCTTGCATATCCCATCTGATCCATCAACTTGAGAATTTTTTGTAGCTGTTCACATGCATTGTTAGTTTAAAAATCTATTGCATTTATGCGTTTTCTATATAAACATAACGATACTCTTCTTCTGATGATGTGTTCCTAACAAAAAGAAATATTTGAAATTTAACGTTGTTTTCAAACTTCATTTCAGTTCTATTTTAAATTTTGTTTTTCAGTTGATTTCTTGTATGTTTATTGGGTCGGCCAAATTCCAGACAAATGTGTCCACAGCGCGGACAAAATATGGCCCAATCTATTTTCAAATTTCGGCCTCTTAACCTTGATTGCTCAACCTCATGCTGCCCTATTGGTCAGACTTTGGAAATTTATATATGTGTGTGTGTAACTTAGGAAAAGGCCCTCTCTGTGGCACTTTTTTCATTAGCACTATTTATCACAGACCTTGCTCTCTACTTTACACATATGATACCCATGCAAAGATTGTACACTCCAATATTGGCCCATACTTCATACGTATAAATACAAGCTATATAATGCTAACTTAAATTTCATGGTAGACACCTTCGGAAAATTTTTCTTGAATTTTCCTTGTGCCTATCTCTCTCTATGTTGTCTCCGTGAGGTCCAAACATTGCAACTATCACAGTGGGTCATAAACACAACAACTACATAAAGTTCAATGTGAAAAGGATCATACGTAAAACTAACAATATATATATGCAGTGTGTAAAAAATTTCAGACGTGTAAAAAAACATAAATGTCAATTTTAGACTATTTAAAACACATATGTACTATGTTAATCTAAAAGTAGACGTTACGAAATCTTATGATTTAATTTAATGGTTCTTTGTTTTGTCTACCTTGAAAATTATGATATTTTCAGCCCCATTTTTAGGATGGATCAAGGTTTGCATCATCACTCCTATGTTTTTATCTCTATCAATGAATAGAAGATTGGTTTTTCAAAGGTAGGGAAGGCCTTTTTCAAGGGGACCCTATCTCTAGGGCATGACCAAGGTTAAGACTTCATACAACCTGAATTTCAAATTCCATTAAAAAAGCAAAGATATTAAGATGATGATGTTAGTATTCACAAATGACTTGCTCTTATTTTAGTGTTGTTGATTAGCAATTTATTGTCATCATAAAACAGTGCCTCTTAACTTTGAGCACTTCTCAAGGCTAGCCCTGAACATTAAGAAGTTTGAATATTTTTATTGGTTGTTATAATAATCGTATTGTAGGGGATATCAAGGAGACTTATTAATTAAAAATCAGGTCTTTTGTTGTTCATTACTTTATGTATTTCTCTCTTTTTTTTCTCAAACTTGTTGCTTTGGATTGTTAGGTCCCTATCAATAGGATCTTGAATCAGATGCTCTCTTACAAGATCAAATAGCTCTCCTTTATGAATAGGCTTAAGTTTATTTTGTCTATTCTCTCAAATATCAGTTACTTAAGTGCTCATTTCATTTGTTTCAAAATCACTGTTTCGATTTGTTACCCATTTATCGACAGGATCTCAAATCCTGTGCTCCCTTTGAAGAACAAATGGCTCTCCTTTTGGGGGTAGCCTTCAACTTATCTCATCCATTTTCTTTAATATCAACTCATTTTTGGTAATCCATTTTCATCGTTCCTAACCCTATTCTCAAAGGTATTGAACAATTTAAAGAGATTCTCTTTGGCATCATCCTTCTCTAAGGAAGGCTTTTGCTAAAGTCACGTGGGATAAAGTTTGCACCACTAAAGAAAATGATGGAGTTGGTTTAAGAAATTCAGTTACTTGGAAAAGGCGTTGATGGATTGACAATTGTGGCATCTCTTGAAGGTCAATGAGACTTCGATTTAGGTGAACTAGGTGTATAAACATTGTATAGAGGATAGATGTATTTGAATTATTAAGATTGTACAATCTATCACTTGAAACTTCAGTAAGATTATAAAACTTTAATAGTGTTTGAGACCATTAATACATCACATGAACAATGATAAAAATATTTTCATTTGATTTATGTTTGGCACCCTTTGAGGCCTATGACTATTACCTTCCTTGATCGTATTACTTTTAATACAAGCTTTCAAAATATTATAAGGAGAAGTTTGCTAATTGTGGTAATCGGTCAATATGGCTACCTCAAATTTGGCTGATGGCAGCACTAAGTCTTGGCCATCATAGTAATCCAACCCCTCATCCACGGACCATTCAATGGGACTTCAAGACTAATGATTTCTTCTTTGTCGAGTCGATTTGCAAGATCTTTGGACTGGCAAGCACTTAAGTGGGTTGGCCTAATCTGGTGCGGAGCCCTTGAAGACTGCTTCTCATGCATTTATTTTTGGTTTGGTCATTAGAAATTGCCTTGAGATTTTTAACTGGTTGGTTTTTTTTTTTTTAATTTTTTCCCTCTCTTCGTGTTATGTATGTGTAAGGAGGAATCAATATATCACTTCATTCTATAAGTGTGTTATAACCAACGATCTAGAGTATAGTTTGAAATAAAATTTGGTATTAATGGTTGTATGATAACTAGAATAGAGCAATTAGGTGAACCACAATCAAATAGAAAATAAGGTCTATAAAGCAAATCTGGGCTTAAATTATCATTACAGACACTGTATATTATATTTGTAATGGATGGAGTACTTGCTCTTTGATCTGTGTGAGTCATTAGATAATAAAAAGACTATTTGTATCATATTAAAATTTTCTAGTAGCAAAGGGTCTTCGAATTGATAATAAATTTCAATAATTACTCAGTAGGGACCCTCCCTACGCTCTTCGGGGCAAGTAGAGCAAGACATGGATCTGTCTATAAATTTAGTTGTAATTTCTTTCAAATTTTGAAGTTATCTTAAATCGACCAATCTTGTTTTTTATTTTTAATGTCTTTGTTTACTTGTACATAAAATTGTAATGGAATGAATATATACCTTACCAAAATAATTATGATGAATTTGGTAAAATATATAGCATGGTATAATTAGCATTATAATAGAAGTTTAATATGAAACTAAGCAAAGGTAAATTGAGAATATACTATGCTTTTGCTGAACTACTCTGCTCACGATATTGGCCGATCGTTAGTTTGACGACTTCTCAGCTACACAAGAAATCCAACGGCTAGCAGTTATTTGGGGAGGAGTGCATTGACTAATAAGACAATCTCTAGTGCAAAAGGGCATTTCCTCTCAGTTGAGGAGAGCTGCTATGCGCTAGAAAATACGATTCATCCTATTAAATTTCACTCATTCAGCCAACTTTTTCATTAAAAAAAGGTATTCATATTTATTAAATCTATAAATATGAGTACCTCTGCTCACGATATTGGCCGATCGTTAGTTTGAGGACCTCTCAGCTACATAAGAAATCCAACGGCCAGCAGTTATTTGGGGAGGAGTGCATTGACTAATAAGACAATCTCTAGTGCAAAAGGGCATTTCCTCTCAGTTGAGGGGAGCTGCTATGCGCTAGAAAATACGATTCATCCTATTAAATTTTACTCATTCATTCAACTTTTTCATTAAAAAAAGGTACTCATATTTATTAAATCTATAAAGGTTAGAATTAGTATTTGTAAAATACAATGTTAAAAAAATGTATTTTGTATAGTAGAAGTACACAAATATTTTTTAAAACTTTTTTAAAAATAAATATAGTTCTAAACTTTATGAGTTTGATAAATATAAGTTAAATAAAAAAAAAAGTAAAGGTGGGATACATAGATGGGTAAAATGGTGTGATATGCAAAAATGCTATGCTTTAATGATTATTGTTATTATTAGTTACGATCAAATTGATATTATAATTTTACATCGCACACTAACATATTTAAAATGCATAATTTCCTAACATTAGCGATGCTAGAGACTTGTACATTTTTAATGACGTCACCAATCAAGTATGGAAGTGGGTGGGGGGACATATCAAGGATGATAGATGACACGGTTTGAATTATTAGCATAATATAACCACCATATTTGATTAATAAAGCTACCCAACTTTCATCCATAATACCAATATCTCGAGATAGATCATATACCAACAACTAGCCACCAACGTTTTGCATATGATCAATATGCCCAAATATTATCTTTTCAGTTTTCCAAACGAAGAATCGTTAATCCTAATTAATCACATCACATAAACAACAAAAATAAGATAAAAATGTTACATACACAATTAATCATTCAAAATCCTTTAATGTATGATGTCACTAAGAACTTATACATGAATTTCGACCCAATATAACATTAGAAATCTCCCAAAAGATCCTCCAAAGAACCCCATTGATCCAACTTCACCATCTAAGTGATCCCAAGTCTACTAATCTAAAGTTTTATAAATTTATAAGGTGAGTTAAAAATTTAATAAAGTATAAAAAATATAACGTGAATAATTTGCCACAAACAAACAAAAGAGAATAACAAATGGCATAAGAAAAATTACATAAACTTTGGAACTAATGTCCGATGATAACTCCAACCGGCAAGAATTAAAATTAAATGTCAATATGACTATACATTATATCTTATATATGGGGTGGATTGTTTATACATTATAATAATATAAGCAGGGTTATAAGCCACTATTATAGCCTGTTGGAGGACCTTTTAAACTTTCGCATACAAAAAATGTTGTGGAATATCTCATGAACTAAATTAACATCAGTTACTTTACACTGGTTTTTATATACAAAAAAATCTGTATAAATGCACTTTTCTTCCAAATTTTGATAAAAAATAAACTTAATATATACTTTATTTAGGATTTTTTCATTAGGTTAGAAAAAATCATATACTCAATAATTCCACACATAGATAATTTTAAAAATTTAGACAATACTCTTCAAAATCTAAGAAGATGAGATAAAAGTACCCATACAAGTAAGCCAAATATAAAAGAAAGTATAAATAATTATATGCACAGAAATATGAAATAATAATCTCAAATTTCAACAAGATGGAAAGAATTTATAAAATTTAACAACGAAGTGTGGGAAAGAATCTTAAATTTACTTACCTTAACCGATTTCGCAACACGTCCCTAGAATTTTTTTTTCAAAAATTATATTTTCTTTTTCCTCATCTGTCTCTCTTTTCTTCTCGTATACAATTAGAAAAATGAGCTTGAAAGGACGAGGGACACATTATATAGACGAGCTGGTGCATGTATGTCCCTCATGCACAGATTTAGTGTGGCCCACCAAGTTCAATTACATATGTACACTGTTCATACATAGATCAAACATCACCCACTTTGTTAAAATTATGCACGCGCATCTTTTATGTGCTATTCATATGCGTTCTTAGGATACAACTGGATCTCTTTTACGTTTCAATCCTTAAACTTAATATGTATCATATTCATAATTAATTGCTTTTACTTCAAAATTAGTGCTTAGGTGTCATATCCCACCTCTCCTGATAAAAAATTATGTCACCTAAATTTATAGATTTCAATTCAACAATAGATTTGGATATTTTTTCAGATATTTTCTTCTCACATGGCCTTAACCATTGTAATGTATTGGTTTTCTGAACGTCGTTATTTCGGATAATTAAGGTAATATGATCAAGATTAGGTTTAATTCATATAAAAAAATTAAGTTTTGGGACCGTGGGACGTATAGGTGGAGTAGGCCTATCGGGCGCCCGAGTCAGTGGGCCAATGCTTGCCGGGCGCTTGAGCGCCAATCCGCAATATAAGAGCCCAACGGCTTTTTCCAGAATATTTTTGCTGGGCAAAGGGAGAGAGAGGAGAGAGGAAACGCGAAGGAGAAAATAGAGAGAGGAGGATCCACGAAGGAGAAAAGAGAGAGAGGAGGAATCAAAGCTCTCGGGTTTCAATCTAACTTGGAGCTAATTGAAAAGGTGATAGATCTGATCAAGATAAGTGCACCCATACCTGAAACAGATATATACATATGTGTGGATTTCATGTCCGATTTCTTAGTTTTGATCGATTTTTCTTACCAAAACCCCAACCCCGCCCCCGAAATGATTTTATTGATTTATTTTGAGATTTATGCATGAATTGACTTTAGAATATGGATATCCATACCTTGTATATGTTAATATATTGATTGGGTATCCGATTTGGTAGTTTTATATGGTTTTATACACTAGGAAACCCTAACCCGCACCCCGGCATCTTTACCCATGAAAATTAGGGTTTTTGCATGATTTAGTTTTAGAACTTAAAAATCCTAACTTCATAAACGTGGGTATTTTGATTATTTAGCATTTATGTATATTTATTTTGTATATGTTAATTTTACGTGTTCTAAAAATATTGTCAAACGTGAATTGAGATAATTATTCACATGTACGTTTCGTATGTTATTTTGTATATATTTTAAAAATTATATTGTATGAAATTATGAAGGGATTTATTATCCGAAAACTCTAAAATTATATTCGGCGCTTTGAGATTATAATTCCTTACATGTTCAAAACTTTATATTAATTTATGCATATAATTGAAAGCATGTGAAGATATGAATATATAAGAAACGATTACCTGTATTTGTATCAAAGAATTATAAAAGACTTTCAAAGTATATGAAGGAAATGTCATAATTTGATATGTTATGATTTGTTTTCCCAAAGTGAGAATTTTGTGAAAGGAGTTTAGTAGATTTTCCCTTAAGGAATAAGAAATTGTAAAAGCTTGGCCACAGATTTATATTTCAGAAGATAGTATTCCATGACATACCTTAGGATATTATAGTGGTAGATCGAGGAATACTCCTAGACCATGGGAGAAACTCTGGTGGTGGATCTGTTATTTGGCCCTAGGTATCGGGCACCATCCGCTATGGGACGTTAAAGTTACATGGGTAGTATATTTGTTATTAATCCCTATATATTAGGTAAAAGGTATACCGTTCACCATGGAATGTTAAAGTTGAGATTTTGGGTAGCACTTTAGAATGTATACATGAAAACATATTTCATTCCTTGATCGGTTACTCCGTTAACTGATAAGGCCTACCAGCCCTGATGCACAAAGTAGTGAAGTTATGTATATTTTAAAATCTAAAAAAAGATAAGTAAATCAAGGAAGATAAATGTATTCCGAAAAATGTATTTGACTATGATTTATGTTTATGTATTCTCATTATGCTCATATATCCCTTATTTATTTTGCATATATTATTTATTATCTTTAATTATATTACACTTGTTGAGTATTTGACTCACAATTATTTTTTTCTTACCCCAGATGAGCACGAATTTATATCTGATAGGATGGGATAGAGATTAGAAGTCGGCTAGGCTGAAAACTTAGAGTATAATCTTGAGGATTTAGTTTTTTTTTTAATAAAATTGTACCCCTTTTTATGGAGTATTCTGTATATTTGAGAGGGTTTTGTATAATGATATATGTATATGATGGTATATTTATGTAACTTAGTTTTCATTGTATTTGATAGATGTATATATTTTCATAGGTTTTTATGGTTTGTATAGAAACCTAGTTGCATCTTATCTAAACCGACGTCGTACCAAGAATTATGACATCAGTGCAACGTGATCTTTGTGCCTTTTTGGGTCCTGTGTTGTGATGTTATAGTTGTACATTGTGTTGTTGTGACAGACTAGCCATATTTTCTTATATGGCATCCGTCAAATTATTGTACTTATACTATATTAAATTTTACTCTGGTCATTAGGTATATATATATATATACTTACATAGGTGGTCATGAATTTTTTTTTTTATTTTACTATCGCATGCACAGAATCGTATAAGGCCGGTCATCCGGTTTGCCAAACACATAAAACCAAAAAAATGAATTAAGATGATACCTCAAATTTCTTAACCCAAAAACAATTCTGCGGAAGCATATTAATACCCATTAGTTCATACAACGGAGTCACTTTACAAGTTTTCTAGAATATTCAAAAAGAAATTACATCAAGATTGGTCTTTAACCGCTGGAATGTCCGAATCAACCTTTCATCCTAGTTAATTTGTCCTGATCTATTCTTTCTCGTTCGGTAAAAATTCTTGTTCGTTTGAAAGTTGAGGAAACAGAAAGGTGTAAGCACAAAGCCCAGCAAGGTACTCATAAGATTAAATCATACTTAAACATAATTTTGGAGCAGAACTAGAAGACAAAATAAGAACATTTATGCATACATATTATATTATATATGCCAAAGTCATTTTCATTAGATTGAATATCATGTGCCTGATAACCGATTTCAAATAATAAGTTTAATTTCCAAATTAGATTTTCTTTTCCTTCAACAAAACCGACTGCATTTTAGGCCTACAACTACTTGGCCATAAAAAAACGGTTACATTTAAGGCCTACAGCTACTCGACCATCTGAGAATAGTTACATTTAGGGTCTACAACTACTCGACCATCTGGAACGGTTACATTTTAGGCCGGTAGCTACTTGACCGCTATAGTCCATTTCACAAAACTTAAGCCTCCAAAAAACCAAAGTTCCTTAAAGGCCATATGTTCGGAGTTTCTTAACAGCAAAAAGAACTGAAATTCTTAAAAAAAGACACATAACAATCAAAGTCCTTTAATAAAGCAAGTTGCCGGACTCATGCAAATATAGGGCTTCTTTAGAAAGCATGCTTATGTTTATGAATGTTGTCAACATGCAAATGAATAAGCTTTCGATATTTACTAGCCATACTCAACATGGGAACAACCTTTCAATGCACACGATGTTAGTTCTACCACTTCTTATTAAGAATCCAATCTTAGTATGCATAAGAGATCTTAACAACATTCAAATATGCATTGAAGAACAAACATAACTCTTATGTTGATTCAAAAAGCATTCATCAAATCATGAGAATAATGATGCTTAGCAAAATACGAAATTAGTAAAAAAACATTGGGTAACTTGCCTACCTCTTCTACTAATTCCTTACTCAATTTGGCCTTGAGTTCTTCCTCCTTCTCTTTCTCGTCTCTTACGTGCTTTTTCCTCTTAAGTTCTCTAAACTCCTCGTCCCTTTCCCCCCCCCATATCTAGTATTTATAGGCGGTGGGGGGGGTTCGGTAAGAGTAGGTAGGATAGGTCATCTTTACTAATAGTTTTCTCTTCAGGAGAATTTCAGACATTCAAGACTATTCAAACAGGTGGGAGTAGATAGAAACAGTTCATCCGCTCCGTTTTGACCACTTCAGCCTTAGATCAATTTTTTGGCTAGTAAGTCAGTTAGGTCAATTCTTAAACTTAGTCAATTTATTTATTGTCCTACTTCGGTTGTTAATCTATTCTAGTCATCCTCTCCGAAAATCCTCTCCAGACATCGTCTTCGAAACTCACCCACTTTGTTTCTGGAAACTTACTCAATTCTCTCTGAAAATTGTCTTCGGAAACTTACCTAATTCGTCTTTGGAAACTTACTCAATTCTCTCCGGAAATCATCTCAGGAAACTTACCCAATTTGTCTTCAAAATTCGTCTCCAAAAGCTTACTCAGTTTTCTTCGAAAATCGTCTCCAAAAATTTACCCAATTTGTCTCCGAAAATTTACTCAATTCTCTCCGGAAATCATCTCTAGAAACTCATTGTCTCCGAAAGTCTTGCCATTCGAGCTGGTCAACGTTTTCTTATTCCGGTCAAATTGCCATTCATTTATTCCGGTCTTTGCATATACACCTATACTGATTATTTTATGCAAACCATTCTTCTTGCCATTTTGGCTGGTTAACGTGTTGACCGGATATTTTGGTAACCAAACTTTTCTTTAAAAATGCATATCATTATACCTATAATATTCATTCCGTCATTTTGTACTGTTCTGGCAAAATTTATCATTCTAGCAAGTTGTACATATCGGCCAATATCTCCTTACATTTTATACTAGTCATTTCTTTACAATCATACCGGTCGTTTTCCTTTACAAACATACCGGGAAAAAATCCTGATTAGCCGGTTATATGCATAATAGCGGGTCAACATGTTGACCAGGTAGTTTAACAACTGGGTAGTTTGCCATAAGGACGCATTCCGGTCCTTTTTCCATTTATAAGCATACCAGGCAAATTGTATAATTAACCGGTCAACATATTGACCGGTCTCTTTTGCCTTCAATATTTCTTAATCTCTCTCTCAGTTGGGTATTATACATATCATCCAGTCAATGCATGTTGACTGGATTCTTCCTCCTTTTCTGCCGATCAAAAATTTGGTCAACTTATGAAATCCTTTGGTCATTTTTTTTTGTCCGGCCATATTGCCGGTGCGTGTGTGTGTACAGTGCATGTGGAGTGTGTATATGGACGGGTGTATTCGGTTTATACATATACTTTGCGTGCGGTGTGTGTATACGGTGGGTATGTGTAGGTGTGCACTGTGCGCGGTGCGTGTGTGGCAGTGTGTGTGCGTGTGGTGTGTGTTTGTGTGTTGATATATATATATATATATATTACATATGTGTTAGCGGTATATGTTTATATTGTGTCTCATTAACTGATTATTCCTGTATCTCATTGATGAATTTCGAGTAAAAATATTCTTCACGTTAACCTTATTGGTGTGTGTACATTTATTGACACTCTATGGTTAAGTTGAGGAGAGTATATGAAAATACTAAGGTATCGAGTCGAATGGGAGGCTACGAGACCTTGATGTAGTCTATACTTTTGCGATACTTAATCCATATTTCGGAGATTGAGGTCGTTAATGTTGAGGAGGGATACTTATAACCTAATGATCATCGTAGAGGATGTGATATCTAGGATATCATTCGGTGAGGGGTATCATGGATGGTATCAACATGCTACGGGTACAGTCTCTGGAAGGACTGTAGAGGTAGATGGATACTATAAATAACCTCTTTGTATTACCCAACAATTGGGGATGTAAATACACGACCTTTGGTTCACTATGGTAGAATAAGGTCCAAGGAGATTCTTGTTATCTCGTATAGTGGTAACCTCAAATTAAACTGATAATTAGATTCTTATTATATCGTATAGTGAGTCGAGAGGAATGCTTATAACCTGGTGACCATCGTAGAGGATGATATCTGGGATATCATTGGTAAGGAGTATCGGAGGTGGTATTGGTATGCTATAGGTACAGCCTCTAGGAAGACTTTAGGGGTAGTTGGATACCATGGATAATCTCGTTACATTACCCAGCCGTTGGGGGCGTAAATACGCGGCCTTTGGTTCACTATGGTAGAATAAGGTCCATGGAGACTCTTATCATTCATCCAGTTGTGACCTCGTATGGAATTGATGATTGGATTCGACGTAATCTATGTTGCTTCCTTGATACTTAGCCATTCACGTGGCCTTCGGGTCATGGACACGACATGTTATTGAGTTTCAGACAGTGGTGGACATGTTACCTGCTATGATTGATATTATTTATTGTTTTATCGTTCGAGATGCTTTATTGCACTCCTCTATTATTGTTCATTTTTACTTGTTGGGAATTTGGCTTACCATTGTATTTTATTTGCTCCAGATTAGACATGTTGACATTAGGAGAGGAAAGAGATCGGATGACTATTGGGTAGCCACTAGACAAAGGTGATATTAGAGATTGAGGCTTCCATGATAAAGATCTAAGATTTTGTTGTGGTTGGATATTTATTAGAGTTTTAATTACGAGGAACTAACATTATGGATATTGTTATTTTTTTTCAAGAACTTTATTACCGGTGTTATGGATATTTATTTAATGATATATTTATGATTGATTATTGATGGTGTTAATAACATAATTGGGTTCATTTAAATTGTTTGATGACGCGTAATTGATGATTTCGGATGATTTGAGATTTTACCGTGACGGTCCGGGTCGGGTTCGGGGATCCGAACTCGGGTCATTACACTTACTATGGAAGCTTGGGTTTGAATTTGAATGTCAATCATTTGGTTATGAGGGGTTGCCCAAGCAGCATGATGGGTGGAATGATTCAGTGGTAGAATAAGGATTTATCTATATGAGGAGGTTGGCAGAACTATGAATTTGTTTCAGGATTTAATTGATCTGGATGAAATAGAAAATTAACTATAGAAGATGAAGAGAGTGTTTAGAGATTATCGATTGCATTAAGGAAGTAAATGTGAGGTTCTCCAAATACAAATTGGCTGGCAAGGCTATTAGATGGTGGGATTCCCAGGCCAATTGATGTAGGACAGTTATCCGAAACTACCTTAAGAGAAGTTAGAAATGGTTATTGTGTCCAAGTAAAGTAAAGGCGATGCATCAAAAGAAAGCAGTTAACAGAGCAGGTAGATCCGTTCTTGTCCTATGCATACTGTTAAGGAAACAGAGTTGCATTAGGAATTTGTGCTGCTAATTCTGACTTTGGAAGGTAGGAAACAAAGATGGAAAGAGGTCGTGGCTTGGACCACGGATACAACGATTTCCTCTACATTTTTCGAGCGAGGAAGCTGTGGAGTCAACAGTAGATAATCTTTGCCAAGAGAAAGAATAAAGAAGTACAAGTTTGTTGATCCTATGATTGATGAGATAAGGGAGTGCTGGTTTGATTTCATTAGCAATGACGATGATGATCGTGTGGGGATTTGAAGTTATGTTAGGAGCGAAAGGGAGACTCTAGGGTTGTCCTTTTTCACTCATCGCTGTAATTGGGTGGATAATTGTCTCCACAAATCCTTACCAAAGAATCTATGGATGACAAGCTCGAGATTCAGCCTCCTAAGAGAGCATTCAGGAAGAAGTTGAAGAATTTGAAAAATCTTTTGAAATAGGTCGATAGCTAAGTACGATGCATAGTTTGCGGAGCCATCTTGATTTGCTCTCCATATGGTTGCGAATGAGGCCCAAGAGTCGAGAAATTTCTACGGAACTTCAAGATTCAATCTGAAAGCAGCTGGTGCCATTCAAATTGTGATAATATAGCAAAATACTGGACCAAGCCTTGTTAATCGAACGAGCAGATTCGGAAGAAACATTTCCAGAAGGAGTCAAAGCATCAAGGCTAGAGCTCAAAGGAGGGATTCGTTTATTCTTTAGAGAACAAGCTAAAGGAATGTCAAATGAAGTAGTCTTATTCCCCAAGATCCTAGTTCGGGGTCAGCTTGCAAGTTTTGTGGAAGGAGCATGCGGGACAAGTTTCTAAGTTCGAAGGATAGACACGACATGTCCTATGTGATTGATAAGAGAAGATTATTTGAATGATCCATCGCTTATGTTCTGGTCGGAGTCATTATTGGTCGACGAAAAGCATTTAAGTTGAGATTTTGGTTCAAAATTTGGGAAAGAAAGGATTAGATTTTTTTTAGAAGAACCATTTGATCGAGGAAGTGATTTAAGAGAAAGAAGATAAGTCTGAGAGAATATCCTCATTCATTTGATATTTGAGGCAAAGATCGAGGTGCGTAAATTTCAACTATGAAATTTTTATAAGGATGGGAGGATGTAATAACCCATTTGGATATATAAATAATAATAATTATAATAATTAATTATTATTATTGAAAGGGTACAGGGAGTTGGGCAGCACAATAGAGAAAGAAAATAAATAAAGGAAAGGAGAGTAAGAGAGGGAAAAGGAGAGGAAAGGGGAAGTCGGCGCAGGGAGAGCACCGACCGCCATCGTCGGAGAAATTGGTGTCGGGATCGGAAGCCGACGGAAACCTCTCCATGATTCACTCTCTATTATGTACTACGGTATAAAGGGAAGGAAGGAAATTGCGAGCCGAAGGAGGAGCCGTCGCTGTCGCCACCGTCACTAGGATGCAATGTATGAAATTAAGGTAAGTAAATTCTTCCTTTCTCTTTGTTGATACCGACTTAGTGTTTGCATGGAAATCGGCCGACATTTTCGTGGGTGAGTATTTTGGAGGCGTGGGAAGATAGAGCAGAGTATAGTAAGGAGGAAGAGAAGAAGAGAGGGGAGAAAGAATCGGGTGAATGTGAAGGCGGTGATTGCATGTATCGTCAGTCCACTGCTATCGCCAAAGATGCCACTGTCAGCTACTATCGGAAACACTTTAGAGTTGCTGTCACATGGCCAACGTCGTTGTTCGTGCTAGAATCACCGTTGGGCGAAGGGAAGTTAGAAGTGCACGCATGGAGGAGGCTCCAAGCAAGAGAGAAGTCGCAAGAAGAGAGAGAAAGGGTGCACAACAGGAGAGAGAGGTAGAGAAGCGACATGGCAAGAGAGAGAAAGAGGAAGAGAGATAAGGGCCACACGTGAAGAGGAGAGAGAAAAGTATGGTTCGGATACCTCAGAATATCATTTTGACAAATTTGTTTGGTGTATGGTTAAGACAAGTATCCTCTCACCCTATCTTTGATTTATTTCAATATCTGATATATTCTATATACATATTTTATATCATTATATTGTATGGATAATAGGCGGGTTTGAGACCCGGTGGGTTGGTGTATGTGTGACTCCATGGTGGTTTGGGGCCCTAATGAGTCGATGTATGATGGTTGAGAGCTATAGACTTAAAATGTAGTTGAGCTAATGGGGCGAACAACATGAGATGGTTGAGAATTACAGGCCTAAAATGTAGTCAGGCTGATAGCCAATGATATGAAATGGCCGAGAGTTACAGGTCCAAGATGTAGTTGGGCTAATGGAGCCAATAATATGATATAGTTGAAAGTAGTAAGTCTAAAATGTAGTCGGGTTGATAACTAATATTATGTGATGGCTTAGAGTTGCTGGCCTAAAATATAACTATTATGATATGCAGATTTAGACTCTGTTCTCTATTATATGGGTGTGCGGTGATTTTCGTCATGTAAGTGTGATGAGGCTTCTAATATGTGTTTCTACATCGGATATAATGAGGTTTCTGATATATGTTTCCGCTTCGGGTATGTTGAAACTTTCTAATATGTTTTTCTACTTCAGATGTGATGAAGGAGATTCAGATTTGTATTTGTTATCTGCTTTTGACATTTAATTTTGAACTCTCCTTCTGATTTTGCATATGCTGTTTTGTGCATGTTATGCCAGTACTTGCTAAACCTCTAGCTTACATTTTCATATTTTTATCTCTTCAGATTCGTAGAAAGCTAGAATTCTTTGCAGGAGTTGGACGATATTGGATGTGACGTCATGTGGTCCAATGAGTTTAATGTTTGTATGATTCAGTTGATATTGGGTATATTTTCTTACTATTTGGATGGGCTTATGATGGATTTTATTTCGGATATTGGTAATTGGCCAAGAGTAGCTTTAGGAAATCGTATAATGAGAACAGCTGGATTTATATATGTTATGTAGATGAATTGATATTTTGTTTGGATGCCTCTCTTACAATGTGTTTGAGCAAATCATATATATATATTATTCGGACAGTTATCCGATGAGGTCCTGTGCGAGTTCTGTTTTGTTAGACCTTGTTTTATTTTGGGTTTGTCATGCCCGAATATGTTTAAATTTTTTTTTTTAATTTCATGTATAATAATTTATTCAACCTACTACATTTCGAGATGTGATAGAATTATGGTACCATGTTAGTTGTTTTTTGAACCTCCTAGTGGCATGTACCCTTAAAGTGTCCCATAGGCCTCACATTCACCTAGCTGGAATGTTTCGCCCAATAAGCCTCCTATATTTGAGTGAGCATGGTAATAAGTAGACAGGATATTGATCTCTTTTTTAAAATTCAAGAAAATATTTAAAAAAGCACATATCTATATTTTTAAATTTGAGTTGAGTAAAAGCTTCCTAAGGCTTAATGCCCAAGTAATTTAGGTTAGATTCATTACCATACCTCTGAAATAAGAAAGCGCATAGAACACACAGTACATGAAAAAATAGCAGGAAGTCACTCGGACCACGTATGACATACGATGCCACGAAGACCCAGCCAAAAATAAATAAAAGCTAACACATTAGAGATAGAAAGAAAGAGGGAGGGAGGAGAAGCATGGAGAAGTTGAAGCCAATAATTCCTGAGATAATCAAAAGGATGATAGCAGACAGCACTCCTGAAGATCTTCCTTCCACTTGCTCATCCCTTCACGAGTTTTTCCTTCAATTGCCATGTTTTCATCAAGCAAGTAACAAAATTTGTTCTTCTTCTGTACAACTAGATTTCAAATTTTTTCTACCAAAAAAAAAAAAAAAAAAATCCCATTTCTTCTTTTCTGCTGCCTCACTTGCAACCTCTGCTTCTTCTAATAAATTTTGTTACAGATGATTGACGATTTGACAAACCCTCAATTTTCGCTCTGTAGCAAGAATTGGGAGTCTGCCTTGGGATTCAAGCGGAAGGGAAATGACTGCTTCTCCGCCGGTGATTACTCCGAGGCATCGAAGTTCTACTCTCAGGTTCGTTTCGTGTTGAAAACTGACATACTTGACACTTGTGCCATCATCTCCAGTTTTCAATTATGGAAGCTTTGCCAAAATCAAAACCAATCGCTTGAATCAAAAGCATTGAGCTTGGCAAAGTTGATGATTCTATTACCTGTAGAGCAACTACGTTTATATATTATCGTCTTCCACAGTTAACGATCATTTGGATTGTTTGTTGACGCTTCAGTTTTCAACCGTTGGCATTGAGGCTACTGAAATTCCTTTAACCGTTCCTGCAATTGTTGAAACAATAAGTGGCCCATGAATTGCTGATAACTCTTCATTTACTGTGCTCATCAATCTCCATACGCCTTTTCGTTGGTAATAGCCATTGAAGACAATTGATGGAATTGTCTTATAAATAATGAAAATTGGCTTTGTCCCTGGACACCATTCTCTATTATATACCATTTAAGTGGAGGAAAGTAGTGTTCAGAAGCTCAAAACCGCTTGAATCCAAAAATCGAAAAACAAAGTAAGGCAAATGGCGGGAGGTTAGTACGCGATCATTTATTCTACATTTGTGGTTGTTTTATTACATAAACTGCTAACATTTGGTATCAGAGATAATTCGTGCCTTTGCATTTGCTGGTTCTGCGTTTTTAAGTTTTTTTTTAATTTTAAAATTTATTAAAGTTTCAATTTTTATGATGATTCGGTAAAAAAAATGTCAAAAATCATTAGAAAATTTGATTTCTAACATTTTCATATATTTTTCATCAATTTTAGTGTAAAAATGGAGTTTCAACCGGGTAAAAAATCGGGTTAAATTGGGTCAGGCGTATCCTGCTGGAGGTTAAAGATGACCCAAAATGACGTCATTTTGGGTCTGCTACAGTAATCTATAAAAAAACATTTGGGCTATTTTCGACGCAAGCCCATTTCCCGCGTTGCATCTGCATTTCCTATGCGTCTACCCTGGGCTGAACGTGTGCACGTCCCACACGCATGAAAGGCCCAATATTGTAGCAAAACATGGGAAAATTGCGTTGCAGGCGAGCGTCGGGAGTCGAACTCGCGTTGCAGCGTGCAACGGGGAATGCTTCACCACTGCACTTCGCCCGTTTTGTTAATAATAAGGGATTTTAAGTCCCTTTATATGATATCTGTATATATATATATATATGTATATATTTATGTATATATATATATATGTATATTTATGTATGTATATTTATGTATATATATATATATATAATGTCTAGTGATTAATATAATTTAATTAATTAGGAATTGGCCACAACTTTCTTAATTAATAAAATTATACTTTATTATCACATATGGTATAAGAACATTAATTGTAACAAATTATTTTTTAATATAATAAAATTTATCCCATAGAAAATTTTATTATATTAAATTAATTAATCATAATAAAATGTTAAATTAAAAATTGAAATATAATTTAATAGTTTTATCATAAAATTAGACATGAATCTATTTAAATTAAAAATTTAGCTCACAGGTAATTTTTATATCAATTGATTCATAATGTATACTTTACAATGGTAAAACATAATTCTGTGTTTATTTGTTAGCGTCATTTATTATTTATTAAGCATATATTCATTTTTAAACAGTTATATAATTTTTAATTTTTCTGATATAAGATGTAAAAATTTTTGAATTAAAAGGTGATAACTATAAAGTATGAAATGAAAGAATTTTTCTTCATTTAGGGTAGATGAATATAGATTATGTTATAAGGAAAGACGAATCACCCACTTTTACTGTAACTAGCACCCCGGTTGATGTAAGTCTTTATGAACGATGAGAGCAATCTAATCGCCTTAATTTAATGTTCCTAAAGACTAAAATTTCTGTTGGTATTCGTGGTTTTGTCAATCAGTATAATAAAGTGCGGGATTTACTGAAGGCTATCGATGAATAGTTTAAAATTTCAAATAAAGCACTTGTTAGCACCCTAATAATAAAGTTTTCATCTTTAAGGCTCATCAGTATTAAAGGTATGCATGAGCACATTATACAAATGAGAGATATAGCGGCTCAACTGAAAAATTTAGAGGTGAAAATGTCAGAATTTTTTCTTGTGCATTATATTTTGTATACGCTTCCACCACAATATGGCCCTTTTAAAATCTTTTATAATACACATAAAAATAAATGATCGATCAATTAACTTATGGCCATATGTGTTCAAAAAGAAGAAAGGCTAATGAAGGATCAAAGCGAAAGCGTATTTATGTTCAAAGAAGGAAAGTTTAAGGCTCAAGCCAAAAAGAATGGAAAGGTAAAATACCTCATCAATTTGACATCAAGAAAGAATACAAGTGTTTCTTCTGCAAAAAGAAGGGACACGTCAAGAAAGATTGTGTCAAATACCAAAATTGGTTTGAGAAGAAAGATAATCCATTCTCTTTTGTATGTTATGAATCTAATATGGTTAATATTTCTCATAATTCATGGTAGATTGATTCTGATTCTATAATCCATAATTCAAATTCTTTACAGGGCTTACAAAACCTAAGGAAACCAGTGGGTAATGAACAAAGCATCTTCTCCGGAAACAAAATGCGTTTACATGTAGAAGCCATTGGAACATGCAATTTAATTTTGAGTAATGGTTTTATTTTGAATTTGGAAAAGACCTTTTATATTTTAAATTTTTTTAAAATTTGATATCAGTTTTAAAACTTGTACCTTTCGGATATTCCATTATATTTTCAGACTCATCTTTCAGTTTATATTATAAGTTTAATATTGTTAAAAATGGTACGTTGTCTGATGGTCTTTATTACTTGAATTTATAAAACAATACCTATTATAATACTGTGCATGTTGATATTGGCATTAAGCAATGTGTTATGGATGAATATTCATCTATATTGTGGCATAGGAGATTAGATCATATTTTCATTGAAAGAATCAAAAGATTAATAAATGATGGAATACTTAATACTCTAAATTTTACTAATTTTAAGACTTGTATGGACTGTATTAAATGAAAGCAGACCAATAAGACTAAGAGAAATGACAAGAAGAGTTCAGACATATTAGAAATCATACATATAGATATTTGTAGTCATGATATTGATTAATACGATCCAAAATATTTCATCACATTTATTGACGATTTTTTACGATATATGTATCTTTATTTGCTTTATAATAAGAATGAAACTTTAGATACTTTTAAATTATTTAAATTAGAAGTAGAGAAATAATGTAAAAAACAAATTAAGATTGTGAGATCAAATAGAGGTGGAGAATATTATGGAAGATATACTGAAGATGGACAAATGCTTGTCCATTTGCAAGATTTTTTTAAGAATATGAGATTATTGCCCAATATACTATGTCTGGTTCTCCGAACCAAAATGGTGTATCGAGAAAAAAATTGAACGTTATTAGACATGACGAGGAGTATGCTTAGCAACTCCAATCTTTCAAAATTCTTATGGAATGAAGCTCTTAAAACGGCGGTGTATATATTAAATTGGGTTCCAATGAAAGCTATTCCAAAAACTCCTTTTAAGTTATGGAAAGATTGAAAACCGAGCTTGCGACATGTACGCATATGGGGATACCTATCTGAAGTATGAGTTTATAATCCGCATGAGAAGAAGTTGAATCTAAGGACTATTAGTGGATATTTTATTGGATATACTGAATGGTTCAAAGGGTACTGATTTTACTGTACATCTCACAGCATTAGGATTGTGGAATCAAAAAATATAAAATTTCTTGAGAATGACTTAATAAGTGGGAGAAAGTGATCCAAAAATATGATTTCTGATAATGATCGTTTGGTATCTCAACCTTTTACTTTAATTGATAAGTTGATTGTTGTACACAATACCCCTCAAGACCAAATTTGTATTGAACAATTAATCAATATCATTCCACAAAATGCTGATCATATTCCAGTTGACCATAAAATTTAGGATTTATCTGAAATAGTTATATAACATATTCCTATTGAGAATGATGATATAACATTGAAAAGGTCTTCTAGAATTAGAAAGTCAACAATTTCTAGTAATTTTATTGTATATCTATAGGAGTCTAACTATAATATTGGAGTAAAAATAATTCTAAAACGTTTTCACAAGTTATGAGTTGTAATGAATCACAATTAAGGTAGAATGTCATCAAGGAAGAAAATTACATGAGTTGCAATGAAATTTAGAATCTTATTGAGTTGCCTAAAAGCGCGAAAGTCATAGGGTGTAAATAGATCTTTAAGATAAATAAAAACTCATTAGGTAATATCGAAAGATATAAAATAAGACTCGTTTTTAAAGGATATACTCAAAAGGAGATAATTGATTATACGGAGCCTTTTTCTCCTGTATATAAAAAGGATTCTTTTCGCATTATTTTGACATTGATTGCTCATTTTGATATAAAATTACAACAAATAGATGTGGAAACAGTATTTCTAAATGGTGATTTAGAGAAAGAGGTTTATATAAAACAGTAAAAGGATTCTCCTCTAATGGTGGTGAGCAATTGGTATGCAAACTCAAGAAATCCATATATGAATTAAAACAAGCCTCCCGTCAATGGTATTTAAAATTTGATAATGTTATCTCTTTATTTGGTTTTGAAGAGAATATTTTAGATCAATGTATATACCAGAAGGTCAGTTGGAGTAAGATTTGTTTTCCTTATTTTATATGTGGATGATATTTTATTTGCATCAAATGATAAGGGTTTACTGTATGATGTGAAATAATTTCTCTCTGATAAATTTAAAATGAAAGATATGGGTAATGCATTTTATGTCATTGGCATCAAAATACATCGAGACAGACCACGATGTGTTCTAATTTTATCTCAAGAGACTTATATCAATAAAGTTTTACAGATATTTTGGATGAAAAATTATTCACCAAGTGTAGCACCCATTGTGAAGGGTGATAGATTTAATTTTAGCCAATGCAGGAAAAATAATTTTAATCGGGAACAAATAAAAAACATTCCATATGTTTCTACCGTTGGAAGTTTAATGTATGCTCAGGTATGTACAGGATCTGACATCGCATTTACAGTTGAATGTTAAAAAGATTTCAGAGTAATCCAGATATAGAATACTAAAAGCTGCTAAAAAATTAATTAGGTATATCCAAGGTATCAAAGATTACATGCTTATATATAGATGGACCGACGATTTAGAAGTATTAGGGTACTCCGATTCAGACTTCATTAGATGTGTTGATTCACGTAAATCAACATCTAGTTATATATTTATGTTTGCCGGTGGTGCTATATCTTGACGGACTGCAAAGCAGACCTTGATGGCTACTTCCACTATAGAAGCCGAGTTCGTTGCTTATTTTGAGGCTACAAAGTATGGTGTATGGATGAGAAATTTCATGTCTAGGTTTAGAGTGGTCAATTCCATTTCAATGCCATTAAAGATATGTTGTAATAATTTAACTCCTGTTTTTCTAGTTAAAAATAATAAAAGTATTAGTCGAAATAAATATATCGACATTTAATTTTTAGCCATAAAGGAGCGCATTAAAGGAAAAAAAATTGCTATTAAGCATATTAGTACTAAATTAATGATTGTTGATCCTTTGACAAAAGGTATGCCACCATTAAGGTTTAAGGATCTTGTAACAAGAATGGGATTAAATTCCATTTTATGATTTTCATTGTATAGACAATGATATTTAATGAAATTCATATTTATTTGTTGTGATGTTTCTCAAAATTTTGTGTACATATTAATTGATTATTTTGAGAATGTCATTAATTGTTTGACAAAGAATAAATATAATGTTTATTCATAAAGTAACATTATCGGATACGGATATGTATTGAGAAATGTAATATATTGTAATATATGGAATATGTTACTTATAATTAGAGAACTTATCACTATGATTCATATATTTATTTCTTAAATTTGAGGATTGATGGGTTTGTTATCACATCAAGTAAAATATGGACCAAGTGGGAGAATATTGACGTTTTAGTTTTCAACCATTGGCGTTGAGACTGCTGGAATTTCTTCAACCGTTCCTGCAATTGTTGAAGTATTAAGTGGCCCATGAATTGTTGATAACTCCCCATTTACTGTGCCCATCAATCTCCATACGTCTTTTTGTTGGTAATAGTCATTGAAAGCAATTAATGGAATTGCCTTATAAATAATGAAAATTGGTTTTGTCCCTGGACACCATTCTCTATTATACACCATCTAAGTGGAGGAAAGTAGTATTCAGAAGCTCAAAACCACTTGAATCCAGAAACCGAAAGATAGAGCAAGGCAAATGGCGGGAGGTTAGTACGCGATCCTTTATTCCACATTTATGATTGTTTATATCACATAAATTACTAACATTGTTATGTATCAATATTTAAGCATTGGGATCCTGCTTAAATATTTGCTAGTAGTATAACTAGCATGTTATTTTGGTGATTGAGTAGGGGCCTACCCAAACTGTGACACAAAGTCAAGATTAAATCTCTATAAGGATTTTTTGTTGAATACTTTGCCTAAAATTTTGACAAAGTATGATAACAATACACATACACAAGTAAAATATGTGTAAAAATAAACACATAAGCTTTTTTTCATGAAAATCCATGCCAGAATGAATGGTAAAACAACTTTCACTATAATGTAAATTTGGTTATAACAAGCCTTCAAAACACATTTGGGTTTATCACAAAATAATACAAATTGAGCAAAAAATAATAAGAGAATAAACAGAATAAAATCAGTAGTAAAACTATTTTAAATAGAAACTAGCGCAATATACCCAAGACGATGAAAATAAGAATATGATTAAATGCCTAAGAATTGGCAAAGAAACCTCCTCTTTTTATCCTTTTCCCTATCAATTTGTTACTTGAGTTTTTTTAACAAAAGAATTAACATTAACTACTCCAAAATAGAGCAAAAATGAAGTAAAATGAGTTTAGTGTTTAAATAGCAACAATTGGTCTTCGAATGCCATGAGAAAAAACTTCATAGAAACTCCACATTTTTCTTCATACTTCTTAATTTTCTCATCTCTTAAGAAAATAATCATAATTCTTAACTTACAGCAGAGTTTTTTTTTAAAAATTCTATAATTGCATATCATGTGGAACATATACTTTCTATAGAAATTAAGCTATGATGAATTTTTAATATATGAAATGCTAATTTAACATATAGTGCAGGAAAATTCAGTTAATAGTGAAGAATTTCAGCAAACAACAGTTTTATCTTAATATACCGGGTCTTTAAGTGAAATTCCAATACATACAAGACTTGTACTTTCTGTAGAAATTTAGCCATATAGACTTTAAAAGTATGGAATGTTAAATTAACATAATAGTGCAGCAGAAACTCAGCATTGTGAAGAAAAACAGTACATGTAGAATTTCATGCTGATTTCCATTACCTATAGAGAAATTTGTATACATTTCTAACATATATAAGACTTACACCTAACAATTTAAAATATGCAGAACCTCATGTACGAATTTGAGACAAACAAGAGTTATTAAATTCATAATTTTAGACATGCAAGTATAGTACAGAATTTAGTTCATGCAAACAATATACATATACTTGAATATGGAATTCTTGCATATTTTGTGGAGAAATCGATAAAATTTACATGCATACTAAACATATACATCATAACTTTGAATTCATGTTATGCATAAACATTTGAATAAGGAAATGCCCAGATAATTATAAAAGAATAGCAACAATAGAAGGAAAAGTTTCGACTACACTTATTTTAACTTAATTCTCACCAAATTCTAATTTTAATCAACTTAATTTGGAATTCCTTGGCTTTCTCTCCCTCCTTCTATCTCTTCTTCTCATTTGCTTTCCACTCCTCTTTCAAATTGCCTAAAGTAATTGCAAAAAATGAGCCAAAGGTCTCCTTATATACTGAGTGGTGCTTGAACACCACTCGAGTGCACGTCAGGCGCCATACTACCAGATTACAGCGCACGAGTGCTGCTTAGGCGTGTCTCGAGTGTGGGCAATCTGCCATTGCATGCTCGAGCATCCCTTGAGTGTGCTTCAGGCGCTAACCCCACGACTTTTGGCACTTAGGCGCGGGTCACTCTCAGGGGTCGAGTTTTCTAATCCAATTTTGACTTTTTAACCCAATTTTTTTATATCATTTAACCTTAATTTTAATTATATTAGTTTAATTAATTATATTTACTATAAATTAAGGACTTGAGCCTTACATTTGTCCCTCATAAAAATTGTCTTAAAAATTTTATATACCTCATTAAAGAAACAAATGCGGGTACTTCTTCCAAATCTCATCTTCTCTTTACCACGTGGCATCTTCAATAGAATGGTTCCTGACAGGACTTTTACCAATGAAATTACCTTTGTTCGAAGCACTTGATCTTTTCTACCCAAAATTTGAACAAGTTCTTCAATGTACGTTCAGTCTTTATTTATCCTCAACAACTCATATTCAATGACGTGCGTCGGATCATATACATACTTTCGTAATATCAACACGTGGAACACATTATGCACATCTCCCAAATTCAGAGATAGAGTCAATCTATAGGCCACTTCACCAATCCTCTCCAAAATCTCGAACGGCCTAATAAATATTGATTTCAATTTGTCTTTAATTCTAAACTTCGAGATCCCCTTCAATGAAGATATCTTCAAAAATGTATAATTTTCGACCTCAAAATTGAATTCTGATCTTCTCTGATCAGCATAGTTTTTTTGCTGATTTTGTGAGACTTTTAACCTTTCATGAATTAAACAAATCTTATTGGATGTCTCTTAAATAACTTCTAGTTTTAAAAATCTTTTATCTCTGGTTTCCTTCCAATGAATCTGGGAATGACATTTTCTCTCATATAAAGCCTCGAATGGGGCCATATCAATGTTTGCTTATTGGATGTCTCTTAAATAACTTCTAGTTTCAAATGTCTTTTATCTCTGGTTTCCTTCCAATGAATCTAGGAATGATATTTTCTCTCATATAAAGCCTCGAATAAGGCCATATTAATGCTTGCTTAATAGCTATTATTATATACAAAGCCAATTTTAAGTAATCATCCCAATTACCTTTCATCTCTAAAATCAAAATTATTAACATATCTTTTAAAAGATGAATTGTTCGTTTTGATTGTCCATTGTTTAAGGATAATAAAATGTACTAAATTTTAAATTAGTCCGTAATTCTTGATACAAACTTTTTCAAAATTTAGAGATAAACCTCATGTTTCGATTAGATGCAATAGCTATCGACACATCGAACAATCTGACACCTCATTAATATACAATCTATCCAGTCGGCATTTAGAAAACGTCATTCGTACAGCTATGAAGTGAACTGATTTTGTCAAGTCCTGCATTCTTATATCCATTTTAATCATAGGGAACGTGTATTTACCTTAACATTCTATAAATTACAATAAACCATAATATACAAGATCCAAAATAATATCAATCATCAGTAACTCTGACATTCATTCAACAATAATGTGAATAGAGCTTGTGATAAGGAAAGATACTAACTAACATCCCAATATTCATCTTATAAAATTACACTAAACTTTCAATGATAGCCACATGGAATTGGTGGACATACTTGTAAATTAAAGCAAATACATTCCTTAGATGCTTATAACATTACAAGTTCTTATATCATCACCTAAACAAAACTAGTTACATCATTACTAGTTACCACATGACCAATGGTTTTTTTTTTTTTTCACTTTTGTTTATCAGGTTTGAACTCATGCGAGGCATCTGGAGGGGAAATAAAATATTGAGAGATTGAGCCAAATGTTCAGTAAGAACATAATAATCAAGGATATGTATAGTTTATTTAAATACATTATATAAAATAGAAGTCGTAATACACATAAAAATATATATATTTTTTCAGAATATTTTTATGATGCAATTGGATTTTTCTTTTCATATACTTAATTTTTATTACTTGTCAACATATTCTTACCTTATATATCTTAAAAAATCAGTACTAGTAGGCTTTACTAACTAACGGAATATTTTATCGATATCTGGATTATGTTAGTCTATACAATCAAAGGTCAAAATCGTATAACACAATGATAATCTCTTCCTTATTTATATCTTAAAGACGAGATGGATTCTATTTAGTCCACACAAATCAAAGGCCTTATCTTTCTTATTTACATCCCGAAGACAGGATGATACTGCCTACTGTCTCTCGATAGACGAAGCCGAAATTACACGGTGATACTTATTCAGATAATGATCTATACTATAATATCTTAAGGTATGTCGGGGAATACTATCTACTAAAATAAAAATCATTGGTTCAATTTCATTACTTCTTAAAATTTCGTAGCGGAAACTCTTATTTATAATCTTGCTTCTTCTTCTTAATTTTTTCATCTTAGAGAAAATTTATATTTTCTTGGTATCATATTGACTTTCACTCATGCATAAACATATCATATATGTTCATAACAAAATCACAATAAAGTTTATCGTATATGTTCATAATAAAATAATATCAATATATAATATGAATTCATATATATTTTGACATGTGCTGGACTTACTTTAGACAACATATTATTAAATTTTTGATCCATAAATTTTATAATTTACCGGTGAACTAACCAATTCGTTTTTATTTTATCTCTTTAACCAATTTGATCACAAATCTAATTTATGAATCGGTTAGACTTTTCATAATATTTGTCAGTTAATCACGTGAGTCGATTCACCATTATCTATATAATAAGTCACCAATTTATCATTTGAAAGAATTATACATAAACCAATTTACTTACCAAATTAGTCAGTTTATTAGAAACCGATTTATTTCTAATCTTAAACATCTGGTTCTTATAATGGCCAACCAATTTACATGATGTATAACATGATTACTAATTTAACATACCATAACTGGCCGATTTATTATTTATTTTCTAACCAGGTCACACTAAATTAGTAAAATGGGCAATTAAGTGTAAATCGGCCGGTTTAGTGACGATTTTCGTTCTAGGTCGGTACAGCGACCAAATTGAGGTATTTTTTAAAACCGTTTTACATGATGATAGTTTAGACTTTGTACTAGATGACTTGTCTGGGCTAACAGTTGGTTCAACCTATTCATGGCCGGTTCAGTCCACCAAATTAGGCTGCTAGATTTGCATCAATATCAGCAAGGATGCCGGGTGGATTTTGTTACTCATTTGGGGGTCCAATTTAGTGGTCTCTTCAACTCATTTTCATGAGTCAATTTTACACAATCTTAATAAGGGTCTTAACTAACCAGTGAAAAATTTTGAGCCGATTTGGTGGTCAAATGGAGGCCAGTTCAGCCTGATTTCTCCAGACTGTCAATTTCAGCATCAGTAGATGAGGATTGGTTCAGTTGTTATTTTGGGTCTGGTCAATGATTAAATCACTATGAAAAATTACTTTCCATACATTTTCAAAATTAGCACATAATTTTGGACCGGTTTATATGAATTTTCCAATTTTTGTTTCCTTGGTTCAAAGTTATATACCGATTTTGGTGCCAAATTCAGCATTTTGGTACAATCTGGACGGTTCATTTGTATTCAATTTTTTCAAGACTAAACCGATTAGATATTTAAGAGATATTTTTACTCCAACTTTATGACATCTTAGAGGGTTCATTAAAGTTCCTATACTAATTTTTATAGAGCTTGAACCAATCCAAAACATGAAGAAAATCAGCATGAACAGCAAGCCCTTGATTTTCTTGGTTCAAACTACCAGTCAATATTAAACTCCTTGAACTAGCCTAATTTATGCGAATTATTCTAAAATAAAAATATGGTGATTTAGCCAACATATTAAAATTTCTTCACTAAAATTTTTATGGGATAAATCGGCCGTTAATAATATGTAAAAATTAGCATATTAGCGAGTGTAATAGTATGTTGCAAAACCAACTTCATGATGCATGTTTTTGCATTTTTGCTATTCTAGCATGGTAACGGTAAGAATTATTCCATAACAAAAATATGGTGATTTAACTAACATCTTAAAGCATATTCGGTAAAACTTTCATGGTATAAAAATTCGAATATCAGCATGGTGTAGTAGAGTTTAGTAAAAGAATTATATTTTGACATGTTGCTAAACTTTACTCATTCTAACATGGATTTGGTGGGAATTTTAAGAATTGGATCGACAATATTTCAAATTAAGATCAAGAATTTACAACAAATCAAAGAGGAAGAGTAGTTCTTGCTTGATTTAATGTAAAATAATTTTAAAAGTTCTTACACCAAACTGCCAGCCCTTCTGTCGGTTCAGCTTTCCTCTCTAGTTTGGTCTCTCTTTTCTCCATTTTCTCTTTCCGTTTTTTTCTAATTCTTTTTATGGATTTTTTTTGATAAGTAAGAAAATTGTATTAAAATAAAAATAAAAAATTACAAAAATTAATGTTCTATCTCGAAGTATTTTGCCAACTTGAAATTTGAACAAAGACGCTAGGACATTTTTCGAGCACCATGTAACATATCATGAAACCAAAGTAAAAATACCAAAGAAAACAATCAGAGATACACAAACTAGACAATCTGTGTAGAAACACAAATCCAAATCCGTCATTTGCCTTCAACCAAACCAGCCAAAGTGTAGATACACAAGCTAGATAAGTTAGGGATAACAGTGACCACATGCTCTGCACTCCTCTATTTGCAACCTGACCGTTTGTGCACTATTTAGCTCCACGTTGACCGGCCATTTGCACCATTGCCATACCAACTGTATCATTCCAACCCACCTGTTCTCATACCGGATATTACCCCTTTCAAATCGAAAAATCCAGTTCATTTCAAATCGGGAATTCCAAAAAGCCATCCATTATAGGAAAACCAAAATGAAGCAGCTACTCCAAGCAAATCAGCATAAATGCTCCAAACCGGTCATTTGTATACCAGTATTAACACCATTCTGGCAATTTGATATCATTTCCATACCGAGAAATCCAATTCATTCCATTCCATCCCACAAAGCACCAGGACACTATCCATATCAACCAATCCAAACCGGAAAAAGACCAATGGGCCCCTTTTTTTTCTTCCGAAATAACTCCATACCGGACATAAAGCACAAAACCACCCACAAAGCACCATTTCCATTCCATCCCAGCTAATTCCATACCCCCTGTTGCCAATCCATATCGAGAATTCCAAGAAGGCCATCCACTCTAGGCATGAAAATGCATACCTGTACTCCAAGCAGGAATAAATCATACCCGGCCGGGATGCTTTTTTTTTTTTTTGTAAAGCATACTGGCATGTTGCAACAATTCGGGAAGTAGCATCATACCGGTAAGTAGCAAAATAGCTGCAAATGCTCCAAACCGGCAAAAAGATACCATACCGAGCATTTGCACCATACCGGGCATATTATTTTTATTTTTTCTATTTTTTTCCTTAGAGCATACCCAAACCAGTACAAACATCATGCCCAGCAAAAAAGCACAAGACCAACAAAAAGTGTCCATACCGGAAACCCAGACATGAATAAGGCATTCCATCCGGTATGCATTTTTTTTATCTCATATAGGCAATATTGCGCTAACCGGCAAGTTGCAACATTTTGGCATACAGCAAATTGTGGCAATCGTACCAACCCGGCAGAATACACCAAACCGGCAAATTACACCATATCGGCAATAAACTCATACCGGCAAAATACACTAAAATGGGCAAAAAGTACAAAATTGTCCACATATATATATATTTATTTTTTTTCTTCTAAGCATACCAGTATTTCGCATCAAAAGCGTATCGGGCATTTGCACCATACCGGACATTTGCACCGTACAGGGCAAATACACCAAACCGGCAAAAAACACCATACTGGGCATTTGCACCATATCGGGTATAGGATTTATTTATTTATTTATTTCCAAAGCATACCAGTATTTAGCGAAAATTCGGCAAGCTGCTTCATACTGGTAGAAGGCAAGAGAGCGACAAATACTCCAAACCGGCAAAAAACGCCATACCGGGCATTGGCACCATAACGGGCAAATATTTTTTTTCCTAGATGCATAAACCTCCATACCGACGATACCATGAACATACACTCATCCCGGCACTCCAAGCAGGAAAAACCAATCCCTTCCGAAATGCTTTTTTTTTTTTTCCAAACCGCCCAAAGCCATTTAAAACTCTTTGCCAATTAGTGATTCTCGGCCAAGAGTTCCTGAAACTAGAAAAATTAGCTACGGCCTTAACTGCAGATAGACAAAGTCCTCAGCCCCAAAGCGACACTACCTCCAACCATTTACCCCACCCTCAGTCATCATTAAATTCCAACCGGAGATAGCATATCTAATACAACTATTGTGACCACTAATGCTAAGTGCTAGCTTCCTCCAAACGGAGTCAATGATGAGATTAGTAATTAGGGTAACATCTTGGACACTTGCACCGACAAAAACTCTTTGATTGCATTTCTTCCAGATGAAATAAACCGTGGCTGCTAGAGTAAGTCTAAAAGATATCGCTCTGGCATTCTTGCCTTTCCATAAGTTGGCAGCCCAGTTAATATTCTGAGTCCAGTCCTTGTATGGCCAATGAAGCCTAGCTCGATTTCTTATCTTCCCCCAAACTTCATTTGAAAAAGGGCAGTCAAAAAGAAAGATTATTGTGACTTTCCTCGGCATTTTTACACAAAACAATAATATTGGCTTAATTAACAAAGCTACCAATCCTATCCAGAGTGCTGAGTTTTCTTCTAATGGTAAGCCACCAAGTGTAAAGGCATGTGCAGGAATATGATATGGACCCCACATGAGAGGTACCCAAACCATTTTGGAAGTGGATCCTTGGAGAATACGATATACGGAGAGAGTCGGCAATATACCACTGGGTTTGTTACTCCATTTGACTGCATCTTTCCTGTCAGGGGCTAGGGGGTAATCTGGAAAACTATCAATTATCTGAGCCACCTCCATATCATAGGGATTAGGCCAACTCCACTCTCCAAATTTGAAGATAGAGGAAACCTTCACATCCTTAGGCAACCCTATCACTGTCATCAATCTAGAGGAGAAGTAGTCAACAAGTGGGCCCTTTGGGTGCCAATTATCGAGCCACAAGAAAGTCTTAGCACCATCTCCAATACAATAGTGAATATATGGGTGGATCTTAGGACACAGCTTTGGTTATTTTCCTCCACACCAAGTCACATTTGAAGGCACTTTGATAGTCCAAATACACCAATCTTTGATTCTATTAAGATATATCCAAGTAGCCCAAACAAAGGAGGAGTCTTTAACAATAATCCTCCAGAAAAGATGAGAGATAAGAGCTTTGTTGGAGTTTAGGAGATTATGGATACCGAGACCTCCTTCTGCCTTAGGTTTGCAAACCTCCTCCCAAGCTACTTTAGCGGTTGTACTCCCATCAATGGAACCATGCCACAGGAACCATCAGACATAACTTTCTATGGTCTTCAAGATAGCTTTTGGGAGAATAAAGATGGATGCCCAATATAGGTGGAAGGTTGAGAGAATAGATTTAATAAGCTATAATCTGCCTCCAAATAACAATAATTTGCTAGCCCAAGAGTTAACCCGATTCACTACCTTCTCAATCAAAGGTTTACAGTCTGCAATTGAGAGGCGCGTGGTGATGAGGGGGACTCCTAAGTACCTCACAGGAAGCTTACCGAGTTTAAATCCCATAATGCCTAGAATCTCCTGAATCAACACTTCATTGCTAGAGCAAATAAACACTTCACTTTTGTCATTATTCGCTATTAATCCTGACAGTGTCTGAAATTTTTCAAGGCACTTGTGAAGAACTTTGATAGAATTGGAATCGGCATGGGAGAAGTGCAAATCATCTCTAAATGAAAGCATAATCACATTTCCAATGATATTGGAATTCATAATCACGCCGAGCTTCAGTTTCTATAATCTCATTCAAGAATTCTTTCACGATCACAAAAAGATAAGGTGAGAGGAGGTCTCCTTGTCTTAGCCCCTTAGCACTCTTAAAAAAGCCCACGGATTCACCATTGATGTTAATGGAAAAGGATGTAGACGTAATACACTGATGGATCCAAGTAATCATTTGTTGGGGAATCCCATCAATTCTAGCGTGGCAAGGAGAAAATCCCATTGAATGGAGTCATAAGCTTTCATAATGTCAACCTTCATAGCACATCTTGGAACCCCTTTCTTAGAATGGTAATTATGCAGTAACTTTTGGGCAAGTAAAATATTGTCACTGATCTTCCTTCTTGTCACAAATACCGTTTGACACCTATCTACTAGGAAAGGAAGAGTGGGCATGATGCAATCTACAATGACCTTAGATATGACTTTATAGATGACATTGCAACAAGAAATTGGCCTAAAATCACCAATCTTAGCGGGAGATTTAACCCTAGGACTAAGGCTAATACATGTAGCATTTATTTGCTTAAGGAGTTCACCATAGGTGAAGAAATCTCTCATCGCTTCAATAATGGAAGGCCCCACTATATGCCATGCATCTTTGAAGAATTTTGCAGAGAACCCATCAAGACCTGGGCCTTTTGTATCACCGATGGAAAATATAGCTTTCTTAATTTCCTCATCACTAATTGGGCTGCACAGGGATGCCATGAAAGAGTTGGGGATAGACCTACGAATGAAAGGGCTCAGCCAGTCCTTGATAAGCAAATTATAGGTGCGACCCCACCCCAGAATACGAGTAAAGAGCTTCAGAATCAAATCATGAACTTCTTCTTTCCCTTTAGTGGTAGCTCTATCATCTTTAATCAAAGAAAGAATTCGATTACGGTTACAGTTACTAGCAACAGAACGAAAGAAAAACTTGGTGCACTGGTCACCATCCTTTAACCAATTTTTTTAGCTTTTTGCTGCAAAAATTCAACCTCCCTAGCAATTGCTTTTGCGTAAGCATTTTTGCACATCATTTCTTCCACAAAAATCACCTGCAATTCGCTGGATGGTCTCTAGCTCCCTACGCGTCCTTACAACCTCCTCATGGACATTCCCCAGCTTGGAATTAAGATGTTTGAGGAGCCTTTTGGTATGCTTCAACCTGGTGATAAGATGGAACATCGGGAACTCCTAGAGTCTCCACTTGTCATGCCTCCTTCACCACCTAGCTAAATTGTGGATGTGACGTAAGGAAGTTAATAAAATGAAACGTACCATTACGAACTTCCGACTCTTCTTGAAGGCTAAGGATGCATAGAGAGTGATCAGATAACCTGGAAGGGAGGAAAGAAGCCTTATAAACTCCGAAAGTCAAAAACCAATTGCCATTAGCAACAATCCCGTCAAGTTTTCGATAAATACGAACAGATGAATCCCTCCCATCATTCCACGTATAAAAGGTGCCATCATGACTAACATCAGCAAGATCACAATAAGAGAGACAGGTATCCAGCTCTAAGGAACTCCTGGCATTACAATTACCCCCCAGCCTTTCAGAAGGGGACCTTATAGCATTAAAGTCCCCCATCGCCACCCAAGGCATATTGGGCATCTATCTACTAAAGGAATGAAGGCTATCCTAGAGAGGGTGACTAGAAACCTCCGAGTTGTCCCCATAAATGAAAGAAATCATTCAACTTTTGTTTATCTCTTTGAATAGGACTTTATAGTGAATAACTTTGTCCTCCTTAGAAATAACATCCACCTCCGAGAGAGCTGAATCCCAGCCCACCCAGATGTGACCAATAGAAGAGACCGAGTAGTTCATCTCCTATTTCCAGTTAGGCATTATTTTCTTGGCAATCAGGCCAGCGTTACATTCTCTAAACTTAGTTTCCACCAGACCAACAATGGCACAATTCGATGACAGAATAAAGTTCTTGACCTCCTAGGCTTTTATTCTCCCATTAAGTCCTCGGACATTCCAACATGCACAGCTAACTATGAGGGTTAGGGGAGGGGGAGTTTTTCTTTTTAGCCCACTTTTGTTTTTTGTGACTGGATTTTTGCCCGTTACGTTTAGGAGAAGGATGCATATCACGTTCAATTGAGTGGATCAAAATATCCCTACTATCTAGACTGGGGCTAATAGTCTTCAATGGATGATCAAACTGGTCCTGCGTATTCAAAGAGGAACACTTAACAATTCCTGCACCATCAGCTCTCAGAACTTTCCTCATTTGTATAATGTTTTGATGTAGCTGTCCGAGCCTGGAGTTCGAGTTTAGCAATCCTAAGATCGTTTTACCAAGGTGCTTACCCCCTGGATCAATATCATCCCCACCATCATAGCCCTTTGCCTCTATCTTATTTGACAAGCCCTCCTGAGGACCACAGTCCTCCGGAGTCATTGGTTAATCCCCTAAAATAAGGAGTCATTGGTTATTTTTTTGGTATTGCCATATGCCCCATAAGGTGACAATTTCCTAGCTACCTAAGGATGACTCACCACTTGCATGGATGTTAGTTGTGGGTCTCTCATTAAGTCACTTGTTGGAACTCTATTTGTGATTATTTGGATACATGTTAAGCCTCCTAGAGTGCCAAGTATCCCATTAAATTTTTCATGCAAAATTATTTCTCTTTTTTTTTAAAAAAAAATTACAAGTGCTCGTGTGTGGGTGTGGGTGTGTGATAAGGGTGCCAGCCATTCTTTCCCATCCTTTTTCTCTTTTTCTTAATCCAAATTTCACTAAGTGTTGGTTCAAGAAGATGTGATATGTGTTCCTCAAATTCAATTAAAATATATTTGTTAAGGGTATATTAAAAATTAACTAATTTATTATGGTATTAGTTAGCTCCTTAATTTTATACTTCTTTTAATTTTATTTAAGTGTATAAAATTTTATTTAACTACTTTCAGGTCCTTCTAAATATTAATTTTGATCATAAATTTCACTTAAGTTGTCCGAAATTTTTGGCAATTTTCGGCTTGTTTCGGGTCCATTGGAATACTAATTTGATCAACCAAAACTTGTTTGGTTACCAACCGAGTATAGAGATTTAATTCTTATTTGATTTGAGCTATAATTAATCAATCCAGTCAAGTTCGATTACTAATCGGGTGTAATTTCAGTAACTGAATTATCTTGTCGTCAACCGAAATTTATTTGATTTATAGCGATTGAGAATTTGTTAACAGAATTAGTTCCCTATCATTTGTTCTATCTTTTATTAACCGGAATAGAAGTCGGATTCATTAAATAAATTTTTATTACATTTCAGTATAAGTTCCTGACTTCTGAATTTTTACTGTTCATTAATCTTAATTTTACATAAATTAATTTAGCTTTCGAAATTATGAAATCTCGTTCCTTATAAATTTAATGAGCCGATCAACGATCACACAAAAGGCATCATGGTTCCTTGCCATCATTGGAAATCCCATCATAAAATCTATCGTTATATTTTTCCATTTCTGGCATGCGCTCAGCATAGATTACAATAGGTTGAGTGGCTTCTTGTGCTCGACCTTTAATTATTGACAAATCAAATATCTACCAACATAAGTTGCAATCTCTCTTTTCATATTTTTTTTACCAAATCTTCTTTAAGTCTTGATACATCTTGTTAATTTTCGGATGGATAATATACTTCGACCAATAAGTTTTATTCTTAATTTCTTCCTTTAATTTTCTAATATTCGGTGCACTTATCCGATCTCAAAACCTCTAGGTTCCATTGGCCCTTATGATGAAATCATCTCTAAAATCTCGGTTTATATCTCTGGCATTGTCCACCAAAAATAGATCATTTATTTGAAGCCCTTTAATTTTCTCTAAAATTTTCGGTTGCACTTGAAAATAGAGAAATATTATCTGGTTACCTTGGGAGTACATTTTAATATCACATTGCCTCATATACTCCAATATCTCTTTCTTCTTAATCCTCAAGTGGGCCACAAAACTCGTTGTTTGGTGATTTAAAGCATCCACCACAACATTAGCTTTTCGAATTAATAGTGAATCTCGTAATCATAGTCTTTCAAGAAATCCATTCATCTTCTTTGCCTTATATTCAGCTCCTTATAAAAAATAGATAATTGAGACTCTTGCGATCCGAATACACTAAGAACTTATCGTCGTACAAATAACGTCTCCAAACTTTCAATGCAAAAATCACCTCCATCATCTTCAAATTATGAGTTAGATAATTCCTTTCATGAGTCTTCAATTGCCTCAACCCATAAGTGAACACCTTTCCATATTACATCAAAACACAACCTAATCCAATCTTGAAGGTGTCATAATAAATCAAAAATCCGCTAGATCTTTCTAGAATTGTCAAAATGTGACGGAACAGATTTTTTTTTTTTTTTACATCCGTCATTCATAACACTAATGAAGCCAAAACTAAACCAATTATGCACAAACACAGGATCTCAGATGCCAGCTAGAACCAATATATTTTTAACCATAAGAAATATAGCGGAAGTTACTCCTAACATCTTACGGAAACATTCATATTCATTTCCAAAGTGTTCATTTCGAATACAAAAAAACGACTAGTTATAAGAGTTCATGAATCATAAACAAGTCGTTACAATAATATTCTCAAAATAAACTTAAGTCCTTAATCCTTGGACAAGCCTAGTCACTCCAACTCGTCAGGCACTCGCTCTAAAGCCTCGTGCTCGTAGGGAAAAAAAACATAAAACAGTGGCCGAAGCCCAACAAGGTAAATGCATATGAGTAGTAAACGATGATGCGAGCGGTCAAGTAATCAGTGCATAACAGACGGTCAATCAAATTGGTCAAGAAAAAAACATACCTTGACAAAATTATACTTGAAAAACGGTAAACGTTAACATGGCACGTAGCATACCGGTAATCGGGCGATAAACGGCGAACGAGCGTATCATGTTGGTAACAATATTTCATAATCGATAATCGGTACTTCATATTCGTAATCGGGTACGGTAATCATAACATATCGACAAAACAATGAACGGTTACTTCATATCATATTGGTACGGACCACGCCAAGATTCCTACTAGTTAAGGGGAATAATCGAGGATAGATTGTGTTCACTCCACACAATCTAATGCCGTAATCGTGGGTATCCCATCTCACGGGATCGTGCGGTATGCCACCCAAAGGTAGGTCGAGCAACGGTATCCCTCACGGACGGGATCGACGGTATGCCACCCGGCAGTAGGCCGGTAGCGTAATTCCCTCTGGCTCCATAATGCCCAGAGGCGAAAGGGGACCCACAAATAACTCCATGGACGCGAGTTATCTCATTATCACCGAAAAGTCCTAAGGCATGCCGGAGAACCTTTCTAGACCCATTCAGTCCGGGGACCAAAATAACACTAAAACAAAATACTTCATATTGTTTACCTGAAAATTATTTTCAAATCATATAACTTAATCCGAAAATCATGTCCTTAATAAACTTGAGGCCGGTTGAGATGGCATAAAAATATACTTGGGCGGTTTGATTTCGGTTTGATTTTCCATCTGAAGGCGGTTTCAAATGCCCAGGGCGGTTTGATTTTCCATGAAGAAAAGGGCTCTGGTTTCAAATGCCCAAGGCGGTTTTGATCTTTCCATGAAGAAGGCCTAAGTTTCAAATGCCCAAGGCCACTTTTGATTTTCCATGAAAGAGAGGCCGACTCGACTTTCATGCAAAGGCCGATCTCGGTCCCGACCTATCGGGGCGGTTTCGATGAAAGGACCTGTTTTGATATCAAGGCCGGGCTTTCAAGCCGACTTAATTGAACACCCAGCCCGATTCCGATTTTAAAAGTACAAGGCCGATTCCGATTTCAATGCAAAAGGGCGATTTATTTTTATAAAAGGGCGATATTGACTTTGATGCCCAAAGCCGATTAGATTTCAATGAAAAGGGGCAAATTCACGATTCTCTTAATGGTTGGCTTCAAGATTTCAACACGTAAGAGGCCGATTTTGATTTTCATCACATAGGCCATTTTAGATTTTCATCACGGAGGGCGATTTGATTTTCTTTACACACATAGCCGATTTCGATTTTTATCACACAAGGGCGATTTCGATTTTCATTACATAAAGGCCGATTTCGATATTCATCACACAAGGGCCGATTTGATTTTTATCACACAAGGGCGATTTAGATTTTTCATTACACAAAGGCCGATTCGATTTCCATAACACAAGGCCGATTTCTATTTTCATCGCTCAAGGGCCGATTTTTTTCAAGTATTCAATGGCGATTTCGATTGTGGGTGATTAGATTTCAAAATGCCAAGGCGGTTTCAATTTAAAACGTATATGGGCCGATTCGATTTGAATGCGCGAATGCACGGTTTGATCTGGAGATCTTAGGTTTTAAGCGTCAAAGTAGGTTTTGATTTTTGGTGTTTCAACCGGCTTTGATTTGAATATGCAAAGGCGATTAAGTTTTGAATCAGCCCGGCCGTTTTGATTCCCGGTTTCAAAAAAGGCCAATAGTCGATCGATGGGAGTGAAAGAATACTTGGACATGGTTTAAAACGGAATACACTTGCAATAATCTTAAAATTGGCGTCGAGTAACTTGCCTGAGAGTGGGTTGCCTAATTTTGAATTCCGGCGTTCTCCTTTCCTCTCTTCCCGTCGCACCGATTTTCCTTCCCCTCTTCCTTAGCATTGATCGATTTATATAGAGGAAGGAGTTGGTGAAGCAAATCGGGTAGGTTACCTGCCCCGTGTTGTTTTTCGAGGGGAGTAACGAGGTCGTTTCACCTACCTCGTTCGATCCGCCGCTTATCGCCGCAACCATCGCCCCCGTTGGATTCCATAAGTTAGTTTTCCCCTACGACCCGTTTGCTTGGCCGAACTTTAGGGTGACTCACCGTTGGGCTGATTTTACTTGAGGGCAGTTTTCAAGTGACAAAAAGGGCAAAGCGTAAGGGTTGGGCCGTTCATTTCATACGGCCCGATTTGGTTTTAACTTGTGAAGGGGAGGGCGTTTCGCTTTTCAAAGCCCCCTAATGGGGCAAGACATTTTGTGACTTGGGTTTCACAAAGATACGGACCGATCCTCGTGGGCCGATTTCATTCCTTTGAGGCGGTTCCGCCTTCTTAGGCTGATTTCACATGTTGATGCAAAAAGGGGCCAACTTATTTTAAGTAGTTAAAGTTTTGGATCTCACAATTCTCCCCTACTAAAAAGAAATTTAGTCCTCGAAAGTCGAGTAAGTTACATACCTTAATCAAATATATGGGGATATTGCTCGAGAATTTCCTCCTCTCGCTCTCGGTGGCTTCTTGAAAGTGTGATTCTTCAAAAGTACCTTCATTAAGGGGATGGATTTTGTTCGCAACCTTTGCTCTTTTCGGTCTAAAATTTGCGGCTCTTGATGTGGTCAAGTCCTTCTCAATGGACAAGGTCCCGTAGTCAATCACATGCGCTGGATCGTGGATGTACTTCAAGCATCGAGACATGGAATACATCATGTACGCTTTGCAAGAGTCGGTGTGAGCATGACTGTAGACTACCTCCCAGGCCCTTTCTAGAATCTCAAAAGAAGCCGATGAATCGGGATTTCAACTTTCCTTTACTCCAAACCGAAAGATGCCCTTTGATGGCGAGACCTTTAGAAACACAAGATCTCCTATCTCAAAACTCAGCTCTTTCTCCGCTTGTCCGCATAACTCTTACGCCATTTCTGAGCAATCCTCGAGTTATCGTGGATCACCTTAATCTTTTCTGCTTTGTTTCCTTCACAATCTCGGGGCCCAAAATTCTTTTGTCTCAGTTTCCTCCCAATGAATAGGTGACCTACACTTTCTTCCATACAACGCCTCAAGCGGTGCCATCCGATCTTGGCTTGATAAAAGCATTATTATAAGCAAATTCAAATAGCGCCGAGATGAGTATCCCAAGTTCCTCTCATCTCCAAAACAGAGGCCCTCAACATGTCTTGAGAATCTCGAATGGTACTGCGTTCGGTTGGCCGTCGGTCACAGGGTGATACGCGATCTTGAACTTTAGTCTGTTCCCAACTCCTTATGCAAGCTCTCCCGGAACCTCGAGACAAGCGTGGATCTCTATCGGACACAATGGAGGCGGGAACTCCATGAAGCCTCACGATCTCATTTACGTACAAGTGAGCCATCTATCACGCGAATGAATAGGTCGTCACGATCGCCAAAAGTGGGCTGATTTAAGTCACCCGATCAACTATGACCCACACTTCGTCATGACTCCTAGGAGTCCTTGGCAAGCCCGATACAAAATCCATAGCAATGTCCTCCCATTTCCAGCTTGGAATGGGCATTGGTCTAATGTGATCCAGAAGCTTCTTCCTCTCGGCCTTCAATTGCGACATATTAGACATTTCTCCACATGGCCCATGATATCCCTCTTCATGTTTCTCCACCAAAAAGTCTTTTGGAGTCCCGATACATTTTATTCGTTCCCGGGTGGATTGTATCACAGAGGCCAGACCTGAGCCTCTTCAAGATTTTCTCCTTTAATCCTTTATCATCAAATTACACATAATCGATCCTCTAAATCTCAACACACCATCAGCCCGGATGTTGAAATCAGCCGAGATTCCTTATTCAAATTATTAACAATGTCCAAAAGGAATAAATCATTCACTGTTTTTCCTCGACTTCACTAACTACCTGGTTGAATGCGGAAGTATGACAGAGCATCCTATCACCTTTGGCATAACGTTGGACATCGCATTGCTTTAAATAATTCTAACATCTCCATGTTTGATGCAGTAGGTGCGCCACATAACCCGATCGGCGACTCAAGGCATCTACCACGTTGGCCTTTCTGGTTTTGTACTTTATTTTTCTGATCATATCCTTCGGGAAATCGAGCCATCTCCTTTGTCTCATGTTGAGTTCCTTTTGTGAGAATAAGTACTTCAAACTCTTATGGTCGAATACCACAGGAACTTCTCGCCATATAGATAATGTCTCCAAATTTTTAATGCGCACCACAATGAGTTGAGATCATGGGTAGGATAGTTTTTCTCGTGCACTTTCAATTGTCCGATCCATACGCCACGGCCTTGCCGTGCGCATCAACACACATCCTAGACCCGCTTTAGAAGCGTCGCAAAGACACTTCAAAGCCTCCGTAACCCTCCCTGAATAATCGACCGAGAGCGGTCAAACGATCCTTTAGCTTATGGAAGCTCAAATCACACTCTTGGTCCACACCCAACCTAGCCTCTTTCTTGACTTCAAAGAACCGGTCGTAGGCATAGTGTCTCGAGAAAATTCTCTCAAAGCGCACCGTAATATCATACCGAGAAAGCTCCTAACCTCAAGCCACGTAAGTTGGCAGTTCCAACTTGTAACAGCCTCTATTTCTTAGGATCTACGGAGATGCCACCATCGAAATTATATGCCCCAAGCATCACCTTCTCGAGCCAAAATTTACACTTACTTAGCTTGGCATACTGACCTTCTCATTGCGAAGCACCTAAAGTACCTTCCTCAAATGAATTTCGTGCTCTCGGATCCTTTGAGTAAATCAAGATGTCATCAACACCACCACAAATTTATCAAGTATAGCTTGAAAACCCTATTCATTAATTCCATAAAAGCAGCCGAGCGTTTGTAAGGCCAAAAAGGCATAACGAGAAACTCATAATGGCCATAACGCTGATAAAAGTCAATTTTAGCCACATCCTCGACTCGATCTCTCTTGGTGATAACCGCATTCCCTCAAATCAATCTTGGAAAATACTCGGATCCTCAGAATCGATCAAATAAGTCATCACGCGCGGTAGAGGGTGGTTTTTGTTTCTAATCGTGATTTTATTCAACTCACGAGAATAACACACAAACCGCGAGTGACCGTCTTTCTTTCAACAACAACGGCAGGTGCCCCAAGGAGATACACTCTATTTCCGATAAAACTCGCTTGTCGCAGCTCTGCGATTGCAACTTCACTTGCTTGATTGAACCGGAGCCATGCGATAAGAGGGATTTAGAAACTGTTAGCACCAGAACAATAACAATCTCAAACTCAACTTCCCGATGTAGGGCAATCAGGTAACTCCTCCGGGAAATACATCCCCAAAGTCACGAACAATCGGGATGTCCTTACCCTAAGACACTATGACTTCCGGTAGTACGAGACATATGCTAAATAAGCTCTACATCCACTACTCATCAAATGCTTAGCATGTGGGAGCGAGAAACAACATGGGCACCCCTTTTTTCTTAGTGCCCCCAAAGAAAAAGGGCTCCATTCGGGGATGTCGAAACAAACCTCGCTTCTCAGAAACAGCGATCCTAGTATGGTATTTAGCCAAACCAGTCCATCCCCTAGGATAACATCAAAATCACCCATGTCTAACAATACCAATCCCGCACCAAACGATCCCCATTCACCTCAACCCACATCCTCTCGGATACAACACACATCGTAACCACAGTTGATCCGTGGGAGTACTACCGCAGGATAATTCACAATCCCAAACACATGGGGCAGATGTGATATAGCATGCAAATTTTGGGGGAAACGAAGGAATGGGTAGACCCCAGTCAAATATGGATGCGAAACTCCTGAATAGAGAGTAGCCTTCCTGACATTGGAGAGGCCTCGGATCCCGAACACCACCGCGAAGGCCCTTGCTGAGACGGTAGGCTTCCTTCCTTCCATCCTTCGAGGTAAGGGCGATTCAAGAGAAGAGATTTGCCGCCCACATCTAAAACACGCTCCGTCATTCTACGGCATTCTTGCCCTCGGATGTTTCCTTTTCCACGGATAAGGTCCTTGGTCCCGGCGCCACGGTTCCTCGTTCTTGACCGAGCCACCATACTCTTTCTTGTCGGCCTCCTGGCTGCTTCTTGGATGGTCGAGGAAGACATTACCGTAATCCAGAGGTACTTACTTCCCGCTCGGCCAAGATTCTCTTTGCATAGAACCTTTACCGTTTTAGTCTCCTTCGTAGATTGCCGCCCGTCCAGGGATCTCGGCGTAAGTCTCGAACTTTAAATGCATAACAACCCGACTTCCTAATATCATCTAAGTAGCCCTTGGAAGAACTTTTTAGCTTTCTCTGTTCATCTTCCATATAAAAAGGCAAAGCGAGACAACTCCGTGAACTTGGCATCATATTCCTTGACGGTCATGCTCCCTGTCTCAGCCTCATAAACTCTCGCTCCTTTCCGACATCTGAGACCGGATGGAAAAAATACTTTTCGGAATGCCTCAAACATCTCGAGGTGATAGCTTCATTAGGCATTCCCATTGCCCGCTTCGCATGTCCCACCAACTGTCCGCTTCACCCTCCAACTTATATGCAAATTTGACCTTTTCTTGTCGATCTTGAGCCAAAGTACTTTCAAATATCTTCTTTATTCTTTTCATTCATGCCCGCTCAGCCGGGATCAAGGCTTTCACTAGGAACTCCCTGGTGCTCTTCAGTGTGAACCTATCATAAGTTGTAGGTCCAGGGGCGCTCGGGAGCTGGCGGGCATCGGAGCCATGCTTTGCTTTTGCGGGAGTTCTACGACGTTAGTCATCCTTTCCCGGTAAGTTGATGTGAGCCGCCTCTCTATCATAAGGCGTGTTAAACTACAGCTGCGACAACCTCTCCTACCTCTTCTACTTTGCCATCCTATAATCAAGGCAAAACACATGTATATAAGGACAAGGATCTAATAGATGAGAAAGAAGTACTTTCAATAACTCCAAGCCTAAGAACTAATCTCCTAAAGGTCTCAACCGCTTTTCTCTACCAATTCCCGCAAGAATTCCATTGAGGACCCAAACTTATGCTTCCGCTTTCGATGGTCAATTCCTAAGGCATCTCAATTCTTCCGATACCACCAGACGGAATGCATTTTTTTTTTTACATCCGTCATTCATAACACTAATGGAAATGGCCAAAACTAAACCAAATGCACAAACACGGATCTCGTGAAATTTAGAACCAATATATTTTTAACTATAAGAAATATAAATGAAGTTACTCTAACATCTTACGGAAACATTCATATTCATTCCAAAGTGTTCATTTCCTGAATACAAAAAACGACTAGTTATAAGAGTTCATGAATCATAAACAAGTCGTTCTGATAATATTCTCCAAATAAACTTCCGAGTCCTGATCCTTGGTGACAAGCCCTAGTCACTCCAACTCGCCGAGCCTGACTCTAAAGCCTCATCTGGCAAGGGAAAACAAACGCAACAGGTGAGCCGAAGCCAGTAAGGGGTACATGCATATGAGTAGTAAAACGATGATGCGAGCGGTGATAGTAATGTGTACCAACGGAATGAAAATCAAATTGCGGTCGAGAAAAAAACATACATGACGATGTTATACTTGAGTAGAAACGAACGGTAAAAAGCAACGTTAGCATACCGTGTCGGTGCGATAAACGGCAATGACACGTATCATGTTGGTAACAATATTTCATAATCGATAATCGGTACTTCATATTCGGTAATCGGTCAGTGTCATACTTATGCTCAGTAACGATGCAGGTACTTATATCAATGAGTAGGACCACGCGGTATTCCTACTAGTTAAGGGGGCGAATAATCGAGATAGATTGTGTTCTCCACCACCGATCTGGCGTGTCTTTGTGGGTATCCCGTCTCGCGGGATCGATGCGGTATGCCACCCCTGAGGTAGGCCGATACTTGGTATCCTCACGGGATCGGTATGGTATGCCACCGAGTAGGCCGTGCGGTGATGCTCTCTTGTCCATATGCCTTAGAGGGCGGGCGGACCATGAGTGCTCCATGGAGCGAGTTATCTCGTTATCTAGAAAAGTCGCAAGGCGTGCCAGGAGGAGCCTTATTGTAGTCGATCCGAGGACCAAATAACACGGAAAGCAGAAATACTTCATATTGTTTCACCCAAAGTATTTTGATCGTATAACTTAATCAGAAAATCATGTCCTTAATAAACTCGAGGTCGTTGGAGATGGCATAAACTATACTGGGCAGCTGGCTTTCTAATTTGTTATTTCGATTTCCATATAAGGTTTGTTTAAAACGCCTAAGGGGCCAAGGATTTTCCATGAAGAAGGCAGTTTCTAAGCCAAATGCCCAAGGGGCTGCTTGATCTTTCCACAAGGCTTGGCTAAAATGCCCAAGGGGCCTACATGATTTTCCATGAAAGAGTCACCGACTTTTACATGCAAGGGCCGATCTCGATCCCACCTGCCAGTAATGCTTCTATGAAAGGACCGGTTTTGATATCACACGGCCAAGCCGACTTCGACCAACACTTAGCAACATTCCGATTTTTTAAAAGTACAAGGCCAATTCCGATTTCAATGCAAAAGGGCCGATTTATATTTTTATAGCAAAGGGCCGAGACTGGACTTTGATGCCTGGTGTCGACTGATTTCAATGGTAAGGCCGGGTTCTGATTCTCTTAATGGTCACGGTTTTGATTTCAACACGTAAGAGGCCGATTTTGATTTTCATCACATGGGGCCATTTTCGATTTTCATCACCAGGCCGATTTCGATTTTCTTTTGCTACGTACGCCGATTTCGATTTTTATCACACAAAATGATTTTCATTTTCATTACATAAAGGCCGATTTCTATATTCATCACAAGGGCCGATTTCATTTTTATCACACAAGGCCGATTTCACATTTTCATTACACAAAGGCCGAGATTTGATTTCCATAACACAAAGGCCGATTTATTTTCATCACTCAAGGGCCGATTTCATTTTCATCACTCTCAAGGGCCGATTTCGATTTGTAAGTCGATTCCATTTCAAAATCGCCATATTTAAGCCAATTTAAAACGATATGGCCGATTTCGATTTAACCACAATGCTCGCCTTCAATGCATACTGCGCTTCGAGCTACAATGCACGGATTTTATGCTCAAGCCACTTGACTTGAATATGCAAAGGCCGACCGTTTTGAATCACTGTTTGCCTTCAATTCCTATTGTTTGGCCTAATACTCGCCTATTTTTATCGATGCACAAAGCCGACTTTGGTTTTGAATATGCAAAGGCCGATTCTGATTTTATACTTGCCAAGGTCGGCTTCATTGCAAAGGCTATTTTGACATCAAACTGCCAAGGTCACTTCATTCAAGACCGGTTCCCATTTTAAACCTATCGAGGTCGGTTTCAAATGCAAGGCCGATTCTCATTTAAGGGTATAAAGGGCCAGATCCATTTTTAAGAGTACAAGGCCTATTTCGATTTCAAGGGTGTAATCTAAGCCGATTTACTATACGATTGCTTGCGATTCACGGGGTTTCGATTTCAATACGCAAGGTCTTGCCGATTTTAATACCAAGGGGGCCGACCGAGCTTAAACAATAAGGGCTGATTCGATTTTGTGGTTACGAGGGCCGACTTTGGTTTTAACCAGCGGCGCCTGTTTACTGCAGGGTGAAATTCGGGTGATGCAGTCATGCAAGGCCGGTTTCGCCACCTAAGACAGGCTAATGCCTAATGCGTAAAATGTGCCGAGTTCAGCTTTTCATGTCCGAAACACAAATGCGTATGAAATCAACAAAGTATTGTAACATGAGAGAAACACCTAATAGCTCATCATGGGAATGAAAGAATACTTTGGACATGCGCTTAAAAACGGAATACACTTGTAATAATCTTTTAAAATCGGGAAGGCCCAAGGTAACTTGCCTCGAGAGCCGGGTTGCCTAATTTCACCTCAAGCGTTCTCCTTCTCTCTTCCGCCGCACCTGCTGATTTTCCTTCCCCTCTTCCTTCGTATTGATCGATTTATAGCAGAGGAAGGCCAGGAAGCAACCTGCAGGTTACTCCGCGCCCGTATTTGTTTTCTCGTGTAATGAGGTCGCTTCACCTACCTCATCTGGGCCAAGCACGCCGGCCATTTCCACGCGCTCTGGATTCCAATGAGTTAGTTTTCCTACGGTGCACACCCAGCGTAGAACTTGAGGGGCGGCTTCCACCCGTTGGGCTGATTTTACTTGAGGCGGTTTGATTGAAGCAAAAGAGCAGCGTGAGGTTGGGCCGATTTCATTTCATCGGCCGATTTAGTTTTTAACTTGTGAAGGAGGGTGGTTAGCTTTTATTTGCTTAACGGGCCAAGACATTTTGTGACTTGGGTTTCACGGTCTCGGACCCGATCCTCATGCGGCAATTCATTCCTTTGAGGCGATTCGCCCCTTCTGCCCAGGCTGATTTCACATGTTGATCACGAAAAAAGGGGCCAACTTATTTTAAGTAGTTAAAGTTTTGGATCTCACACAAAATAGAAACGATTGTCAGATGATCTTCAACTCTTGAAAGTCCTATTTACATTCCCTTGTTCAAACAAACTTGGCTTCTTTTCACGTCAAATGAGTTAACGGTATGGCAATTCTGAAAAAATTCTCTACAAACCTAGTAGCCTGACATCCCCAAAAAGCTCCGAACCTCTATCACTGTTGTCAGTAGGCTCCAATTAATTACTACTTCAATCTTCTTAAGATTAGCTAAAATGCTTCCTTTTGAAATAACATGACCTAAAAATATAACTTCTTCGAGCCAAAATTTACAATTCTTTAATTTAGCATACAAACTCCTTTCCTATAGTGTTTGAAGCATAATCCTCAAATGCATCTCGTGCTCATCATAGTTTCTTAAATAGATCAAAATATCATCAATAAATACCACCACAAGTTTGTCGAGATAAGGTTGAAACACCTAATTTATCAAATCCATGAAAGATAAAGGGTCATTAGTTAATCCAAACTGTATAACCAAAAACTCATAATACACATACCTTATTTGGAAAGCCATATTCGCCACATCTTCTTCCTTAATCATTAATTGATGATAACTCGAACGAAGATTAATCTTCAAAAATACTTGAGCCCCTTACAATTGATCAAATAAGTCATCGATCCTTAACAATGGATACTTATTCTTGATGGTGATCTTATTCAACACTTGATAATCAATACATAACTATGTAGTCCCATCCTTCTTTACAAACAGCACCAGGGCACCCATGGAGACATACTTAGCCGAATAAAACCTTTCTCCAGCAGCTCTTGCAATTGTTGTTTCAATTCTTTATGCTACGATGGTACCATTTTATAAGGGGTCTTTGACATAGGTGCCGCAATAGGTACCGTCTTAATCTCAAATTCGATCTCTCGATTCAGTGGTAGTCTCAATAAATCTTTTGAAAAAACATCCTCGAACTCACATACCATTAGAATATCCCTTGCTGAAATACTATGGCTCCCAATGTTAATTGCATAAGTTAAATAGGTTTGACATCCACTTTCCATTAAATGACAAACATGCAAAGTTGGAATCATATATAAGGACTTTTTATGCATTACTCCTTAAAAATATAAAAGTTCACAACCAAAATTTTTAAAATAAGCCATGTTATGAAAACAATCGGCACTAGCATGATAACTCGCTAACCAATCCATACTTAAGATTATATCAAAATTATGCATGTCCAATAAAATCAAATCCATAACTAATTCCAATCTATTAACCAAAACAACACACCTTGGGTTCATAATATCCATAACCAAGGACGATCTCGTAGGTGTAGACACTACTAATGCAAAGTCCATGATTCTTAGGGTGACTTCAAATATTGCACAAATTTTGGCAATACAAATAGGCGTGTAGACCCTGAATCCAAAAGCACACGTGCTGAAAATCTAAAAATAGAGTTTACCATCCACTATCGTAGGTGATGCATCCACATCTTGCGTCGTCACTACAAAAGCTTGTCTCGAAATGCTTAGCTTCCTCACCATTTACTTCGAGGGATGAGGACAACCCTTGATCATGTGGCCAAGCTGGTCACAATTGAAGTGGACTCCGAAGATTTTGTAACAGGACTTCCCTCCATGAGATTTACTATAATGTGGGAATATGGGCATTGCAAATTGAGGGCTCGGTACACCCTGGATTTCTACACTTTTCTTTTCTTTCTCCGCCAATTATGATCTTTTATAGAATCCTTCTGACCCTAAACTTTAACCAAAACTTTGGCAGCCACGGCTTATAATCTTCTTCTCAAAGAATTTCTCCCTTTCTAAATCCTTTTCAAACAAAAGAGCTCGGTCCAGTATATCTCCATAGGCCCTCAATTTCAACATCACAAGCTACTTCGAATTTTATCCTTCAAACCTTGTAAGAATTTCCTAGCCTTTTTGGCCTCATCATGCACCATGTAAAAGGCATAACAGGATAACTCCGTGAACTTGGTATCGTACTCTACTACTATTCGGTTTCCTTGGATTAAACAGGCGAACTCATCCTCCTTTTATTCCCTTAGACTCATCAGGAAGTACTTATCCAAGAAAGTCTCCATGAACATGTCTCACAAAATCTCTTCATTCTCCAAACCCATAGCTCTTTTCTTTATGGACCAATAATGGTCCTCCTCGCCCTCTAACTTGTAAGAGGCGAACGTCATCTTGTTCTCCTTCAAACATCAAATCATAGTAAAGACTTTTTCGGATCTCTACATCCAAATTTTAGCCTTAGTAAGGTCCAGATCACCCACAATTTAGACACCCTTTTATTTGTGAATCGATCATATGCCATCGTCCTAGGGTTTGTCGGGGCTGGCTCCGAGTTAGGCTAACCTCAAGCCATGGCTTCTATTACATCCACCAATCTCGTCATTATGGCTAAGTATTCCTCTTCCGAGTCAAGCCATGAGTTGGGTCCAATGTTGCCTCCTTATCCTACCATCTCTTAATCCTATCACAATTGATTAATCAAATTAAAATCTCAAATTGAAATTGCCGATTAAATCATCTCCTTACAATTTCCTTGATACTACTTTTACTGTCACTTCCAAAATTTTAATCTCGTAATTAACACTAACTAATTATTAATTAACATTTTAATTATCTAATTAACCTTTAGACGTGAATTTTATGTCGATACTCTGACCAACCATGATAAAATAATTAAATCATACATATGATTCAAATAGTATCACGTCTCATGTGGCTTAGAGACCGACCAACCGTAAAGTCGAATCTTACATAATGAGTTATATTTGTCAAATATAAATATTTAAATATAACAATCTGTAGAAACAAAATAATCAAGATCCAAAACTGAATACTAATGACCAAAGTTAACTATCCGATATCAAATATCCACAATTACATCCACATGATTTCAATTAAACAGTCTTACAGTTCACAATCCGCCAATATATAAAATTGCTGTCCAAAGATAAATATTAAGCTCAAGATATAACATTAAACAAGTTAACTATTATCCAATAGCTGAAACACAATTCAGATTGACATTAGACATTTTAAACTAACTAATCTCCTTGAACAGCTTTACTTTAATCCTCATCATCCGACAAGTATCCGTGTATCTCGTTTGAAAGGGTTAATAAAACAAAACAAGAAGTGAGTTAAAAATTCAACAAAACAAGAAGTGAGTTAAAAATTCAACAAAACATACAATTAATCAAATGATCATATACAATTTACATTTAAAACATATTGGAAGGAAATTCAAATTATGCATTACCAAAATTCTTGTCATGTTCATGCTTATTTCTTTATCATCAAAAAATGTAAAAATCTGATTTTCTTATGGACCAAGGGTCAGTAAGCCTTACCGTCTAAAGAAGCAGACAATCGAAATACGAGTTATATTTATTTTCATACAATCAAAGGCCACACGCTACTATTCAAGGCTCGTAGGTGAGTCGTTATACATGTAACCCTATAGATCGGACCAAATACCACTTCTCACCCGTGGATGATAGGTTCAAAACTCGATATATCTCTAGAATATACTAAGGTATATCATAATATATTTTTCATTAAAATTTAACCATAATCCAATACATATTCTTAAAAAAACTCTACACTTTTCTTCATACTTCTTAATTTTCTCAATTTTGGAGAAAATAATTATAATTCTTAACTTACAGTAGGGTTTTCCTTCAAAATTCTATAATTTTATATCATATAGAACTTGTACTTTCTGTAAAAATTAAGTTATGAGAAATTTTTAATACATAGAATGTTAATTTAACATGTGTAAGAAAATTCAGTTAATAGTGTAAAATTTTAACAAACTTCCACAAATAGCAGTTTTATCTTAATATACCGGGCCTTTAAGTAAAATTTTAACACATGAAAGACTTATACTTTTTGTAGAAATTTAGCTCTGTAGACTTTGAAAGCATAAAATGTTAAATTAACATAATAGTACAGCAAAAACTTAGCATTGTATAGAAAATCAGTACATGCAAAATTTATGCTAATTTCCATAACTTATAGAGAAATTTATATATATTTTAAGCACATATAAGACTTATACTTATTCATGTATGAACTTGAGACATACAAGAGTCATTAAATCCATAATTTTAGACATGCAAGTATAGTGTAGAGTTGAGTTCATGCAAACAATATGCATATACTTGGACATGGAATTCTTATATATTTTGTAGAGAAATCGACAAAATTTACATGTATGCTAAATATATAAATCATAACTTCAAATTCATATCATGTATAAGTATTTGAACAACGAAATGCTCAAAGAATTATAAAGAAACATCAACAATGGAAGGAAAAATTTGGAGTTCCTTGACTTTCTCTCCCTCCTTTTCTCTCTTCTCCTCGTCTTCCCTCTCCTCTCTCAAATTACCTGAATAAATGATAGAAAATAAATCGAAGATCCCCTTATATATTAAGTGGCACTCGAGCACCATTCGGGTGCACGTCGGGCTCCATACTATTAGATTGCAGCACTCGAGCACTGCCCAGGCGTGCCTCAAGCACAGGCAATCTACTACTCTGCGCTCGAGCATCTCTCGAATGTGCCTCTGGCACTGACCCTACAACTTTTGGCTCTCAGATGCAGGTCGAGCCTCCCTTAGGTACCAAATTATCCGATTCACTTTTAATTTTTTAATCCAATTTTTTATATCTTTTAATCTTAATTTTAATTATATTAGTTCCATTAATCATAATTGTTATAAATTAATGACTAAAACATTACATTTAAGCTCTAAGCTAAATCTAAAATTGTCAAGTTAATGGATTAGCTCTTTGCAAGTAATACTCATTTTAGTTAGCTTTAGCCATGATATCTAATTATTAATAAATCACATATGATTACTAATGATACATCAATTCTTAGTAATAATATTCTTTTATATTATGAATAATATAATTACTTTAATTCAATTATTAAATAAATGATGCATAAATAATTAATATTTTAGATTACCGATAATGTTAGACTATGACATAAATACTTATACACATACACATACATATACATATATTATACTCACATCGTTCAAACGCGTAATGTTAAACAGGGCATTTGGATTCGCATAATATGGATCTTAGTATTATGGACACTGCCCTTTCATTAGACCGAAAAGTCTCAATCATTTTCGCCGTGGGCATAGCCAAACCAATGTCAGTTCTTTGCCTAACTACTCCCTAAACCGAGATCATCCGGACAAAATTGTCTGGCAATTGACTTCTCATGGAGTCTTTACAGTAAAACCAGAATATCCCAAAGCTGAACGGTATAATTCTCTACGGTATAAGCCCATCCCTCTTTAAGATAAAACTGCTCTTACAGTCACAATATCTAGTCATTGTCTTTGCTCCTACCAAGCTTTCAATTCTATTAGAATCGCTTATTTGTTCTATTCTATCGCAGAATGTTGGGAAGAGGTAGATCGGAGTTCCACAGGTACACTTTCAAAACAGTGGATCACATCCTCTGATTTATCAACAAATGGTTGCTCCTCTTAACTCATTGAATGAATCTCTTGCATCTCTCCTTTTCTTCCAATGTGATCTCACGAAGAAAATTTGGGGTCCATTGAAGTAATGAGCCTCCCAATATTAATATGAAAAAAAAAAAAGTACTAGTGACTCATGGACAACTTTTGATCACTGGAACAATGTCATTCTATGGGCTGCCCGTGGTTTGAAGGACAGGAATATCAAATCAGTAGCATGCGGCATTTCACCAGTAACTATTTACAAACGATTTAGTGGAAGTGGAGCAAAATGATCCTTACTACTCCCTCTTGATCAAATGACTAATCGTGTATCTGTAAAATTATAATTGACAAACTCTCCACCCTACAGGCTTTGGACGGAATGCTCTCAGCAGATCGTGTATCTGATCAATGCAGGTCCCTACTTCATCTGAAAGAGAGGTGCCCAAGGGCTGCGGATTTTTGGCTGCAAATTCCTGCTGTTGCCGTGGTGTCTCTGGGCAGTTTGTGTGCTCTGTGCCGACACAATGCTCTGTCTTACTTTGTATTGTTTTGATGTGGTGCACGACTTTCTAGTCCCCCCAAGCAGGTGAGGCCATGCGTACTGCTGCTTTCTGCTGTTATGCACTTCTAAACTGCAGATTTGGATGTTTCGTTACTGCCTTGGAGGTAACTGTGGGTGATTGCTTCATCACCCTGAAGAGGATAAGGATTTGGTAGTTGAAATTGATCCAAGTTTGATGAATAATGATGCTGCTAGCTGGGGGCTGCTAGTCAGGAATTTCATATTTCATTTTTTAAGAGCTAACAGTATCATAGATCACCTCCCGATTTTCTGTGAAGATGCTTCTTCTGGAGATGAGCACACTGGTGCTACTGGAAGGTTGGTTCTAGTTTATGCGGGATACCTGAGGCACTGGAAAAACTCCTGAGGTGTGCAGTACTAATTTTTCTCATGGTTTGCATTGTGGTAGCGTGATGGTAGGGCCATTAGGGACATACAGCTGCATGCTACCTTTTGATCTAACGCTACGGTGGGGCAACCTGATTTTGCCCGAGTCTGGAGTCTGACTGCTGAAACTGAAAGTGAACAACTACAGCAACTCTGTAGTCATCCTGCTAAGCTGGCTGCAACTCCAAGTGTGCAGTAGTTGCAGCTATCTGCTGCTGTCGGTGGCTGCGGAGGCAGTATTCTCATCTAGAAACAATGAAATATAAACATGTGGATGCCTGATATCTTAGCAGTGCTGAGATGCAGCAATGAGTTTTAAATGTGAAAAATATTATGCACGTTTCCCTGAAGAAACATTAGAAACTTGTGGATGCTTGATGTGGTGATTTTGCAGCATTGAGTATTTTGCTGCTGCCTCGAAAGATGAAATTGAATCTTGATTTTGTTTCCCTTTGGGTGAGAAAAACCTTGAGAGAATGAGCGAATTTTGTGTATACAACCCCTTCAGATTCTTTGAACTTGATTGGCACCTAATTTGGTGTATGGTATGTCATGGGCTCTAGGTTCTTGGTTGTAACCTCCGGTCATGCCCTTTCCGTTTACCTATCTTAACACAAAACAGAGTTAAAAGTTGGATGGTGTGCAGAGGCTAAAATATTCTGTTTAAAAACGGTGAGTGAATGCATGATTCACAATAAAATAAACAATAATTATGATTTGTTCAGCAGACAATGGCAGCAAACAAAATATATTCTAGCGTGTTTTCTGAATTAACATCAACTTAGGGGATCATTCTGTGCGTCGGCACAAAAGGCTTGGCCATCTTCATTTTGTTTTCTGAATTAACATCAATGGTGAACTACGATAGAAAGCTTTGTGAACCATGCGTTTTTGGAAAAGCAGCATCTCGGTATGCTTCCTATAGGCAAGGCATAGAGAGCATCAAAGCCATTGATGCCGCATAAAACTAAAATTAACCCCAAAAACAGCCAAACAAAATAAACAAGCATAATCAACAAATGATAAATCAAGCTATTTATTCCATTTTCGGTGCTAGAATGAATAAGATCAATTTTACTTTTCTAATGCTCAAATGGGCATACGAATCATAAAAAACAGACAGAACGATAAAATACATAAAATGTGGTAACGTAAAGAGATAGTGTTACGAATTCCATTTTATGTTTTTTTTATTCCCGTGGGTTGTTCCCGTTTCCCCATTCCCATGCCCGTTTCCGTTTCCCCCGTTTCCCGTAACCGTCCACTATGCCTTATATAATTTGTAGCTAAACATATAATGGAATGCAGAATATTTAGCCTCAATCTCTCACTCTCTCTCTCTCTTCTGCCTTCTGTCTTCCTCGGTCTCTCTCTCCCTATTCCCTCTTCCCTCCTTCCCTCGCGTACGCTCCCTTCTCCCTCCTCTGCAGATCTCCCCTTCCGTTACAAGTTCCTCATCATCGCCGGCGACTACATGGAGACCGTATCATTTGGTGCTCTCATTGAGACAAATGTAGAGGAGATCGAAGCACAAGCTCTCGAAGCGCTCGAGAGGTCTGTCGCCGCACTTGCCAACGAGATGAAGGCTCTCCGACGTGCTACCAACAGATGTGGAGCCACCTTGTCCACCACGGTTTCAACAACAGCACAAATCCGACATTCCTTGGCTGACATCGGGCAATTGCTCACAAGACTTGAGCGAAATACTCTTGCGCCCACGTTGCTCTTACCTACTAATTCGTTCATGGAGCCTTCAAGTGTAAGTCCACACCTGTCTCCTCAAACTACAACCCTAATCTCTCTCAGAACGCCACCAATTCCACCAGACGTCAACACCGTTCTCCCTCTTCCCTTATTTCAACCAGAAATTGCTTCCATCGCTGGTTCCGTACAACCACCTGTACCGCAAATCGCCAGTTATGCTCCTACCTCTGAACCAATTCGGCATTACCGCACCAACCTCATCGACCGACTACCGTTGTCAACTACAAGCTTCTCGTCGTCTTCAACGTCCTCACCGATTTCGGCTTCCACTTTTGCAAATTTTCCTCACACTTCCATTACTTCAAGCACGACGTCAGTACCATCACCTGCTGCTCGAATCATTTCCTCCTTCTCTATTATCACATAGATTCGAACCACCCACATGGACATTTTCCCTCCCTTGAACCAAATCCACCTACAACAGCCTAACGCATCCACCACTAAACTAATTCTCCCATCCCTCGCTGAGAGTTTGCCGTCCTTAGCCTGAATCGAACAGCAACGAAGCAACCAATTGGCTGTGAAATTGTCGGGCCTTGGTAGCCTTGGTGGAGATGATGAGGCGCCACAGCCGAAAGAATCGACTCTTGCTCAAGCATCTCTGTCCGTGATTTCCTCTGTTCTCCCAACGCCTGAGAAAGACATGCTGAATTCTGGTGGAAGGAATCCATGCTCGTGTGGAAAGAATCGACAATGGCTTCTCTACTCTCTGCGTTGTCCTGCTCCATCACCTCGATTCATTCCCTCTCAGTTCAACTGTAGCGCAGGACCGAGGTTCTACTGTAGCTCAAACCGAAATTCCTTCCATTTGCCACTGCGAGCGCTGTACGCACCGTCTTTTCTTCAACTACAAGCACTGCGCGCACCAAATTGGGGCGTCGAGCAAAGTCTTATTAGCCGGCAATTTCACCTCCATGCCTTGACAATTGGACAGGTAAAATTGATAGTCACTCTTGTAGCTGAACTGTCTATCATCCCACGGCTTCATCATGAAGTTTTTCCAGAAGGGGTGCACCTGGAGACAGCAACCCTATTTGATGACACTTCTTGGAAGATTTTGGTGGTTTGGGCCAAGGCCTCGGACGGAGCAATCGGAGGCTACAACCACCCAACCAACTTGCCGCCTACATTTCAATTTACATTTGAATTACTGATTTGGCGTTCATATATCCTCATATATTTTTATCTGTTGCTTCTAACCGCTCCCTTTCTTCTCGTTTTGCCGAGATGTTGCTGTTCTGCCGACTGTTGTCCAATTAGTTGCAGCTACCAATTTTTATTGTAATACTTTTGATGCTGATAAAAATGCTGTACGAGAAACGGGGAGAACTAGAAACAATTTCAACTACTATGTGTCTAACAGGAGGTTGTTTACCTTCAAATATGTGTTGTTCAGCAAATGCTGGGATGGCCAGGAGTTGGAAGTTGATGAGGAGAGTGAGTTGATGCCCAACGACAGTGATTTTCAAAGATCCTGGTTTAGGGGTATTGTCTTAGAACTACTATGGAAGCAGATGAAAATTCAATACGATGAAAAGGAAGATCAGGATGGGAGCTGCAGGGAGCAAACCTGCAGGTCGACCTCTGCTGCTGCATTCTATGTTGTAGAAGCTGACGTGAGGAGTTCCCATGAAGCCTGTGCTGAGTACCAGATTGTCATTTGGTTCATCATTCCAGCGACAAGAAACCCACAAACAGATCACAATAATAATGCTCTTGCATTGATAGATTTGCTTCAATATGTTCCTAGATTGTATCAGATTTTTCCATTGAAGTCTCAAATTGTACAAGCTACGAGGGTAATCACAAAGACTGCGTGGGCTGGGGCTGCATACAATCTGCTGTCGTACATGTTAACGGGTCATGTCCTGGGGGCAGTATGGTATTTGCTATCAATTGAACGATATACACGGTGCTGGAAGTCTATATGCAGAGAGGAACATGGTACTCCAAAATGCTCCCCTAATTATTTAGATTGTGATAGTTTTGACAGTTTAGATCGTATTGCTTGGGCGAATTCCACTAGTGTGTTCTATAGATGTGATCCTGAAGAAAATATCACCTTCCAACATGGCATATTTAAAAATGCAGTGGTTAAAAATATATTGTCCTCCAACTTTATCAAGAAGTACTTCTACTGTTGGAGGTGGGGTGTACAGCAGCTGAGTTCATATGGGCAAATTCTACAAACAAGCACATTCATTGGCGAGGCATTATTTTCCATACTCATTGCTATCGTGGGACTTGTCTTAGTTGCCCATTTGATTGGGAATAAGCTGACATACCTGCAATCTCTTACTGTGAGGCTTGAAGCAGGGTGGTTGAAGCGAAGGGACACTGGAGAGTGGATGAAGCACTGCAGCTCAAGATTTGAAACAAATTATTCGGTGTTTTGTTGTCTACTAGATGGCTAGCAACTCGAGGGTGGATGAAGAAGCTATTCTCCGTGGGCCTGCCTTCTGATCTTCGTCGTGATATTCAGCGCCACTTGTGCTTAGACCTTGTTCGAAAGGTTCCTCTCTTGTCATAGATGGATGGACAGCTACTCGATGCAATATGTGACCGTCGGGTATCCCCACTAAGCACTCAAGGAACCTATATTGTCTGTGAAGGTGATTTTGTGACGGAGATGCTCTTCATTTTTAGGGGGTGGCTCCAGAGCACCACCACGAATGGCGGCCGAACGGGTTTTTTCAACTCGATTACTTTGAGACCTGGAACTTTTGCCTTTAGTCAAGGAGATGAATGGGCTAATCCATTTTGGAAGTTGGTTCATGATGGACTGAATACCCCGGAAAAGAAGCATGTGTTGGCGGCAAATGGAATGCAGATGTGTCGTCTTCATTGTCCAGTTCAGCTTCTGGTGGGATACACCAGAAAAGTCCAGTTCAGTCTAGGACAGCTTGCGGTCTTCAACGTGCCTGCGGAAGTCACAACAAGGAATGGTAGGCGTCACCGAGAAGAGGAATCCCAAACTGTTGGACCATCAGAAGCTGACAGTGGGGGATCTTGGAAGCCGGATGTGTCGGTAGTTCACAACGAAAATCTTAAGCTGGTGCACTCAGAGCTCAGGGGCAACGTTGTGTGTGAGGACGCGGACATTGTTGACGCAACAGCTGATATTGATTCTGCCGCTCTACCTTTTAAGCAAGAACAGAATTGTCGCGCGGGTCCAGGACATTTGTGCATAAGCCGTTTGACCTTGAGGACAAGGTCATTTTTTATGGGAACGGCAATGTTACGAATTCCATTTTATGTTTTTTTTATTCCTATGGGTTGTTCCCGTTTCCCCATTCCCATGCCCGTTTCCGTTTCCCCCGTTTCCCGTAACCGTCCACTATGCCTTATATAATTTGTAGCTAAACATATAATGGAATGCAGAATATTTAGCCTCATTCTCTCACTCTCTCTCTCTCTTCGCCTTCCTCTTTCCTCGGTCTCTCTCTCCCTATTCCCTCTTCCCTCCTTCCCTCGCGTACGCTCCCTTCTCCCTCCTCTGCAGATCTCCCCTTCCGTTACAAGTTCCTCATCATCGCCGGCGACTACATGGAGACCGTATCAGATAGGGAGAAAGAATTTGCACGTGGCAGTTTTTAAGATGGTTTAAATACACTTATTTTACTCCATCCCCAAGATCCGCTTAAAACTTAACAATTCACTAATCAATCTTCCATATAAAATCAAAATGTGACTAGAAAGCCTTTCAACAATCAATTAATATAAAAAAATGCTAATAATGCCGGGCATAACAACCCTAACAAGAAAGGGTATCACAACCCAAACAAGATTGCAGTCCGAAGTAACCAATTATTAGCACAACAAATCCAAAGCATAGATTTGCAAGATAAGCACAAGCACACTTCTCAAAAGGAAAAGATGGGGATGATCAAGTGTCTTGAGAGGTTATCAAAGGATAAGCATATAGGTTTAGGAAATCTCGCTCTAGGATTTTCTCAAAGAATAGCAAACAACTCAACTTCTTAGCTTGAGTTTGACATGGAGTTTCTCTCTTACTGAGTCAACAGACGAAAAAGTGTATATATTAAAATTTCAAACTGTCAAAATGATTTCTTGTCTTACTGGGTTGATTTTTATTACAAGGAGAGAAAAGTAATATTTAGCATATCAAATAAATAGTGGTAGAAAGAACAGTTACAGGAACAATTTAGAACAAAAAGGTTAATTCACCCGAATTGATATTCAAAAAGAGAGCCAACTTCAGGTTTTTTCAGGAGGGGTAGATGATTATCTTGATTATTCAAAAAATGTTTCAAAATTCAAATTTGGCATATGGTTTGATTTATCCAAAAGGCAAAAATAACATGAAGAATATTTGGGATATGTATTTTCAAGGAAAGAATTATTTTAGACTTTATGAACATTGGAATTGAAATATGAATGGATGAAATTATCTAATGGGCAAATCGCTGAACTATAGAAAAGTTAGGATTTGGTAGAGGGATCTTCTCTAATTGGGATGTTTGTTTCACAGGCATAGTAGAGAGATCTTTTGCACTAACTATGCAAATAAAAGCCTAAAAATCAAGATAGCTCTTGACAAAAATAAAATATTGCAATAATTCAAAAAATAAAATCTTCAAGAGTCAAGCTTCGGGTGTTCCATATTTTTTCAACCATTGCATGAGGGACCTCTTTGACAGTAACCCCTTTCAGCATCTAAATGTCCTCGTTTGGAAAATTAGAAGCGATAGAGAAATATTATGTAAATCAACTACCACAGCATTCACTAAAAATCACATGGTATAATTCAAAATTTGAATTTCTACCATGCAAGAGAGAATCCGGATGCCATACTGTTGGGCTCCAATATAAGGGCCTATAAAAGCGCGGCCCAGGAAAAAGGCCCAAACGAGAGGCTCCCACGAGCCGGGAAAACCGGACAGCCTGAGAGGCCCAAAGCAGAGGCCGATGACCCAAAGACCAAGACCACAGCAGAAGTCCAAGAGGTCCCGTCCGCTCATAAGGACGCTCCAGGACATCATCCAAGTACACGGATGCGAAAAAGACCGAGAACCCTGGAAGTCCTGCCAAGTCTCAGAACCGTCCGAGGAATCAAGAAGAGACTCCAAGGCTTTCCTCAAAGGATCCTCCGAGAGCTGCCTCCCCTTGTGGGTCCGCGAACTCACAAGGGGACCCACCCAAGAACGAGGACTGCCCTATGCTCGGCCGAGGATGCCAGCTAAGCAACGTCGCCGATTCCCAAGGAAACCTGCAGCCACCGCGGTCGCCGTCTGCGAAGGCGCTGGTCAAAAATCAAATCGACGCCTGACCTCCCATGTCTGACACACCTAGGCCTACTAGCGGCGCTAGCTGCGTGCCATCCCGCGCACGTCAGCACCATTAAATAAGGCCAGTGGGACACCGCACAACTAATCGGCTACCCGATGGCTGCCACGTGTCTTCTCCCCAATGGCATGATCTCTCCTATAAATACCCAGTGAAGTCCTTTTCCAAGGGACCGGATTCTCTTCCCCCAAATTTGCTCCAGAAAAAAGGAAAAAGGCCCCCTTCCTCTCGGCCACTGAATCTCTCTCTCAAATAAACGAAACAAAAAAGAGTGATAAAGCCTTCCAGTGAGCGATACCCCTAAAAAGAGATACAAAACAAGAGACAAGGAAGGGATTAACCCTAACACTTGTACTTTGTAAAGACTTCCACCTAAATAGTGAAGCATTTCTAAGGCCCTGAGCCTCGTGGTTTTTCCTCCCCAGTTAAGGGGAGGTTTTCCACGTAAAAGATCCGGTCTTGATCTTCCTCTCGTGTCCAACACCTCAAACATTTGTGTTGCCTGGAAACCACGGATCCGACTAGACCCCGCGGATCCAGAATGCAACATTGGCGCCGTCTGTGGGAATAAAAAGCTGACAAAAGCTCACAAGCTTTCCCCCTCGAAGAATAACCAACGCCCTGAAGATGATGAGCAGACAAGACAGTACATCCACCCGGGAGGAGGAGCGCTATGACAGGTGCCTCCCATCGGGTGGCAGGATGAGTGGCGGCCCTGGTACTAGCGTGCGCAAGCTAGTATAGAAGGTGGACAGCCTTTCAAGAGCCATCCGTACCCTCCGAGAGAAGGTGGACGACCAGTCCAAGGGCACGCACCCCGAAAGACCTCGTCCAGCAACGCCTCAGAGGCGACAAGCGACGCGGGCTCCTGGCGAGTTGAGGGACTACCTCAACAGAAAAAAGTCCATGAGCCAAGCCCCGACGAAGAAATGGCTCAAAAGGCTCTGGAAGACGGTCTTCGGACCCAAAATTGGCGAAACAAGTCAGCCGGAAGGACGAGAAGACCCCTTGCCCCCGAGGACAGGGGAAGGAAAAAGAAGGGCAAGCGCCCAGCTGAAGACCCAAGGGCCGTCCGGGCAAGAAGAGCCCGAACGGATGGTCCTTGGAGGAGACGGGCCCTCGGGCCCACTGACCCTTACCGACTCCCTCACCAACATCCTGAGGCAGATCAGGGACGATGAGTTCCTGAGATGGCCCAAGGCGTTAAAGAATCCAGAAGGAGGCAACCAGTGGGAGTATTGCCATTATCACTGCAGCCATGGCCATGACACCAAGGACTGCCGGAAACTCCAGGTGGAAATCGAGCGGCTGGCAATGGAAGGCTATCTCGACCGCTTCCTGCCACGACCCGGGCATGGCCCCGGAGCAGCAGGACGCACCCGGTAGCGCCGCTCGAAGGGCAAAGCCGTGATGGGCACGGAGCACGCCTGACCACCCGCTAAGGGCGCCAATACCGGCGAGGCCAGTCCCAAACGCGCGGAGCATGAAGGCCCAAGCGCGCGGACTAATGTAACCAAAAAAAAAAGAGAAAAGGCCTTGGAGGCCACTCGATGTAAAACGTGTACATCAATGAAAACATCCCTTCATTATGCCTATTCTGAAGCGTTCTCATGCTCCCTCATCAACGATGAAGCAACTCGCGGCACAATCAAAAACTCGGCTGTGACCGAGCGGCCCCGAGGCCTGGCCCCAGAGGTCAAAACTCAAAAACTCGGCTGCTAACCGAGTGGCCCCAGAGGTCGGACCCCAGAGGTCAAGCAATGAAGACTCGGCTGCTAACCGAGCGGCCCCAGAGGTCAAGCAACGAAAACTCGGCTGCTAACCGAGCGGCCCCAAAGGTCGGATCCCAGAGGTCAAACAACAAAACTCGATCGCAACCGAGCACCCTGTCGGTCGACCCCAAAGGTCAAGCATCAAAAACTTCAGTACAAACTGCGGCCCCCTGAGGTCGGACCCGGAGGTCAAGCAACAAAAACTCCTACGACCGAGCGGCCCCCCAGGTCGAACCCCGCAGGTCAAAACTCCAAAAACTTAGCTGCGACCGAGCGGTCCCAAAGGCCTGGACCCCGAGGTCAAACTCCAAAACTTCCTTGCCGCGACCGAGCGGCCCCAGAGGTCGGATCCCAGAGGTCAAAAGAGTAAATAGGTAAATGCTAGAAGATCCTAAGAGGGTCACACGCCCAAACCCGAGAAGTTAAAGGGCCGGCGATCTTAAAGAGATCACGCGCTCAGAGCTAAGAATAAGGCGCCATATAGTGCGCCGCAAAAAAAAAAAGAGAGAGAACAGAAGACACTCATACAAGCAAGACCAAAGGAACGTCCAAAGCTCTGATGCAAAAAGGACAAGTCTTATTCATAAAAATGAATTTGTGTACGTGTAGCAAAATAAGAAAAGAAACAACGTATCAAGGAGCGCCTCTCAACTCCCTCCTTGAACCTCTTGGGCTCCTGAAGACCCCGTCTGATCCGCCAGAACTCGCTCCTCGGGCGTAAGAGGCTCACCATCAGGCCCCGCCCGCGGAGGCCCAGGGAAAGGTCTCCTAGCGACACCGTATAAGTCTTCTACGCTCAATGCCCTGGCGTTCCTGGGATCAAGGACGGCTACAGAAAATCGCGGACGGACCAGTCGCGCCACTCGGCGGCACATGCGGATGCCGTCCCAGAACTTGCCGTCCAACACTGGTGCCATCTCGGCAATCTGCATGTAACGTCCTCAACCTCTCTTCCTGGCGAAGGATCCGATCCTGAAGAAGGCCCTGCTGAAGCCGTAGGAGCTTGACAGTGTCCTCCAAAGAAGCAATCTTCTCCTTAGCTTCAGCCAGCTCCGCTTCCGCCCGTCGCGCAGCTTCTCGGGCAACCCTCGAAGACCCCACTTCCAAGCGGGATTGGGCGATCACCCCTACCAGTTCGCTGAGGCCTCCGATCAGGCCCTGGAGCTGCAGCAGAAAGGTTCATCAAAATACGAACAGATGGGAACAAGGCAGGAAAAGAAACAATGGGTTACCTTAGAAACAAGAGGATCGTCCCCGTGCCACGCTCCCCATGGATCTCGGACTCCCCGAGACCGCTCCACGGGCCCCACAGCGCCCCCTCGAGCCTGAGCCGGCCGGTTGAAAAAGGGGCCGGAGGGCCGCCTCAAAGTCAACGTCCCTAAGAAACTCGGGCAGCGACCGCTCAACCTAGACCACGGTAGGGGCGCGGGAGGATCGAGGGCGTGAGCTCGTCGACACTCAACTCCTCGACCTCCACCACCTCTCGGATCATCTCAACCGTCATCCCCTCTCTCGAGTCCACCGTGAAGTTTCCGCCTCCTATGTCCTCGGAAGGATGATCAATCTGTCCGAGACGTCACTGACAAATCAACGGGAACTTCAAGACAAGATCATCACGGGGGCTGGACGTCCGTAAGCTCCACCATCTCGAACAATTGCCCCAGGGACTCGGGCGAGATTAGCGGTGGAAGTGAAGGCGAGACCTTGACCTCCCGAGGACTCAGCGGGAGGATTAGCAGTGGAAGTGAAGGCGAGACCTTCAGACCCCGAGGACTCAGGCAAAGAGCTAGTCCTCAACCTCTTAATCAGAGGAGCAGCCACGTCATCGTCGCTCAAATCATCGATATTAAAATCATCGTCATCGTCACTGGAAGGAGGCTCAACAAGGGCCGCCGGGAGTCCCGAGCTCTCGGCGAGGATGTCTTCACCCGAAGCGGACAACGGGACCCCCGATCCTCAGTATCCCAGCTCTCCTCCTCAGTCTCTTCTTGGACTTCTCGGAAGAAGCTTCGGCAGAAGCCTCGGCTCGCGGACCCTACTTGGCTTCCTCAAACTTCTCGGGGGACAATGGATGTTGCGCTTGTTTAGGTGAAAGCTTCCCGGATTAGCCAAAGACTAAGTCCGTGAACTCCTTCACATTCTCCCCCTGTCCTCCTTCGAAGGGTCGAGCTATCTTGGATAGCCACCTTCCCCCACTTAAAGGGAACGGCCCAATGCTCGTGAACGCCAAGAAAGAAGAACTTATCCTTCCAGAGTTTCGTGGAATCCGGGTTACCCCCACACATAAAAGAAAAGTCCTAAGCGGGGGTTATTATAATCCAGTCAAGGTTCTGTGTAAAGCGAAAATCACCTTGACCGTAAGGGCATTCAAGAGCCTCTTATGACACCGGAAGAAGACGCACAGGGATACCAAATACCTCACCGCATTTAGGTCAAGCTGTGAAGGCACTCAAGCGCCCTCATAATGTCGTAAAGCTCCTCCGCGATGGGAAACCGTAGCCCGCCTTTGAGGTGGACTTCATAAACGGTATGAAGCCGTCCTGAGGATACAATGCCCTACCATGCGACTCAGGAATCATCATGGGCCGTAGACTCGGGATTCGATATCGAGCTCGAATCCCCGTGAGCTTGTCGAGCGTTACAGTGGAGGCAATCTGTCTCACCCCAGGCGCCATGAACGCCGAAAAACAAGAAAATAAAGAAGAAACTCGAACGAAGAAAAGACGGAAAGCCTCAACACTTAAGAGAAAAAGGGAAAAAGCAAGCGCGAAGGAGGAAAGTCGGAGCAAAGAGGCGTTTAAATAACCCTGGAATTCAAAAAAAGCGCACTCATTAGCCTTGCCACGCGTCACAACCCATTCGTTGCGAGAAAAATGATGGCCTTTCCTTCCCAAGGCGCCCGTGCGTCACTTGACATTTAATGCATCTCGGGGAAGCGAGAACGGCGGCGGCTGAAAGGTCTCGGACCCCGAAGAAGCCCCCAGGACCGCCTCCCATCAAACTCAACACCGCACTCACCCCAAGGGCGCACGGGCTCGGATGGTCACTATGAAGGACCCAACCCGGAACGTAGACTGTCGTGCTCTGGCCCGTCCAGGAATGTCCATATCAAGCTGAAAATGCGCACACCCAAAATCGAGCAGGAAGCGACCAACTCTTCTAGAAGACCGGTGACTTCGTGCCAAACGGCCGAGAACCTCGGGCCCTTTGGCATGGAGGGCTATGTTGGGCCCCAATATAAGGGCCCATAAAAGCGCGGCCCAGGAGAAAGGCCCAAACTAGAGGCTCCCACGAGCCGAGAAAACTGGACAGCCTGAGAGGCCCAAAGCAGAGGCCGATGACCCAAAGACCAAGACCACAGCAGAAGTCCAAGAGGTCCCGTCCGCTCATAAGGAAACTCGAGGACATCCAAGTACACGGATGCGAAAAAGACCGAGAACCCTGGAAGTCCTGCCAAGTCTCAGAACCGTCCGAGGAATCAAGAAGAGACTCCAGGGCTTTCCTCAGAGGATCCTCCGAGAGCTGCCTCCCCTTGTGGGTCCGCGAACTCACAAGGGGACCCACCCAAGAACGAGGACTGCCCTATGCTCGGCCGAGGATGCCAGCTAAGCAACGTCGCCGATTCCCAAGGAAACCTGCAGCCACTGCCAGTCGCCGTCTAAGCAAGGCACGCCTGGTCAAATCAAAACTGACGCCTAGACCTCCCATGTCTGACACACCTAGGCCTACCAGCGGCGCCAGCTGCGTGCCATCCCGCGCACGTCAGCAACATTAAATAAGGCCAGTGGGACACTGCACAACTGATCGGCTACCCAATGGTTGCCACGTGTCTTCTCCCCAATGGCATGATCTCTCCTATAAATACCCAGTGAAGTCCCTTTCCAAGGGACCGGATTCTCTTCCCCCAAATTTGCTCCAGAAAGAAGGAAAAAGGCCCCCTTCCTCTCGGCCACTGAATCTCTCTCTCCCAGCGAAACGAAACAAAAAAGAGTAATAAAGCCTTCCAGTGAGCGATACCCCCTAAAAAAGATATTCAAAACAAGAGACAAGGAAGGGATTAACCCTAACACTTGTACTTTGTAAAGACTTCCACCTAAATAGTGAAGCATTTCTAAGGCCCTGAGCCTCGTGGTTTTTCCTCCCCAGTTAAGGGGAGGTTTTCCACGTAAAAGATCCGGTCTTGATCTTCCTCTCGTGTCCAACACCTCAAACATTTGTGTTGCCTGAAACCACGGATCCGACTAGACCCCGCGGATCCAGAACGCAACACATACCTTAAAAAATAGATTGTATCGAAGTGTATTTAGACTTGAATTCAACTGAGATACCCGCCTGTTTCACTGGGGTTTCTGTTCGGCGTTTCGCAGGCCCGCAGGCCATGGCCACCTTTCTGGCAGCGCCATCTGACAGGGATCAGCCTTCTTCTCTATCCCTTGGCCCTGTCACAGTTCCTTCAGCGTTGTCTGTGTCATTTGCTCCATCCTCCAGGCCAAATCCCTCTTCTTCGCATTCCTTCCTTCCTTTCAATCCTTCTTCTGAATCCTTCCCTCCGTTGCAGGGGGATGACCGAGTTCAGGTCCCTGTCCCAGATGCTTCCTTCCTGAACGGTTCGAAGCCGCTGGAACCGTGCACGGGTAACCTGTCGTTGCTGACTGATTCTTCCCCTGCTCCCTCTGGTGATACGGCATCAAGACGTCGGCTCATGTCTCCAATAGATGCTAGTTCGTATCCTGATTTGACTGTCCCTTGTCTGGACTCTTCAGAATCGTTGGGTCTACGATGAAAAGATCAGTCGCTGCTGCAAGACCCTTCCCCTATATCTGATAATTGTACTGTGACCAACCCTTTTCAAACATCTCTCAGTGTAGGTACTCCTCTTTCTTTGGTATCTTCCAAAAAGCCAAATTCGGGCAGTTTGGCTGTGTCCCCCCATTCTATGTGGTCTGCTGTGGTGCAAAAGGAGGCTTTGGATATCTCTATGCCTTTAAGGTTTTCCCCCTCAGCAATTTGATGGGGAAACAACCATCATATCACCTCCTGCTGAAGTCATCAAACAAGGGGAGGCGTTTTGGGGTACCACTCTAGTGGATTATTTTTGTGGAAAACCCCTACATTTTCAAGCCATAAACCACATTGCCAGAAAAATCTGGTCTTGGTTTGGGATTAACCACGTAGCTGGCAATAAAGCTGGATTTTTTTCTCTTCTGATTTGATTCTTCTGTGATGATGGACAAGTGTCTGGCTTCAGGCCCATGGGCCTTTGCCGGAATATCTTTGTTCCTTAGATGTTGGGTTCCGGGTATGAGTTTGTTTAAAGAGGAACATAAATCTTTTCCAATTTGGATTAATCTGCTAAATGTCCCGGTGGAGTTCTAGACCCTGTTGGGCCTTAGTTGGATAGCAAGTGCTGTTGGGATACTTACCGAAAAAAAAAAAAAAAAGTGCTGTTGGGAAACCTATTCAACTAGACTCAAACACGGCAAAAATGGTGCGTATGAATTTTGCTCGTGTGTGTGTCGAAGTCAGTGCTGATGCGGTGCTACCTAATAAAATCAAGCTGGATTCAGGGAAAATTCCTGGTTTGACATTGAATCAAATGGAGGTTGACGTTGCATACCATTGGAAACCGGTCAGGTGTAGTAGTTGCAAACAAAGTGGACATAGCAAATCCCAATGCAACGCTCAGAAGGTCTTTAAGCCTCCGGAGAATATTTTCCCTTCTATGTTCCCTTCTAGGCAAAGTTACGCTCTTAAGGCCTCTCATAAACCTCTGGTGGAACCAGATATTGCTCCCAATAAGGATAAGTGGACGCATGATTATGTTAGTCCCTTTGCGGTTCCTACTCGTCCTGTGACATCCTCCAACTCCTTTGTTATCCTCCTTGAAGCAGATCCTGATGCCAATCAGACTCAGCAAATCACCTCTGGCCAGGATGTTTGTCCTCAAATTGATCTTGTTTTTTAGAAGAATACTGCTGTTCAGCTCCTTCCTGAGGCCAAGATTCCTTACGGAGATCCCCAGAATACACCTGAGAAGCTCAATTCTGTCCAACTGGGGCCGCTTTTTGCACAGATATCCTTGTGGGAGTAGAAGCTTATGATCTTAGACATGAGAACCAAAGAATTCAGCTCCCTGATTTTCAGAGTGCCCAGACAGTGGCAGGTTTACAAAAGTGCTGCTTTTTTCAACAAGGGGGCATCGGTGTGGAACAGCACCAAGCTGCCGGCCATAATACAGTTTCATATGCAGATATTATGAAGCGAGGAATAAAATCGAATGAAGCTGATGAGCCAGGCACATGTGCAGCCCCCATGTCCTTTCGACCTATTTCAGATGCGGACTGCTTGGATGCTCTAGGAAGATCATCTTGTCTCGAAGAGGCAGTAGGCTCTCCTGCATTAGGCACTGCTCCCAACCCCCTTGAGAATTTTATGGAGGCGAAGCAACTGAATTCGGCATATATTGATGCTGTGGATGATCAGGAGGATTTTCAAGATCCAACACTTAATGCTCTCTAGATGTTGCTGGAGGCAAACGCTACTCAGGCATATTTAGATTCGTTATCTCCGGAAGGGTGGCAGATTGTGAGTGATCTCCTAGAAAAATGTTTGCTTGCTGAAAATGAAGAAGCACCAATCTCAGTTGCTAGTGAAGCAGGAACTGAGTTCCAATATTCTTCTCCTTTGGGAGGAACGGATCAAGATAGTCTTCCAGGCACATTATTTGGTGCCATCCGGATGTTGGTGGTAGCGAAGACCACTCAACCATACATTGCTTCCCTATCCCCGGATAGGAGGCAAGCAGTATATGGCTTTCTGGATACTCTTTTGAAAACAGAATTTGAAATCCCGAATTACCGTTTTAGCCTGCTGGGTGGCTTAGTGGATGGCCTTCATATAGTTGGTGAACCTGCCCCTGCAGTGAGCATTCCTGGAGCTCCTGGCTCCGCTAATAGCCCCGTGAGGCTTTCCGATAAGAGGGAGGGTGGAGCGTTTTCATATCCCGCTCAGGAGAGGACGAATCGGGTTACCACTTCTTCCGAGCAGGCAGGATCATGGGTGCAAACCAAGCCCCGTAGACATCGGAAATCCAAGTCTAAAAACTCTAAAGGCTCAAGCCCGGTATGATGTTGTCCGGTTGGCGTGTTTGCAGCCATCTAGATCTCCGGTATGTTGTTGCTGAATGTCGTAACATGGCGGTTTTGCATCAAAAAAAAAAAAAAAAAGGCATCTCGGCTGGGTATGTTTTTATTCTACTTGGTGTGCCAATATACGTTTTTCTGTCCAGAGTGGCTGGCCTTGTTGGAATTCCCTGTATGGATTGAAATCGGCCGGTGTGGTAGTTGCCCGGATGGAATAGTTGGGCAGATTGATGCATTTCGCCCGGTATGAAAAAAAAAAAAAAAAAAAAGCATCCCGGCTGAGTATGTTCTTGTGCTGCTTGGAGTGCCAATATGCATTTTCTTGGCCGGAGTGGCCGGCCTTGCTGAAATTCCCGGTATGGAGTGGATTCGGCCAGTTTGGAAGTTGCCCGAATGGAATGGTTGGGCAGTGTGGTGTGTATCGCCCTGTATGGTGATATCCCAAGGAAAAAAAAAGGCATTCCGGCAGGGTATGTTTTTATTCTGCTTGGAGAGCCGGTATGCGTTTTATTGCCCGGAGAAGCTGGCCCTCTTGGAATTCCTGGCATGGATTGGATTCGGCAGGTTTGGAAGTTGCCTGGATGGAAGTTGTCTGGTTGGAATGGTTGGGCAGTTTGGTGCACTTTCACCCGGTATGGTGATGTCCGAAAAAAAAAAAACAAAAAAAAAGCATCCCGGCTGGGTATGCGTTATTCCTTCTTGGAGTGCAGATTTGTTTTTCATGCCCGGACGGATGGCCTTTTTGGAATTCCCGATATGGCTTGGAATTCCCGATATGGTTCTGAAGGGTTGGTTTGGGCTTTGTGGGTGGTTCGTGCATTTTGCCCTGTTGGAATTTATTCCAAAAAACAAAGCATCCCGACTGAGTATGTGTTATTCCTCCTTGAAGTGCAGGTATGCTTTTCATGCGTTGCTCCCACTTGGCATGGCCGGTATGGTTATGCAGGGTTGGTTTGGACTTTGTGGGTGGTTTCGTGCATTCTGCCCGGTATGGATTTATTCCAGAAAAAAATTGCGTTTCATCCAGAATGCTTTATTCCTATCTGGCTTGCCGGTTTGTTTTATTTGCCAGTTTGGGCGTGTTTGGGCGGTTTGCCCTGTTTGTTTTATTTGCCGGTTTGGGCGTGTTTGGGCGGTTTGCCCTGTTTGTTTTATTTGCCGGTTTGCGCGTGTTTGGGCGGTTTGCCCAGTTTGTTGTCTTTTTCAAGAGTGACTCTCTGTATGTATTGTTTTATGCCGATTTAGTGCATTTTGCCGTTATGTTGTATTCTTGATAAAAGAAAAAAAGCCTCCCGACTGGGTATATTGTTCTTCTGCTTGGAGTGCAGGTATGCTTTTCATGCCCGGAATGGATAGCCTTCTTGGAAGTCCCGCTATGGATTGGCAAAGGCGGGTATGGATTATGCCAGGTTGGCACTAGTTTGTGTTTTCTGCATTTGGATGGTTTGGTTGAAGGCCTATGGCAGATGTATCTCTACTTGTTTCCTTCAATTTTTTTCTTTGGTTTTTTCGATATGTTCTATGGTGTTCGAGGTATGCCCTAACGTCTATATTCTAACTCCAAGTCGGCAAAAGATGTGGAGATAGAACATAAGTTTTGTAATCTTTTTATTTAATACAATTTTACTTATAAAAAAAAAAGGTTAATTGGTAGAAAAATTATTCCAAAATAAAATCCCTAAAGATATTGCAAGAATATATTTATTAAGTTTCAAATATGAAAGAATACATCTTTATCATATATCAGTAGTTTTGGAAATCCAATTCAAATATTACTGGCTCCAAACTAACGAATTTGAATATCATATCAATCAAGGTTAAATGAGATCAAATATAATCAAACAAATTCGAAAATATTTTGTCACGAAAATATAATCAAGGATTCCATATAATCCAAAATTGATTTGGATAATATGTCAACAAGGTAACAAAAATAATATTTGAGATTAGGATACAATACCAAATTGTCGGATAAGACTAGTGTGAAGCATTTTAGTTCAAATTTGTTTACAATAAAAAAAAAATGTTAAACAAATGTAAATATGATCAAGAAACAAAATGTGGGCTTTGACTCACTCTCTTTTAAATCTCACACCTATTATACAAGTTAATTTTCAATTCTAGCTCAATCAAGAAACTTAGCTCGATTTGCAACACCAAATTTCTAATTCGTGAAATATGATATCAAAAATTGCAGGTTTCAAGTGAATTTTTGAAAATAATTAAGTATTGGAGATATTTTTATTAGTATATGACCCACGCCTGAGAGGCACATATACGTCAATTCACAAAGTGGGGCGTGCTCATGCGTGTGTTGATAGAATGGGTCAACACTCATGCACAATAGGGGTGCAGTTGTAGATAGGTCAATAGAATGGGACGCACTCACGCATGATGGGAGAGGCATTAGTGGTTGGTTGCGCATAACCTAGCGCTTGATACATACTCATGTGCCAATCTGCCTATATAAGGACCTTTCATGATTTTTCTGGTCATTTTCTACTATATTTTGAGTGATGAGCAAGAAAGAGAAGAAGATAGAGAAGAGGACAGAGAAAGTGAAGGATTTAGACTTTGAAACTTTTTCGTCCTACATATTGTGATTGTTCAGTTTAAAACAATTGCATCTAAACTCGTTCCTTTGCTTAATGTTACATCTTCGATTCATTCATTTCGATCTTTGTTTACATGTACATGCACATAATTATTGTGTTACTCTCTTCTTTCTACCTTCCATGCATGTCCATATGTTTGGAAGTCTTAAGATTTGAAGGACCATGACTTACATTTATGAAATTTGTCATGGAAACTTAAAATTTTTTGAATATTTAACCCTACATGTCATTTTATTATAAATATTTAATGAAAACTTTACTTTGATTTTGTAAAGATTATTTGCTTTCTAAAAATAAAAAAAAATTTGTATATTGTTATTTACTGTAGAGTTTTCTGTCTTGATTTAATAAAAACTACATAAAAAAATTAACAAAATATATTCGAAGATATCTTCATATACTAAGTGCAAGCTGAAGATTGAACCTAACATTCATGAAATTAAAAAAGCGGTATTTAACTTCCATTTATAAGAAATAATTTGTAAATGGTCCACCCATTGATCGTGAATAGTAGCATATGCTCTAAACTAAATAAAGCAATTATAATTCGATCTTCAATATTTGACACTTATTAGTGAAATTATCACATATCCTTAATTCTTATATTTTGATTATTTTCACATGTTTTTACTGACTTATCATTATGTTCAGAATTTTTGCATTTAATTATCATCTTTTTCTGTCATGTTTTCCATGTATATCAATATATATAAATTTATACATATTTATTGACTATTAAACTCACTCTTTTCCTAACTTTTAAGATTAGCAAGTTTATATCTCTTGTAGGATATAAACAAAGGATTATTCCAAAGTAGTTAGTTTAGGATTTTAATTTCCATTATATGATTTCATAATATCTAACAATTTCTAAGCCGTTAGGTTATGAGTATTGTGGCCAAGGGTCTTAAACTTATGATAGTATGTATCTTTGGCATATTTGAATTTTCAGTTGGAAATATTTTTCCGTACTCATTTGTATTATTGTTGAGCAACAGGTGGATTATTTGGGCCACTTTTGTATTGCTGCCCTTGGTTCCTAAGTTTGGTTTTATATTATATTTGTTGAGGATTGCATCCTAATATTTAGTTAAATTTTAATTACAATAATATTTATGATATTTGGAGCTAAGGACATGATGATGTGGTATTAAAGAAAGTCATAAGGAAAGCATCTTATATGGTGTGAGGAATTAAATTTGTAATTTGTGTTGGGATAGTAACAAAATGTTAGAAAGTCAATGTGGTGCTTGTTCAAGTGAAGAGAATAAGTATCTTGCCATCATGGTAAGGATAGCAGAAGTTATTGACCGAATGGTCCAAAGGCAACCTAATATGGAGATAGTAATTGAGAGTCGAGGAATGTTTTGATGGCTTATGATCAATTCACTAATGAATGTGTGCCTAAATTCTTGAGTGATCGGGATTTAATGAATGCTAAGATTTGGATCAGCTGAATTGAAAAAGATTTTAAAATGTTTCATTGTCCAGAGGAAGACAAGATGAAGTTTTCTTCTTACAAACTTAATGAGAAATCTGACCATCGGTGGGTGATGAAAAATAAGATTTTAGATTTGGAAAATGAGAAATTTTCATTGAAGGTGTTTTTGTAGGCATTCTTTGACAAGTACTTTCCAATAAGTCTACAAAAGTAGGGGGATAAATTCACCCATTTACGACAAGAAAATAGGATGGTGGCTGAATATGATGCCAAATTTACTGAGTTGGCTCGTCTTTCCCCACATGTGCTGGTGGATGGGACGATGAGAGTAAGAAAGTTCTTTCAAGGAATGGAGGATATAATTCAAAGGGAAATTGGTGACTTTGCAGCTATGAATCTATGGAAAAGTGCTTAATCTAGCATCACTCTTTCAAGATGAGATAGAGAGGGACAAGTTCGTTGAGGAAAGGCATGTAGGCTGAGAAAGGCAAAGTTCAGGATCAGAAGGATCCACAATGGGGCATTGAAGGGAGCTAAGATTCAAGAGACACCCAGTAAGCAACAACAAACAAAACCTATGTGCAATCATTGAGAAAAATTCCTTGGAGGATGACCATGTTATAAGCAGACCAAGGTATATTTAAACCATGGCCAATCCAACCATATAATCAATAAGTGTCCTCACTTTTTGAGGTAAACAACTAGAAAATTGAATGCTTCGGAGAGTTTTTCTTTTGTGATGATGACCAAGGACGCTAATGCATCTCCTTCGATGGTAGAAAGTAAACTTTTATTTTTTTAAACTTCAGCACATGTATTGTTGGACCTAGGATCAACACATTTGTTTGTCTCCTAAAATTTGTATGCATTTGCATATGGTACTTAGGATTATGGATTATTCATTAGTAGTGTCTACACATATGAATGCGTTTTTTATAACCAATATTGTCTACGCTAGGGGTGCAGTTTTGGTGCATGAGTTTAAAATTGGCGGTAGATTTAATTTTATTAAATAAGCACAATTTTAATGTAATTTTAAACATAAATTGGTTGACATGCTATCATATTAGTATGAATTGCTTCCATAGGAGGGTTTATTTTGTTATTTTGAAGTGTGAACCATTTTGTTTCCAAGGGAATAAGAATTAAGAGTCAACCTATGTGATTTTGGCTTTGTATGCATGTCATTTGATGAAAGATAGGTGCCAACCATACATTGTTTATATTACCACCATCAGAAGTCAGCATGTGCTAGATAAAGAAATTCCAATAGTAATAGAATTTAAGGATGTATTTCTAAAAGATCTTCTTAGATTGCTACTGAATAGGGAGATCGAGTTTGAGATTGAATTGACACCGAATTCTGCACAGATGTTCAAGGCTCCGTACAAATGGCCCATTCAGAGTTAAAAAGAGTTAATGAAACAATTATAAGAACATTTGGAGAATGGTTTTATTCCATCAAGTATATCACCATGGGATGCACCAGTTTTATTCGTAAAAAAGGAATACGGGTCTATGAGATTGTATATAGACTACCGAGAACAAAACAAGATAACAATCAAGAATAGATACCCTTTTCTAAGAAATGATGATCCTTTTCACCAGTTGCAAAGAGGTCAAATTTTCTCGAATGTTGACCTTCAATTGGGTTATCATTAATTGAAAATTAAGAAGGATGATGTAGTAAAGACTACTTTTTTATCAAAGTTCAGCCACTATGAATTTCTTTTGATACCATTTGGATTAACAAATCCCCCGGCTGGATTTATAGATTTAATAAATAGCGTATCTCAATATTATTTAGACCAATTTGTGATGGTTTTTATTAATGATATTTTGATCTACTTGAAAAATTTTGAGGAGCACAAGGTCCATTTGAGGATTGTTTTGAAGACACCTAAGAAGAGGCAATTATATGTCAAGTTGAAGAAGTATGAATTCTAAATTAAGGAAGTGACACTCTTAGGCCACGTGATATCAAAAGGAGGTGTGTCAATGGATTCAAAGAAGATTAAAGAGGTTATAAATTAGAGTCAACTAACAAATGTTGCAAAAGTACAAAGTTTTCTTGGATTGGCTAGGCATTATCAGAGGTTTGCGGATAATTTCTCTAGAATAACGGTGTTGCTGACCCACTTAACATAAAAGGTGGCAATTTAGTGCAATGAAGATTGTGAAAGAAACTTCAAGGAATTAAATAACCATTTAATTACTGATGCAATTTTATCTATTCCGCAAGCCTCCAAAAGCCACACGGTTTATTACAATGCTTCCAAAAGAGGTTCGAGTTGCATATTAATGCAACACGGTTGGATTATTGCCAATGGATCAAAACAGTTAAAGGTATATGAATGAAACTATCTTATCCACTATTTGAAATTAGTAGCAATGATTTTTGCCTTGAAGTTTGGAGATATTACTTGTATAGGGAGTAATTCGTGGTATATTAGGACCACGAGAACCTAAAGTATTTATTTTCTTAGAAAAAATTGAATATGAGGCAAAAAAAAATTGATAGACCTTTCAAAATACTGTGTAAAATCCAATATCAATTGGAAAAAACGAATTAGGTAGCAGATATATTTTAAGCTATCATCGAAAAGTTGATGTCTTATGAGATGATTAAGAAAATGGAGATACCTGATGACATGGAATGCAACATTAAATTACATTCCCAAGTTATACATATGATTTTATCGTATTTTTAAAATTCAAATGAAAATCTTTATGAGGGTTAAGAGAATACAAATGGATTATCTATTTTCGGTTAACATAACTATAAATCTGAACTAAAAATAAAGAGCTAAGTTTAATGTTTGGGCATTAGATTTTGAGGTTTAAGGATCGTATTTGCCAAACTTTGATGTGCTAAAAGAAGAGATTCTTAATGAAGCTACTTGATTGAAACAAGCAATCTATCTGGAATCAACAAGATGTACCCAGAGTTGTGAAAGATTTTCTAGTAGATGAATATAAAACGAGAAATTGTAACATCTATTGGACTACATGCCATAAGTCAACAAGTGAAGGCCGAGCCATAAGAAATCGCTAAGCCTTTTACAACATATATCATTTTCAAGCTAGAAATAAGAGCATAAAAGAATGGATTTCGTCTTGTGTTGGTAATTGTAGATCGTTTGAAAAAATCAATATTGTTTATGGCTACCAGGATGACTTTTTTGATGGATTGTTTGACAAGGTTATACATCAAAGTGGTTAGATTGAATGGTATTCCAGTTTTAACTTTTTTGAATCTAGAATCGAAATTTATATCCAAGTTTTGGGAAAGTTTGCAACCTAAATTGGGCACTAATCTAAAGTAATTATCAAATAGACTGAATCAAAGAGAACAATTCAGATTTTTGAGGACATGTGAGCATTTGTCATGGAGATGAAAGGAAGTTGAGATGACTATTTATCGCTAGCTAAGTTTACTTACAACAACAATTATCAGGTGAGCACAGATACGACACCCTTTGAAGTCCTTTACGGAAGAAAATATTGTTCCCCAATCAATTGGGAGGAAATTAGAGACCGACGACTTTTAGAGCTAGATGTGATTCAAGAAGCAATAAAATATTCAATCGATCAAAAACCGGCTCCAAGTTTGTTAAAGCCAACAAAAGAGTTAGGCAAACCATTGGAAATTTGAGTGGAGTTTTGAGGTCGGTGATCATGAATTTCTAAAGGCATCTCCATCTAAATGAGTCTTCAATATCAGACTAAAAGGGAAATTGAAGTAATGTTTATTGGACCATTCCAAATTCTTAAAAGGATCGAAGAAATGGCTTATAAAGTAGCCTTACCTTCAAACTTGGCGGATTTTCATGACGTTTTTTTTTTTATATTTATATGCTTGGCAAGGATCGAAGAAATGACTTACGAATAACCTTACCTCCAAGTTTGATGGATTTTCACAACGGTTTTTTATGTTTCTATGCTTTACAAGTACATCTTCGACCCTTCGCACATGATTGATCATGAACCCTTATAGATTAAAAAAGTCTTGACATATATCAAGGAATCAGTGCAAATTATTGGACAATGTAAAGAAGTGCTCCACACTGAACTCATTTATTTGGTTAAAATACAATGAAGAAATCGTTCATTAAAGAATGCTATGCGAGAGTGAGAGGACTAAATCCATGAAAAATTACCCCATCTATTCATTAATTAAGGTATGTAAATTTCAACGATGGAAGTTTTCTAAGAAGAGAAATTATAACACCCACTCCCTAATTCATAAAATAAGATGCCAAAAATTGATAGTTTTAATTGAATTGCTGAGAATAATTATGTATTAGATATATTTGGCAAGTGCTTGACCAACACTAAAGGGGCACTCGTGCATCAATAAGCAGTAAAATGTTGGTGGTTTAAATCCTTAAAAATATCAGAGCTTTTGGATTGTTTATGTTTGTATTTATTTGAATTGATGGAGAGTTTAAACAAATAAGTTTAAACAAATAACTTACTCAAATGGTATGAACTTTGACATTTTAAGGAGTAAAAAGAAAGATTTACTGTTTATGGAAGTATTGCATCTTTCAATGTATTCTACTAAAGGTTCTAAATCCAAAAATGAGGAGCTTTTATGGATACATTAAACAATTAGTTGATAACAATATAAATGATCACATTTGTAATAAAAAGCATACACGAACCTTAAGAAACAAGCTTAAAGTGTTATATGTTTTGAAGACTAATAACAATAAATTATATCACTTGATAAAATTTATATTGTTGAAGTATAGAGAAAGAAGTTCTATTACCGACTATCTAAATGAGTTCCAAGAATGCGTTGATCGCATGACTAATATGGGCATGAAATTTGATAATGGGTTGCTTGGCTTATGGGTGTTGACTACTCTACTGTATTCTTGGAAAGTCCTTTGGATTTTATCAAACTCCGGTCCTAATAGTGTTGTGACATTAGAAGTTATTAAGGGTGCCTGTGAAGAAATGCAAAGAAGATCCCAAGGTTATTCATTTTTGCAACCTAAAACATTGGTTTCCGAAACCCAAGAAAGTAGTGAGGGGAAGTCCTCCAATACTAAAGACGAGCAAAAGTCAAAGTCGCAACATTAAAATATCTAGTGTATTATTGTTGCAAGAAGTGTCACATCAAGTAAAATTATTTTAAATAGAAGCAAGAAAAAGGAGGTAGTGAATGGGAAGGTAAGAAGAAGCATAAGGATAATAATTGGATTTCTTTCACTACCTATGTGGTCTTCTTATTGTTCATGATGAGAAAATAGGCAAACTCGCATGCCATGAGAAAAGATGTATGATAGAAAGTAGATCCTCAAACTATGCGGTATCAAAGGAGTATTTCTTCACATCTTACAAGCCCAAAAATTATAGGGTATTAAAGATGATAATGATAACTCGTCGAATATTATAGGCATCAGAGATGTATGCTTGAGGACAAGCAATAGAACAAGGTTGATGCTGAACGGCATGTGGCATGCACTAGATATTCAGTTGAATTTGATTTCAACAAGCACAATTGATGATGAGGGCTTTTAAATGACATTCAAAGAAAGATAGTGGAAACTCACAGAGAAGGAAGCATTCAAGTTAGTATTTGTTGAAAGTTTCAATTTTCAATAGCAACGCAAATGTAAAAAACGAAGGTTTAGTCACAGCAACATGAGAGGGCCAAAGTGGTGTACCAAGAACAGTGTTCCTATTGATAAGAAGACATCAAAGGATAGTATTGATGCTCAAGACAAATTAGTGGAGTGAAACAGAGTTCCATTCAAGCTTGTGCATTTCAATACCCATATCCCATGGAGAAAAAATTACCAATGAACAAAAGATGATGGCTACTCACCTGAGAGGCGAGATGCCCTCATAAAGTCATAAGACATGTTTATTGGGTTTAGAGTCATTCCATTGTGAATCCAACACTCATTATAGATGTTGATTCTTAACTTTGATGCAATCAGAGAACTCTGCAAGATGTTTGCGCAAGGATTCACTCGGGTAAAGATCTTTTTCAATGGTTAGGTAAACAACACCTAATGAGCGCATGTGCATAGGTAGGATAGAATAGAATCACCAAATGCATGCCTAAAGGGCACATGTGCATGGGTAAGACAGCACAGTCACATTTGATACACATATGAAAGGCGCATGTATGTCGGGATAGTTGGGAATTTTTTTCTTTCTCTTGGGAATCTAATGCTAGTTTTGCCATTTGAACCCCAAACACGATTTTTGATTGTTTTGATTTACTTTGGGATAGTTAATGTGAGTCATTTTCAAAACACCATGTAAGCGCTGAATTGAGAGAGAAAAGAAGAAAAAAATGATGAGATTTTGCAAATTGTTGGGCTACTAATCTTGTTCTAAATTTTTATCATCTATGATATGTTATTCTAATCATTATATACAATATTTTTTATTGATGGTTTTATTCCATTTATCCACTTGTTATTTACTGGTCAACTTGCCTAAAATTGTAGTGAATCTAAATATGATTTTTAAAGGTTTATTATATTTGGACTTGCAAATAATAAAATTGTTTGAACAAAAGGTCACCTGATTTTTTCTTAGTTGAGAGAGCTTTCCAACTAAAATTAATATATTTGTTTTGTTGCATAATTTTTTTATTCATGAATTACTGTTATTATTTAGGCTTCTTACAAATTCAAACTAAGGGTTGACTCAATCAAGATAGAGATTTCTTAGCATCTTTTGTGATAAAATTTAGGTTGACCAACTTAATATAATAAAGTGGTGTTCTAATTATTAAAAAAAACTTGTCCGAAAAAGATGTACAGAGTCAACAATCTCCTCTTTTTGATTATGACATAACACATGAGCACATTATACAAATGAACGGGTAGATAAAGTAATCAGTCTATAATTTCACTTGAAATTCAAAGAACTCAGTGTTCTTATTGCTCAAAGCTCCCCCAAACTTCTTTCAAAAGAAATGCTTCTGAAGCATGTTTTTCCTATGCAACCTTTATCAATGATCTTGATGCTTCCCATCCTTTGTCATTAGTACAAAGAGCCTTAAGAACCCAGCAGCCAACTCAAGAGATTACCATTACATTGAATTAAATTAACTCGCTTCCTATGATCTAGTCTTTTCCGGGGCCACATTATCACATTCTTTCCCCCAAGTAATATGGTTGAACAAAGAACGGCATAGATATAGGGTAGCAAAAATAGAAATATGTACATATAGAGTGAAAACTTCTTCTAAAGAACCAGAGAACTAAATAATGACTAAATATAGTAAAACAAATGAAAACCACACTAAAAGTCCAAGGGCAGGATGTGCTCATATATCATCAGCTCATTCAAACAAGATTAGGAGAAACTTTAGAAAACATCTTTAAAATTCATGTATATGAGCATATCTATAACAAACAAGGTCGAGTGCAAACAATCGTACCAAGTTCTCTTATAAAAACAAAATTGTTTTCCACCAAGAGGATTTGTGAAAATATCCTCCAGTTTATTGTTTCTATCAACAAAGTTTAAGAATGATATAACCTTTAATAGCATGATTACAACAGAGATGTATGGTCAGATATTTTCATATGTTTATGGTGCTAATATTATCATACTACAATATAGGAACATTTTCATAGGTAAGGCCATAATCAAGGTTTGCTTCTTTCAAAATACGCTGCGCACAACTACTTCCTGCAGCAACATACTCAGCCTTGGCAGTTATTAGTGCTACAGAATTCGTTTCTTACTCTGCCAAGATATCAATGACTGTTCTAAAATTTGGTATGAACAACTATTACTCTTCTGGTCATCTTTGTAGCCAGCAAAATTTCCATCCGCAAAGCAAAGAGATCAAAGGAGGTATGTTTAGGATAAGCGCCATAAACATATTTGAAAATAATTTTCATGACACTCAAATGAAATTCTTTTAGATCAAATTAAAATTGAGCACATAAGAATACAATAATAAAATATTGGGTATGCTAGAAGTAAGATAAACGATATTGGGTATGCTAGAAGTAAGATAAAGTAGATAATCAATCATATTTCAATAGAGTTTTTGACTGACCATATTAGTCTGGGTCAAGCATTAGAATTGATGCTATATTACCAAGCATAGATTTCTAGCAATCCAACTCAAATTTCTTTATTATATTTTTTGTGTATTTAGTTTGATTGATGAGTATGCCTTCTGTCTCTTATTTGAATTTAAGACCCAAAATGTGAGTTCACCCATCAGGCTCATCTCGAACTCTTGTTGCATAGCTTTTGCAAACTATTCATACATAGACACTTCAATAACTCTAACATGATATCATCAGCACATATTTGCACAACAAGCAACACATCATTTTTATCCTTTTTGAAAGACAATATTGTGCCAAGTCTTCCTCTTGTAAAATCCTTCTTCAAAAGCATTTCTCTTAACCATTTATATTAAGCCTTAGAAGCTTGTTTCAAATCATAGTGTTTTTGTGCGTTTGTGAACATGGTTTGGAATTTTGTGATTTTCGAAACCAGAAGGTTGTTCAACATCAATTACTTAGGACCAAGTAACCATTTGGATATACATGTTAAATCTATTTGAGAAAGCCAGAGATTCATGTAAGATGAAAAAACAATTAGCAAGCAGATAGCTTCCATCCTAGCCACGGGAGCAAAAGTCTCATCATAGTCTATTCCTTCTTCTTGGTTGAACCCTTTAGTAACAAACCATTCCTTATTTCTTATGACAATATTGTTTTCATCTAGCTTGTTTCGGAATACCAACTCAGTCCCAACAGCGGGATGGACTTTGGTGTAGGAACTAAAGTCTGAACATTGTTTATTTCGAATTGGTTTAGTTCATCATGCATTTGCTTGAATCCAATATTCATCTAGCAATGCCTCATCGGGGGTTTCAGATATTAACAAAAGAGATGAAAGCATAGTTACTGCACACGTTTCTCATATTATCCCCTAAAGAGGATCTCCAAGTTCCATTTGATGGCTTTTCACATATTACCACACCCACTGTATTTATAAGAGAAAGTATTACCCTAAGGTATGTGTTGACTTTCCTTAGGCATTTTCTGTCATTTTGATTTCCAGTTTCTACAACTTTCTGTCACATTTCTATTTTGAAATCTCCGTTCACATTTTGTTGTAATACTCCTAATATATGTATTCCCTAATACCAAACTGTGGTGATCTCCTTGGGCTTCACATAGAGGGAGAATGGACATCTAAGATTTCCTTGAACGTGATGCTGATCAGCAGTAGGTCAAGCGATTGAGCCATTAAAGAGATCCAATTGCATGATGAATTTTAATTAGGACTGATATGTTAATGACAGACCAAAAGCTTATGGCAGTTGCTGTTATCTAGAGTTGTCTAAAGTTTGGAATATTGTGTAACGACACATTGCTGGACATGCAATTGAATAGCTGTCCCATAGTTCAGATCAATCAAACCTAGGAATCAAAATTGAAATGGATGAGAATGAGTCCTAACACAGCAATAAGAATAATTCAATTGAAAGTTATTAGTAGAAACCACAAAAACAATCGCTCCGAGCACTTGACCTCCCTATGAAGTAGTCGGTGGATTAAATATTTGATTAACTCCCTATGATTCTTCTTAACAGGAAAATAGGGTTTACTTTAATTTTGATTCCCTAATCAATTGTAGAGAATCTACTTTTATACACATTCCCTGCCTATTATAATTTCCAATACCACCAAGACCACCTAACCCAATGCTACTCCTTCTCCTCAGCAACTATAACCAAACCGCCGCCAACACCACCACCAACACCACCACCACTTCCACACTGACTACTATACACAATCCAAAAATTAATTTTAATAGTGTATAAGTTTTGTTCTCATTTAGTTCTAGTGTGTTCGTAAACCCAACCACCTATAGTCATTAATACAGCACAACCGTCTCCACAACCTACATGCAGACAAACTTCCAACACCACCGCCACACCACAGTTTAAAAAAAAAAAAAATGCTTTTCAAGTACGCGTCTGTTTTATACTCCTTTTAATTTTAGAGTATCCGTAAACCCACACACTTACATATTAATCCTGATTTTCATTCTGGGTAAAACAAAATGTCTAGGATGATATGATCTCATCCTACCCCACTCAGATTCCAATTGCATGCCACAATCTAAACAGCCCAACAAGATAAATGAGCCTGCTTAACAGAGTTTAGTCAAGAATGCATTCCACTCAGGGAAAAAAATGAGGTAAAAAATGTTTCCACATCCGCTACATGCACCAGGGTAAAATTTATTATAGCTATGTGCCCCACCATATTTGATCATATATGGAGTATCAAGAACATCCACACAAACACAGACACGAACCCCAAAAAAAAGACACAATCAAAATTATGTTAAGAACTGTGAATGATTTGAAAGATTCAACTAATACCTGTGTACTAAGAGAGGATTTTAAAAGGAAGGTTACTATGAGAGCTGGAGATTTCTTTTGGTGCCATGAGGACTCATTGACAAAAAAATTCTCCCATATCAGTTTAAAGCTTAGATCTTGCAGGCTTGTGATCATCAAAAACAATCAACACCTTACCGATGACTTTTCTATCTTTGATAGCAGAAAATGCAAGATTGGCCTGTTGCACAAGCGATTCACTAGATTAGATTTGCTATAACAATAAAACATGAAACAAAAGTTAACTATAGTAATTACAGGATATTCTTCCCGTAGTAAATTGAAGCTAATATATTAGGGCATATAATCTGCAAAGAAGCATATACATATAAATGTGATATGGCAAGTTCAAGAAAGAGCATTTCAGTTCAAGGAGCAGTTATGTCCAGCAAAGAGAGAGAGGGAGGGGAGGAAGAGAGAGGCTGTACTGCAAAAATAGACAACACACATGGCAGTTGGCAAAGACAATACCAGCAACTACAGAACACCTAATCACTAATATCAAGTTATCCACATAGCATGTGCATCACAGAGCAATCATTAAGAATAACTTTTTCACATAAAACAACATTATTTCGTAGAATTAAATTCATTACAGCCCCTTGACTCCCTTCAGTGAGAGGAGCATGATCCTAGATAAATTGAACACAATCAACAACATGGAAGATCCCTCAGCCTGGTGCAAATTGACCCCCATCCTCCACCCCACCAAAAAAAAAAGATTCCAAAACCACCAAAATGTCTAGAGCAGGAGGGAGTTCTTCAACTTCCTATCGATAAGCATGGAAGATACCTGTGCATGGTGAATTGGGAAGGGGGCACACGTTAATTAGAATGAGGACCTGCCCCTTGTCAGGTATGCCGAAAAGAAAATGCTTAACAAGACATAGTACCAATGTATGATTAAGGACATGTATATTGATTTTTATTGACCAATTAGAGTTTTCCCCAATAAGCTACTGTTATATTGGTAAGCCAATTCCGGTAAAAGTTCCAGCCAAAGGATGTCTGTCAATGCTATTCCAGAATAATATCTAGATAGGAATAGGCAAACAGCACCATTTCACCTATCATTTTTTTACTTTCGAGACAAATGAAAACTCACATCTAAGATAAGAGATTCAACATCCAATGGTTGTTTTCATGTTGAGGGAAGCTTGAACAAAATGTCCTTCATGTAAGCTTTTCGCTGGAATAGTGTAAAAAGAAGTGCTTTGAATCTAGAAGTCTTAAAACAGAGAAAAAATTCCACCACGCACAAATCAAATTATGTCATACATGGCCTCAGAGAAGTCTAGATCACAGGAAATGAGAATGCTGATGTGTCTCGCTATCAAACCCTTGTAAGCTCATATCTAGCTAACTTGCTTGCAACTAAGTAAATTTGCTGCTGCTATGGGAGCCTTCTTGCAGAAAGAACAAGAGAACAAAGAAAGGCCCACTCAAGACCCACCCAAATTCCATATGTTGAAGACAACAGTGTGATTGATAAATCCTTATATATCCTCCAGTTCTATCAAATCTTAGGACTGCAGTTCCCTGTAGACAAGAGATTCACGTTTGGCTAATGAAATCCAACAATAAATTGTTTCTATGCTCAGTTCTGACATTCCCATAAATACCATCAAATCCTACTACTTTCAAATTCAAATTAAGATCCTCAGTTTGGAAGTAATATACTCCACAAATAGGCAGTCCTTAGTCTTCTAATAGGCATAATGGTGCCTCCCACAATCTCATCTAGGACAAAGAAAGCCAACAGAAGTGTGCAATCTACATTTGTTTCATGAATCATGACAGGACTGTAGGAGAGGGCAGATTTCTTGCTACACACCTTTAATTCCCTCCCAAGAAAGATTATATCTCCACTGCTCACCTTCTCTTACTCATTGAATTCTTCTTTAACAGGGAAATGGTCCCTTCCAAAGAGATGGACTTAGTACGCAATTAATTTGAGTCTCTCTTTCCTATTCTGTTTGTAATTTCTCTATCCAACTGCTGACTGATGCTTGTTTGCATAAATTAAGACATCTTTGGCCACTGGATGTAGTTTTAACTGCATATTTGGTTGGGAGAAACACGGTGGAAATAAATATCATTGTTGATAGTTATTCTAACTTTATTCTCATCATCTGATTTAGTTGACAATTGGGAAAAATATAACTTAGAATATTTATTATTGGACAAGTGAGAATATTGAACTCCATGTAAAAGGTGGGTTGAATCATGGCCAATTATTGAAATATTAATTTCCTGCCCCCACCCTAGCCTTGCCACCCACCCACCTCCGGCGAGTTCTCCAAACCCACCATCATACTTGCCTATGGAGAATTTCCAACAACTTAACTAATACACACAAAACAACAATCCACCATTTTCTCTCCTAACTCCAATGAACAATCTGGCGACACCCGTTCCTCAACTTTTCATTAATTGTAAACATGAACCTCCGAGGACTTAACATCCCTGAAAGCTCAATCATATCAGAGAAACCAAGAACCATCTTATGGGTCCATTTCTACCAGCATAAGAAACAAAGGATCCCTTTCGACAGACTTGGTAGCCTATCATTGGTGGCCTAGCTGGCAGTGGGATTTTGTTGCTAACACTGTTTCCAGCTTATAGAACCTAGAAGATCTGAGCAAGAAAAGCAACGAAGAAGAGTGAGGAGACGGTAGTGAGGATGATGCTTAAGTTGTTGAGGCCAGTCATGATAATGGCACAGAGTTTTAGGAAGTTGGGAAAAGTTAAGGAGGTCAACTGTTGGCAAATGATGGCCAATAGCCGGCTGGTGCTCCTTGCACCGACCCTTTGCAGTCATCCCTTACCCTTCCAATGGTCATCAAGCAGTATTCTTACTTTATTCCGAGAGGTAATATTTATTCTCATACCAAAATAATGAAAAGATGTGTTTGATGTGATGAAATGATATACACTATTTGCGGCTTATTTTACACCAAATCCTTTTACCATTGTTTCGATAGGGAAGACGATACTAAAAAGAGTGAAGCAATCATTTACCCCCACCGGAGCTTCATTGGTGTCAGTGTAAAGCATAATTTGAGCACTACACTTTTGTCTGTATACATCTAATGAGTCTAATGATTCTTGCAAAAAAACACGTGCAAGATAAGTGAATTTTAGAGACCCACAAGAATAGTAAAGTTTGAGCCTTGACTGTGATTGATTAGGCAGATTTGGAGACCATTATTTTAAGCAACCAACTAAAGGAAAACTAAGATAAAAGACATGGGCAGCACAGCTGGGCTGACAAAGAAATGAAATATGCTGCATTGATTTATCCAATGATTAAAGACATAAATTAAGCCTAATTAATGGTTATAATTTTATTCATATAGGGATATAGTGGATAAATTTATGCACATAATTTTAATAAACCTGTAATGAAGTATTAAATATCCATACTATCTTAATTGCCATTATAACTGAATGTTATGAATGAGTAATTGAAAGAAATCATATATGAATACCTAAGTGAAATCGAAAATATCCTAACATCGTTCTTTATAAAATTCTGTCCCGTTTTCGAGTTGATTATCGTAGTTTTAAATATCCGATTAGTCAACTTGTCATTCTCTCATTTAATTCGATTGATTAGATAATATTATAACATGACTAATTTTGATACTTAGAGAAAATTCATTCTCTTTGAATACAATACACTACTTATCACTTTTATTACTTATTATGATATTGTACAATTGTAAATTTATACAGTAAGTTTACACCCAGTGTGAACCAAACAAAGTGATATTTGGCCACACCTTATTTCTAGTAAAACATATTCCAAGTAATACTTATTTTCTTCTCACCAAATTCCTTTCTTACCAATCAAACATTACCATTACAGAAGATTTTCTTTAGAGTTATTCAATCCTAATCATCCTTGCTGATCAAGTATCTTATACCTTCTTAACATAAATCATTTCAGCAGCATCCCTTATGTTAGAACAGGTAAAAGAAGAAACTGTGCACATAATGTTTTGTTGGCAAGAAAATCAACCAGATAGTGTGCCTCATAAAGCAATCACATCAACCAACCCCATCACAAAAGTCAAATACTTCAATCATTATTTTATTTTGCTTATAATGTGGTCAAAGCACAACTTCAAATTGGAGTTGAACAGTTCATCTCATAATGGTTCTTTCAAAGGAATAATTATTGTTTGCATGTGTCATGGAAAGTATTTTATTGGAGACATGCTAAAATAACGTTTCTGATTTGCAAACCTCTGCAATACTGTAAATATGAGAAATATGAATGGAAATCAGGCCCTCCCAAACCAGGAGAGCAGCTCCTTGAGTGAATCTTCAAGGAAACCTGGGCGGTGCATCCTGTAGCTGCCCCAGTAAAGCCCATGAATCGTCCAGTTCTGTTTGCAGCAGACAAGCAGGAAAGCAGTGTTAATACAGTAAAATCGGAAGTACAAAGGACCATGCAACTACGTGATGAAACCAATATGTGTCCACTCGAAAACACAACTGATGAATTTTACGTGACAGAGCAACCAAATCAGACCTATTTTTTGAACTTCAGAAGCAGCATTTGTCCATCAGAGTATTTAAAATCATTATTTATGAGATTGGAGTTGCTCGTACTTGTAACCGACTACAATGAGAATTCAGAAAGAAATCTGATAGCAACTACCACTGGGCTCTATAAGATGAATAAGGACCCCAAGATTTCAAATAGTACAACAATTAATACCTTCACAAGAGCAATATTTGCTGGGAAGACAGGGATATCACCACTTGAAAACCCTATGACCAAAATGTTAGCCCCCCAATTTAGTAGCCTCATGGCTTCTTTGGTGAGACTGCCACCAACTGGATCATACAAGACGTCCACCCCTTTGAGCTTCCTTGCCTTGAGAAACTCCTTGACACTTCGAGTGACGTTTTCATGGCTCAGATCAATAACATGATCGACATCAAGAGACTTCAAAAACTGTACCTTCTCATACCCCCTGAATAGTGACAAGGTATACCTAAGCTTTTGGGCCATTAATAAATTGTGGCTTTGGAAATTAATTCCTAACTAAAAGGGCCACAAAGTTGAATGAAAACTGAGAAAGAAGTACCTGGCAACAGCTATTACAATGGCCCCACAAACTTTACCTATCTGAACAGCTGAAAGCCCAACTCCTCCTGCTGCCCCTAGAACTAGCAGAACCTACAAAATTTACACAATATAATCAATGGATGGGAGAAATTGGAATCGTGAAGAGAACACAAACAACAGAGGAAAGAAGGAATACCTGACCAGGGGAGAGGTGGGCTCTATGAACAAGGGCAACATGTGATGTTCCAAATGCAACAGGAAGTGCTCCAGCAGCAACCAGATCACATCCCTCTGGTACTTTAAACCTTTAAGTTTACCAAACAAATTTTTGAGAAAACAGAAAACGTAAAGCAATTCCGCTTTACATAAAACATATCAATAAGAACATTCAGGCCCAAATTCTGGAAAGTAATAAGACAAAAATCATAATGAAGAATTCACTTAAACGTCAAATCCATTTCACAAGAAACCAATTGGCATTCAATATAGGGGTGGCAGTTCATCAAATGATTCAAGGCACAACTGAACCCTGCCCAATTTACTGACTGATTCTAAACCCGAACCGGATCAAACCAAAAAAAAAAAAAAAGAATGGCACAACTTGGTCATTTCATAATGCATAAACTATTATGAATCTTTGTGGAAATGGGATGTATATTGATGTAAACCTTAAACTGAAATCACTTAGCTGCCAATCAGGTGATCAAAATGGCACACCTCTTACAACTTTCAAAAACAAGAAATATTTAAGCATATTCCCTATACCTCTCAGTCTCGCACCCTCCAGTAGGTGAGATCCAACATAAGGTAATAATATTCTGATCATATACTATGCAACTGCTTTGCCAAAGACAAGAATATTAGGCCCTATTCACTAGTGAAAAACTTTGGCAGTTCTCCGGAAATTTTTTCAAGAAAATATAACTTTTTAAAAATATGTTCAAATCTGCCGGTTATTCACTGAGAAAACTGTTATGAAATAAATTTCAAAGACTCAAAAAAAAAAAAAAGTTCTTCTAGAAATTTTCAATGGCCATAAATTAAAGTTTTTCGTAATTTTTAAATTCCACTTATACACTAATATTTTCAGCATTTGGGGTTTCTAAGATTGTGGATTTGAATACATGCAAAAGTTCAAATGACATGTTTCAAAAATAATGAAATTTTGATTAGATTTCATTATCAATTTTATTTGTATTTTCTTTATCTTTTCTATTTGAATTATCTACTAATTATATATAAGATATTAAATCAATATGAATTATATTTTATGCTTCAGTAAATGAATCTGTATTAACCAATATGAAAAGCTACAATATACTATTGTTTATCAGTATCCAGGTTTAATGACAATGTTTACATTTAAAAAAAAAAAAAATAGTGACATTAACATTTATTTTTTACTTATTGATAACAAAATACATATGTATAGTCATCAATAAATTAAGTATCATTAATTTAGACTCAATTCATTAACTTCACAAGCATAAAATTTAGTTTAAGCCATGAAATATTAGTTTAATGAATTTATATCTAATGTGGACGCCAATAGCAGGCTGGCCCAAAGGAGAAAATGGCCCAAATCTTCAGCGGCGTATTTCTGCCTGGACGGTCAACGCAACCATTGACCGGACAAAGAGCAAGCGGACCGGCACAGGCCCAAGATCAACAAAGGCCCATCTAAGCTCAGGACAGTCAACGATACCGTTGACTGGGAAAGTGGAAAGTCAACCGGCTACAACCCAAAATGAACGCAGCCCATATCCAGATTGGCCCTCGCGTCCGTCTTCAAACCACAACGGTCATCTGCCCTAATTTCCCACATCTCCAAAAAGGCAATATTCACTGTAACGATCACATCTAGAATCAATGCACATCCCGGGAGAAAGGCGCCAGAATCCACGCACAATACGCAGGAATCCCTAACGATTACCATATGCAAAAAGAAGGAGATCCGCCTCCTTGACTATTACAGCCATGGATGGCACCCATGCCTACGCAGGAAAAGAAACAATCCCTTTAGAAGGTGGGCATCCAGCCTCACTGTCAAAGGAAGATAGCCTAAGGCCATGGCTATAAAAGGACATGGAGACTCACTCATCAGGACACGCTCGGAATCGACCACTAAACGTCCTCAAGCATACTTAAGCTCTCAGAAGCTCTCTAACTCTCTCAAGTATCCTAACGCACTCTCTCTCTACTACTAGTTCCCTGCAAACTCAATACTTAAAGAAACTACTCCTCATGAACAACAACAACAGAGCCATTCACCCAATGAGTGTACTTCTACCTACATCCATTTACACACTCCCTACATTCAAGTTGCCGCTCCATAGCTAGCTCCTCTGGCCCGGAGGCTTCAAGCAGCGGCTCCATTGGCGCAGCAAGTGCCGCCAAGTCGCCGGCAGCAACAACTCAATGACGGTAGCTCCTGGGACCCGTCGCACAATGGCCCCCCAAAATCCTTCATGGCAGCCTCTGCTCCAGAGCGCTCTCCGATTCTAGCGAGTCGTCCAGCCATTCTATAGTCCGGCTCCGTGGATGACGAAGAAGCAGGCTCCACTGGAGTAACCCTCTTTTTCCTTGGACTGCTGGAAGCCAGAGCATCCACAAGAGTGCCAGCCTCATCAATAGTAATAGTGCTGACTTTTCCTCTTGCGCTGCACCGCCGCCGGTGAAGGTCTGACCTTTTGGATGGGTAAAGGGGGATCCTAATGAGCTCTTTTGGCCTCCTGCCACGAGACTAGGTGATATCTCCTAAATTCGAAGAGATGCTCCTTCACCAGCTGCAATATAGGCTCCACCGCCTTCACCTCCTCCTGCATCAGCTTCCCGGTGAGACCACCAGGAACATTGCCCTAACCCTGGAACAGTGGCAAGCTGTCAGCAACATGAACGAAGAAGAAACGATCCTTCCAATTCTTGAGGGAATCATAAATAGTGCTATTGATGCACAACTCCCGGGGAGACAGAGAGATCCAATCACCACTCTGGGTGAATCGAAACATCACTCTGACAACCTCCACCATCAGCATTAGGGAATGATGGAGGAGGAAAATGCACAACAAGCAAAGGTATCACACAACATTGGTATAAAGCCGTGCAATAGGAACTCTAAGCACCGTGAAGAAAGCAAGCAACTCCTCTGATACAGGAAAGCGTAGCCCACTCCTCAGATGGGCCTCATATACGGTAATGTAACCATCAGGGGGAGAGCAAGCCCTGTCCTGCTACATAGGCATCGAGAATACAATCCCGTGGGATATTGAACTCAACGTTCAGCTCTTGCACTTTACTAGTGGAGATAATGGAGGCAATTTCTATAACGGAGAAAGCCATGAGAGTAGGTGCAAGAGGAAGGAGACAAGGGCTTAGAATTTTTGTGAGAAAAGGCGTGAAAATTTTGAATTAACGAACGGCTTTTATAAGGAACGCAGCCGTTGAAGTGAGGCAGCGCCATCAAAAAGCGCGCTCATCATGATGGACACGTGTTGTTTCCGAAGAGGTCACAGTCGAATCAGATCTTCTAGTGAATTAATTACTAGGATCACAAATTCACTACACGACGACACGTGGCAGAGTACTGAAGCGATTCTACCAACTTTTAAATTACCCGTCCAGAAGCATAGTGAAACAATGCGTCTATTCAGTCCACACCAGTTCTCCGGATTCTGACGTGACGGTTAACGAATTCGGTAAACGCTTTCTCCAGCATGGTTCTCCAGATTATGACGTGGCAGTCAATAAATCCAGTCAACACTATCCTTCCAGCCCAATTCTTCGGATTCTGAGATGACGGTCAACGAATCCGGTCAACTCTCCTTCCGACTCAGTTCTCCGGATTCAGACTAGGATTGTCAGCGAATCCGGTCAACGTTTCCTCCAACTTTGTTCTCCGGATCTTGGCGTTACGGTCAACAATCACAAGCAATACGGTCAACAGACCAAGAGCCACTACTAGTTTCCTAATCAAACTGTCTCAGGTGATGTAGCTAGATGCGTCCCATCATGAAACATGCTAAAAGCCGAAGTCCCAGGCCACTAGTATGGGGGGTAGTGATGGGGACGCTAGTAGCCGGCTAGCCCAAAGGAGAAAACGGCCCAAATCTTCAGCGACCCATTTCTGCCTGGATAGTCAACGAAGCTATTGACCGGACAAAGAGTAAGTGGGCTAGCAGAGGCCCAAGATCAACGAAAGCCCATCTAAGCACAGGACAGTCAATGATGTCTATGACGGAACAGAGCTTTTTTTTATCCTCATATAATTCCGTCATTACAGATATAGGGACAGAAGCCCAAATCCCAACTTAAGGTTCTAGGAAAAAACGGAGAGAGTCTCCCCTAAAACAAGGCTAAATAGAAATATAAACCTGAATAAAACTTGTATAACATAATCAGTACATGCACACAACTATACAATTACCATAATTTTATCCTACAACACACATACACAAGACCACAAACTGTCATATCCATTTATTGCTTTAATTCAACAATCCTATCCACTATACCGGAATCCATATGAGAGATTTCGTCTAGGACCGGTATAAAATCTAGAAAACAGAATAGCGGAAGCAACTATATAAACCTGCAAAAGCATAAATACTAATCCAATAAAATTTAGAACGTACAATAATCATCAACACATAATTTCGTCCACCATTTAGACATTTACATGTAAAATACTAGAATTCCCAAATCTTTAATTTTACCTCGAGGCTCCAAATCTTCCTCGCTATGCTCTATCTAATCCTGCATGTCCGGTGTCTTCTCTATATCTTTATCTAGAGGGAAAAAATAAAACAGTGAGCCGAAACCCAACAAGGTACTAAAATATGCAGAATATAATTGCAAAAGGTTTTAGAGATTATCAAAAAATAGGAACATATACAAAAAGTATGAGAAAAGTATAATTCAACATGAACAGGTCTCAATAATCATTATTTATACTTTCATACAAAATATATATTCATTAGAGTAGAAAACTACGATAAAATTAGGAAAACAGAAGCATTCATGGAATAAAGATAAAGCATAATGCCATTTAAACATGCGTCGGAAATCATGAATCAGTATAATCATGCTTCGATAATCATAAATTGATAAAACATATTTCAGAAAATTGAAAAACAGTATCAATTCTAGAAAATCCCTTTTTACTATCAGGATGACCAAACTAGTAGACCTTACTAGACAATGGGGTGAGTAATCGAGAATAGATTGTATTCACTCCACACAACCCAAGGCTAGTAACGGCTATCCCTTCTAGTAGGATATATCCCTTCTCGTGGGATTTTAGAACAGTAATCCCGGCCAGTAACAGTAACTACCCTCTAGGTTATCGCCCTAAGGAAAGGCGGACCACGTATAACCCCATGGACAGAATTATCTTCGATTACCACCATAACGTTCTAAGGTATGCCGGAAAATCTTACCTGACTGAATATCAGTCCTAGATCCTAATTTACGACATCGGAAAACTTATAATCTATTGTTCTTTAAAAAATCAGTCACGATTAACTCTTCAGTATACTTCAAAAATCCTCAGTAACTCAACGGTGCAGTTCCATGTAAAATTTTCAGTTACAAATTATAACATGGGCATTATCTCGTTACAAATCAACATTTACTAGTCAAAATTTATGGATTAAAACCACCAAATCCTTTCATTTTTGAGCTTAGGGTTTTGCCAAATAGTCCGACGATAAACGAACACCAAACATATATTTATACATAAAATCGGAGGTAAATATTGCAATACATGTCAATAAATATAAAATCTGTCCGATTAATCATGAGAAATATGCTTTATTTATAGTAAACATGGAGAAACATGGATTTAACACATAAACACAATATCTGATATATTAAAACGCTGTAAAAACAGTAAATAACGTCCAAAGTACACTTGCCTGAACTCAATCTACGGTTATTCTTACTAAGATCGGATCGAAATGGTGGATTTCCTCCTCTTTTCTTCCCTTTCTCCTCTTCCTCTTTCTTCCTTTCATGCCTCTGTCGATGCCCTGCTGAGCCTTCCCCCAGATTTCCTCCTTTTTAAAATGAAGGAAAGCAAGTCACGTGACTCACCCGAGGGCCAGCCCTCGAGCGGCCCCACTCGCAAATTGGTGCCTCGCCAACCTCGTAGGTTGCCGTGCTCCCGTCTCGCCTCAGGCGGCCGTTCTCGCAAAAATGGCACTCGAGCACCCCTCCTGTTTTGGCCCATTTCCTCTCCTTTTGTTTCGGTATCAAATTTTCCACTATGCTTAAGTTCAAATATGATTTTCATCCATATAATTATTTCATAATTATCACATTTTGAAATCAGGATCTCACAATGCCGTTGACCAAAGAAGTGGAAAGTCAGCCGGCTACGACCCGGGATGTACGCAGCCCATATCCAAATTGGCCTATGCGTCCGTCTTCAAACCATAACGGTCGTCTACCCTAATTTCCCGCATCTCCAAGAATGCAATATTCACTATAATGGTCACCTCTAAAATCAATGCACATCCCGAAAAAAAGACGCCAGAATCCACGCGCAATTTGCAGGAAACCCTAACGGTTACTATACATAGAAGGAAGGACATCCGCCTCCTTGACTGTTACGGCCATGGATGGCGCTCACACTTGCGCAGAAAAATTAACAATCCCTTCAGAAGGCAAACATCCAACGTCGCTACTAAAGGAAGGCAGCCCAAGGCCATGGCTATAAAAGGTCATTGAGACTCACTCATCAGGACACGCCCGGAATCGACCAATAAACATCCTCAAGCATACTCAAGCTCTCAGAAACTCTCTAACTCTCTCGAGTATCCTAAAGTTCTCTCTCTCTCTCTACTAGTTCCTTGCGAACTCAATACTTAAAGAAACTGCTCCTCACAAACAACAATAGAGCCACTCACCCAACGAGTGCACTCCCACCTACATCCATTTACACACTTCCTACATTCATTCCTGCATTCTCTGCAACCATCTTCTCTCTTCAGAAGGCCGATTACTGATTTAAGTGTCGGAGTGTTTTCAGTAAAACCAAATCTTGCTGTCATCTGACTTCTTCTTTGAAATTGTAGTGTGCAGGATCCGAGACTCAGTGGACAGAACCGAAATCCGATGGACAACTCGACCTAAATCTGTTCGAAATTTGGATCCAGGACGCATCAATATCCAATAAATTGATCTCACACTTAGTAATTACTAGTTTAACATTCCATATAGATAGTGTGGTACAAAATATATAGATAAGTATTAATTTATATAATAATTTATCATTAAAAACCACATTTGATACGTAATATAACGGTATGTAGTATGTGACATTCAACAACTATAAACCGAGTTACCATAATTAAGTTCGAATATTTAATTTATTTACATAAATATACTAATTAATATTTATTATTATTTATTTGACTAACAAATTCTATCTTATGTCAAATAATTGATACTTTATTAACAATCATTAAATAATATTAACTTGTTAAAATATTCAACATTTGCGGACAAACAAATAAATGTGTTTTTCCGTTAACTGTAAAAATTTAAATAAATAAATAAAAAGTGGGAAAGGGGAAAAATAGAAAAAAAAAACTGTTTTCCTTGAGGGGGCCTTAGGTTCCCGAATTTAGTAGTTCTCCACTCAATCGCTTACTAACATCAGCATTATTCTCTAATTGTGGCCAATACGTCTGCAAACCTCATTGAAATGTAGCCCGTCAGCGGTAAAATCATGATGGAGGTGCCGATCTTAACTACAAGAAAATTTGCGTTGAAAAACAAAAGAAGAAAGATAAAAAAAAAAAGGAAGCAGCAAACGTACAATTCGGACTCATCAGCGACGATGAATTCCGCGAAGGATCCCTCAGAAGAAAAAGAACAAACCCGATCGCCGACTTTGAACTTGGAGACGTCTGAGCCGACAGCGTCGACGACGCCGGAGTAATCGGAGCCGGGAACCAAGGGAAGAGGAGGCTTCTCCTGGTACTTGCCGAGGATTTGAAGGTAGTTGGCGTAGTTTATGCTGGTTGCTCTTACTCTTACCTTCACCGCCGTCGGCGAATTAACTTCCGGTATCGGCTGATTCTTGCGTACGAATATTGGAGAGGAGTCGTCGGAAGGTAAAGATAGGGTTGGATCACCATGTTTTCTCACGACAAGTGCTTCCATTTCTCTTAGTCACAAAACCCAGCAACAGCGAAGCCTCACCTCGGCAATCTTTAATGTTTTGGTTTTATCAATTTTGTCCACTCCGCCAGTTTTCCGTACCAAGCCGCTGTGGGTCATTTTCCATCACATGTGCTATGCACGTGGCATTAGAAAACTGACCTGGCCGCTTGTGGATGATTGTGTCACGTTAAGTAGGATTCTAATCCACCGGATCAGCGTTGGAAAGAAACTTCGAACATAGGGCCGGCACCCTTGGGAAGCTTTGAATGTGCTATTTATTGTCACTTAAATTTTACACTTCTGAGTTTAAGTTTGAGCTCAACTATACTTTTCCTTTATTAAAAGTTTATTGTATTTATCTAAATTTTGAAAGATATACTATAAAAATCTAAACTCGACTAAAAATCTCAAATCAAACCATCAAACTATCATTAAAAATAATCAACAAAATAATATAAACCGGTAATAATAGTGTCATTGCCCTTAAACAATCTCTCAAGAGATATCAATATATAATTTGGAATAACTCCAATTCAAATATAAAATATATAGTGTCTGAAATACTTAGCTTTTAAACAACCCATTTAAATTAATCATTAGCTAACTCTTTCCATCCTATGCTAATTTGGAATTAAAAAAAACGCAATAAGTGAATTAAATATTTAACAAGTAATAATACATAAAAAAAGAATAACAACAATAATTAATATTTCTGGTTAATAACAACAATAATAAAAGCAATAACGATAATAATAATTCTCAATACGACAATAATATCTCAAGAACCTTATAACTCAATCATCATATAACTCAAGCACTATTTAAATAATAAGTAGATTTTTTGAATCCAAATATCAATAAGAATATCATAGATTTCAATAAATCCAAATATCAACAAGAGAGATATATAACATGGATTATCTAATCCAAATATCAGCAATAATGACATGATTTCTCTAAATCTAAACACTAACAAAAACAATGTGGATTCATTGAATTTGAACACTAATAAGATTGGCATTTATTCCTTAAATCTGAATATCAATAATAATGATATGAATTCTCTGAATTCAAATATTAATAAAATCATCATAGATTTCCTAAATCTGAACATCATAAAGTCATTGAATTCATGGATTCCTTAATCCATCTCGAGAGGTTTCTATTATAACAAGATATTAAAAAGATGTATTTAGATTTTACACTACCCCTGTACATCAAAGGCTATTATATTCATGCTCCCGATAGCTAGGTGAATGATACAAAGATTATGATGCTCAAATATATTGACAGGCGACCACTTATGGCCCCCAAACATCCTCCCTAAGAAGTGTCATTCATACAACCTAAAACTTCCTATCAAACGTAGTATCACCTACCATAATATCCTAGATATCGAACTCTATGATTGACACATCGTTATAAGTATTTCTCTATACAAAATAATAGACCTTATAACCATTAAGATATGAATATAGGATCAGAAGGCTATATACTATATTAAAATTTCATATGTTTTATATCTTTAAAACTGTACTATTTTCATATAATTTATTTACTTTAACCATAAGATACCAAAAAGCATATCCAAATAATCAAGCATAATACAAAAAAACTTGTTAATAGGAATGAATAAAGGAAACAATCACTGCCACTGAAGACTATATTTATACAATTAAAGGCAACACAAAGGATCTTATTAATAAGATAGAGTAGAGAGATCAATCAATATTAAGAGAATAAGAATTGAGGAGTCAATTGAGTATCCTAGGTATTCATCATGTGAACACTTCCAACTAGTCCCGCCAAAGTCTTGTAACCTTACCCCAACTCTGGAATCTCCTTCCTATGTCTAACACTTAGGATTTAGATCAATCTCTTGATTCTACCACTCTGATGTTCGAACATGAGTTCACACCCTTCCTTAAACACCAAACACTATACTTCAAGAAATGAAGATGAATTCACCCAAACTGTTATCTTTACCACTAAAACCTATAACGGATATAATGCACACCAAATATATCAACATATGATAAAATTCATTAGATTCCTAAAACTATCCAAATTTAAGCTTGGTGTTCGATTACCGTTTGTCATGGCACTCAAATGCTAAATGAAATCTTTTTTGAGATCGTATAACCAAATATAAATCATGTTATATATAAACATTACTAAATTTATAAAATGTTAAAAAGAAAAACTCATAGATCTATGGATATACTACACGCACTACACTAGCATTCAAACCTTACCTTACACATCGGTTCACCATTTCACTTCTGTAATAAAACATACATAAATAAGAGTAGAATGTAACTATATATCTATGCTATGAAATTTTATATCTAAAACATATTACAACAACTGAAACATCACAAATCTATTATTAATATGAAGTAAGCATCACGAATTTGTATGCTACTATAGTGATGTTTGAACGTGGCTCATATACTAGTCAAATGTCGTCTCATAACAGCATAAGAAATGGAAGACCAAAATGTGAAGGCTTCATAGCATTGATGAAATAAAAGAAGGGTTAGGGTTGGTTTTTATGTTTTCCCTTCCTCTTGATTTCAAATTTTAAAATTAAAAAACTGAATTTAGAACACTTTCTATTATGCTGTTCGCCTCCTCAAAGATAATGTCTTCTCCAACTAAAGTAGTTAGAGTTATAAGAATTAAGAATGCTAGGTTTAGGAAGTGGAAGCCATAGTTTAGATCTAATTTTTCTTCTCTCTTTCGTTTTCAAATTTTAAAAGCAATTAGCTAATTATTTCTCTCTAGGCTATGATTACGCTGCCTCAAAATATCAATGTGATGGCTAGGGCTTGTGAATGCTCCTAGGGTTTACAAAATATCAATGCAAAGTTACACTACCTAAACTAATTTCCTTACTCTTTATTTATATTAGCCGATTCCCATTTTTAATTAGCTAACAACTAATTTACCATATATTAGGGTTTAACAAGTCAAACAAGGGGGTGGCTACTAGGGTTAAATAGTGCGGGGCATTATGGTTAGTCTTCACGCCTCATTTTTTAATTTTAAATATCTTAAATTTGATTTCTTTGTTCTAATAAGTCGGTTCATACTCCTCTAATTTAGCTAATTAAACTTACTAATATTGTTGCGCGCCGATCACCAACTTTATTAATTAATTTTTTTAATTAATCTAAATCTGGTTTTAGTCCTTCTGTTTTAACAAATTTCCATAACATCTTATTGAACCGATCAAAAATAATGCCCCAAGAGGTGAACCTACATCGAATGCCAACTGTCAACAACCAATTAAGTAAATTATAATAAATCCAATCGTAAGACTTGAATTGCCAAACCCAAAAGCAGTTTCAAAACTGATTGTGCAATGACTTTGAAACATATATAAGAATATACGTTTGTACTAAAATCAAAATAAACAAAGAAAGTCGCATTTTAGCCTTGTGACTAGACAAACCAAATTCCTACTACATCACTGACAAAAAGTATCGCAACTTTTTACATTATACAAAATTATTAACCGAAATGAAATAAATATCTTAAAGTTATTGTTTCGAGAGAAAATACATCTAAAATTTTTAATTCCTAATTTTGTCTTCTTGAACACATTTTTCGTCACTTTCTCTATCTAAAAATGTGCTCCGAACCCTCTAATCTAAAAAATAATAAAATCAAAATAGGAGTGAATCAATTACTTAATAAGGTATATAAATTTACATAATCAAACATATAATTTACATCAAAATATGTTAGAATGAATATAATCAAAAATTAAATGTAAGGTTTTGTAATTTTCATAACATTCATACATATATTTTAGGTTGATAATTTAGTTTTCTTCATCTAAACAATGTATCATAAAATATGATCAAATTATACAGATTTTTATGGACCAATGATTAGTAGGATATCATCAACAAAAAAACGAATAATCAAAACTTTGGTTATATATATTTTAACACAATCAAAGACCTTACGATACTATTTAAAATATATAGATGAATCGTCATACATATAATCCTATAGATACGATTTAATGTCACTTTTAACCCATAGTTGATAGGTCCGAATCTCAATTATCATTATAATATATTAAAATATGTCATAATATATCGACGTTAATTTCTATAACAATCCGTGCATAATCAAATGAAAAACTCTATACAAATATAAATAATCCTTTATATTTTCTCATAACAAAAAAAATATTCTTATCTTTTAACTAATTATACAATTTTTTTCATAATTTTTCAAATTTTGGCATGCAAAAGTTTACAATTCATGTAAGGGCTAAATTATAGGATTTTAAAGCATGTAAAAGTAATATTATGGAATTTAAAACATGCAAAAGCTGTATATTTTAGAAAATATAGAAATCTTGTACAGCTTTGTAAAATTCTATCACTTTGTTTCAGTTAAAAATGATACATGAATAATTTATAACAATTTCAAGACATATAAAGCAGATACTTAAAAGTCTAAGTCATACTAAAACATTATATATGAAAATCAAAGTATATAAGAGTATTCAAACATAATTTTAAAACATGTATGAATTTTAGTATAACAAACTAATTTGAAAAATACAATGTATGTGAATTAATGACATAAATTTTATAAAAATTATAGAAAATAGAAATGAGAGTATATGTATGTGAAGTAAGGACACCTTATGTATAAAATTATAATATGAATAAATATTTGAGATAATAAATATCTATAAAAATAAGAAAAAATAGTAACAAAAGAAAGAACGGTTTAAGATACACTTACCTTAACTTAGAATCATCAAAATTTTACTTAAATTTACTTAAAATCTCCTCCTCTAGCCCCCTCTCTCCTTCTCTTCTCTTCTCTTATATCGTCAGCACTAAAAATCAAAAGGCAAGATGTGCTCATACATCATTAGCTCATTCAAACACGATTAGGAAAAACTTTAAAAAATATCTTTAAAATTCATGTATATGAGCAGATATATAACAAATAAAGTCAAGTGTAATCTAGCATGCCAAGTTATCTTATATAAACAAAATTGGTTTTCACTAAGAAGTTATGCGAAAATATCCTCTAATTTATCATTTCTATCAACAAAGTTTAAGAATGATAATGTAAGATATGAGTTTCAAAATTTTAATTTTGATTATGATTAATTGAGTTAAGATAAGTAAAATTATGATCTAATGAATAAAATTGGGTTCAAGTTAACTTTATATCGGATCATATCCAATAGAAAAACGCTTAACTGGTACATGACGCACGTATATTCGTATTTTGGATAGAGATATCACACTTGATAGATACTTGACTGGAGCTTGAGTATGTTTTACAATATGTTCATACTTGACACATATTCGAGGGATACTCAAATGCATTATGGCAGAATGTTAGCACCTGACGCGCATATAATGTGACCCTCGTGCGCAACGCAACAGTGTTTGGTCGCGATGCACAATATACGTTTGATAAGCGCACGTGCGCCAATCTGTTATCTAAATCATATCCGATTGATTTTCGATTATTTTTTATGAAATTTTTTAGAGAATAGAGAGAAAGAGAAAAGAAGAATGAATAGAAATAGAGAGAAAATGATAGAGAAGACTAATTGATGTTAATCCAAGTAAAATTTTGGTAAAACTAAAATTAAATCAAGCGCATCCCAAGCCTCTTTTTCTGTATTACTGATTTTTCTCTACTTTATTAAATATTTATTGTTCCAAATGTACATATATATCATATTTTTGTAGCTAAATTGTTTAAATTTTACATATATGAACTCTCTCTTATTCATTACCATTTTTGTGAAGATCATATTCTTAGTTCATATATATTTTGTTATCAAGTTATTTCTCTACAATTATATTTATACATGTGTTAAAAATCTAATTTAATACACTAATATATTATGAATTTTATATATAATATTCTTACATACTTAAAATTACTAAATACATATCTTACATGTTTTAAAAATTCATAAATTTGCCCTTGCATGTTTGCTCATGAAAATAAAATGTTAAAATCTCAAAATATTCCTAGTTTTTCTACAAATTCTTATTAAGAATAGTTTAATGTGTTTGAAAATCTTATAATGTAGTATTACATATACTAAAATAAATATGTTCAAATTTTTATAATAACTGAAGTCATTACACGACAAGTAATTGGAATAATTTTAAAAAAAACTCTATAATTTATGAAAAAATTAAGAATATTTTCTCTAAGATGAGAAAATATAAAAATTATTTGTAATGATGTAGAGTTTTTATTTATTTATATATCGGACCATTGTAAGAAATTAGCGATGGTATATTATGACATTTTTACTATATTATAGTGGTAATCGAGATTAAAACCTATCATCTACGAGTGAAAATGATATTCAACTATATCTATAAGGTTATATATATGATGACCCACCTACAGGTCATGAATAATATCGTAAAACTTTTAATTGCATGAAAACAAATATAATTTGGGCTTCAATTATTCACTCCTTTCATCTGTAAGGTCCTATTGGTCCTTAGTTCATAAGAAATTAGCATGAATTAAACATGTTTCCATATTGCACTAATTTCAATAAGAAGTTGAGTTATTCATCCGAAATAATACACGATTGTTACGAAAAACTCTAATTTTTCATTTGATTTCAATCATATTTCTTCCAACATAATTTTGAGGTAAATTGTATGTTTGATTATGTAAATTATGTAACTTGTAGAGTTTTCGACTCACTATTACTTTTATTTTTCGCTAACCCCTCCAAATTAGCGAATTTGGACACTTACAAGTAAAAGATGTCATTTGAAAAACGTTTGAGGACGTAGAATTAGATAGTTTGACATTTGATATTTTATTTTTTTAAGAACAATAATTTTAAGATGTTTATTTATTTCTGACTAGTAATGCTCATATTATATAACAGTTTGGAATGCTCCTATCGGTGATATAGTTAGACTCGGATTTTTTTTATATGGATATTTGTTTACTCTGATCCTCACACAGACATGATTCCTTACGTATGTTCCTACCTCATGGTAAGGTCGATATTTTAGCCACTTGATGATATGGCATTTTAAGGTTATATGTGTGCTTGTTGATATATAATTTTAGAATCACGTCTGGTATATATAATTTTTAGATTAAAAAAATTTATCTGTCACATTTTTTAGTCTCATGATATAATAAAGGAAGAAATTAATTAAGTCAATTAGTCCAAAATGGATCAATTTCATTAATTATTCCGATTCGATATGGGAACGTATAAGATATAACCTATGATAACATGATCACGATTGAGATGTATGGCCAAATGTTTTCATATGTTTATGGTGCTAATATTATCACACTATAATATAGGAACATTTTCATAGGTGAGGCCATAATCAAGGTTTGCTTCTTCCAAAATACGCTGCGCACAACTACTTACTACAGCAACATGCTCGGCCTTGGTAGTTGTTAGTGCTATAGAATTCGTTTCTTATTCTGCCAAGAGATCAATGACTGTTCTAAAATTTGGTATGAACCACTATTACTCTTTTGGTCATCTTTGTAGCTAGCAAAATCCGCATATGCAAAGCAAAGAGATCAAAGGAGGTATGTTTAGGATAAGCGCCTTACATATATTTGAAAATCCTTTTCACAACGCTAAAATAAATATTTTTTAAAATTGAATCAACAACGAATTAAAATAAGATGAGATAAAGTAAATAACCAATCATATTTAATAGAGTTTCCGATTGACTTACCATGTTAGTCCAGGTCAAGCATTAGATTCAACGTTATATTACCAAGCATAGATTTCTTGCAATTCCACTCAAATTTCTTTATTATGATTTTTGTGTATTTAGTTTGATTGATGAAAATGCTATCTGTCTCTTAATTGATTTTGAGACCCAAAATGTGAGTTCTCTCATTGGGCTCATCTTGATCTCTTGTTGTATAGCTTTTCCAAACTACTCATAGATAGACACTTAATTAACTCTGACATGATATCATTAGCATGTATTTGCACAACAAGCAACAAGTCATTTTACCCTTTTTTGAAAGACAATGTGGTGCCAAGTTTTCCTCTTGTAAAATCCTTTTTCAAAAGCATTTTGCTTAACCATTTATATTAAGTCTTAGGAGCTTGTTTCAAATTATAGAATTTTTGTACTTTTTGAATACGATTTGAAATTTTGTGATTTTCAAAATCAGAAGTTTGTTCAACATAAACTACTGAGGACCAAATAACTATTTGGATATACTTGTTACATCTATTTGAGAAAGCTTGAAATTTATGTAATATCCAAAAACAATTAACAAGCAAATAGCTTCCATCCTGACCACGGAAGTAAATGACTCATCGTAATCTATTCCTTTTTCTTGGTTGAACCCTTTAGTAGCAGGCCGTTCCTTGCTTCTTATGACAATAGTGTTTTCATCTTGTTTGTTTAGGAATACGAACTCGGTGCCAACAGCGGTAAGGACTTCGGCCTAGGAACTGAAGTCCGAACATTGTTTATCTCGAATTGGTTTAGTTCATCGTGCATTTGCTTGAATCCAATATTCATCTAGCAATGTCTCATTAGGGTTTTCGGATATTAACAAAAGAGATGAAAGCATAGTTACTGCACACGTTTCTCATATTATCCACTAAAGAGGATCTCTGAGTTCCGTTCGATGGCTTTTCACATATTACAGCACCCACTGTATTTATATGAGCAAGTATTACCTCAAGGTATGTGTTGACTTTCCTTAGGCATTTTCTGTCATTTTGATTTCCAGTTTCTACAACTTTCTATCACATTTCTATATTGAAATCTCCATTCACATTTTGTTGTAATACTCCTAATATATGTATTCCCTAATACCAAACTGTGGTGATTATACGATCACGCACTGGGAAAGGATCGACTGCTGCGAGTGGACTCTGGAATTTGGTATTACACGGGTAGGGGAGATCTGATAGAGGGAGAGAGGAAGGAGAAGTAGAAGAAGAGCAAGGGAGAGAGAACAGAAGAGAGTCGGGCGAGAGAAAAGAAGAGCAGAAGAAGTAATATTTTCATATATTCCATCCACTGTTCAGTACACAGTATATAACAAGAGCAAAACAAAGAAACAGAAACGGGTAAAAGCTTCACGTGGTGCTGCTAACAGAAACAGCAGTATAACAACAGAAACAGAAAACGTTGTCAACTGAATAACGGGGAGTCAATCCCGGATATAATCCCGAAATCGCAGTGGTGCTTAAGAGACCCGAGTACTCTTCCGTACAACCGGAGCATCATTGTTAATCAAACCGGTAACAGGTGATCTCCTTGAGCTTCACATACAGGGAGAATGGACATCTATGACTTTCTAGAACGTGATGCTCATCAGCAGTAGGTCAAGCGATTGAGTCATTAAAGAGATCCAATTGCATGATGAATCTTAATCAGGACTGATATGTTAAAGATAGACCAAAAGCTTATGGCAGTAGCTGTTATCTAGAGTTTGGAATATTGTGTAACGACACATCGCTGGACATGCAATTGGATAGCTGTCCCATAGTTCAGATCAATCAAACCTAGGAATCAAAATTGAAACGGATGAGAATGAGCCTAACACAGCAATAAGATTAATTCAATTGAAAGTTATAAGTTGAAACCACAAAAACAATCGCTCCGAGCACTTGGCCTCCCTTCGAAGTAGTCTGTGGATTAAATATTTGGTTAACTCCCGATGATTCTTCTTTATCGGAAAATAGGGTTTACCTTAATTTTGATTCCTTGATCGATTGTAGAGAATCTACTTTTATACACATTCCCTGCCTTTTATAATTTCCAATGCCACCAAGACCACCTAACCCAACGCTACTCCCTCCCCTCTGCAACTATTACCAAACCGCGGCCAACACCACCACCACTTCCACACCAACTACTATACACAATCCAAAAATTGATTTTAATAACGTATAAGTTTTGTTCTCATTTAGTTCTAGTGTGTTTGTAAACCCAACCACCTCTAGTCATTAATACTGCACAACCGTCTCCATGACCTACACGCAGACAAACTTCCAACACCACCGCCAAACCACAATTTAAAAAAAAAAAAAAAGCTTTTTAAGTATGCGTCTGTTTTATACTCCTTTTAATTTTCGAGTGCCCGAAAACCCACACACTTATACATTAATCCTAATTTTCATTCTGGGTAAAACAAAATGTCTAGGATGATATGATCTCATCCTACCCCACTTAGATTCCAATTGCATGCCACAATCTAAACAGCCCAACAAGATAAATGAGCCTGCTTAACAGAGTTTAGTCAAGATTGCATTCCACTCAGGAAAAAAAATGAGGAAAAAAATGTTTCCACATCCGCTACATGCTTCAGGGTAAAATTTATTATAGCTATGTAACCCTCCATATTTGATCATATATGGAGTATCAAGAACATCCACACAAACACAGACACACACCCCAAAAAAAAGATACAATCAAAGGAAGGTTACTATGAGATACCTGTGTACTAAGAGAGGATTTTAAAAGGAAGGTTACTATGAGAGCTGGAGATTTCTTTTGGTGCCATGAGAGGACTCATTGACTAAAAAAATCTCCCATTCAGCCTTGAGTCAATCAGTTTAGAGCTTAGATCTTGCAGGCTTGTGATCATCGAAAACAATCATCACCTTTCCGATGACTTTCCTATCTTTGATAGCAGAAAATGCAAGATTGGCCTGTTGCACAAGGGATTCACTTGATTAGATTAGCCATAACAAAAAAAAAAAAAAAGAAACAAAAGTTAACTACATAAATTACAGGGTATTCTTCCCCTAGTAAGTTGAAGCAAATACATTAGGGCATATAATCTGCAAAGAAGCATATACAAATATACGTCATATGGCAAGTTCAAGAAAGAGCATTTCAGTTCAAGGAGCATTTATGTCCACCAAAGAGACAGAGGGAGGGGAGGAAGAGAGAGGACATACTGCAAAAATAGACGACACATACGGCAGTTGGCAAAGACAATACCAGCAACTATAGAACACCTAGTAACTAATACCAAGTTATCCAGATAGCATGTGTATGACGGACCAATCAATAAGAACAACTTTTTTCACGTAAAACAACATTATCTCGTAGAATTAAATTCATTACAGCCCCTTGACTCCCTTCAGCGAGAGGAGCATGATCCCAGATAAATTGATCACACAATCAAAACCATGGAAGATCCCTCAGCCAGGTGCAAATTGACCACCATCCTCCATGCCACCAAAAAAAAAAAAAAAGATTCCAAAACAACCAAAATGTCCAGAGCAGGAGGGAGTCCTTCAACTTCATATCGATAAGCATGGAAGATTCCTGTGCATGGTGAATTGAGAAGGCGGCACATGTTAACTAGAATGAGGACCTGCCCCTTGTCAGGGATGCTGAAAAGAAAACGATTAACAAGACGTTGTACCAATGTATGATTAAGGACATCTATATTGATTTTTATTGACCAATAAGAGTTTTCCCCAATAAGCTACCGTTGTATTGGTAGGCTGATTCCGGTGAAGGTTCCAGCCAAAGGAAGGATGCCTGTCAATGCTATTCCGGAATAATATGGAGATAGGAATGGACAAACGGAGCCTTTTTACCAATCATTTTTTTACTTTTGAGACAAATGAAAACTCACATCTAAGGTAAGAGATTCAACATCAAATGGTTGTTTTCATGTTGAGGGAAGCTTGAACAAAATGTCCTTCGTGGAAGTTTTTCATCACAATAGTGTAAAAAGAAGTGCTTTGAATTCAGAAGTCTTAAAACAGAAAAAAAATATCACCATGCACAAATCAAATCATATCATACATGGCCTCAGAGAAGTCTAGATCACAGGAAATGAGAATGCTGATGTGTCTCTCTATCAAACCCTTGTAAGCTCATATCTAGCTAACTTGCTTGCAACCAAGTAAATTTGCTGCTGCTACGGGAGCCTTCTTGCAGAAAGAACAAGAGAGCAAAGAAAGGCCCACTCAAGACCCACCCAAATTCCATATGTTGAAGACAACAGTGTGATTGATAAATCCTTATATATCCTCCAGTTCTATCAAATCTTAGGATTGCAGTTCCCTGTAGACAAGAGATTCACGTTTGGCTATCCAACAATAAATTGTCTCTATGCTCAGTTCTGACATAACCATAAATACCATCAAATCCTACTACTTTCCAATTCAAATTAAGATCCTCAGTTTGGAAGTAATATGCTCCACGAATAGACAGTCCTTAGTCTTCTAATAGGCATAATGGTGCCTCCCACAACCTCATACTAGGACAAAGAAAGCCAACAGAAGTGTGCAATCTACATTTGTTTCATGAATCATGAGAGGACTGTAGGAGAGGGCAGATTTCTTGCTACACTCCTTTAATTCCCTCCCGAGAAAGATCATATCTCCACTGCTCACCTTCTGTTACTCATTGAAATCTTCTTTAACAGGGAAATTGTCTCTTCCAAAGAGATGGACTTAGTACGCAATTAATTTGAGTCTCTCTTTCCTATTCTGTTTGTAATTTCTCTATCCAACTGCTGACTGATGCTTGTTTGCATAAATTAAGACATCTTTGGCCACTGGATGTACTTTTAACTGCATATTTGGTTGGGAGGAACACGGTGAAAATAAATATCATTGTTGACATTTATTCTAACTTTATTCTCATCATCTGATTTAGTTGACAATTGGGAAAAATATTACTTAGAGTATTTGTTATTGGAAGTGGGAATATTGAACTCCGTGTAAAAGGTGGGTTGAATGATGGCCAATTATTGGAATATTAATTTCCTGGCCCCACCGTAGCCTTGCCACCCACGCACCTCCGGCGAGTTCTCCAAACCCACCATCATACTTGCCTATGGAGAATTTCCAACAACTTAACTAATACACACAAAACAACAATCCACCAATTTCTCTCCTAACTCCAATGAACAATCTGGCGACAGCCCTTCCTCAACTTTTCATTCATTGTAAACATGAACCTCCGAGGACTTAACATCCCTGTAAGCTCAATCATATCAGAGAAATCAAGAATGATCTTATGGGTCCATTTCTACCAGCATAAGAAACAAAGGATCCCTTTCGACAGACTTGGTAGCTTATCATTGGTGGCCTAGCTGGCAGTGGGATTTTGTTGCTAACACTGTTTCCAGCTTATAGAACCTAGAAGATCTGAGCAAGAAAAGCAATGAAGAAGAGTGAGGAGACAGAAGTGAGGATGATGCTTAAGTTGTTGAGGCCAGTCATGATAATGGCACAGAGTTTTGAGAAGTTGGGAAAAGTTAAGGAGGTCTACTGTCGGCAAATGATGGCCAACAGCCGGCTGGTGCCCCTTGCACCGACCCTTTGCAGTCATCCCTTACCCCTCCAATGGTCATCGAGCGGTATTCTTACTTTATTCCGAGAGGTAATATGTATTCTCATACCAAAATAATGAAAAGATATATTTGATGTGATGAAATGATATACACTATTTGCAGCCTATTTTACACCAAATCCTGTTACCATTGTTTCGATAGGGAAGATGATACTAAAAGGAGCGAAGCAATCATTTACCCCCCACCGGAGCTTCATTGGTGTTATTGGCAAGCATAATTTGAGCTCTATACTTTTGTCTGTATACATCTAATGAGTCTAATGATTCTTGTAAAAAACTCACGTGCAAGATAAGTGAATTTTAGAGGCCCACAAGAACAGGAAAGTTTGAGCCTTGACTGTGATTGATTAGGCAGATTTGGAGACCATTATTTTAAGCAACCAACTGAAGGAAAACTTAGATAAAAGACATGGGCAGCACCGCTGGGCTCATAAAGAAATAAAATATGCTGCATTGATTTATCCAATGATTAAAGACATAAATTAAGCCTAATTAATGGTTACAATTTTATTCATATAAGGATATAGTGGATAAATTTACGCTCATAATTTTCATGAAACTGTAAGAAATTATTAAATATTCATACTATCTTAATTATCATTATAACTGAATGTTCTGAATGAGTAATTGAAAGGTATCATATATGAATGCCTAAAGATATCCGATTAGTCAATTTGTCATTCTCTCATTTAATTCAGTTGTCTAGATAATATTATAAAATGGCTAATTTTGATACTTAGAAAAAATTCATTCCCTTTGGATACAATACACTACTTATCACTTTTATTACTTGTAATGATATTATGCACAAGTAAATTTACACAGTAAGTTTATATCCAATGTGAACCAAACAAAGTAATATTTGGTCTCACTTTATTTCTAGTAAAATGTATTCCAAGTAATACTTTTTTTCTTCTCACCAAATTCCTTTTTTACCAATCAAACATTACCATTACAGAAGATTGTCTTTCGAGTTATTCAATCCTAATCACTCTTGATGATCAAGTATATCATACCTTCTTAACATAAATCAGTTCAGCAGCATCCCTTATGTTAGAATAGGTAAAAGACGAAACAGTCCACATAATGTTTTGTTGGCAAGAAAATCTACCAGATAGTGTGCCTCTTAAAGCAATCACATCAACCAACCCCATCACAAAAGTCAAATACCTCAATCATTATATTGTTTTGCTTATAATTGTTGGGGATTCCGAACCGGATACACACAACCAGCGGAGCGAAACAAACCCAAACCCCTGTCATCGGCTATTAACCACCAAAATTGTGAGTACAAGGAACATAGCAATGCACAACGATTTTTAACGTGGAAAACCTTTATCAATTAACGGAAAAACCACGGAATAATTTTTAAAAATTTCATTATATAAAATCAGTTACACAAACCCCTGAAATAGAGTACAAGTAACCTACCCAAGACAGCAAGAGACGAGAGAGTAAAACACGACCAGCAAAGTGTTCTTCACAACTCAGAGAACAGTAGGCACAGGCCAGCGGTGATGAGAAGCTTTGATCGTTCCTCTTCACCCTATTCTCTCTCCCTTTCTCTCTTCTCTTCTCTCTCACTGGCGACACTCTCTACTCTCTGATTTTTTAAGTGTTTGGTGAAAGTCTCTCGTCTGTCAAACCCTAAAACGCTTTGCACGCTTTAAATGACGTTTGGCCCAAAGCGCATTTCCCGCGCTTTTACAACCCTAAAAATGAATTTCTTGCACTTTTACAATCCTAAAAATGCATTTTCCGCATTTTTACAACGTGAGCCATTGGGACCGGCAGTTGGCTATCCTTCAACATAAGCATTCTGGCCGCCTCTTTGACTCTGCAGTCCGGTCAATTCTCTAAACCAGCAATTTGGCTGGCTCTCGGACTAGGCAGTTCGGTCAGCTCTGTGGTTCGATATTCAACTGTCAATCAACCTCTCCGCCTGGTCTCCTTTCGGACTCAATTCCGATCTGGTCGCCCTCAGCCACGGCTCCGATTTGGTCGCCCTTCGGCCCCGACTCCAATTTGTCCTCTGGTCTCTATAACCAGTCCGCACTCCAGCCTTTCCATCCAGTCCACCTTCCGGTCTCTACAACCGGTCCGCACTCCGGCTTATGCAACTTGGTTGCCCTTGCTTTGCCACATGCGCTACTCCGATCCTTGAGCACACCTTGTGTGACCTTTCGATGACCTTTCGTTTGTTGAGACACTCACAAGGGAGCAACCAAAACCCAACAATAATGTGGTCAAAGCACAACTTCAAATTGGAGTTGAACAGTTCATCTCATAATGGTTCTTTCAAAGGAATAATTATTGTTTGCATGTGTCATGGAAAGTATTTTATTGGAGACATGCTAAAATAACGTTTCTAATTTGCAAACCTCTGCAAGACTGTAAATATGAGAAATATGAATGGAAATCAGGCCCCTCTCAAACCAGGAGAGCAGCTCCTTGAGTGAATCTTCAAGGAAACCTGGGCGGTGCATCCTGTAGCTGCCCCAGTAAAGCCCATGAATCGTCCAATTCTGTTTGCAGCAGACAAGCAGGAAAGCATGAGTGTCAATACAGTAAAATCGGAAGTACAAAGGACCATGGAACTAAGTGATGAAACCAATATGTGTCCACTCAAAAACACAACTGATGAATTTTACGTGATAGTCCAACCAAATCAGACCTATTTTTTAAACTTCAGAAGCAGCATTTGTCCATCAGAGTATTTGAAATCACTATTTATGAGATTGTAGTTGCTTGTACTTGTAACCGACTTCAATGAGAATTCAGAAAGAAATCTGATAGCACCTACCACGGGGCTCTATAAGATGAATAAGGACCCGAAGATTTCAAATAGTACAACAATTAATACCTTCACAAGAGCAATATTTGCTGGGAAGACAGGGATATCACCACTTGAAAACCCTATGACCAAAATGTTAGCCCCCCAATTTAGTAGCTTCATGGCTTCTTTGGTGAGCCTGCCACCAACTGGATCATACAAGACGTCCACCCCTTTGAGCTTCCTTGCCTTGAGAAACTCCTTGACACTTTGAGTGACGTTTTCATGGCTCAGGTCAATAACATGATCGACATCAAGAGACTTCAAAAACTGTACCTTCTCATACCCCCTGAATAGTGACAAGGTATACCTAAGCTTTTGGGCCATTAATAAATTGTGGCTTTGGAAATTAATTCCTAACGAAAAGGGCCGCAAAGTTGAATGAAAACTGAGAAAGAAGTACCTGGCAACAGCTATAACAATGGCCCCACAAACTTTACCTATCTGAACAGCTGAAAGCCCAACTCCACCTGCGGCACCTAGAACTAGCAGAACCTACAACATTTACACAATAAAATCAATGGATGGGAGAATTTGGAATCGTGAAGAGAACACAAACAAGAGAGGAAAGAAGGAATACCTGACCAGCGGAGAGGTGGGCTCTGTGAACAAGGGCAACATGTGATGTTCCAAATACAACAGGAAGTGCTCCGGCAGCAACCAGATCACATCCCTCTGGTACTTCAAACCTTTAAGTTTATCAACCAAATTTTTGAGAGAGAACATTAGTCTTACAGAAAACGTAAAGCAATTCCGCTTTACATAAAACATCTCAACAAGAATATTCAGGCCCAAATTCTGGAAAGTAATAGGACAGAAATCATAATGAAGAATTCACTCAAACGTCAAATCCATTTCACAAGAAACCAATTGACATTCTTTATAGGGGTGGCAGTTAATCAAATGTTTCGAGGCACAACTGAACCCTGCCCAATTTACTGACTGATTCTGAACCCGAACTGGATAACACCCAAAAAAAAAAAAAAAAGAATGGCACAACTTGGTCGTTTCATAATGCATAAACTATTATGAATCTTTGTGGTAATGGGTTGTATATTGATGTAAACCTTAAACTGAATTCACTTAGCTGCCAATCAGGTGATCACAATGGCACGCCTCTTACAACTTTCCAAAACAAGAAATATTTAAGCATATTCCCTATACCTCTCAGTCTCGCACCCTGCAGTAGGTGAGATCCAACAAATGGTAATGATATTCTGATCATATGCTATGCAACTGCTTTGCCAAAGACAAGAATATTAGGCCCTATTCACTAGTGGAAAACTTCGGCAGTTCTCCAGAAATTTTTTCAAGAAAATATAACTTTTTAAAAATATGTTCAAATCTGCCGACTATTTACTGAGAAAACTGTTATGAAATAAATTTCAAAGACTCTAAAAAAAAAAAAGTTCTTCTAGAAATTTTCCATGGCTATAAATCAAAGTTTTTCATAATTTTGAAATTCCACTAATACACTAATATTTTAAGCATTTGGGATTTCTAAGATTGTAGATATAAATACAAGCAAAAGTTCAAATGATATGTTTTATAAATATTGTGATGGGTCCGGTACAAAGGCTGGCTCAAGATCCGAATTGCAACAGGTGGACAACCCATTAGAAATATATCCAAGCCCAACGCGAGTCTCAGGGAGGCCCAAGCAGTGCGGCCCAATAGCTCAAGCCCAACAATTTCCTTTAGCCAAAAGTCCCACATCGCTTAGGCAAGGAGAGGCCACCTTGGGATCACTCTATAAAAGGCCATTGCCACAATAGACTGGGAAAAAGAAAAGAGAAACAGGCTGAAAATGGTTGGGAAGAGGTATGCAACAGCCGCTAGACACTCTCCCATGAGTGCAGGCCACCCTCTGCCAAAGAGCCCTTCCTCCTTCCAGGAGGCATGGAGGTCTACAACACTTCTTCCACGAGGCCGTCAGCCCTCCTCCTTCCGGCATGGAGATCCCCAACTCTCTAGCCAGAAGGCACTTAGCTTTCCTTCTTCCAGGAGACATGGAGGTCCCCAACCCTCTAGCTAGAAGGCCCTCAGCCTTCCTCTTTCTAGGAGGCTTGGAGGCTCTCAACCTCTCTCTTTCCAGTATGGAGGCCCTCAACCCTTCTTCCAAGAGGCCCTTAGCCGCCCTCTTTCTGGTATGGAGGCCTTATCCTTCTGGTATGGAGGTCCTCAACCTTCCCTCAACATGAGGACCCACAGCCCTTCATTCTGCGAAGAGGCGCTCCGCCGTCTTCCTCCACGGAGCTCAGTCTTCTGCATAGTGAGCCGCCTTTTTGCCAAGCACACCTTTAAACCGCCCTCCGCAGGGGTACCTCTGAGCCGCCCTTTGCGGGTGCACCTCTAAGCCGCCCCTCCGCTGAGCGCAACTCTAAGCCGCCCCTCCGCCAGGCGCATCCATGGAACTCAGGCCTCCAAATACATCTCACTCACACTCCCTCATTTGCTGTATCTTTGCACTTCCACCATGTTTACCTTTAAACGTTCATCCCTCCATTTATTGCGAAAGGAATCTAATTTGAACGTCGGAGTGTTGGCGGGGGATAGCCCCCCGTCGGCCTCTGACCTATTATTTATAATTTGTATTGTGCAGGTTCCAGGTTAATAGTGACGGAGACTGGACCCGCTCAAGATCTTGTCCAGACGATGAGGAATCTGAAAGCTCCCTAATCCGTACGACAACTAGTGACCCGGGCTGCAACATTAGCGCCTTCTTTGGTAACACGACAAAGAATTTAGCGTCTCCCCTCAACATTCACTCCCTTACACCAAGATGGTCAACACCAGGGCACAAGCCAACATGCTAGCAAGAGACGCCATCGCTCATGGCAACGACCCCTCGATGGGTACCCATGTCGACGAGCGGCTACAGCCTTCAGTTCCCATGGTCGTTCGTATAATGAGAGTTCAATATTTTTAGACCTATGCCCTTGGCCTTCGGACAGAGGAAGTTCCTTATTATCGGTATTGACTACTTCACCGAGTGAGTAGAAGCAGTTTCTCTGGCGCGGATCACCGAACAGAATGCAACAGAGTTCCTCCGCCAGAACATCATTTACTGTTTTGGGATTTCCTAGGTCATAGTAACTGACAATGAAACCCAATTCACTGGGAAACGATTCACCAAGTATTGTGCAAGCTTGCGCATCAGGCTGGTCCATACATCTGTGGCGTACCCTCAGGCAAACGAGCAAGTCAAAGTTACCAACCGCACACTGCTGCACAGGTTGAAGACCAAACTGGATGACGCAGGGGGCTCTTGGGTCGACGAGTTGCCTTCCGTACTCTAGTCATATTGTACGACCTCGCGGGAACTGACGAGGGAAACGCCCTCCAATCTCTGCTACGGAGTCGAAGCAGTCGTCCCCGTCGAAGTGGGACTTCCCTACTTGCGGGTCGAGTGCTTCGATCCAGCCACCAACTTCCAAAGACTCAGGGAGTGCCTAGACCTGCTCCCAGAAGTCCATGACGCAAACCACCTAAAGATAGCATCCTACTAGTAATGTGTGGCATGGTACTACAACAAGCGAGTGAAGGCACGTCCGCTCGATGTTGGAGACCTAATCCTCCGAAGTGTAGAGGCAGCGGGAAAGGCCGCGAGCAGGAATAAGCTCTCCTCAAGCTGGGAGAACCCGTTCCTCATCTCGGCAATTCTCCGGAATGGAGCGTACAAACTACGCACCGAGGACGGCAAGTTGGTCCCGCGGACTTGGAATGCTACCAACCTCAGGAAACATTATCAATAGGCCAACACCAAGCCCAGGTAAGACATACACGCACACCATAAGGAATGCTTGTACATGTATTGTGTTTTCATTTAATAAAATTGATTATTTTTACAATCTTGTGTGTTCATTCATACGGGTATTTGCATACATGACATTTCAAAAAGTGAAACGACCTAAATTGTCCCTAAGTCAGGAGGATTTTCATCCGTCCATAAAATAAAGCCTTAGGTCCTTACTGAGCGGCCCGAAAGCGGCCATATCCAAACCTCGACTTTGCATCGAAAGGCCCAGAGCGGCCCTCAAAACCTTGGCTTCGTGCCAAGCGGCCCGAAAGCGGCCATATCCAAATCTCGACTTCGCATCAAAAAGCCCAAAGCGGCCCTCAAAACCTTGGCTCCTTGCCAAGCGGCCCGAAGCGGCCTAAAAACCATGGTTCCATACCAGGTACCCATGCGGTCAAAATATCAGGCTTGGGGGCTTTTGAAGTCCCCAACGCACGGTCACCAAATCCTCAGGGAGCAAGAATGGTAGGCGTGCAGCGACCTTCTCCTCGAAAAGAGAGCACTCTCAGTCTACGATGACATGGTCTAGAACCGTGCACACAAGAGCGATGATACCTTGAGCGGGGCGGAGCACTTAAGACAGGTATCATGTGTGAAAAGGCCCAAAACCCGAAATTCGGCTGCTGTGGCTTGAAAACCCAACTGGCCCTTAGAGTGGCTCCACCGTGCATGCGACGACGTCCAACCCACTGGACCGAGCATCCCACTACACGTGAGATGCGATGTCATCCTTTGACGAAGGACGAGTACAACGCAAGAAAGTACCAGATTGGGGCCTTGGCGACAATAGCTCACCAGCTTAGCCAATAAAGTGCAGGTTGCAAGATCAAAAGAAATCACATGTACCCAGAAAAGCTAAAAGAGAGGAGAGAAGCGGCAGAGCTGTCAACCTCTCCCGGCCACAAAAGGATGGCCGCCCAACAAAGATATGCCACCGAGACCCTCTCTCGGGCAGGCGCCAGAGAAGATGGCTCACTGGTCTTCACAAGCTTGACGATTCTTTCAGCCTTCAAAGGACCTCTAGTGCCGCGGAGTCAGAAAGGGATCCTATGATAATTCAAGCAACACCGTTCGAGCAACAGCATCAGCATCCGTGTTTTGTTAGCAGAGACAGATCGGGACAGCCCCACTCAGGCAGAGCATGACCTATATCTCTTTGCCCAGTCAAGCGCATGTGTTCAGTAGATCGGTAGGCCGTCATCAGCTCTCCTGAAGCACGTCCTCGAGTGACGAGATCCGACTCACAACCCATGCATTGGCCCTTGAGAGCTCTAGAGATCTCGCTTCGGACTCGGACAGTGCTCGGTCGAGACAGTTGGCCCAATCCTGACCCTGAAAGCACCTTAGTAATGGTGAAATTGACCCGGCGACCCACTACCTCAGAGTTGGCACACGACCAAAGGGTGCGAGCAGCTTTGCCCCTTATCCAGGAGGTGCTCAACCCTCCTCTCGCCAGCACAGAGGTTCTCAACCCTTCGTCCAACCAGGAGGTCATCCGTCCTCCTCTCTCTCTAGCACAGAAGCTCTCAGTCCTCTGTCCTTCCAGGAGACCCTCAGCCCTCGTCTCATTAGCACGGGGGCTCTCAGCTATCTGTCATTCCAGGAAGCCCTCGGCCCTCCTTTCGTCAGCACGGGGGCTTTCAGCCCTCCATCCCGCAAAAGGCCCTTCGCCCTCCTCTTGCCAACACGGAGGCCTTCAACCCTCAGTCTTGCCAGGAGGCCCTCAGCCGTCCTTCCAGGAGGCCTAGAGGTCCTCAACCCTCCTCTCGTCAACATAGAGGCCCTCAACCTTCCGTCCCTCTAGGAGGCTTACCTTCCTTTCGGAAGTCAAAAGTCCCATTATCCAGACGTCATGCGTCCCTACAAAAGCTACCATGACACCGGGCGTGCCCAGCAGAGCTGGAAATCATAGGGTGTTCAGGAAAAAAAACACGCATAACAACCTGCACGGTGACATCCCATCATTACATGCTGGGGGTTAAAATTTCAAACCACCCGGCATGGAGGGTTAGTGATGGATCCGGTACCGAGGCTAGCTCAAGGTCCAAACTATAATAGGTGGGCAGCCCATCAGAAATATATCCAAGCCTAGCGCAAGTCTCAGGGAAGCCCAAGTAACGCAATCCAATAGCTTAAGCCCAACAATTTCCTTTAGCCAAAAGTCCCACATCGCTCAGGCAAGGAGAAGCCACTTTGGGATCACTCTATAAAAGGCTACTGCCACAATAGACTAGGAAAAAAAAGAGAAACGAGCTGAAAATGGCTGGGAGGTATGCAATAGCCGCTAGATACTTTCCTATAAGTGCAGGCTACCCTCCGCCAAGGAGGCCTGCCTCCTTCCAGGAGGCATGGAGGTCTCTAACCCTCCTTTCAGGAGGCCCTCGGCCCTCCTCCTTCTAAGAGGCATGGAGGTCCTCAACCCTCCAGTCAAGAAACCCTCAGCCCTTCTCCTTCCAGGAGGCATGGAGGTCCTCAGCTTTCCTTCCAGGAGCCACTCAGCCCTCCTCATTCCAGGAGGCATGGAGGTCCTCAACCCTCTTTCCAGGAGGCACTCATCCCTCCTCCTTCCAGGAGGCATGAAGGTTTACAACCCTCCAGCCAGGAGGCTTGGAGGCCATCAGTCCTCCTTCCAAGAGGCCCTCAGCCCTCCTCCTTCCAGGAGGCATCAAGGTCCTCAACCCTCCACCTTCCGACATGGATGCCCTCAGCCCTACTTCCGAAGGTCCTCAACCCTCCATCAACACGAGGACCAATAGCCCTCCATTCAACGAAGAGGCGCTCCGCCCTCTGCCTCCACGGAGCTCAATCTTCCGCATAGTGAGCCGCCCCTTTGTCGGGCGCACCTCTAAACAGCCATCCACATGGGCACCTCTGAGCCGCCTTCCACGGATACACCTCTAAGCCACCCCTCTGTCGGGCGTATCCATGGAACTCAAGCCTCCAAATACATCCCACTCACACTCCCTCCATTCTGCATCTTTGTACTCCCGTTATATTTACCTTTAAACGTGCATCTCTCCATTTATTGTGGAAGGCATCTGACTTGAGCGTTGGAGTGTCGGCGGGGGATAGCTTCCGTTGGCCTCTGATATCTTGTTTGTGGTTTGTGATGTGCAAGTTTCAGGTTATCAATGATGGAGACCGGACCCGCTCGAAATCCGATCCTGACGTCGAATCCGAAGGCTTCATAATCCGTACAACAACCATGGACTTGGGACAAAACATATTGAAATTTTGATTAGATTTCATTATTAATTTTATTTGTATTTTCTTTATGTTTTTCTATTTAAATTATCTACTAATTATATATAAGATATTATATCAATACGAATTATATTTTATGCTCCGGTAAATACATCTGTATTAACCAATATGAAAAGCTACAATATACTGTTGCTTTTCAGTATCCAGGTTTAATGACAATATTTACATTATTGCCTAATATTTTCTATTAGTTACAATAACATTGTGCATTGTTTATTAAATCACAAAATTAAACAAACTATATGATAATATTTTAAGGATGGTCATTATTAAAAAAAATAATAGTGACATTAATATTTATTTTTTACTTATTGATAACAAAATACATATGTATGGTCATAAATAAATTAAGTATCATTAATTTCGACTCACTTCATTAACTTCACGAGCATAAAATTTAGTTTAAGTCATGAAATATTAGTTTAATGAGTTTATATCTAATAAACTGATCTCACACTTGGTAATTACTAGTTTAACATTCCGTATCATAGATAGTGTGGTACAAAATATATAGATAAGTATTAATTTACATAATAATTTATCATTAAAAATTGCATTCGATATGTAATATAATAGTATGCAGTATGCACAGTTTTATGTGGCATTTGATGACTATAAATTGAGTTATTATAAATTGAGTTTGATCATTTAATTTATTTAAATAAATATATTTATTAATATTTATTTGACTAACAAATTCTATCTTAGGTCAAATAATTGATACTTTATTAACAATCATTGAATAATATCAACTTGTTAAAATATTCACTATTTGCAGACAAACAAATAAACGTGTTTTTCCGTTAACTGTGAAAATATTTTTAGAAAAAGATGCATCGGGAAAGGGGAAAAATTTTCCAAGGCCATAGGTTCCCGGATTCGGGGTGGCTGTAACGCGTGAACTATCGATTGAAAAATCCAACAGTTTCTATTTTATATTAAAAAAAAATATAATTTTTAATTTTTTATAAATATTTTTTTTAACTTTTGATTATAAAAATAAAAATTTTAATATTTTTATTTTTAAATTTTATAATTTTTTTTTAAAAAATAAAAGCCATCTGATTTCAATCCAACGACTCCCGTTAGCGTTCAAAGGAACTTCGCGTTGCAGCCGCCCTCGTTCCATAGGTTCCCTGATGTAGTAGTCCTCGAATCAATCGCTTACTAACATCAACATTCTTCACTAACTGGGGCCACTACGGTAAAATCATGATGGCGGTGCCCATCTTAACTACAAGAAAAATTGGGTTGAAAAACAAAAGAAGGAAGGTTAAAAAAAAAAAAAGGAAGAAGCAGACGTACAATTCGGACTCATCAGCGACGATGAATTCCGCGAAGGATCCCTCAGTTGACAAAGAACAAACCCGATCGCCGACTTTGAACTTGGAGACGCCTGAGCCGACAGCGTCGACAACGCCGGAGTAATCGGAGCCAGGAACCAAGGGAAGAGGAGGCTTCTCCTGGTACTTGCCGAGGATATGAAGGTAGTTGGCGAAGTTTAAGCTGGTTGCTCTTACTTTTACCTTCACCGCCGTCGGAGAATTAACTTCCGGTATCGGCTGATCCTTGCGTACGAATATTGGAGAGGAGTTGTCGGAGGGAGCAGATAGGGTTGGATCACCATGTTTTCTCACGACTAGTGCTTCCATTTCTCTTAGTCACAGCAAAACTCTCTCACCGTACACACGGTGAAGCCTCCCTCCGCCAATTTCAGATATTTGGGTTTATCAATTTTGGCCCCTTCGTCAATTTTCCGTACCAGAAACAGTGTCGGTCTTTTTCCGTCACATGTGCTATGCAGGTGGCATTGGAAAACTGGCCTGGCCAGTTGTCGATGATTGTGTCATGCTAAGTAGGATTCTCATCCGCCCTTGGGGAGGCTTTTGAATGTGCTTTTTATTGTCTTTTAAATTTTATACTCAGAGTTTAAGTTTGAGCTTAAATATCCTTTTCTTTTTATTAAAAGTTTATTATATTTATTATAATTTTTAAGGGTATATTATGACAATTTAGACCTGATCAAAAATTATAAATTAAACTATCATATTGTCTTTAAAAATAATCAACAAAATAATATAAATTAATAATAATGGGGACATTGCCCTAAAATAATCTCTCAAAAGATATAAATATCTAAAATATAAAACAACTCCAACTTGAATATAAAACATCTAGTGTTTAAAATACTCAACTTTTAAGCAACTCAGTTAAATTAATCACTAACTAGCTCTTTTTGTATTGCACTAATTTGGAGCTAAGAAAAATATAATAAATGAGTTAAATATTTAACAGGTAACAATATCTAAAAAAATGGATAATAACAATAATTAATATTTCAATAATATGTAGATTTTTTTAATCTGAATATTAATAAGGATATCATATATTTCACTGAATTCAAATACCAACAAGAGAGACATATGACATAGATTACCTGATCCAAATACCAATAAGAATAATATGAATTCTTTAAATCCAAACACCAACAAGAATAATGTGGATTCCTTAAATCTAAATACCAATAAGATTGATATGGATTTTCTAAATCCTAATATCAATAATAATGACATGAAGTTTTCGAATCCAAATATCAATAAGATCATTATAAAGTTTTTGAATCCGAATATCAAAGTCATTAAATTCAATCTCATGGATTCCCTAATCCCTCTCAAGAGGTCTTTATAACAACTAGATATTAAAAAGGTCAATTAAGATCTTATTCTACCACTATATGCCAAAGGTTAATGTATTTATGCTCTCACTAGTTAGGTGAATGACACAAAGATTATGATGCTTAGATATATTGATAGGCGACCAATTATGGCCCCCAAAAACTCCTCCCTAAGAAGTGACATTCTTCCTATTTGAAAACTTCCCATCAAACACAATCACATACCATGATATCCAAGATATCAAGCTCTATAATGGGTATATAGTTATAGGTATCTATCCACATAAAGCAATAGACCTCATAACCATCAAGATATAAAAATAGGATCGGAAGATTATAGATCACACTAAGATTTTATATATACTATATTTTTTAAGATCGTATTATTTTCATATAATTATTTAACCATAAGATACCAAGAAACATACCTAAATAATCAAAAATAATGCCAAAGAACAATAAACCTTATAACCATCAAGACATGAAAATATGATTAGAAGACTATAGACCATATTAAGATTTTACATATTCTATATTCCTTAAAATTATACTATTTTTATGTGATTCCTTTACTTTAACCATAAGATGTCAAGAAACATACCTAAATAATCAAAAGTAATGCAAAAGAATTTGTCAATATGAATGAATAGAGGAAATAATCAATAAGAAAGAAGTCTATACTCATATAATCAAAGGCAACGCAAAGAAATTTATCAATATGATAGAGTAGAGAGATCAATGAACTATCAAGGGAATAAAAGTAGAGAAGTTAATTGAATATTCTAGGTACTCATCATTTGATCACTTCTCACTAGTCCTACCAAAGTCTTCCAACCTTGCCTCAACTCTAGAATCTCCATCCTTTGTCCAATGCCTAGGATCAAGACCAATTTTTGATTCTATCACTCTTACATTCAAACGCGAGTGCACATGCTTATTTAAATACTAGACACTATACTTTAAGAAATGAAGCTAAATTCACCCAAACCACTATTATTATCACTAAGGCCTTTAAACCTATATACTACACACTAAATATATTAACATATAATAGAATTTATTGAAATCTTAAAACTATCCAAAACTAAGTTTAGCATTTGATTACCGTCTATCATGGCACTCAAACGCCAAATGAAATTTTCATTGAAATCATATAACCAAATATAAATCACACCATATACAAACATCAGTATATTTATAAAATATTGAAGGAAAACTCATAAATCTATGGAAATACTCCAAGCAATACCCTGGCATTCAAACCTTACCTCATGCATTGATTCACCATTTTGCTTCTCACTCATAAATCATATATAAACAAGGGTAAAATGTAACCATGTATCTATGTTATAAAATTTCAAATCTAAAACATATTATAATAATTGAAACATCATAGATCTACTATCAATATAAAGTAAACCTCATGAATCTATAAGCTACTATAGTGATGTTCGAATGTGGCTTACATGCCAGTCAAATGTCATCTCATAACACGATTAAATCATTTAAAAATTATTATAACATATATTGATCTAATCCTCTTTCTTTATTCTATGATTCCTCGTAATTGAATGAGAACAAAAATATGAAAGAAATTCATGAATAATCAAAGAAGTAGAAGATAGGATATTTGCAAGAAAAGCTCACAATTACTTGCCTCAATGGTAATCTCTTTCATCTTTCTTGCTCGAACAACTTCAACCTTACATAAGGCCTCTCTCTATCTCTTTTCTAAGTTGACAAAACAGCATAAGAAATGGAAAACCAAAAAATGAAGGCTTTCTAGCATTGATGAAATAAAAGAAGTGTTAGGCTTGATTTTTTTTGTTTTCCCTCCCTCATGATTTCAAATTTTAAATTTAAAAAACTGAATTTATAACACCTTCAATTGTATTGTTGGCCTCCTCAAAGATAATGTCTTCTCCAATCAAAGTTGTTAGAGTTACAAGAATTAAGAATGCTAGGTTTTAGGAAGTGATGTTCTTCAAGGCTTATTTGCCCCTTATGCAATTTAGTTAATTCGAATGTGTGGTTCTCCTGTAATGACTTCATTTCAATTTGCATGACCTCTATCCACTCTGATTTATACTTATCCTCTATAACTTCATCAAAACTTTTAGGTTTTTCTCCATCAGCAAGTAGTATGTATTCATCAACCGATAGACAAGTAGAAGGCCTTTGATCTCTCGTGGATAGTCGGAATGAAATGATCTTGACGGGTCTAGCATCATCATGAGGAATAATATCATCCTCATTCATATCGTGCACTTCATCGAGTATAGGATTCCTACGATTTTTTCTACCTACGACACTGCCTTGATCACCATTTTCATTATGAACAGACACTGATATCAAGGATTCAGGATTTGTCATTATTGGAAACAACCGTTTTGTCTTTGTCGATATTTTTAATTGTCAGGTCTTCGATGAATACCACATCTCTTGATCTGACAAGTTTTTTTCAATTGGATCATAGAATTGATAACCCAACTTGTCTTGTCTTCAATTCCAACTTGAACCTCTTATCCTTAGGGATGTGGACAAAGAACTTACACCCGAACACGCACAAGTGATCGTAGGGCACCTCATTTTTAGACCACACCTTTTTTGATACTTTTTTATGTAACACCCGATTGTTCTACTCGGGTTATATAGTAATAGAGTTAATATAGTAATAAATAATTTAAAATATTAATATTAATAAATATAAATAATAATGAGCATGAAATAATTAATAATAATAATAAGCGATAATAATAAATGGGAGTCAAATATATATTAATAAATATTAATAATAATTAGAAATAAATAATAATTATAATAAGTATTATAATATAATAATTATGAATATAACAATAATAAATTGATTGAAATAATAATAGATATTAAATAATTAACAATAAATTATTAGATAAATATATATTAAAATATATATTAAAATATATTAATAATTATTATAATTTACAAAATAATAATAATAATAATAATAATAATAATAATAATAATAATAATAATAATAATAATAATAATAATAATAATTAGGAAAACGAACAACGAAGAAGAAGGAAAGGAGAGAGGGAAAAGGGAAGAAGAGAAGGAGGAAAATGGAGGAGGGAGAGAGAAAACAATTGAAACCACAGACAGCGGATCGATACGCCCAAAATAGAAATCGAGTACAACCCTAATCGGACCCCTTTGTTATTTAAGAAGGACATTGGTCTTAAGAAGGAAAGAAGGCAGCCGATGCAGGTCATACTTCTTTGTTGCCGTCATTGATCGAAGCCAAAGCAACCATCACCAATCTAAACCGACCGCTTCAATCAAAGCCATCACCGCTCTTTACCCAGGCCGCTGTTGACATTGCTGTTGAGCCAAAGCCAAAGCCACCATCGCAAACCCTAGCCGTCGCTCCAGGCAAGTGAAATCCTTCTACTGTCATTTCTCCTCTGATTTGCAAGTGAAGTCTCTCTACCATCATCTCTCTTCCTATTCTGCAAAATAAACGTTTCTCTATTACAATCTACTCCTTCTCTACTTCCTATTTTCTTGTTGCTGTTGAAATTGGAAGAGTATTGTCGGAAAAGGCAGCTCGAGCGAGCATGCGTGTTTTGTTTTGGCGAGGTTTTGTGATGAAGGGGCCTTGATGATTTGGTGATTAAAAGTGTTGAATGTGAATGTATACTATTGATTGTGTAGCCGTATGTGTGTATTTGAGTGTGTGTATGTGTGTGTGTATATGGTTGGGTGTACATACATACGTGTAACTATGCTAATGGGTGTGGGGGTTTGTAGTGGTGTGTGTATGTATATACGTATCTGTGGACTGTATGTGTGTAATCGTGTGTGAGTGTGGGTGTTCTATGCGGGTTGGTGTTGGTATGTGTGTATGCAGGTGCTGGCTCTGTGTGTGTGTGTGTAGCTGTGAACTTGAGGCAGTGTAGCTGCTACTATTGCCGTGGGAGTGTTTCGTGTGTGTGTGGGTGAGCAGTGGGTGTGTAGCCGTGTGTGGATGGTGTGTGTGGGTGTGTTGCCGTGTGTGTGTGCGTGTGTGTAGGGCGTATGCACGGTGCGTGGAGGTGCGGGAGTGTTTGCAATTGGTGATGTCGGTGAGGCGGTGTGCCTTTGTGTGTGTGTGTGTGGGGAGGCTGACATTGCTGCCGGGTGCGTGTGTGCATATGTGTGTGGTGTGTGTGAGGCGGCCCGGTGTGGCGCCATGTGTGTGTGGGGGTGCATGTGTATGTATATGTATATATATATATATGTATATATATATATATATGTATGTATGTATGTTAATGTGTGGTTATACGTATATGTATGAAAATAAAGATGGTAAAGAGTATAGAGAATATTTATAGTTTGTGTATGTTGTATTTATAAAGGTATATTGGCCCATGTTCGTAGTTATGCTGATCGTATGAAGAAATTAATATTGCCAATTAATTTATTGGAACCTTGCAAAATTAATTTGAGATGGAATCTAATAAAAATAGAGATTGTTGGCCTTAGCTATAAAGATTGTAACGCAACAGAATGGAAGAATAGTTTAATAGTTGCATTGAGTAAAATATAATATCTCGGTTTGAGTTTATCTATTATTCGTGCTGTGAGAAATTCCTTTGTGTTAGATTTAATGACGTGAGTACAATCCCTGGTCAGCACTGAAAGACATCCTATTGTTGATGTTGCAAAGTTTTCTTTGCGTTATACTCAGTGTCTGAGTATTTAAATTCGTTGGCTTCCTACGGTTAAGGTTGAGGAGAGTGTGTGAAAATATTAAAGTATCTGGTTGAATGGGAGGTAATGGTATTTAAATGTGGTCTACGCTTATCTGATACTAATTTCCGTGTCCTGGTGGTGTTGAGGTATATTGCCTAGTTCGGCGGGATGCTTATGGCCATGTGAATATCGTAGATCATGATATTGACGATATCATGGCAGGAGATGCTGGGTTTGACGTGTGAGGTATATTCCGTACCTGGTAGAGTCGGAAGATGAGCATGATGAGCATGCTCGGGAGATGTCTGTACTTTGTTTGGCCAGTCTGTGGACCGTAGATTTTGGTCAGGAGGTCGCACTTACAAGAGCTGTCGGTAGCATGTAATGCCCGGCCGTTGAAGGATATACCATGACCTTTGGTTCCGCGATGGCGGAATAAGATCCAGGAGTTTTCTTGTGACGATCTATGATTGTGAGTACCTTATTAGTTGTGGATTGTATCCTTGTGTGGATCCTAAGATATTCAGATTCGGTGAAATTTTTATTGATTGTTATCGTGATTATATTGGTTGTTCTCACTGTCATATGGACCGAAAAAATCCCCAATCATCGTTGATGTCGTCTTCCAGGGGATTACCATTGATTATTGACACTCTTGTTATTTTTGGATGTACGGGTCAAATGGGACCTATCTTGTCTAGAGTCGTATTTACAACGTGTTGTAATCTGTCTCGGATATAGTAGGTTGTTAGAGTATGTTGAGACCTTTGTAGTGTGATATCCGAGATCATTATTGTTATTAGCGTTTTTTTTATTATTATCACTTGTTAGGCTTTAGCTCTCCTATGTGTTTTATTGGCTCCAGATTAGACAAGTTGATATCATGATCAAGGAGATCACGTGATTTTTGGGTAGCCACCAGATAGAGGTGATATCAGAGCTCAAGGCTATTCGGATGTGGATTTAAGATTTTTAATTCAGTTATTGTTTGACTTTTGTTAGATTTTCTTTATGAGAATTGATATTTTGGGATATTGATGTCGCCTATTAAAGTTATTATTATTTATGTTATGGATATTTAATTTATGATACATTTATGAGGATCATTGATGATATTTTGATGACGTTGAGTTAATTAATGATGTATAATTTTTAAAATTAGGGACGATTCGAGACTTTCAATGTGACGGTCTGGGTTGGGTTTGAAGATCCGAGCTCGGGTCGCTACATTTTATTTAGTAATTTGTTGAGTAATAAGTTGATCAAGTGAGCCATGACATTCAAGAGTTCCCCCAAAATGAATCGGGGAGCTTCGCTTCCAAATGAACATAACGAACTCTCTCAATCAACTTCCTATTTATTCGTTCAGCTACACCATTTAGTCGTGGTATTTTCAGTGAAGCCTTTTGATGTCAAATTCCATGGGTTCAACAGTACATGTCAAACACTCCAATGTACTCTATACTGTTATCACTCCGGATACACTTTAACTTCTTCCCTATTTCTCTCTCCACCAGGACATGAAATTGTTCGAAAATGTCAAGGGTTTGATCCTTCGACTTCACCGAATACACCCACAACATTTTTGAACAATTATAAATGAATATAATAAAATAAAGTGCTCATCCAAGTGTTTTAATTTTGAGAAAGCCGCATCTGTCAGTATGAACTAACTCAAGAAGATTCGTCTGTTTTGTGGATGAGTTTCCATTGAACGAAACTCGTCGTTATTTTCCTACCATACAATGATAGTAAATCTTTAGTTTAACTTCTTTCACACCTCAAAGGAAGTTTTTTTTTTTTTTGGCCAAATAATTCAGCCCCTTTTCGCTCATATGGCTCAGCAATCAATGCTATAAGTCTGAAGACTCATCGTTCTCACAACATATACGCTCCTAGCAAAAGTTGGGAACCACAAACACATACAGAATTGAAACTTTCTTTTCCGGTTATAACTTCTGAGATTCCTACCTTGACGGACAGCATTTTTAAATTAATGAGAAAAGCGACTGCAAGACAAATACAACTTATACAAAACCTCATCTCTGATGAAACAACATATAACACATACATTATCACGAGTTGAAAAATAGCCCGCAACCAAACACGGTAACAATGTCAAAATTCTAGGTATGACGTTGGCTTAGATAAGATACCACTAGGTTTCCAAACAAACCATACAGACCTGCGAAAGTATATACATCCATCAAATATAGTAGCAACTAACCTTTCTCCCACTCGATCGTGAGGGGAAGTTTGTTGGGGTCACTCCCAGTGGATTTTGTCCGCGGACTCCATTGGAATAATGGACGAGGACTTTGTTTGATGCGTCGTGTCGAGAGGGCTTGGGCGAGACTCCATCCACGCGTGCGTTGACTTATTCTCTCATTAATGATCTGCGGCAGCAATAAATGCGGGCATTGGAAGTTGGTGGCCGCCACAACTTCCAAGACGGTTGCAGGCCTGCCGCAAAGTGCGTCCCGGCAGATGGCTGGTGAGGCAACCTACCCTGCCACCCTGGCGCTAGGGTGGCTGGGTAGATTCCTAGGGTAGTGAATAATATATATTTATTCATGTATATATATAGGTGTGCTGAGATCATTTAATGGGTGTAGGAGGTTGGTGAGTTGTGGTGTGTGCCTTTGTGAGCAACCACTTTGTGAGATTTGTGAGAGAAACACTTTAGAGAGAGAAAGTTGTACACTTGAGATTGTTTTCTTTAGTTGGAGCTTGTGTAGCTAACACTTGTAAACAATCCTTTATAGTGTATTCTTTCGTGGTTTTTTCCTTGTTCAAAGAAGGGTTTTCCACGTTAAATTCGTGTGTTCCCTCTCTCATATTTCTCTCTACCTCTCCTGACCGTCCGAGAGCTTTGCTCTCCGTTTCCTGTCCGAGCGCTTTGTCCGCTCGGCCTTCCGCGCGTTTTGCTCCAACAAGTGGATTGTTTTCTTTAGTTGGAGCTTGTGTAGCTAACACTTGTAAACAATCCTTTATAGTGTATTCTTTCGTGATTTTTCCCTTGTTCAAAGAAGGGTTTTCCACGTTAAATTCGTGTGTTCCCTCTCTCATATTTCTCTCTACCTCTCCTGACCGTCCGAGAGCTTTGCTCTCCGTTTCCTGTCCGAGCGCTTTGTCCGCTCGGCCTTCCGCGCGTTTTGCTCCAACAGAAACAACATAAGAAATGGAAAACCAAAAAGTGAAGGCTTTCTAGCATTGATGAAATAAAAGAAGTGTTAGGCTTGATTTTTTGTTTTCCTTCCCTCATGATTTCAAATTTTAAATTTAAAAAACTGAATTTGGAACACCTTCAATTGTATTGTTTGCCTCCTCAAAGATAATGTCTTCTCCAACGAAAGTTGTTAGAGTTACAACAATTAAGAATGCTAGGTTTTAGGAAGTGATGTTCTTCAAGGCTCATTTGCCCCTTATGCAATTTAGTTAATGCAAATATTTGGTTCTTCTGTAATGACTTCATTTCAATTTGTATGGCCTCTATCCACTCCGTTTTATACTCATCCTCCATAACTTCATCAAATTTTTTGGATTTTTCTTCATCGGCAAGTAGTACATACTCATCAGCCAATAGACGAGTGGAAGGCCTTCGATCTCTCGCGGATAGTCAAAGTGGAATTATCTTGACGGGTCTAGCATCATCATGAAGAATAATATCATCCTCATTCATATCGTGCACTTCGTCGAGTATAGGATTCCTACGACTTTTTTCTCCTTCAACATTGCCTTGATCACCATTTTCATTATGAACAGATACCGGTATCTAAATTCAGGATTTGTCATTATTGGAAACGACCGTTTTGTCTTTGTCGATATTTTTGATCGTCTCGCCTTCGATGAATACCACATCTCTTGGTTAGACAATTTTTTTTTCAATTGAATCGTAGAATCGATATCCCAACTTGTCTTGTCTTCAATTCTAACTTGAGCCTCTCATCCTTAGGGATGTTGACAAATGACTTGCACCCGAACACGCACAAGTGGTCGCAGGGCATTTCATATTCAGACCACACATTTTTTGATATTTTTTTATTTAGTGATTTACTGAGTGATAAGTCGATCAAGTGAGCCATGGCATTCAAGAATACCCCCAAAATGAATTGAGAGTTTCGCTTCCAAAAGCACACAACAAACTCTCTCAATCAACGTCCTATTTATTCGTTCAGCTACACCATTTAGTCGCAGTATTTTCAGTGAAGCCTTTTGATGTCCAATTCCATGGGTTCAACAATACATGTCAAATACTTCAATATACTCTCTACCGTTATCACTCCGGATATACTTTAACTTCTTCCCTATTTGTCTCTCCACCAGGACATGAAATTGTTTGAAAATGTCAAGGGTTTGATCCTTCAACTTCATCGAATACACCACAACGTTTTTGAACAATTATCAATGAATATAATAAAATAAAGAGCTCCTCCGAGTGTTTTAATTTTGAGAAAACCGCGTACGTCAGTATGAACTAACTCGAGAAGATCCGTCTATTTTGTGGATGAGTTTCCATTGAACGAAACTCGTCGTTACTTCCCTACCATACAATGAGAGTAAGTCTTTTGTTTAACTTCTTTCACACCTCGAAGGAAGTTTTTTTAGCTAAATAATTCAGCCCCTTTTCGTTCATATGGCTCAGCAGCCAATGCTATAAGTTTGAAGACTCATCGCTTCTCACAACATATACGCTCCAAGCAAAAGTTGAGGCTTACAACACATACAAATTGAAAACTTTCTTTCCCCGAGTTATAATTACAAATCCTCTGTGATGGACCGCGTTTCTAATAGAAATCCGATAGAATTTCGATAGAATAACGACCGCCAAACAAATACAACTTGTATAAAATCCCATACAGTAAACAACATATAGCTACACATTACATCATAAGATCAAAAAAAAGCCACAACAAATATATGGCACCAACGTCATAACTCCGGGTATGATGTTAGCTCAGATAAGATACCACTAGGTTTCCAAACAAACCATACAGACCTGCGAAAGTTTATATATCCATCAAATATAGTGAAAACTAAGCTATATGAATATCACCATTATACAAATACATCAATATATAAAATCTTCTCAAATATATAGAATATTCCATAAAAAAAAGGGGTACAATTCTACAAAAACTAGGTCTTCAAGATTACCCTCCAAGTCTTCAGCCTAATCGACTTCTAATTCTTTACCCCGTCCTATCGGGTATAAACTCGTACTCATCTAGAGGTAAGAAAAAAATAGTAATGGTGAGTCAAATACTCAACAAGTGTAATATAATCGAAGACAATAAATAATATATGCAAAATAAAGTAGATGAGAGATATATGAATATAATGAGGATGCATAAATATAAATTATGATCAAATATACTTTTTGGAATATATTTATCTTCCTTGATTTACTGATCTTTCTTTAGGTTTCAAAACATGCGTAACTTCTTTACTTTTCGGATCATGGCCAATACACTTTGCCAACTAACGGAGTAGTCAATCGACGAATGAAATATGTTTGCACATATACATTCTAAAGCGCCACCCACAAATCTCAATTTTAACGTTTCATGGCAGACGGTACCTGATAACAATGGCCAGGTAACACATATCTACTCACGCAACTTTAACGTCTAGTGGCAGACGATGCCCGATTCCGATGGCCAAATAACATATATGCTGCCCTCACAGCTTTAACATCCCGTGGCAGATGATACTCGATACCGATGACTAAATAACAGATATACCACCAGAATATCTCCCGTGATCTAGGATTATTCATCGATCTACCACTGTAATATCCTAAGGTATGTCATTGAATACTACCGTCTGAAATACAAATTCATGGTCTAAGTTTCATAATTTCTTATTTTTTAAGAGAAAGTCCACCAAATTTCTTATACAGAGTTCCCACTTCGAGAGAACGGATCATAAATATATCAAATTGTGATATTTCATTCTTATGCTTTGTATATCTTGCATAATTATTATATACAGATACAGATAATCATTTCTTATGGGTTTAAATCTTCACATGACATTAAACATATGTATAATTTGATATGATACTTTGAAAAGTTTTAGGAAATCCTTACCACATAGGGCCAAACACGACTTTAAAGCTTCCAGACGAAATAATCATTCATATACGGTTAACAATAACACTTTTGGAATACACAATTGAATATATACAATTATACATAATTTAAATGTCAATTAAATAAAACGAAATCATGCAAAAATATCAAAATGGCTCGGGTGAACAGTGTCAGTGTGGGTGTTGGGGTCCCATATGTGCAAAGTCGAATAAAATTTAAAAAATCGGATACCTAACCGGTAAATATCCACATTCAATACATGAGTTTTCATTATCTCGAGCCAAATCATGTATAAAATTGAAAGTAATCGGCTAAATGGGATCCGGGTGCGGGTTAGGGTTCCAACGAAGCCAAAACCGCCCGCACAAAATGTGAGAAATCGGACATCAAATAACACATAAATCATGCAAAAGTCGTGGGTTTTGTAAAATACATGTTTTGGGTCGGCATCGAAATGAAAATACCCAAGAGATACGAATAAAAATTACTACAAAAGAAAAAAAATGGTATAGTGTACTTGCCTGGACCTGATCTATAATTTCTCTAACTAGTATGAGCTCGAAATCGAATTTGAGAACCTTGGATTATTTCTTCTTTCTCTTCTCCATCACACACACTTTCTCTTCTTTCCCGCAGAGGCTGTGAAAAATGGCTTGAACAAACCGTCGCAGGTTTATAAAAGCACCAGCCCGGTGTGCAGATGGATCCAGCGCCCTCCTTGGGCACTCGAGCACTGGGGTCGGCGCTGGCCCACTAGCTCAGGCACCGGCAGGCCCATTTCGTCAAATAGTTCCACGGTCCCGAAACTTAATTTTTCATATGAATTAAGTTTAATTTTGATTATATTACCTTAATTATCCGAAATTACAATATTTGAAAAACCAGTACATTACATCCTCTAACCAACTTATATACCCTTTTACAAAATGTGCTGTAAAACCTTTCATTGTCGAAGTTTCCCATTGAAATGAGATTTAGTTGAATATCCGGGATGTGTCGTATATCTATTAATAGTAGCTTGGTTCCAATGTTGGTAATTAAACATACATCACCATGGCTAATAATCTGGGACGTGTCTTCATTTTTCATCTTCAACACTCAAAAATTATCAGGAGTATAAGATGTAAAGAATTTTCTTCTTAACATAATGTAGAGTGAGAAACCACTATCCACCACCTAATTAGTTTCATGATTTGCCAAATTGATCGCCTTGTTTTTTTACATACTAACAAAAGATCGGATATAGTAACAATTGAGACTCTCTCCTCATCTTGGGCCATATCAGCTCTCTTCTCATTCCCATCAATGTTTTTACATTTTTACTTGTAATAATATTTTTTGATATGTCACTTTTTTTCACAGTAATGGCATTCGAGATTTTGGTACCACGATCAAGACTTGTTTTGACTCTTCTCGTCAAATCTTGAGCCACACCCTTTACTTCTCCTCGTGATTATGAAAATAACACTTCGGAGTGCGAAGAAAAAGAGCCCCGTGATCGCCGTCTCATTTCCTCATTTAACACAACTCCTTTTACTATTTCTAGGGTCACCACGCCATTTGGAGTAGTATTGGTGGTGGTGATCCTATCACCTCTCATGAATTTGGTAAGGTGATCAACAACCATAAGCCCAACAACTTATCGTCAAACTTAATACTCATGCGTACATCCTTGAAATTCATTTAAATGATTGGTAATAGAAATGTCTTCATTGTATCTCACTTGTATCAATTTTATCAAGTAATACAATTTATTATTATAAATTTTTTAAGCATAGAATGTCTCAAACTTCTCCCATAACGTTTCTACATTTGTTTCATTTTAAGATTGTACACATTATCAATAAATTATTAAATATAACCATAAACTTATTCATATTTAAAAGCTTATTCTTCCTTAAATTTTGACTCAAGCTTTTGGGTAATAAATACCGGAGGTGCATTGTGTTGATAAATAACAAGTCCTCATCTTGGTCCTTCAAATGTTATAATTTGAGTCATTTAAACAAATCATCTTATTTTTAACCTCCATAGATTTAAATAATTTTCAAATACAATAACACTAACTGTGTCTTTGATACCTTTTGAACAAATAATAATTGATAATGCAAATAAGAAAATAATAATTATAAATAATAATGAACATCTAATTTTATGTTGAAAGCTCCCTTTTGAAATGAGAAAGGAAAACCACAGGATTATAAGTCCAAATATCCATTATACAATATACGTTTGGTTACATAAATCCTAATAAATATAAGAATATAATACCTTGTAATAAATAAATAAACCCGAACAATAATGAGCATAAGACGAAATAAAAGATATAAGACTGGTAAAACATGTTTATTAACTTTAAGAATATTGTATCCAATGTTAGTGGATATTGGAACACGATTCGAAACTCAATGGATACTTTAAACCTTTCTCTTAATAATTTTTAATAATCTCTTAATTTAATTAAAGTTATTTTTCTCATAATAATAATATTCTAAACTTCAAAAAAAAAAATAATTACAAGGTGATTAATCCTAAAATGCCCACACTGTAATTTTTTCAAATCAATATAATAATATGTAATAATAATAATAATAATAAAATAATAATAATAATAAAATAATAATAAGCCAATAATAATAACAACACATTGAATATGTAATAAAATTAATAAAAGTAATAATAATAATAATAAAAGTAATAAAAGACTTATAATCCAACAAGTAGAAGTTAGGATTTAGATCTAATTCGGATCGTCTCTTTCATTTTTAAATTTTAAAAGTAGTTAGCTTATTATTTTGCCCTCTAGGCTGTGATTATGCTACCTGAAAATATCAATGTGACGGCTAAGGTTTGTGAAGGCTCCTAGGGTCTACAAAACGTCAATGCGGCGCCTACACTTGCCGTTACTAATTTCCATACTGTTTATATAGGCCGATTTTAATTTTTAATTAGCTAATAACTAATTTACCAAATTAGGGTTTAACAAGTCAAATAAGGGGTGGCTATTAGGGTTGAAAGTGTTGGGCATTAATGTTAGTTTGCAGTCCTCGTTTTTTAAAATTAAATTCCTAAATTTGATTTCTTTGCCCTAGTATGTCAGCTCATACTCTAATTTAGCTGACCAAACTCACTAATATTGTCATGTCATCGTCACATAATTTTTTAATTAATTTTTCTAATTATTCTAAACCAGGTTTTAGTCATATTTTAACAAATTTTCATAACATCTTATACTACCAACCAAAATAATACCCCAAATAAATGTTGGATGTAAACATATATCAAATGTCAACTATCTATAACCAACCAAAATAGAATATAATAAATCTAATCACATTACTTAAATTGCCATGCCCAAAAGTAGTTTTGAAACCAATTGTACAATGACTTTGAAATATATGTAATGAGATATGTCTGTACTAAAATCAAAGAAAACAAAGGAACTTGTATTTCAAACTTGCTATTGGACAAATTGAATTTCTACTGTATCACCGATAAAAAAATTAAATTTTTTATAGTATAGAACCGTTAATCGAAATAAAATAAATATTTTAAAGTTACTGTTTTGATACAAAATACAAAACCCAAATTTTCTAATTCCTAATTCTATCTCCTCAGACAACCTTTTTGTCACTTCCTCTGCCTACAAGTGTAACCCAAACCTTCTAATCTAGAAATTAATAAAATTAAAATTGAAGCAAGTCAATCATTTGATAAGACATATAAATTAAATATGTAATTTACATCAAAATATGTTGAAGGAAATTTGATCGAAAATCAAATGTAAGGTCATGTAATTTCCACAATTTTCATACATAAATTTTAAATCGATAATTTAGTTTTCTTCTTCTAAACAATATACCAAAATATATACTAAAATCATACAAATTCTTATGAATTAAGAATCAATAGGGCCTTATCAACAAAAGAGCAAATAGTCAAAACTTGAGTAATATATATTTTCACACAATTTAAGATTTTATACCACTATTCAAGATTTATAAGTAAGTCGTTATACATATAACTCTATAAATATGGTTGAATACTACTTTTAACCTATGAATAATATGTTTGAATCCAAATTATTATTATAATATATTAAAATATTATAATATATAACCGCTAATTTTTAGAATGGCTCGTATATAATCAAATGAAAAAAACTTTACACAAATAGGAATAATCTTTTATATTTTCTCATATTGAAAAAAATCTTATCTTTTAACTAATTGTTGAGTTTTTTTTTTTTATAATTTTTCCAATTCTTGACCTGCAGAATTTGCAATTCATGTAGGGGATAAATTATGGGATTTCAAAGCATGTAAAAGTCATGTTGTGAAATTTTAAATATGTAAGGGCTGTGCATTCTAGGAAATACATGAGTTTTATACGATTTTGTAAAATTTCATTACTTCATTTCGGTTAAGAATAATGCAAGAACAATTTAGAGCAATTTTAAGATATACAAAGTATATACTTAAGATTTTTAGTCATGTTAAAATATTATATATGAAAATCAAAGCATATGAGAGTATTCAAATATGATTTTAGAACATGCATGAATTTTAGTATAGCAAACAAGCTTGAAAAATACAATATATGTGGATTAAGGATATAAATTTTATAAAAATTGTAAAAAAATAGAAATAATAGTACATGTATGAAAAGTAATAACACCTTATATACAAAATTGTAACATGTAAACATTTGAGACAATAAATATCTATGAAGATTAGAAAGAATAATAACAAAAGAAAGAGATGCTTAGAATATAGTTGTATTAACTTAGAATTATCAAAATCTTACTTAAATTCACTTGAGATCTCCTCCTCTAGTCTTCTTTCTCCTTCTTTATTTTTCTTTCTCTTCTCTTTTTCTATCTTATCTCTAAAATTTGGCAAAAATAATTGAAACCAGCCAGATAAGACTTAAATAGAAAACTAGTACACGTACGTCTACTAGTTATACATCAACACTAACACAGAAGTCGTATGGTGTACGAGCGTTCCTTATGTGCGCATCAAGTGCTGAAAATCTATCAAAATTACGTATGTATGTCTCTCAGATACGCATTGGGTGTGAGTAATCTATTAAAAGTATGCACAAGTGCTCTAAAGGTGTCCTTCAAATGCGTCTTTTCTGCCCAAAATATACAAATATGCACATTAGGCATCGATAATGTGCCCCTCAGTTTGATGTGAATCGATCAGATTGTTAACTTTGATAATTTTTATTTGACATCGATAATTTTTTTCTTAAATAAATTAATTATAATCAAAATTATAAATTTGAATTTCATACCTTATAAATATTAAGCTCTAACCTAGCAAGGGTGGCTGCTAGGTTAACACAAGTGGTGTGTTGGGGTTTCTAAAATGTAGGGAGGTGGCTAGGGCTTTAAGAGGAACAAGGGTTTCAAGAGTATTTAGGATTTTGGTTCCTCTCATCTAATCCTTCAAATTAGATTATCAAAACTACATGACATTTGTTATTGAAGCTAGAGGGTATAAGAATATATCTTTTCAAGAATAGAATGTTCAAAATTATCTTAAAAAGGCACGATTACCACATTTAGGTGAAGGAGGTATCATAGGGTGCATAATTTTGGGTTGATGCAAGGAGAAAATAATGTGTAAAGCATTTGGGAATGTTGTAACCTTCGGCATGACCTACTTAACTAACAAGTATATAATGCTCTTTACGCAATTTATTGGAGTGAATCATCATAGTCACTATATCTTGTTTGGTTGTTGACTAATATCATTTGAGAATACAGGAACATTTGTTTGATTATTTGAGACTTGATCACTATATATATCTAGACAAGCTCCAACTGTAATAATTATAGACCAAGATCATTTGATACATGCAGCAATTGCAAAGGTGTTTCTAGAAACACAACATAGACTTATAAAATTACTATAAAAACTTAGTGCTCATCCACGTTGTAATGCCATAAAGAGTGTAATCCATAGATGTATGATTGACTCCCAAACTATTAATGAATTTGAAATGGATGGCAATCATTTATTAATCAGTACAATCTTAAGGACAATGCTTGGTTGAGTTGGTTGCATAGCGTGTAACATCACTAGACTCCTGCCTTTTTTAAGGATACCTTCTAGGTGTAAATGTCAATAACACAATATTGTGAAAGTATAAATTTTTTTTAATAATTATGTGAATTCCAAAACCTCATTGAAGCAGTTTGTGCAACAATATGACAATACTTTGCAGAGTAAGATGGAAAAGGAGCGTGGAGCATATTTTTACTCCTCTTACTAGATGATCTCATGTATAAGCCACCTCGAGATAGAGAAACAATTCCAGATGGTGTACATAAACAATAAATTCAAAAAAGTTTAAGAGAAATTTTAACGTTTAATATATTACTATACCACTATAATCAAACAAGATGATATAATTTGTACATATCACGTGAATGATGAGACTACATTGTCCGCTGGTCACATTAAAACCATAAGATTCATTATTTTTTTTTACGATAGATGGAAGTTTAAGTGAAAGTATAGTTGTAAATCATTTGAATTTAGAGATATTATATGCTGACATGCACTTTATGAATTGCATAGTGTTAGGGAAGTGAAATCACTACTTGTAAAATATATACTAGACTGATAGGGAAAAGATATGAAACGTCCTAACACTTTTATAAGGTGTAGCTATGATAGTATAGATGAGAACACTGAGTCACAGAGGTACATGAAACTTGCCAATACTTTCTTCGAAGTTGCTTAGATTGTTTTAGTGAGTAACGAAGCCTGCACCATGTTTATGTTAGTAATAGCAACATTGAAAGGGGAGTTAGAAAATGTTGATGATGGGTCATTAACAACAGAAAGTGGATAAGTATTCGTCACTTAGGTTCTTGTTCATCCAATAAAATTCTAAGCCCAATAGCTGCAAAGGGTAAAAGCCAGCCACATTTTAAACGAAGGGAGTCATTTGTTGATAGAGTCATCAGATAATTGCAAAGGAGCAGGAAACAACAATGTGACAATGTTAATATAGGAAGGGAGAAGGTATTTGATGTTATTTTATTATTTCTAAACATTGTCTTTTTAAATTTATCCACAATATCCTATAGTAGGTAGTGTCGTTCATGGTGGAGCATTCCATTGATATTTCCAAAACCCAACAACTATTGACTTAATATAGGTACTATATATATTGCTTTTAATCTGTTGAGGATTGGCCGGCAAGTTAGTTTGATTGAAATGAAAGAATAACGATGTCAACGAAAAACAATGGATGAATAACAATTACATAATAGAGAGAAAAATGAAATGCACACAATTTTTTGTGAAAACTCTCTTCTGAATTAAAAAAAAATTACAGGATGATTCATCCACAAATCTCAACTATGTAAAATGGTTACAAAAACCCTAAAGAACATAATATAAGAGCTTAACTCTTTGTATTGTTCATTGCCCCGAGCACTAGTGATAACAATATATATATGATGAATCTCATTATCACATTTTTATGATTGACGGCGTTCACTAGTCTAAATCTCACAAATCGCTCACCTATTCACTTACTTTAGATTTTGTAGATGATTTGTTACACAAACTATAGAGTACTAGTTCTTCAATCATCATTTTTCATTCTTTCACCAGTTCCTCACTTTTGGTAAATCATGGTTAACTTTCAACATGTTTAGTCCAGCCAGCTATTCAGTTCAGCTAGCCCTCATTAGTTCGGTCGACCCTCTGTTTCGCAATCTGGTTGCTCTTCGACTAGGCAATCCGGTTGGACGTCTTTTAGCCAAGCAGTCCGACTGAACATTCTTCGGCCCCGACACCTGGTTGCTCTCTGGCTGCTTACCATGCGTGCGAACACAATAATACTCTGCGTCAGTATTGTATCCTATGTAAGTGTTCTGTCGAACCTCCGATCGACCTGTTAACTAAATATGGATCCACACGAGAATGACTCATATACTAACACAATCAACATATATCAGTGTTATTAACTTATTGTCACCACAATTTAGTTCACAATTAAGTCAAAATTTATTGAACAAATCCGATTGGGTTGCAAGAGAGCCCAATGATGCTGAACCTGAACAATTTCATTCGTGAAGACACGTAGAGGATTTGATTTCCACTATTAATAGAGTCTGAAAATGTCTTAGTTCACTTGAAGTGTACGCTGGAATTGTATCATTGTGGAGTTCAACTAACTTGTTCTATGTGACGTCTACTGACCGAGTATCAAATGATTTTGTTTAAATTGACTTCTTTGTAATTGAAATGTAGCTCTTCAAATGAATTGTTCATTCAAGCAAGATTTACGACTTAAAATTTCACATCTAGACTTGTATATCACCCATGCTGTGTTGCTGTTATTTGACTTGATCATATGTGTGCCAAACAGGCCCTCGGAATTTTAAAACATTGCAATCAAGTAACGGAAGCAGTAAAGGGATGAAAAATTGCACATTGGTCCACAATCATCATTCTGAAATAATTTTTTAAAAAATAATAATGGTCCTTTAAGAATAAGAAATCTCGCAATCTTAATAGCAGCCAAGTTACATCTTCGTTTTAGAAGTTATATCTAAACTGTCTATTGAATTCAATATCTGTTGAGTCTTCCTGTAGCATCTATTCTATCACTTTAACCCATTCTTTAGACGTGAATAACAATATATTTAAGAGTTATAGAATAGATTAAAAATTTTGTATCTCTAAAAATATAAAGGGATTATGTACAACTTATTATGTTTACTAAAAAGAGGAAACAAAAATATCATCTCGAGGATTACATAATCCTAAGAAACATATTTACTAGACATCATATATTGAATGCTATAAAATGATCACATGTGAATCACGGCCCAACTATCACTCATGTCAAATTCTACCCAACCTGCTTACTAATACAAACCACGGTCATATTTTAAAAATTGTTATATATCTATTTATCAAATAAGAATAAACATCATAGTTTTGAAGAATCTATTAAAATAAACAGAAATTTGAGTACAACGATTACTAATAATTTTAAACTATAATTGAATAGGAATTTGATTACACTGATTACGAACATCTTTATAGATTAAGATGACATCACGTAAAAATTTTTCTTTTGATTTAAGTTAAACAAACTAAACGACAAAAGAAATATATATATATATATACAGTGAAAATACTTCATGACAAATAATAATGTTTGACTTAAAGTTTTGATTTCATGAGGTCAATATAATATTTCATTTTCTCATTGTCCAATTTCAAGTGTTGTTTACGGGCTTAAAACTTCATATTTGTTTCCCACCTTGGTCTTTCATTTTTTGTCTCTTATTTCATCTCAGCTATAATATCTTCATCACGGATACGTAACTTTACCTTTTATTCAATTAGATAAAATACTATCCTCTAATTATGAATATAAGTCGGTGAATCGTACCATTCAAAATAGCCATATTGACGTGGCTTATCCTAATCAAAGAGGGGAGTGGTGCCATGGTCCCTTTACCCTCTAAAGGTCAATCTAGTTTTTTAATTTAATTAATTAAAAGCCCCACTTTGGGTTTTTTTTTTTTTTTATAGTTTTGAAGTGATAATATCGTGGAAAAGAATAAAAAAATTGCTTTAATCCTGCCCATAAAAAAAACTATAAAAAAACCACACCAACTCCTATTTTTCTGAGCGTGTACATCAAGCGACATGATGACATGTGTGAAGGTTTTACGGACAATTTCTGCAATCGTACTCTAATCTAATGCAGCTAAATGCATAAGAAAAAACACTAATCTGCCTAAAATATCTAAAAAAAGCGAAAAAGATAATATGTTATTAGTATATTAAATACAGAAAAGTACACTCACTACAAGTTTTACGCTTATCACGAGTTTTACTGGTTAATTTAAATTTATGATTTTTTGAATTCTTAATAATTTGATCATGGTTGTTGGAATTGCTTCCTCAGTGAAGGAACACCCGTCGTCCCGCAGTACTCTGCTCACTTTTTTCTGCATCTTGCATGCACCGTACGCACACCCACCCACACACACACATTCTCTCTTTCTCTCTCTCAATTTGAAATCCAGTGCTTGCATTCTACAACTCATCCAAAAAATCTGTCGTCTTTAACTGCTCAAAACGCTGCCAACGACTAATTTCAGGTATAAACGCTCCAATTTCGTAATTTTGAAAGCAATGTGCTTCGCGTTTTCCCGTTTCTGTTTTGGGTTTTGCCCAACTAGTTTGTTGAGTAGCTGCTTCCCGGCATTAATCCCAAAATTCTTTAGAAATTATCGGATCTGATTGAGCCTTTTCTGTACTACTTATGCTCATAGTAGTTTAAGCATTTGTTGTGTGTGTGTGTGTGTGTTTTTTTTTCCAGTTCTCGGTGGCTTATAATAGCTGGGTTATGCTATGGTAACATTTTCTGTTCTGCTACTGGATCTGTCCTTTGGTCCATCACTGGCGAGCTGCCTTTACATTTGAAATGGAGATTGGGAATAGTTTTTATTGATGTGATTTACCTATAAAATAGTTTTACACTTCCAGACAAACATAAACGGGTTGTTTTTGTGCTAAAGCTTGAAAAATTGCGGTACTAAATCTCATATTGGGGTTAAAGTGTTTCTCTACTCACCTGATGCACATCTGGATTTCTTTGCGATGCAGATTTCTTCCTAAAACAGATCAGATCTTCTCCTCCCCTCCTTTTATTTTTCTTTACTTGTACTCCTCTTTCTTGAATAGAAAGATTACTAAGACATGTGACTAGGAGTAATTCTTGTTTTATTAATGCATGAAGCGGTGATCCTAGGAAGCAGTCTAAGCTATTAGATCACAGGATACGTCAAATATATATGATGCTAGGGTATGGATCTGGGCAGGCGCCCATGATGGGTGAACCTGACCTGACACATGCTCTATGTTTGGGTGATGGGAGTATAAGGGAATTCTTGATGGTAACCTCCATATCGGAAAACTACCTTTCCCTCTTTTTTGCAAAGAAAAATAGGCTAAACTAATCACAAGAACAGTAACTATTAACAAAAAACAAGTAAAACACAAAACATCTATACTTTTACATGGAAAATCCCTTCCATGTGAAAGGAAAAAACCATGGGACCTACGTCCGTATAATCTCCCATTATAATTTCAATTTATGAAACACAGACACTGACATGGGACATGGATGCGACATGACACTAACACACTGTTTTTTTTTTTAATTAAGAACATGACATGTAAGCTAAAATTATGGTTTATTTTTTAATTAATGAATATTACTATTTTATACTAAATTTGAAATAAAAATGCATATTTTTTGAATCACACATAAAAAAAAAAAAAAATCATAGGAAGAAGTAGTATGCATTTATATAAGGATAATAACACTCCATTTCCATCATCATCATCGGTGAAAATAGCACATCCTAACTCTGACTCATCCAATGAGAGGTGTACAATCTCTAACTGTTCAATATCACTGAGTGAATAAAAATGCACCACCACAAACGTCCCATATCTTACTTTCTTCTTGCAAGTATTATGGACTCTTTTTTGAAAGTAGGCGAAAATTGTTATGAATGAAAATCCAAATTTTGACTCGTTTTGGAGTCATTTTATTCCTTATCAATAAATGGACAAAGGAGTTAGTACTTATATTTTTCTTACAATATAATGACAAAGGTGGTTGCATAAATATCTTTAAAGCTAGGGATAGGAGCAAAGGCACACATGACCATAGACAAACTCACCAACTCTTGGTATCTATACTATGGCGACCATGTGAGTAAAATTCTTGGGCACTATCAATAGAATTGAAAAAAGAGAAGTAGGGTTTTCAAGCTTTCAAAGTGATTAAATTGCCCACATCTTTTGAAATTTACAAAATATCACAAAATTTTTTAAAAAATTATAAAATCACTCAACGTGTCTAAAATGTGTGGGGATGTGTCTAGATTTTGTTTGGAATGTGTTGAACTCAAAAAATAAAAATAAAAAAAACTAAAAATTTGAAATCTATCGGAGCGTGTCTGACATGGTCCCAGTGTGTTTAAGGCGTCTCGGTGTTTGACACGTGTTAAATACTGATACTTTAAGCCTCAAAGAGTGTCCGTGCTTCATAGATTTCAATAATAGGTATGCAACGAACTCCTCATCACAAGGTGGATTTGAGCCACTCAAACCCTTAGCACATTAGACATACCGAAATGAGCACTATGCAAAATACAAAAGGAAATCTAACTAATATATTTGCATCTATGCTTGGAACCAACCCCAGGAAATTGTAGAAATATGATTGCAAATCAGTCACAGATCATCAAGTGAAGATGGCATCAACTTTTCTCCTCCTCCTTTCTTGTCGCTCTTTCCTTTTTTTCTCAGTGGGTTGATTGATCGATCTGTTTGTTCAAAACCTTAACATCATATCTTCTTTTATAGATGAGTTTGGACATTTGCGAGAAATCCACAATGTTACATACCTTGAAAAATGTCAAGTTTCCCTAAAAGTTGAGGTTCTATAAATGATCGAGGATCGAGATACCTGACACCCTTGGAAAGAGCTGAATGCCCAAACTCTTAAGTTCCTAAACTTCTAAACTCCCAAGCTATTGGATTTCCAAACTCCTAAGCTTCCAAACCTTCGAATTACTCGATTTTCAAATCATGCCGATTTCAAACAAGTATATAATACTGTATGTACAAGAACATAAAACTTTCACGATAGTGACTCACTATAACAAATCTCCTTCTCACAACTATTTGGGAAGTTCCACAATCCCGGCCATTTTTCTTCAAGCCCACTAACTTATTGGTATGTATTTTCACCGGTTGAAATTCTTCCATCTCCAAGGCTACTTGTATACAGTGATACCTTACACCGATGAGGTTAGAGCGATGTTGAAATGATAAATATCTGTTGTGATGTATGGTGCTCTGACTATCATAGTAGACTGCAAACTCTTAATGCTCTTGGCCCAACTCTTGTAGAAATGTTTTCATCCATGAGAGGTTTTTGCTAGCCTCTTAAATGGAGATTATGGATAATACTAACAGTATCGGTATTGGTATTGAAATCGGTTGCAACCATATTAATATTATGCATATTAAATAATATTATTTGTATTAGATTTATTGAACTAAATAACTTTTTTGTGAATTTTAAGTTAGTAAACACATATTGACCGATATATTGGCCACATATTAGGGATATAGGTTGATATATATCATGATATATAGTGATATGAAAATATATCGATTTTGTCATAATATTGAAAATATTAGTATTTGGGAACCTAATACCGATATGTCTAGGATGATGTATCGATTCAGGTTGATATTTTATTCTATGATGTCAATAATACACTGCCTCAACCGAGGACAAAGAAACACACTTTTCTAGCTTACATTACCATGATTCAACTCCCTTGACATAGTCGTCAAGATCCCTAAGGTGGATTTCCTCGAATCAACATCACCTGCCAAATTTGTTTTTGTGTAGCTGTGGAGAATGGGTTTACTGTTGCCAAAGCGTAGGCAAAATCTAGAGGTGCCACTGAGGTGACCAACGCTCTCTACCTTGCAGGAGAGGAATTGACTTGCTATTACAATAACATGTGCAATACACTAGCGTACATCATATTGCTCATGATGAATGCATAAGGGTTATTCTCCAATTCCTCCTTATCCTTCTCCCTTGTAGGGCATTGTGTGGAGTACAGGTTGAAATGGCATTGCATGGAGAATGCATTGATTTGCACTTGCTCATGTTGAATCTTTCAAGCAACTTTTCATCATACTTTCCTAGGACAATGAGAGCTGAACTATCTTTCTGTCATGAATGATTCTCATGCCAAGGATTTGTTAAGCCGGTCCCAAATCTTTCATCCGAAAAGACTTGCTTTGCTCTTCTTTGAAGTTTCTTATTTTCTTAGCATCATGGCCATCTATCAGCATGTTATCCACATGCAACAAGAGGAAAATAAAATGTTTTAACTTAAAATTTTGTCATGAATACACACTGATCATAATTGGTCTTGAAGTACTGTGGTTTGAAAGAATCAATCTTCTTGTACCATTATCCAGGTGATTGCTTGTGTCCTCACAAAATTTTCTTCATCTTGTACACTGGGTGTACCTTTCTTTGGCCTGAACAAACCCAAACTGCTCCATATAGATTTTCTCATCCAGGACCTGGAGAAAAGCCTCCTTTATATCAAGTTGTTATACTTCCCAATTTAGACTTGCAGCAAGACCCTGAGCAACCTGAATTGAAGATACGTTCACCAATCGAGAGAAGTTTTTCTTTGAATAAATGCCCTCTTTTAACTAAATCACTTCATTGCCAAACTTTCTTTGTACCTCGGTTGTGAGCTATTTTCCTTAGCCTTCAGCCTGAACACATATTTGTTGTTTAAGGCTTTCTTCCCCTTGGCATATTCATCAGCTGGAATTTGTGGTCTCATGGAAGGATTTCATCTATTCTTGCATGCATTTAAGCCACTCCCCCTTGTGTTTGTGCTCCTTGGCCTCCAGGTTGCAATCGGGTTGTCCTGTCTGTAAACATCACATATTAGGGTGAGGGGGTATTTATGTGAAAGTTGGTGCTGCCAAGTCGACTTTCTCAGCTGAGGTTCTGCAGGAGGTTGCTCAACATGCTCTTCCAAGGCATCAATCTGATCAAGTGGTTGTTCATCAGCCGCAACATCCAGATCTCCATGTGCATGTCCCCATTTCTATTCTCTATAGTGGAAGGCACAGAACCAAAGTCTAAGACTCTCTGCAGTGGGTCTTGGCTTCACAACTTTCTTGCCATATTCAACGGTTTGGTCTTCAGAGAAGACAACATATTGGCTTCTCACAACTTTTTGTCAACTGGATCCCACAATATATAGTCAAGTTCCTCATGACTGACTATATATCCTAGGATATGCATGTTTTGTTTTTTTTTTTTTGGGGATGGAATATATTTACTTTAGTGATATTTAAGTCCTTGAAACAAACTCATTGCTTGTATTTTCCATTATTAGAGTCAATATATTCCTTAGTTATAGTTCCCTGATTTTTCTACTTTCCAAGACCATATATATCCTAGGGTATGCATGTTTTTTTCGGACTTGGAAGTGATATTTAAGTCCTTGAAACAAACTTATAGCTCGTCTTTTCTGTTATTAGAGTCATTATATTTCTTAGTTATAGTTCCCTGATTTTTCTACCTTCCATGTTATGCTTCTTGAAATTGCAGACCACCAACCCAACAACTTTCTTCAGTCTTCAGTCTCCTCCTGTGACCTTTTTCAGGATTTTTATGCAATGGGTTGAAAGACCTATCATTTCTAGCATGCACTTTCAGGGATCGGGCAGGATAAATGTAAAGAGGCCAGAAACAAATTTCCCAGTTAAAGATTGCTCACCTGAGAACTTAAATGTGACATCTGTTCACTTCAAAGCCAGATTGAGAGGACGCCATGGGCATTCCACCCAAACTGGTTTCTTTTTTCTCATTTGATTATTGGCAACATAATAACCTCTATAACCAAATTGCATTGACCAAATCAGTTAGGATATCACCAAGACATTAATATTAGGTGGGGGTGGACCAGGGTTCTTATGGACCAGCAGAGACAGGCCAACCTAACTGATGATGGCTGTTTGACAGCTGGGTTGTTTCATATCAACCTCATTCATTTTGATTCCCTGGTTTGGCCATGTAGGGCCTTTCATCAGTGTGAAGGGTTTTCAGAATCAACCCAAAACGGTGTACAAACCTTTTCTCAAGGCCTGGTTCAACATGGTTAAAGATCTCAATATATCTCAACTTTCAGCACATCCCACTTTAATTAAGATTCAGATCAGATCAATATTCTTCAACAGTTTGGGCACTGTTTTCATGTGGAAGCACTCTCCTGATACAATTTTGAAATTTTTTTCCATGTTAAATTATTTCTTATAATTTAGGTATTCCATCATTACAAATACTGTATTCTACTGCCACAAGGCCCATTCAGTATCCAATTGCAGGCCTATTTAAAACTAAAATTCCAATTTGCATAATTATAGACTTATGGACTACTGTTACTAGTTTGCCACATTGTGTGTCAATAAGAAATACAATCATCGGGCTACTTTTTCTTTACACATACATTTTATATTTACTCCATTCAATTGAATTCTCCCTATCCAGCTATGAATAGATATTGATCTGTGTCCCTTTTAACAGAGAGTTGAAAATTAAAAGATGTGGCAACCACTCCAAAAGTAATGGCTTCTGCTCTAAATCAAGTCATGTGATCTTGCATACTTATAATCTCACTTGATGTGTGGCACGTTAACTGTCTAAAAATGGGCTTTGGTCAGCCAATGACTCAACGTAGTGCAACCACTTCAAAAGTAATGGCTTCTGCTCTAAATCATGTCGTGTGATTTTGCATACTTATAATCTCACTTGATATGTGGCATGTTAACGGTCTGAAAATGAGATTTGGTCAGCCAATGACTCAAAGTAGTGCTTTTATTGTTACTATATACTTTTTCTCTCTCTTTCATTTTTCTTTGGATTTTGGCCAGTGATATGCCCACTAAACTGCAGCATGTATGCTATTGGGAATGAGTTATTGTGTGCAATGGATTTCAGGCTTGTACCACTAAGGGAAGAATTATTTTTAAGTTATGACCTATTGGCTGAAACCACCTACTCCATTAAAGGAATAGTTGATCTTGTGAAATTTTGTGGACATTGTGTAGTAGTAAATCTACGGTACTTCAATCGATCTGTCTAACTTATGGGACTTCCAGAAATAATTTTAAAGGACTTGGAAGACTGTTCCTATATAATGCAGTTAATTTCTGCGACAATAGGATCATGAGTTTAGCAACTGATTCTTACTTCCTCTTTATATTTCCTAGAGTCTTCTGAAGTGTCAGATTTGTGGCAAAACGTCCAAGTTGCTGATTTTCTGTAACAAGTTATCAGTTACATGAGATTCAAGGAATGGTTATGGAGGCCAGAACATAATTACCAAGTTCACAGCATAGTATATGTGGTCTGTGATGCTGCATGAGATCAGTGTTTTTTTCATAAGAGTATACTTGAATAGTGCATGTTATGTCAGAAAGCAGCACACAAGGGGGTGGGGGGAGCCCGTTAACTGTGAACCAGACAGGCACAGATGTCCAAAAATCAGAAATTTTGCAATCTGGTAGACCTGTAATCTATGGTGCGTCCCCTGCAAAAGTTGTGCAGAATGAGCAAGAAAGCTCAACAGAGGGCGAGGAGTCTTCTTACTCAAGTGAGGAGGATAGGCCAAGTGCTGAAAGAAGGCGAACTCTCATAAGATCTGCAACTCCTAGAAGGTCAGCTTCTCCTATGCGGAGAATACAAGTAGGGAGGTCTGGATTGCATCGGGCCCCTGCAGTAAATATTAGAAACCTTAATTATTTTCCTTCCGGAGAAAGGCCTTGGCCTTATAGAGATGCTGCTCCAAATGGATGCCAAGCAGAAGAGTCTGAACTCACAAATAAAAATCCTGAGTGTGATGTAAAGAGGATGAGTGTTCAAGACACTATCAATCTTTTTGAAAGCAAACAGAGCAACCAAGCGGCAGATATTCAGAAAAGGAGGTCGCTGATTGATAGTTCTGCCAGTACACACAAGTTTGTATTGAGAAGATGGAATGCTGGTATGGGCGATCCATCTGCCCCGTGTGTAACTCCAAATGCTCCTGAATGTACCACTTCATGGAGTGGGACTAATTTAAGAGGTGAAGATAGTGCAAATAAAACAGTTGAAATAAAAGTAAGTGTTAGTCCTGATTCTGGAGTTGTTGAAGCTGTGAAAACTGCTAAGGCTGGTGAGGAACTGGAAATTAGTGATAGAAGTATTCCTAATCCAACTGAAGTTGACATTCCTGTATGTCAGGCAGACAAAACTGATGATAGATTAGATCAAGCTGAATGGAATCAGAAAAAGGAAGCGGAGTTAAATGAGATGCTGATGAAATTGGTAGAGACTAAGCCCATCAGAATCAACTATCAGAGCACAGAGCCTGATAGTAGCGAGAATCTCGATCCTTACTCACAGCAAAGAGGTGGACTTTATAATCAATATAAGGAGACAAGGGATGAAAAACTTGACGAGAAATCTGGAAAGAAATCAGAGAAACAAGCACATTACAAAGCAACGCAGAAAAGTTTGGAAAAGACAGAGGCTAAAATGTCTTCTAGAACTGCCAGTAATAGTGGAAAGAAACATCCTGTGAATAAAACACAGAAAGTAGTAAAGAATCTGCCTCAGGCTTCAAATTCCAAGAATGAATGTCCAGAACCTGCTGGGCAGAAAAAGGCTTCACCAAAGGCTTCTTCTTTGTCTTCTACTCGGAAATCATGGCCATCAACACCATCACCGAAAGCTATAGGGGAATCATGCGCAAAATCTTTGGCAGGAATATCTTCTTCTGGCTCTGCAGCATCACACCAAAAATCCCAGTCATCTGCATCAATTTCATGCCCTACCCCTAAAGTGGAAAGATTGCGGTTGCAACAGAAAGATGTGGGGAAATTTCCTGTTGATACTAAAAAAGGCCGGCAAAGGGTAAATGACAATATGCAGCAAATGACAACAAATGGGGTAAAGACAATGAAAAAAGGCTTTACAGCTCCTAACTATAATACTGACGTGCTTCCTCTAAAACCCAGGATTCATAGCAGGACGTTCAAGAAGAGTTCTATGGTTCCTCTGGAGTCGAAACCATCTGCACAGTATGCTACTGCAGTTAGCCCTCTGAACTCTCTGATGGTTGATAAAACAGAAGTTCCTTCGCAAGCCGAAGAGCCTGTTTGCAAGCGTGAGAAACCTGATTCTGTACAAGAGGATGAAATTGTTGCTAATGCTTCTGATCTTGTCAGTCCACAGATTGATAAGATTCTGACGGCACAGGAAAAAAATAATACTAGTTTGGAACCAGAAACTCAAGTGGCAAGACTCCCAAACTTTGCCAATAAAGAGAGCTTGGGCAAAATCTCTGTAGTTGTTGAAACTATTGAAAGGTTTGCTGGCTCTCCGGCAGAGAGCCAGCATCAAGAAGAGCCAGTCATCTCTCATGCTTCCTGTGTAGAAAATTGTCAGCAGGATCTGCCTATCCCCAGCTCCAACAGTGCTTCTTCTCAATTGGTATCTCCAACCAATCTTGCAGCAATGGAACCATCAGGTGCCCGGGTCCGTCATCCTTTGTCACAGATGCTTCTTGAAGAAAGCAGTGAACCTGATATTAGTGAGTGGGGAGCTGCTGAAAATCCTCCTATGGTCTACCAAAAGGATGTTCCAAAAGGATTAAAGAGGCTCTTGAATTTTTCTTGGCAAAGTAAGGGAGAAACAAATGTGGCTGGTTGGTCTGGCCCTTGCACCTCTGAAGGAGAAGATAATGTTGATGACAAAAGCTTTAGTAAAAGAAACAATGACAGTCTTCTCTGGAACTCTGCTCTCCATGAGAAGAAATATGGGGAGCAAGGCACTATATCTGAAGCCTTTGAAAGAAATTTCTCTGATAAACCTCTCTCTGGTACGCTTGCTTTGTGGGTATATTTTCCTAGTCAAAGGAAGGACTTTGATTTGAGTTACTTGTTGCAAACCTAGCATGGATATGCATGCAAACCAGAGAAATTTTTAGCAAGATGAGTGGTTTTATGCAAGGAAAGCTATATATATATATATATATATATATATATAAGATAGAATAACTGCCACATTCTCAACTACCAGTGAGAGAACAAATTTCGTTTTAATGCCAATTCCTATTGCTGGTAGAAGATAGAGATTGAAACAACTATTGCTTCTTCGGATTAAAAAATAAAATAGGTGTTTGTGATATTGAATGACTTTGTATCCATAGAACATATGGCATGACATAGATAAAGAATAAATAGTTGTTAATATAATTCCAATTACCATTTCAAAGTAATTAAGATTTCTGGCATTAAAAATATTTTTATCTAGTGATTATTACAAAATATTTTTATCATCTAGTAATGCAATTGCAACGACCCAATTGTAATAGTAGAGCTATGCAAATTGAGCTATATCCCCCAAGCCAAGTGGAGTATGTATGAACGAGTTAGATGATTCTTCTATTATTTTTCTTGACTTAACTTGGCCATTCTGAATTTGAATTAGAGACCTCGCTCATGAAGTAAATCATTGCACTTATGCTCTAACCAATTCGGAGAAATCAATGATTCCTTTTCGTGATGGGAGCTCCTATAGTTGTATGATTTTTTGTAGGATACTCTTTTCATGAATATTGTTTAAAAAAATTTTTAATTGCTTAGTATTCTACCAATTAGTAACCCTAAATTTCGTATTTTTATTGGATGAGAGAAAGATCCACCAAGGTGAAAATACTATAGATGCAAATGTAGAGGGGTTATAAATGCTTTCTTTTCTGCTGGTTTTTGTTCCTAAATAAATTGTTAATGAACCACTTCATTCATGGACTCTATGCAATCTTTCTCTATCAAGTATGAGTTCTGCTACAAGGCATCAAACAGATGGATATATTCTGTGTATCTCCGTGCTTCTCATTCCCTTCTTTTCCATTAATTCCACCAAAATGGAGAAGCTGATAATATAGTCTGTTATCTTGCCATGTCATTTTAATTTTGTAGGCATGGTCCAAATAAATTGTAGATGATCAATAATCTGCCCTTCCTACATATAGATGCTTACTGTTAAAATATAGGTATATTCTTTGTGCAGCACGTTCAAACACTGGCAACAACTCCGCTCAGAGTTCAAACAAGTTTCAGCAACCCAATGTCTCATCTTCCTCTAGCACTAAAGGTCAATAATCCATTTCTAGTGGGCGTTATCTCCTTAGTTGATAATTTTCTCAGGGTTTTCATTGACAATGCCGTCTGCCAAAAACAAAGATTTTCTTTTGCCTTCCACTGTCATATATGTTTCACTAATGACTGTTACATTTGGATTTCAGCAACAAAGTCGTTCTTCTCTGTGTCAGCATTTCGAGGCAACAAAGCAACTGAGACAAGGCTGCGTTAAGTTTGATGAAGATTTTTCTTTGGTTGCGTGATAGACGTTCTACATGGGCGTTAAAGCACACGGCTCTGCCATGCCCATCGATAATTTTGTATTCATTGTGGATGAAAGTTGGGCATGGAGCATTGTGTACTCCTGTCAGCCTTCTCGGGGTGTTTGGGACTTTTGAGTCAATTCTAGCTAATCTACTGTGTTTCTCCGGTGACTTACCTGTATTGTATGTTGCTGACAACAATTTGACTGGTCTAATGTAATCACATTGTGTATGTTATGCATGCACGCATGCTTGGGTGCATTATTTTATTTAATTAATTATAAAAAAATCCCCACCAACATAGGGCCGAAAACAGAATACCCCTACTGTTTATTTTAATTATGAAGATATATAGTAAAGTCGAGCAGTTGCATGATGTTATTTTAAACGCCACATTCTCACCTTGCTCAGTAAGTATGCATTTAAATGGCAACTGATGCCATGTACGTGTACGGCAACCTTTTGTTTGTTTGCGTGCAATCTTTACTAGACAGAATTAGTGGTGCTTTTACCATGAGAGGAGGATTGGTAGTAACTCATTGATTATAGTTTTTGTAATAAAAAGACCTACTAGAAGTGGGAGTTTTATCTTTACACCACCGATTATTGCTCTATTGTCCCATGTTTGATTGGTGGGAATAAAATTTTATTCATCTATTATTAATTCAAGAATATTTATTTTATTATTTGGCTATATTTTGACTAGGAATAAATATTTTCAAAAAATAATTATTCCTAGATCTCAGGGAATAATTATTATCATTTTTCTTTTGATATTAGTTATTTTTAGGTAGTTAAAAATAATTATTCTTCATATTAATTTTTTTATATTTTGAAAATACCCATATATATATACACGTAGACATAATTATTTGATATATAATTATTTAATAATTATATTTAATAAATATTTATTATATACATATAATATTATATATACGCATAATATTTAACATGTAATATTATGTATTATATAATAATAGATAATATTATATTAAATATTTAATAAATATTTGATATATATACGTAATTATATATATGTAATATTTAATAAATATTTAATACATAACATTACGTATTATATAATAATACGTAATATTATATCAAATAAATAATAAATATTTGATAAATATATACATAATTATATATATGTAATATTTAACATATATTTAATATTACGTATTATTACGTATTATATAATAATTAATAATATTATATCAAATAATTAATAAATATTTAATATATACACATAATTATATATACGTAATATTTACTATATAATATTAAATATTATATAATAATAAATAATATTATATCAAATAATTAATAAATATTTAATATATACATAGTAAATAATTATATAAATATTTGATATATATTCAATTATATATATTATATTAAATATTTATTTTTATGAGAAAAATATATATTATACTAAATAATAATTTAGAATTATATATATATATAAGAAAAGAAAAAAGAATATTTTTTTCATTAAATAAGGGTAAAAAAATCATTATGATAAATTTTTATCTTATTCTTTATACTATTTTACAAACAAAATATTAGAATTCTAATTCCCAATATATTCTTTCTAACAACCAAATATAAGAATAATAATTTTTAACTCTATTTCTATCTTATTTTATTCCTTGAAAATAACTATTTTATTCATACTTTATTCAATTTTATTAATCAAACGTGTTGTTATAGTATGAATATTTTGGTTGTTTGGAGGTGTCAGCTTTTACGAAAAAATGGTGGTTTTCAATGACCTATCCCTAGTCAAAATCTACATTGATGTTAGTAATTTAATATTGTATCGATAGCAAATTAGAGAGATTAATTTGAATCGTTCCACATGTGAGTTCTAATCTGTAAGGTTGAGTAGCCTGCAGTTAGATGCACCGAGAAGAATAAGGACACACATTTCAAAATGTCTAAACACGGCTAAAATTCATGTTGGTTGAGTACACTGAATTCTGGTACCACAAGTTACTTTTTGTTCCTTCATATTGAGGCCAGGCATATGGATATTAAAGACTCTCGAGGAAGGTTTTAATAAGTCAGCTCTCATAACTTTCAATGAGAAATACGCATACTTAACCTTTTGTTGGTCAACATTGTCCTATGTACCATTTCTTTAAGAACGTTCATCTCTTCCATAACTATAAACTTCTAATTATGATCATCTAGTGCTCCTTTTATGTTTATCAGCATAAAAAGAAGAGAGAATTCTAAGTTATAATACCCTATGGTTATAGGGTGGTTTTTTGTAGAATATCCATTTAACGATGGATTGTTTGATATGTATTTTAATTCCTTTCTTGATAACTATAGGAATATAAGATTAAAATGCCTACTAGGAAAAAGGATTGAATTTCAACTAGGATTATCTAGTATGATAAAGGGACTATCTATCATAAATTCCGATTGGTTACATGCTAAAATAATGGACAGATGTTGAGCCTTTTGATTTGTTCATTTTTGAGTATAAACCAAAAACATAGTACTTGAATGTAGTATTTCTTCTCCCTTGTCTGAGATTAGTCCATGTTTGGCAAAAGTTGAATAGTGATATTTTTATTTTCAATATATTTTGTAGATTAACAATATCTTATGTACCACTTCTTTTATGAATGCTCATCACTTCCATAACTGTTAACTTCCAATTAGAATCATCCAGTGCTTCTTTAATGTTTCTCAGCATAAAAAGGAGAGAGAAGTCTTAGATGTAATATTTTATGATTATAGGGAAATTTTTTGTAGGATAGTTATTTAATAATAAGATATTTGGTACATGTTTTAATTCCTTTATGTGGTTATAGAGTAAATATTTGTAAGATAGTTATTTAAGGATGGAGGGCTAAGAGGCCCTTCGTGGTAGAAGGCCGCTGGCGTCCGGACGAGCGAAGGACTAAGAGCCTCTTGGCAGCGGAGGGCAAATGGCCTCCGGATTGGAGGAGGGCTGATAGCCTCCTAGCGGCGGAAGGCCGATGGTCTCCCGGCGGCGCAGGGCTGCTTCCCGTCTGGAGAAGGGCTGAGAGCCTCCAGGCCGTAGAAGGCCTTTGGCCTTCGGATTGGAGGAGGGCTGACAACCCCCTGGCAGCGAAAAGTCGCTGGCCTCCAGACGAGCAGAGGGATGAGAACCTCCTACGACAGAAGGCCGTTGGCCTTGAGAGCCTCCTAGCGGGAAGAGCGTTGGTGGCCTCATGGCCGCCATCCCGTTCTCGTTGGAAATTAGCTAGCAATGGTTGCGCCCTTCTTCGAGCCTCATGGATCTTTTTAAGCTTCTTCGAGCCTCTCTAACTTGTCCTTCAAAATTTGAAGATGCTTACTTTTATAATAAAGCTTGCACATGTACTGTTCCTCCAAAAGTAATGTGAGATTCTTACTTTGAAAGAATTATATTAGATTGTAGGCTTACTGTAGGGTCTGGCCCCCATTGGGCCCATAGTTATTGGACCGATTAAATCTAATTTTTTTACAATAAGAAAATAAAATGCTCGCAAAAATATATAATTCTCTCAAATCAATTGTTCTAGACCAAATTAAACATAATAATGATAATAATAATAATAACCTATAAAAATACATAAATTTAAGGAAATCAATTTCAAATGATATAATGAACATCAAAGAAGTGTATATATATAAATATATTGCCAAATTTCAGCTTTGGGCTTTCGTTTGTCTCCCTCATCTGCTACCTATGACCAGTGCCCTGGTTGCACCAGTGCCCTAGGTGCCTATCTTATTTTAAAAAAAAAGACACTTTATCAAGTTATCAAAATTGTTCATGATGTACTTCTTTAACTTGCAATTTTGTTGCTGACTTTTCTTTTTCTAATTTATGCCTCTGCTTTGTAACTTTGCAATTTTTATGTGCCTTTTGTGAGTCAAAATTATTCAATTTTGAGCTTCACGTGCAACACACATGATGCCGGAACATCATTAACGAGGTTAATCTTTAGATAAGTGGGAATGATAATATTCTTCCTAAATTCCATGTACTGTAAAAAAAGCCCTAAATAGTTTTTTTCAATTAAAAAAGGAAACAAACATTGATGAGGTTAATGCACTTGTGCTGGAAATTGCTTAATTTGTCTGGAATTGCAAAATTACAGTTGATTGCAAAAAATTTTTTTTAAAAAATACAAATATAAAATTGCCCGAAAAAAGTTGGCGAATAGAATTGCAAGGTCATCAAAAGTATCGAGAATTTTTGCAATATTATACATTATTCTACTGTATGAGAGAAATCAAAAATTGATGAGACAAATGAACTTTTCCTAATTGGATTAACATTGTTCCTTGTGTATTTGATAGCATTGCATATGGTCTTGATCACCGCCTTTATAGTTTTTAATGACAATCTACAGTCACATGATGATTGCAGCCTAACTGTGACTGTCACCGGATCCTGCCATTGTGTTCACTTGTGACACAACACAACTTTCATTGCTGCTCGATCACCCTGCTACTACCTGACTCAACCATTAGAGCATACTTTAAGGACATCCACATGACATTCTAATCATGCACAGATAGCCATACATAAACGCTAGCTCACGGCACTTTCACTGTAGCGGTAATTACTGGACTCCACCCATAGCAAATATGGCCATCAGAACCCCATCCATGATTGCATAATATTTCATACGAGGGAGGGAAGTTGATCATGAATAACATTGTTAAGTGGCAAACATAAGAATCGACAAAGCAGGAGCTTGGGACCCAATTTACGTTTCTGACTTGGACTACGTTTGGGTCTATGAGCTCTTAGTGAGTTTTTCTATGTTGACTCGCTTTTCCTATGCCTCTGATGGGTTCCTTTGATCAAACCACTGCACACAAGTCACCGGTTTAGTCTTCAACAATCATATGGCAAGAGTCCCATGTGTTCCTCCCACTACTCGGGGGCTCATAATTTCATGTTTTATTTCAACCCTGGTGGGGGTCCTTTTTACCATTTCTTTGCAGTAATACTTCATTACTAGTCTTCTGGAAGTATTTAGCTATGTAAGGTGTTCTTGCTACTTTACATGAGATACCATACACCTATGCTAAGTAGTTCAGAGTATAAGCTAAAATACGTGATCCATGTCACAAGATACGTGATTAAGTGATTAAGAGAGATTTGAACAAGTTGAGCAATATATATATATATATATATATTGGGGGGAGAGAGGCGGTGGCGAACGAGCTTCAGACAACTCTAGCTACACCTATCAAGCTCTCCTTCTTTTGTCAGTCATAGATGCCTCCTCTTTTGCAAACATTGTTTCTATGTGATAGAGACAGAGTGAAGGGTTAAGAGAGAGATGATGGCAAGGGCTTCGATCAAAACAATTTGACCACATCTCATTTGATCATCTATCTTTTTTTCTTTTAACTCTTCATAAAGAAAAGATAAAAGTTTGACTTAAACCCACTAAATATTTTGACTCATTTACCTACTTTGTGACTCTTTATTGTAAAAATTTATGAGGGCCATCACAATTACATATTTACCAAAAACATATGAATATAAAATGCATATTTAGACAATATTTTAATCAAATTAAAATAGTTTTTGAAAATTATATCTCTAACAACTTTTGTTATACCTTATTATAAAGTTAAGTACATAAAAATTGACCACAGTAAGAATCATTGAATTCATATAGAAATGGCATTTTGAAGGGGTATCATCCCTTTGTATCGTGTAAAAGCTAAGTAGTGTATCTCATCTCCATTTTGTCCCTCGACGCTTTGTGTTCTACAACCTTGGGAACTATGGTTGAAAACATATGCCAAGAAGCTACCTTTTACCTGGATGTCTCATAGGTTATATGTTTTATTGTTCTGACTATTGGTGCAATATAATGTTGCCAACTGTAGTACTAGGAGATGATTTTGAATGGCATGATGTCTTGCCTTTTAATATAGGTTATTAATGACTTGGATTGACTATTATCACCAATTGACTGCTATCTGCTATTGGTAATACTAATAGTGATAAGTCCAACAAGAATTTGAACATGCTTCAAATTTGGAGGATGTTATTGTGGTTGAGTAGAATTATGAAGGAGGGTTCATGCGATCAACCCCAAGTCGTGGGACGAAGGCTTTTTGTTGTTGGTGCATCAATTTGTTAGAGAATATTATGTTCCTTTATTTAGTTTGAATTGTTTTCTGATTTTTTCTAGATCATTTCAAGATATTTAAAATAATACTTGGCTTATTTATAGGTAGAGTATCAATTGGGATGCTTTTCTTAGGTATTTTTATGTAGCCAATAAATTGAGGCTTTGTATAATTTAATATACAGCACAATTCAAATGAATCCGTATCATTCCTCCTTTCTTAACAAAGGCATCAAAGTCTCGGGTCCTTTGTGAACCTTTCACTGCATACTATAGTCTTTAGCTGCCGGCAGGGAGCTAACCTTTTGGTATTAACTGCCAGACCTCACTAAGTATGTGTGCTCTATTTCTATTATTTGACTTCGACAAATTGGTAGTAAGTTGCAACACAAATTTGTCTTATTCTTTATTATTTTACCTTTTTAATTTTATTCAATCACATCATCTTAATAGAAGCCGATTCAGTTTAGTTAAATTTATTACTTTAGTGTTTTTAAAGCTACCGAGGTTTGCCAGCATCTAATCCATTGCCATTGGTACAATGTTTTGTTCAAGTTTGTCTCTCTCCCGTTTTGTAGAGACATTGCCCTGTTCTATTCATCTTGGTGCCTTTCCCTCATCTGTGACCTGTTCTCAGTCAATCCTGCTCTGGAATCTACTGGTACCATCATCCTCATTGCCCCTCGCTCCTCCTGCATCTTCTCTTACTTCTTCCTCTTTGGCTGCAACCGGTTCATCAGTCTCCATCGTCAATGTCGCCTTTTTTGTTTTTTAATAATATAATTCTTGACCCGTCTCTCTTAGCCTTATGACCATGTTTATTTTTTCAGCCCAACTCCATTTAGCCTCGTACTTTGTTTTTTTTTTCCCTCTCGGATGGCAAAATTGAGTTTAAGCCGAGCAGTTTCTTCCGCTTTAGAAGCCATCTTCGTCCAGCAGTCTTTGACCCGGTTCAAGTTACTCTTTACGGTCCATCACATTCATGATTCGTAGTCCAGTGACTTTTGTGCCACGGCCTAGCATTCCTTTGCAATCCTTGTTTCTTATCCAACCTATTACTTCACAGCCTTGATTTTGATTTTTGTTCAGTGTCACGTTGCTCTGTTCCAGTGCTCAGTTACGTTGGATTTTGAATTTTTGTTCCCAAATAGTCTCCTATTTGCTTTATTTCTGTTATCTTCTCCGTTAGATTCTGAATTTTGTTCATCGATAGTTGTGGCTGTTTCGGTTTATTTATTTTTTTTCCCTTATTTTTTGGCTCTATTTTAGTATCATGCTCCATTGCTTTCCTATATATGTTCCTTCACGAGAGGAGAGCTTTGAAAATAGACCTTGTGTGGCTAGACCTTGTGAATGAATTTTCTTTTTAAGTTGCTTGCTGTGCCATCTTGAATTTAATGGAGGATACTAGCAAATATTATTATTTCTTATGATATTTATATTCTTATCTAATTATTTATCTATTATTTTTAGATATTTAGAATAATAAATTTAATATTATTTAGAATGTTTTTCATATTTGCTTCTAATGTAATTTATAAAATTAATCAGTATCTAATGAGTTAATATATGACACAATTCAATTGAATCCATATCACATCCTGCATAATTATCACTTATATTGTCGTGAAAGTAGTTAAATGGTATGACGCTGTAGAAGAACAACTCTTGGGCATCGCCATTAGAAACCTCGCATGCTTTCTAGATAAAAACCAAAAATTTGAGTCTAATTTGAGATGTGAGGTGTAAAAATCAATTATTGATAGCATTTTCTGAATCATTTTTGCTTCTATGCAATCGTTTGTCCTCATAGTTATGGGTGTTTAATAATCTTTCACCTTATGATACATAATAACAGTGTGGAACACACCACGGACATTTTTCACTTTTCTTGTTTACTACTGTGTGAACTCCATTAAAATTTTCCATGGAAGTTATAACAGTTGCAACATTCCTTTAACTTAGGTCTATAAATTTTGGGCATTTTCCCATTCTCTTGGATATTTATTCGTTGGTGACGTTCAACAATTGAATAGGAGGCGTTGATGTTGCAGACTTAATTGGTGGAAGCTGCAGAAGCTCTATTTAGGCCTGTCAAGGTGGGGGAGTCAAACCTCTGTAGGACTTGGTCAGCAGTGCTTAGCAAATGCAAATCCATTTGGTTTTGATCACACTTTTACCCCACGTTTGATAGCCCGGGATAAAAATTCTATTTCGGGCTAATTCCATGGAAATTATAATGTCCGTGTTTATTTACAAAATAAGACGAGAATAAATATTTTCGGGAAATATTTATTTTCGAATTCAAACGAAAAAGTATTACCTAAGGATATTTGTAATATTTATTTCAAGTAACCTGTATTAGAAAATAATAAATAAATATTAATATTTTGGATTGTATTTTTTATTTTAGGTAGTATTTTATTTTTTTGTCTTTTAGAGATGATGGTGTATATTTTTATTTTTGGCATGTGTATTTTACCGTTGTATGTATGGCTGTATTTTGCGTGTATATATGCACGCCCCCCGGTTTGTAATTATTACGCTGCAGTGAAATGAGACGCGCATTCAATGTGCTCAGCTGTTCCTTCCAAAGCTCCGTTTTTTTCCCACGAAGGAACCCCGATTCCTTCCCCGAATACTTTTCGCCGCCTCCCTCGTCTTCGTCTTCCTCCCGTTCTTCGATTGTTTCTTACATGGTATTATGGCACAGAGCAATATTATCCACACCACCGCCGAACCCACATACAACCCAGATTATTATCTTCGCTTCCTAACCTTTCGGATCCTACAATCCTTTTCGATTGGTATAGTCCTATTATTAACCATTTATTATCGATAATTATTCGACTTGGTCCTGACCATGCGCCGTGCCTTGAGGGCAAAGAACAAACTCCCCTTTATCAAGGTACGATTCCTAAACCCTATGATCCCACCGATCCCCTTTTTGAACCATGAGGACGATGTAATGACATGGTGGTATCTTGGATACAAAACTATCACCCATCCATTAAATCCAATTGGTTTTTATGGATGATGCTTCCGAAATTTGGAAGGAGTTGCGTGACCGATTCACGCAACAAAACGGGCCCCGTATTTTTCAAAGAAAGCTTTGGCAAATCTTTTGCAAGAACAAGATTCGGTTAGTTTATATTATGGCAAATCAAAACGATCGGGAAGCTCCTCGTGATACGACCCTCTCCCATTGTGAAATAAGCTCAAAACTCTTGTTGAGCGATATCAAAGGGATTGTGTTATACAATTCCTTATGGGTCTCAATGATTCATACACTAATGTGAGAGACCAAATCATGCTAATGGACCCCTCCCCTCTGTAAAACAAAGTTTTCCATCATACAAAGACAACGGGAGCGACAACATCTAATGTTGTCTGCCACCCATCTCCAATGATGGCTTTGTTTACAAACGGGTCTTTAATTCCCCAAAGGTAATGTGAAAAATAACCAATACTATAAGGATCGGCCATTCTCATTGGCCCATTGCCGTGTCTCAGACACACCATCCAATTTTTTAAGGTCAAACTGCTCGGAGCCATAAATCGACATGTAGTTGATAAATGTTATCAACTCCATGGTTTCCCACAAAATCACAAATCGTATGGTAAGAATGGTTCAACCACTTTTTCGCAATCACTAAGTTTCACTGGTAAGGAGACAAAGTTGCTTTAACCAAAACCTAACTTTTTAATCCAACCAAAGTCTTCCTCTGCTCTGCATCATCAAAATTTCGTCCTGTACTCCTCCGGTGATCAACCCAGACAAGTAATATGCTGTTGATGTTTGTTCTCGTTATGCATATGACAAAAATAATATTTGGATATTGGGACACGGAGCCACGTTGATCTCGTGACTCTCTTTTACCTCCCGTATTTCCATTTCAAACTATGGCCGTAAGTCCCGGTATCCCACATTGGTGACGTGAAACCGACTCCATGGATAACACTTGAAAATATTTTATGTGTTCCATCCTTCACTTTTAATTTAATTTCTGTAAAAGCTCTTTCTCTTGGTTGTTGCATTTTCTTTGCTGATATTTGTTTGATTCAGACCTTACCATCTGGACAACGATTGTGATGGGTGAAGAACGAAACGGATTATATTATCTAGTGAATAAGGATGTTCATCCAAACACCTTGGCTGGCCTTCTCAAAATGTTCTTTTTATGACAATTTCAGAATTATGTTTCATTACCGCATAATTTATGGCATTCCGTGATTAGGACACATTTCACATTCTAGGATTCAATTGATACAAGATCCTATTGTAAAAGAAGGGTTACATTTTCTTAATAATAATCCTTGTTCTATTTGCCACATGGCTAAACAACGTCTTCCTTTCACTTCCACAAGTCACGCACACTTTTCGCCGTGGTGCATTGTGACTTAAGTATCTTATGATGGGTACAAGTATTTCTTGACTATCGTGACGATCTTTCAAGAAGTACATGGATCTATCTTCTCAAACAAAAATCGACACAAAAATTGTGCTTAGAAGCCTTTTATGATCTTGTTAAAACACAATTTAATGTCAACATTAAAACAATTCGTTATGACAATGGATCTGAACCTACAAGAACGGGTGGTATCCACCAACGCACAGTAAACACCACAAAAAATGGGTGTCGTTGAATGCAAACACCAACATTTATTAAATGTGGCTAGAGCAATTAGATTTCAGAAAATTTTGGAGTGACTGACTGAGAACCCCCACTCCCGTGTTGCAAAATAAAACACCATATGAAGTCATCTTTGGAATCAAACCAAGTTATGAACACTTTCGTGTATTTGGGTGTTTATGCTTTGCTTCCACTCTTTCCCACGAACGAAAGAAATTTGATTCTAAAAGTAGAACCTGTGTTTTTTTGGGCTGTCCTTTTGGTGTCAAGGGTTACAAACTACAGGACCTTGATAGCCATACAATTTTTAATTCTAGGGATGTCATCTTCCATGAAACACATTTTCCCTTTCAACAAGATAACACCGAAACAATTCCCAACGTGTCATCTAACGAACAATTCCCTAACCTGGCACAATACGACTACATGCATCCAACCACCATTATCGATACAAATCTCCCAACCACAGAATCTTGTAACAATGAGGAACCTAGTTTGAATCCCATCCAGGAATCAACTGGCACTGAGCAAGAAGCCCTTAATAATACACCACAATCTAGCATTTCTCCCGAACCAATCACCAACTCCCAATCGCCCACAAAGACAAAACTCCCATTCGCCTAACCACTAGAAAGGCCCCTCAATATCTAAAAGATTTTCATTGTAACCACACTAAATCACCCAACCAACAAGACCACATACCTCTCTGGCAACCCTATCCTCTTGAACATTGCATATCATATCGAAATTGTCCCCAAAGATATAGCAATTTTTCATCATCCATCTCCTCCCACACTGAACCACACACTTATGCTCAAGCTGTCTTTGATCCAAATTGGCGCAAAGCTATAAATGAAGAGTTACGCGCCTTGGAATCAAATAAGACCTGGATTGTTACCGATTTGCCCCCAGGTAAGAAAGCAATCGGATGTCGCTATGTCTTCAAATTAAAACTCAAGAGTGATGGGAGCATTGAAAGATATAAATGCCGTTTAGTAGCAAAAGGATACACGAATTTGATTACCATGAAACCTTTTCTCCTAGTTTGCTAAACTCACCTCCATCTTTAGCGGTTGGCTCCCATCAAAGGATGTCATTTATATCACTTTGATGTTAATAACGCATTTTTAAACGGAACTCTAAACGAAGAAATCTACATGAAACCACCACCGCTACACCATAACTAAACCCAACCAAGTTTTACTACTTAAACAAGCTTCCAGACAATGGTATTCCAAGTTATCGAGCTCCTTGATACTCTTTGGTTTCACCCAATCAAAGGCCATGACTTGTTCACTAAGCAAGACAAGAAATCCTTTACCACACTCATCGTGTATGTTGATGACATCCTTGTTGCCAAGAATCGCTGACACTATAACTTCCTATCAAAACTTTCCTTAATCGCACCTTCAAAATCAAAGACTTAGGGGTTCTTCCTTCCTTGGTATAGAAGTTGCTCGATTATAACAGGGCATCCATATCTCTCAAAGGAAGTACAACCCGACATCCCGGCCGATTCTCGTATCACGGGTTGCAAACCTCGAAATTACCCATGGAACAAAACTTGAAATTGAGTAGGGAAACGGAGTTGCCCTCGTTGATCCTAGCCCTCGACGCCTCATTGGTCGACTTCTTTACCTCACTATTACTCGACTGACATCGCCTATGCAACGCTTCAAATTTTAAGCCGCTTTATGAACCAACCTACCTCAAATCATTTACATGTGGCACACCAAGTTTTGCGATATTTAAAACTCAACCCTGGACAAGGAATGTTACTTTCGTCCACATCCGTAGATCTCTCACCTCCTCAATCACAACTGCGAGCCTTTTGCGATACTGATTGGGCATCTTGTCCCGACACACGTAGATCTCTCACCGGTTAATGTATTTTTCTGGGGGACTCCCTTATTTCTTGGAAATGCAAGAAATAGTCCGTAGTTTCTCACTCTTCTGCTGAAGCGGAATATCGTTCCATGGCTGCCACTTGTTGTGAATTATCATGGCTTCGTTACATTTTCCCGACTTGGTGTTTCACATCCCCACGCATTGCTATATTGTGATAATCAAGCCGCCCTCCACATTGCAGACAACCCGGCCTTCCATGAACGCACTAAACACATCGAAAAGGATTGCCATCTCGCTCGTGACAAAATTCAAGACGGACATATTCGCCTCATCACGTCACCACTCACAATCAGCTTCCACTCCCTTCACATCGGTTGAACTTTCACCTGTCCAAGATGGGCATTATCAATATATATGCTCCATCTTGCGGGGGACTATTAGAAAATAATAAATAAATATTAATATTTTGGATTGTATTTTTTATTTTAGGTAGTATTTTATTTTTTTGTCTTTTAGAGATGATGGTGTATATTTTTATTTTTGGCATGTGTATTTTACCGTTGTATGTATGGCTGTATTTTGCGTGTATATATGCACGCCCCTCGGTTTGTAATTATTGCGCTGCAGTGAAATGAGACGCCCATTCAATGCGCTCAGCTTTCGTTCCTTCCAAAGCTCCGTTCCTTTTTCCCACGAAGGAACCCTGATTCCTTCCTGAATACTTTTCGTCGCCTCCCTCGTCTTCGTCTTCCTCCTGTTCTTCGATTCGGTTTTCGTTTCTTACAACCTGAGAATTACAATTCTCGCACAACTTTTATAATATTTCAAAATTGTCATCGTTATTATTATTATTATTATTATTATGTTTAATTATTATTATTATTATTAGGTATTATTATTGTATATTATTATTATTATTAGGTATTATTATTACATATTATTATTGTTATTGTTATTATTACACATTATAATAATAATAATAATTATTATTATCACTATTCGCACATTATTTCCCATACTATTCTACGAACCAAATAATTGAATACTAATTTCGATCTTATTCTATTTCAATAACTAAACATGAGAATAATAATTTCAACTCTATTCCTATCCTATTCTATTCCCTGGAATAATTATTCTATTCTCACATTATTTCATTCCAACAACCAAACATACCGTTATTATTGGTACTATAAGTGGATTGAATCGAAATAATTTTAGTCAAACTTGAGTTATGATCAGTGGTGGAATCCAAATAGATGTAGCAATTAATCCCGGCAAAAGGTTTGTACCCAACTTTTGTCTCCAATCAAAATACTTAGCTGTGTCAGGTTATGTTGGTTTTGTACTTCGTACTCTTTGTTACCTTTATACAATAGGGTAAATCCTAGATGGGAAAATATGTGGAATTCATCCATGTTTTCCTATTTTTAATTTTTCATCGTCGAAGTAAATGTATATCCTCCATCCCTACGATTGTGCCCCCTCTGCTTTTGTACATCAGAAGTCATTGAAATCTGGCATCTGGAATTTCATCCCTTTATCAGTCTTAGTTTGCTCAACTTCATTATCAGTCTTATTCTTCCTCACTTTGAGTTAAACTGAGCTTACACCATCTAAACAAAAGGCTAGTATCCGATTTAGGTTTTAGATCTCAGTTTCATCAAGTAAACCCAAGTAATCCTACAGTAATCATAAAAAAAATGATCAAAAAATAATGATAGCTTTGAATTGATGACTGAGAATGAGGCTCCCTGATATCACAGTTTATTAGATCAAAAGAAGCTGCAGAGAAGTACTGTGAGGAAAAGGGGCTTATCTCAGTTTAGCTAAATGACAAACACTGGCTGCATCCTTTGATTGGACAGATGTTCCAATCTAAAAGTATCGCAAATCAAAAAACAACTGATACGTTTCTCTAATTTTCTTTTTTTTTTTTTCTTGTTTTTCCTATTTTTTCTTAGTTTGTTACTAATTTGTTCAATTTGTTTAGTTTGTTCATTTCGTTTGTTAGAATATTAGGCCATGTGCAGACCTACCCTCTTCACTGTATTTAACCCATCACTGCTGAACAGAGTAACAAGGAAGAAATTATTTGTCTCTCTCTCCCATCTTATTCTCCTATTCTCTCTGCTTTTCTCTCACCGTTTCCTCATTCTGCTCCATTTGGACCTCGGTCCTTTTCTTTCCTCTCTGCCTCTCTCTCTCTCTTTATATTTACCTCGGTCATTATCTCTCTATCTCTCCTTCACTCTCAATTCTCCCTCGAACCCTCTCTTAGATTGCTTTCTTATCTCCTTCACGCCTCTGCTCGAACTCCTCTCCATGCATTCCGATCACTATTTCAGCTGGTGTACGCATCATTTCCCCTCTTTTCTTCCATTTCTCTTATGCTAATCTCTCCTCCCTCTGTTTTTTTGCTCTGTTTTCACCGTTGTCCGTCGCTCGCCGGTGTCGTCACCACTCGAGCATGCATCATTGGTGCTCTCATTGAGACAAGGCAGAGGAAAAGGCGCTCGCAACTGAAGAACACGTGCTTGACGCACTTGACACTTCCATCGCAAAGCTGTCGACGGAGTTGAAGAAGGTGCAGATGCCCAAGCTTCCACCAAAGCACAAATCCAATACTCTCTTGATGAAATCTTTCAATCGCTCAACCGAATCGAGCAAAATTGGTCAGTAATTCCCACCACCACTGTATTCAGCCCATCTTAGACCACGATTCCACTACCGCATCTTCAAATCCCAACCCAAACTTTACCCAGGAAACTACCATCACCACCAGATGCCACAATCACTCTTCACCTACCTGAGGAAACAGAAATTACCATCGCAAAGCCTTCAAAGGAGAAAAAGGAAGCCGTGGCGTCCCTCCAGTACACAGCAGAACGATTCACTGCCAACTCGTCCGCAACCATGCATTTTAAGCAAACCGTTATTGAAATCCTTCCACATCCATCATCGTCCGAATCCAAGAAGGACAACGGAAGTGCTGAACTGGCTGAGAAGTTAAAGGAGATCGTGAAGGTATCGAGTATCGACGGTAGTGGCGAATTAGATGTTGTGCCGAAGCCTAAAGGACTACAACGCTCTCATCGGGTCGAAGCAAATTTGGAGTGTCACAAGATAACGGACCCGTTTCAGGGAACGAAATCTAGCACTATGAACTAGAGGAGTTTGAGGAGTGGCTTCACTGGTAGCAACGTTGATGATTCAATGGTGGCAGAGGCTTGGGAGAATCTGTTGTTTAAGCCTCACTAGACCCTTACTGTTCCAGCGTACCTGACAGTGTTCAAATTCCTCGCCACTCCTACGCAAGGTTTGATGACTTCTACTCCTTTAAATTGCTTCATCTCCCGGCCTTGCAATGATATCCGGCAAGAACAATTGCTATGGCACCTTGGGTTGTTGCCTCGAACACTTGGCAGGGCCAAGTTCGTGGAGGACAGAATAGAGGCTGGTTGATCCTCTGTCCAGCATCCACCATTCACCAAGCCATCACTTCACCCCAACACAATTCAACCGAAAATTTTCACTCAACACGTTCTTCCACCTAACTTACCCTTCTAGAAATTATTCTCTGCTGAATTGGCTTCACACAGTGAATATGGATCATGTTTCCACTGTGAAGAGTAGTTCACCCTAGACTATCAGGGTAAACCTCCACAATTATTAGGTAAGTTGGTTGAGGGCGAATACTATGCCTTGGATGTAGGCCCAAGTCTAGGGATCGATTCCAATAACTTAGATTTTCCGTTAGCAATTATTCAAGAAACCGATTTCTTACCTCAAATTTCAAAACACGCTCCATCCTTATTCCTTCAAGTGCTAGTGGAGAATACATTTGATACAGAACGACCCAATTTCCATCACCCCATATTCATTAAGCAACCAGCTAATATCATAGTCACTTTGACCAAACAATGTCCTATCCCTCCTTCGAGTCTCACTCCTAAACTGTCAATAAACAAATTCCTCATTGAGTTGCCTCACTCAGAATTTTCACTGAAACTTCATCACGGGATGGATTCCTTGCCATTAGCTTTAGAAATAGTTTTGATTATTACCCTCTATGTAATAGAAGGCCACTTGGCTCCTCCAACTTGGAGGCTGCTAGAACTTCTCTTGGAACCTTCCGTGGTTCTATTGGGGGAGAGGGGCTCAACTCATAATTTTCTTCAAAACCTATCGATTATTGTGGTTCTTTTGTTGCACCACCTATCGATGCTCGGGGAACCCAGCCGCTCGTGTATCCAACACGACTCCTTGGAGTTAGGAAAATTACGCAGCATGGAGAAGCTGGAAACCCAGAGGAGAAGGCTAATGGAAGCTGCTATTAAAACTAGTGCCCACCGACTCTTGCTGCTCTACCTAATGCTCAGCATCCTCCTTCTTGGCCTGCTGATCGGCACAACGACTCCAGGGGCTCTCAGCCAAACCTGTTTTTCCCGTCAAGCTGAGAAGAGAGGTGAGCTAACAGAGGAAAATGCTGAAGAAATTTTGGCTGATAAACCGTTAGAGAATGATCAGCATTCGTCTGAGGAAGCTGAGCAGGAAGTGCACAAGGAGCAACCCAACACTGAGGTTGAGAATAACGAAGGTGCCCAATTGTCCCTTGCTGATAATTCTTAGCCTGATGAAGCTCAACCACTATGTTCAGAGAACAACCTGTTGGAAAACACCAAGCAACCCTCTGCAGATTAGCTTCACCATTTGACTGTTGCGTTGCCTTTACTAGGGAATTATATTTCTGCAAACTGCAATCCCAAATCCTTGATTCAGACTCTATCCTGAGAGATGGAGGTTCATAATAAGGATGAGGTTCTTAGTGACAAAGGTGGTGATCCCATTCAATTTCTAGAGTACAGTTTTGGTGCACAAATTCAGCTCACAAGGGTGTTTGTCGGAATGCCCCTGCCTTCTCCTGGTGGACATAAATTTAAAGAAACGACAGTAAGAGAGAATGGGACTCGAAAACAAGTTGAGACTATTACGAAACTCATAAAGGAAGTCATGAATCAGCCGGTCAGGTCATCTTTTTTCAACAGCTACATCAAGTAGGCCCATCGCTTATGTGGACCTGTTGAAATAGACAGCCGGGGACTCCAGCCCATGATCATTAGCCCACTTTTCACTTTCAAGTAGCCCCAATCCATCAGAGCTATTGTGGAAGATATAGGACACCTCAGCTAGGAGCTTACCATTTCCATTGTAGTGGCAACTCTTTACCTAGATTTTTTCCCTCTTCAACCTTGAGGTCAATGTTTCCTTGATGAGGAGGGCAATGATACGTGCCTCTAATTTTTAAATTTTTCCTTTCTTGTTTTTTCTATTTTTTCTTAGTTTGTTCATTTTGTTTGTTAGAATATTGGGTCACGTGCAAACCTGCCCTATTCACTGTATTTAGCCCATAACTACTGGGCAGAGCAACAAGGAAGAAATTATTTGTCTCTCTCTCCCACCTTATTCTCCTGTTCTCTCTGCTTTTCTCTCCCCGTTTCCTCATTCTGCTCCTTTTAGACCTTGGTCCTTTTCTTTCCTTTCTGCCTCTCTCTCTCTCTCTCTTTATCCCTACCTCGGTCATTATCTCTCTATCTCTCATTCACTCTCGATTCTCCCTTGAACCCTCTCTTAGATTGCTTTCTCATCTCCTTCACGCCTCTGCTTGAACTCCCCTCCGTGCGTTCCGGTCACTATTTCAATTGGTGCACACATCATTTCCCCTCTTTTCTTCATTTCTCCTCTGCTGATCTCCCATCCCTCCGTTTTTCTGCTCTGTTTTCACCGTCGTCCGTCGCTCGCTAGTACCATCACCAATCGAGCATGCATAAACAACTGACTGGTCTTGATATTGCAGGCTTTGCTAGAGGATTCATGGGATAACTCTTTGACTTATGCTTTGGTGTTTGGAAGGAGGCCGTAGAGTACGTGATCAACCTTAACAATTCCAATCATCCTCCAATGACAAAGGTCCTATATGAAGTAGAATTTTTCAAACTAAAATGAGACAAAGAGAGGAATCTTGAGCGAGTTTGCTGGTAGATTCAAGATTAAAAGAGAAAGATGGGACACATAGAACTCCAGAGTAACGGATGCATAGTGTTATATAGCACTAATGTGTGTAACTAACACTAGCTTTGGTACTATTTGGCAACTAAATGAAATGACTTGGTTGCACCTGTCATGGAGCTCAGTATGATGTGTGCACAAGTTTAAAAGGAGAACCCATCCCAAAAGGATGTCCTATGGGGGGGGGGAGAGCCTTTCAAACTTGTAAGTCGAAGGTTTTATTTCAAACTTTTCAATATGGGACACGCATCATTCCTATCCCCTTTGACAGCCGTAGATTTCGGCAGCTACACTCTGCGGCATTTTACTTGACGGTTTTCACTCTGTGGCTTTCACTCTACGACGGTTCACTCCGCTCCAATGCATCGACAGCAGGTTAGTCCCTCCGCAGTTAGTCCTCTCCGGTAACCCTTTTTGATCAGAACTCTCTACAGATAGCCCTCTCCGAGTTGGGGTCGGTCTCAATAAAAGCACTATTGATGTGTGTACAAATCTAGAAGGAGAATCCACCCCAAAAGGACGTCTTATGGGAGGAGAGCTTTTCAAACTTATAAGTTGGAGATTTTGTCTCAAGCTTCCCACTGTGGGATACGGATCATTGGCCCAGATTACATTGGGCAAGTCCAATTTCAGTGTTGATATATATCTACTTTCAATTTATGGAGCTGCTATTGTATTTGGAGTCCAGTGGCTTGCATCCATTGGCCTTGTGCTTTTCGATTACTAGGCTTTGTGGATGAGCTTCAACCATGTCGGGATTAAGCTCACCTTGCACAGCATGCCAATAGCTTCAGTGGCCACTATGACCTTTGGCCAATTGAGAAGAGGAGACTCTACTCAATTTGTAGCTTCATAGTTCCAGTTAACCATCCTCCCTGCTCAGGGATCGCCCCTGCAAACTCAGCCAGTTCCTCCTGGTTCCTCCATCCAACTTCCTATGAGTATCCCTCCACAAATCTCTATAACCCTCAAAAGCTACCTCTCCTCCTATGTGGATGTCTTTGCCATTCCCTATGGATTACCTCCCCATTGCTCCACCGATTGCAGAATTCCTTTGAAACTCAATGCTTCACCGGTGAATGTCCATCCCTACCGATAGCCCCATTTTCAAAAGGATGACATGGAGAAGTTTATTCAAGAAATGTTGGATGACGGTATTATTCAGCCTAGTACTAGCCCTTTTTCTTCTCCTGTGTTGCTGGTAAAGAAGAAGGACAACAACTGAAGATTTTGCGTCGATTATCGAACTCTCAACGCACTTACAATTAAAGATAGCTTTCCTATTCCTACTGTGGGTGAATTATTTGATGAACTACATGTAGCTCGCGTGTTTTTCAAGCTGGATTTATGCATTGGGTATCATCAGCTGCGAGTACATGCCGAGGACATTCATAAAACAGCTTTCTGTACACACGAAGGCCATTGCAAGTTCTTGGTAATGCCCTTCGGCCTTTCTAATGCGCCATCCACATTTTAGTCTGAGATGAACTCTATTTTTCACCCTGTTCTACGAAAATTTCTGCTGGTAATCTTTGATGATATCCTGGTTTACAGTTCCTCCTGGAAACTGCACTACCAGCACCTCTCGCGCACATTACAGATTTTACAGGAACATTCCTTCTTTCCTAAACAGTCTAAGTGCAAGTTTGGGTGAACTTAAATGGCGTATCTGGGCCACATTGTTTTAGAAAAAGGGGTTGTAGTAGACCCCACTAAAATTGAGGTGGTGCAAAATTGGCTGGCACCCACCACCATCACACAACTGAGAGGATTCTTGGGATTAGCCAGGTATTACCGGTGGTTTATGGCTCATTACGCCCAAATTGCAGCACCTCTTACCCAACTCTTGTGTAAGGGTGCCTTCATATGGTCTCCTGGGGCCGAAGGAGCTTTTATGGCCCTCAAAAATGCTCTAATTGCCATGCCAATGTTGGCACTGTCGGATTTTGCCTAATCATTTGTTGTCCAGACTGTTGCATCGAGAAAAGGAATTGGAGCTGTCCTAATGCAAGCTGGACATCCTATTGCTTTTTCTAGTCGGTTGCTCTGTCTTAGAATGCAAACAGCTTCCACCTACATCAGAGAACTCTATGCCATTTTAGAAGCTGTCAAATAATGATGACAATATCATTTGGACACAAAATTTACCATCTTAGCCGATCATCAGCCCCTCAACATCCTGTTAAAACAAGCCATCCACACTCCGGAGCAACAAAAATGGATCACCAAATTATTGGGTTATGATTTTGAAATCGAATACAGGCCGAGCAAGAAGAACAAACCAGCTGATGCACTCTCACGGCTCCCTACTACTTCTTGCTAGGCCCTGAGTGCAGTTTCCAAACTAGTGATGGCTTTGCTAGGGGCCCTCCATAGTTTTTATAGCAAGCACGGCCCTTCCGTTGACCTGATCACCTCCATCTAGACTAGACCAGGGGACTTTGAACATTATACTGTGCGGGATGGGCTAGCGTTTACAAAAACAGAATCCTAGTACCCCCTAATTTTGCTTGCCGAACTGATTTTGCATGAATTCTATGATTCACCCATTGGGGGACATGCGGGGGTTCAACGAACTTATGCCCAAATCTCCAGTAATTTTTACTGGCCTTACATGCACAAAGATATTCGTGATTACATCAATCAGTGTTCCATTTGCCAACAAGTGAAACCTCTCAACATCGTCCCTCAAGGGGTGTTGTAGCCTTTACCGATTCCTAAAAAAATTTGGGATTCGCTCTCCATGGATTTTATTACACACTTACCTGTCTCCAGAGGGAAGACCATTATATTTGTAGTGGTTGATTGGTTGTCCAAGTATGCCCACTTTTCAGCTCTCAACACTCACTTTAGTGCCGAAGACTTGGCAGAAGTGTCCATTAAGGAGGTCTGCAGGTTGCATGGCCTACCAACCAAAATCATCTCTAATCAGGACCCTCTTTTCATGAGTAAATTTTGGAATTAACTATTCAAATTGCAGGGGACTGTCTTGTCCCATAGCAGTTCCTATCATCCACAAACCAACGGGCAAATTAAAATGGTCAACCGATGCTTGGAAGATTATTTACGGTGTTTCGCAGCTGAAAACCCAACTACTTGGGTACGCTTTTTGCTATAGGCCGAATGGAGTTATAATACCGCTTGACACTCATCAATCAAGATGAGCTCGTTCAAGGCTGTCTATGGCAGATCGCCCCTTGCTCTGGCTGACTATATCTGGGGCGCTTCCCCCATCACCACTGTTGATCACCTGCTTTCAACTAGAACCACCCTCCTGGATCAACTCAAGTCTAATCTCCAACGCGCCCAGCTCCTCATGAAGAATTAGGCTGATATCCATCGGACCGATAAAGAGTTCCAAGTGGGTGATTGGGTCTTTGTCAAACTTCAACCCTATCGGCAAGCCATAGTAGCACAGCGGCAATCAAATAAGCTTGCCAAGTGCTATTATGGTCCCTTTCAGATCACGAAATGTATTGGATTAGTTGCATATCGGTTACACTTTTCGGAATATTCTCGTATTCACAATATTTTTCGTGGGTCTTTGCTTAAGAAAAGCTACAACAGGCCCTCCAACCAACTGGGGGCTCTTCCACAGGACGTCTTGGGTTCCCAGCCTATCTTGTTTCCTTCTTAGCTTATTGGGTTCAGGCAAATTCTCTAGCATGGCAGCATTGTGCCTCAGTTTCTGGTGCAATGGCTGTGCCGGCCGAGGATGCTACTTGGGAGCCAGCTGCTGATTTTATTCAGGACTTTTCCTCCTTCAACATTGAGGATAAGGTGTTGTTTGATGGGGAGGAAAATGTTACCGGTCTCATTACCGACACTACGTCCGTGCCTATTGATCAGCCGAGATAAAGAAGAAGCACTCGCGCAATCCTACCGCCCAGACGATTTCGTGACTTTCTCTAAGAATTTCTATAACACACACTGGCACATACTTCACATACTTCACATACTTCATATACTGAATATACTTAATACACCACACATAATTCATACACACTAGCACAACTGAGCAATTATTGCATAAGGTTCTGTTACCTATGGTTCTGTTAGTATATTCTCCTTTTTCTATTTGTTTAACTGGTACTGCCACGTGAGGGATTCCTGTTCCTATTTCCCGTGCCCGTTTCCCGTTTCCCCTATCTAGTATATACTATTTGACACCAGTAACGAAGGTAGAAGATATTATCTACTTTCCTTACTCCTCGTCTCTTCACTCCAATGTCTTCCCTGCCTCCCTTCTCTTCTTCCCTCTCCCTCGGTCTGAACTCACCCTTCCTTGTCAATTTTCATGTGCTGATTGTAGTGTAAGGTGGTAGATCTCAGTGGCCATCATCTGATTGTTGGCAATTGCATCATAGTAAGTGTAATAGAACACACCATATAACAATATGAGATTCCTATATCTATAATTCAATGTTTTTATGTATATATTGGTGTATTACCATGTGAGAGTGTGTGGAAAATGTTGGATTTTGAGTTACTTCATTACCTAATGAATGGATCATCTGGAGGTTTCTTAGCTTTGGTGTGAGGATTTGCATAAGTGAAGAATAAAAGTGGCAAAGAGGGTCAATGTTTGATGGGTATCTAAAGGGCATTCATATACTGTTTATTGTAGTTTTTAAAGATTCTTAACGATGATAGCATATGAAGGGTTCGTGTGCATCACCTATACTGTCATCTATGCATGATGAGTGCTTGAAGAGTGCACGTATGCTGACACTATTACAAAATGTTTTGCATGATTTTAGAGAGAATTTGATAACATTTACAACGGCGTTGCATCAAGAGAGAAGGGTGAAAAGAGAGATAAGGATGACTTTCGGCATCCTGTTGAGAATTTATTTGAGTTTCATTGTTCGGTAAGCTTGGATATGCTACTCTATTTTGGATTTGAGGACATATTACTGATTAATTTTTTATTTTTTGGTATATTCTTCTCTTATAGATTGCGAGGTGTATTGAGAGTTTTATTTAATAATTATTCATTCGAATTGTAGTGAAGGACTCTTGAAGAGGGTTATATTTGTACCGAACACTTTGATAGTGGATTTCTTTATAGATTGTCTTGTGATTTTTCTATCAATTGAGAAATTTTTTTTACATAAAATATTACTGTGTAATTTTTGTCCTTAATTGTGTGATTTTGTTCCTTATATTCTCACGGTGTTTGGTGGTTGACAATTGATGAAGGGATTTGAGGGTTTGATTATGTTGTGTCTGACTGTGCTGGTTTTTGTTTCCAGAGAATCTCAACTGAAGAAGTATCTGTATTTATGGACAACTGAAGAACTGAGAGGATCCAGTTTGAGCCATCATCAAAACAGGATGTTGTAGCTACCGTATTTGAGTGAGAGAAGATGGTAGGTCCTAGATGATTTGATTCATTTTTCTGTTCAAAGAGTGAAGCTTAATCAACCAAAAGCGCCAACAGCCTTTGCACTTTGTATAGGCTTCAGCCCATTGAGCCGAGCCGGAGAGCTGAGCCGAGTGGCTTCTTCAAGCCGCATTTGAATCGGATTGCAGCCGACAGCTGCTTCTCTTCCTCTTCGTCTTCCTCGATTCATTTACCTTCTTCAACCGTTTAATTTAACTGATTGTTGAAGTATTAGTGGTCCATTTAGTAATGATGACTCTCCCATTAATGCTCTTATCGGTTCCTCGGCGGTTTGTGAACGTAACACCCGATTGAGGCATTTGATGGTTTTGCCTATAAATCAAGTGTTCTGACTTTGTCCCTGGCACCCAACTCAATCGATACACTACCTAGAAGAGTCAGGCGTGTCCAGAAACTCAAAACTAGCTTGGATCTCATATCCAGAAAACAGAGCAAGCAAATGGCCGGAGGTATAAACTCGATTCTTTATTCTACTTTCATGGTTGTTTAAGCCACATTATTTGCTAACATTTGGTACTAGAGAGAGGTATCGTCTTTGCCTTTGCCGTTCTGTTGATTTTTGATTTTCGTTCGAAACTTGAAAATCTTAAAGTCTCCATTTTTTTAAGATTCGATAAAAACGATCCCCGAAAATCGTTGGGAAATTAAATTTCCAAAATTTCCATGTATTTTGCATCAATTTTGGTGTTCATATGGTGTTGTTTCAATCGGATTTGTAAAACGGGTCGAATCGGGCGTTGTCGGGTTCGGGCAAATCTGACGAAGGAAGAAGACAACTTGAACGATGTCGTTTACTGTTGCTACAGTTATAAATGTCATCATTTTGTCTTCGGTTTTGTGTTTTACAACGGCGCTGTTTGGGGATCGTATTCGGTTTTTAAACGACGTCGTTCTGCTACAGTGTTTAAAAAAAAATAAACGCGGTTTTGGACTTGGGCCGTTTTCGTTAAATCCAAATCCAACGTTTGCGTCCGTCAGGCCGTCTGTTTGGCGCTGCCCATTTGGCGCTTCTGGCCCATCACTGTAACACTGCGGAATTTCAAAATGCGGCTTGAAGAAGCAGTGGCCGGGATTTGAACACGGGTCGTGGGGACGACGCCGTTTCACCGCTACACCGAACGCTTGATGGCGTTCATTTGGGCATTTAAATGTTTTTTATACATTTAAAACGTATATATATATATATATATATACACGTATATATTTATATATATATAATTATATTATTACATATAAAGAATAAAATATAATATTCAGAATATAATTGTATATATGTGTATATAATGTCTAATGATTAAAATAATTTAATTAATTGGGGATTGGCCACAGCGTCCTTAATTAATAAAATTATTTTTATTGTCACGTGTGATATAAAGACATTAATTATGGCTAATTATTTTTGATATAATAAAATTTATCCCACAGAAAATTTTATTATATTAAATTAATTAATCAGGATAAAATGTCAAATTATTTTTCTTAATTTGTCCATAGAGATTAAGAATTAGAATATAATTTGATAATTTTATCATAAAATTGGACATGAATCTACTTGAATTAAAATTTAGCCAACAGGTAATTTTTTTATCAATTGATTCATGATGTATGCTTTACATTGGTAAAACATAATTCTGTATTTTGTTAGCCTAATTTGTTGTATGTTAAGCATGTATTTATTTTTATACAGTTATTCAATCTGTTAATTTTTCCGACATAAGGTGAAAAATTTTTGAACTAAAAGGTGATAACTATAAGGTATGAAAGGAGATAATTCTTCTTCACTTATGGTGGATGGACATAGATTATGCTATCTGAAAAAATGAACTACCTACTCTTACTCTTACCAGCACTCCAGAAGATGTAACTCTTTATGAATGCTGGGAGCGATCTAATCGCCTCAATTTGATGTTCATAAAGATTAAAATTTTTGCTGGTATTCGTGGTTCTGTCGACCAACATAATAAAGTGTGGGATTTACTGAAGGCTATCGATGAGCAGTTTGTGACTTCAGATAAAACACTTATTAGCACCCTGATAATGAAGTTTTTATCTATGAGGCTCACCAGTGTTAAGGGTATGCGTGAGCATAAAATATAGATGAGGGATGTAGCAGCTTAATTAAAAAACTTAGAGGTGAAAATGTCTGAACCTTTCCTTGTGCATTATATTTTGAACACGCTTCCACCACAATATGGGCCTTTTAAAATCTCTTACAATACACATAAAGATAAATGGTCAATCAATGAACTCATGACCATGTGTGTTTAAGAGGAATGAAGGCTCATGATTGAGCAAAGTGAGAGCGTTTACTTGCTCAAAGAAGGAAAGTTTCAGACACAAGCTAAAAAGAAGGGAAAAGGTAAAATATCTCCTCAATCGATATCAAGAAGGAGTCCAAGTGCTTCTTCTATAAAAAGAAGGGACACGTTAAGAAGGACTGTATCAAGTATCAGAATTGGCTTGAAAAAAAAGGTAATCTATTCTCTTTTATATGTTATGAATCTAATATGGTTAATGTTGTACATAACACATTGTGGATTAATTCTGATTCTACAATCCATATTTTAAATTTCTTACAAAGCTTGCAAAACCTAAGAAAACCAGTGGGCAGTGAACAAAGAATCTTCTTCGGAAACAAGATGCGTTCACATGTGGAGGCCATTGGAACATGCAACTTAGTTTTGAGTAGTGGTTTTGTTTTGACACTAGAAAAAACATTTTATATTCTAAATTTTTCCAGAAATTTGATTTCTGCTTCAAGACTTGTGCCTTATGGATATTCCGTTATATTTTCAGATTCATTTTTCAGTTTATATTATAAGTCTGATATTATTGGGAATGGTACACTGTCTGATGGTCTTTATTATTTAAATTTATAAAATAATACCTCTTTCAATACTGTGCATGCAGATGCTGGTATTAAACGATGTGTTATAAATGAATGTTTCTCTATGTTGTGGCATAGGAGATTAGGTCATATCTCCATTGATAGAATAAAACGATTGGTAAATGATGGAGTACTTAGTACTCTAAATTTTACTGACTTTGAGACTTATGTGGACCGCATTAAAGGAAAGCAGACCAACAAGACTAAGAAAAATGCCAAGAGGAGTTCGAATATGTTAGAAATCATACATACTGATATTTGTAGTCTTGATATTGATTCATATGGCCCAAAATATTTCATCACCTTTATTGATGATTTCTCACGATATATGTATCTCTGCTTGATTCATAATAAGAATGAGGTTTTGGATGCTTTTAAATTATTTAAAATAGAAGTAGAGAAACAATGTGAAAAATAAATCAAAATTATGAGATTAGATAGAGGTGGAGAGTATTATGATAGATATACTGAAGATGAAAAAAATACTTGGTCCATTTGTAAGGTTTCGTCAAGAACATGAGATTGTTACTTAATATACTATGCCTGATTCTCCGGACCAAAATGGTGTAGCAAAAAGAAGAAACCGAATATTATTGGACATGGTGAGGAGTATGCTTAGTAACTCCGAGCTTTTAAAATCATTGTGGAGTGAAGCTCTTAAAACGGCAGTGTATATATTAAACCGGGTCCCAACAAAAGCTGTTCCAAAAACTCCTTTTAAGTCATGAAAATGTTAGAAATCGAGTTTACAACATGTACGCATATGGGGATGTCCATCTGCAGTAAGAGTTTATAATCTACATGAGAATAAGTTGGATCCAAGGACTATTAGTGGACATTTTATTGGATATGCTGAACGGTCCAAGGGATACAGATTTTTGTATTCTCACACCACTAGGATTATGGAATCAAGAAATGTAAAATTTCTTGAGAATGACTTAATGAGTGAGAGAAAACGATCAAGAAATTTGATTTCTAGTAATGATCATTTGGTTTCTCAACCCTCCACTTCAAATGATAGGTTAATTATTGTACACAACGTCCCTCAAGATCAATCTGGTGTTAAACAACCAATCAATGTCATTCCACAAAATGCTGATCCTATTCTAGTTGATCATAAAATTCAGAATTTGTCTGAAATAGTTGTATAACATACTCCTATTGAGGATGATAATACAACATTGAGAAGGTCTTCTAGAATGAGAAAGTCAGCAATCCCTGATGATTATATTATATATCTGCAAGAGTCAGACTACAATGTAGGAGCTAAAAATGATTCTGAAACGTTTTCACAAGCTATGAGTTGTAATAAGCCACAATTATGGTACAATGCCATGAAAGAAGAGATAAATTCCATAAGTTGCAATAGAGTCTGAGATTTTGTTAAATTATCTAAATGGACGAAAGCTATATGGTGTAAATGTGTCTTTAAAACAAAGAAAGACTCATTAGGCAATATCGAAAGATATAAAGCAAGACTCGTTGCCAAGGGATATACTCAAAAAGAGGGAATTGATTATGCGGAGACTTTTTCTCCTGTATCTAAAAAGGATTCTTTTCGCATAATTTTGGCATTGGTTGCTCATTTTGATATGGAATTACAGCAAATAGATGTGAAAACAGCATTTTTAAATTGTGATCTAGAGGAAGAGGTATATATGAAACAACCAGAAGGATTCTCCTCTAGTGATGGTGAGCAATTAGTATGCAAACTAAAGAAGTCCATATATGGATTAAAACAAGCCTTCCGTTAATGGTATTTAAAATTTGATAAAATTATCTCTTTATTTGGTTTTAAAGAGAATATTTTGGATCAATGTATATACCAGAAAGTCAGTGGGAGTAAGATTATTTTTCTTCTTTTATATATGGATGATATTTTATTTACATCCACTAATAAATGGTTGCTGTATGAGGTAAAACAATTTTTCTCTGATAAATTTGAAATGAAAGGTATGGGTGATGCATCTTATGTTATTGGCATCAAGATATATCAAGACAGACCATGTTGTATTCTGGGTTTGTATTAAAAAACCTATATCAATAAAATTTTACAGAGATTTAGGATGAAAGATTGTTCACCAAGTGTAGCACCCATTGTGAATGGTGATAGGTTCAATTTGAGTCAATGCCCGAAAAATAATTTGAAACGGGAACAGATCAAAAACATTCAATGTGCTTCCGTTGTTGAAAGTTTGATGTATACTCAGGTATGTACAAGACCTGACATAGCATTTGCAGTTAGAATGTTGATAAGATTTCAGAGTAATCCAGGTATAGAATACTGAAAAGCTGCTAAGAAAGGGATGATGTATCTTTAAGGTATCAAAGACTACATGCTTACATATAGATGGATCGATAATTTGGAAGTATTGGGGTACTCCGATTCAGATTTTGCTGGATATGTTGATTCACGTAAATCAACATCCGGTTACATATTTTTGTTTGCCGGTGGAGCTGTATCCTGGCGGAGTGCAAAGTAAACATTGATTGTTACTTTCATTATGGAAGTCGAGTTCGTTGCTTGTTTCGAGGCTACAAAGTATGGTGTATGGATGAGGAATTTCATGTCTAGGCTTGGAGTGGTTGATTCCATCTCAAGGCTATTAAAGATATTTTACGATAATTCAGCTGCTGTTTTCCTGGCTAAAAATAATAAAAGTAACAATCAAAATAAATATATCGACATTCAGTTTTTAGCCATAAAGGAGGGCATTAAAGGAAAGAAAATTGCTATTAAGCATATTAGCACTAAATTGATAATCACTGATCCTTTGGCAAAAGACATGCTACCATTGATGTTTAAGGATCTTGTAACAAAAATGGGACTAAGTTTTATTTTGTAATTTTTATTGTATAGACAATGATATTCGATAAAAATTCCTATTTATCTATTGTGATATTTCTCAAAATTGTGTACACATTGATTGATTTAAGAATATCATTAATTGTTGGACAAAGAATAAATATAGGGTTTATTTATAAAGTAATGTTACCGGATACAAACATGACTTGAGAAATGTAATATATTATAATACATGGAAGATATTACTCATTATTAGAGAACTTATCACAATGATTCGTATATTTATTTCTTGAGTTTGAGAATTGATGAGTTTGGTTATCACATCAAGTAAAACATGGACCTAGTGGGAGAATATAGGCTTCAGCCCATCAAGCCGAGCCGAGCCGAGCCGGAGAGCTGAGCTGAGTGGCTTCTTCAAGCAGCATCTGAGCCGAATTGCAGCCGACAGCTGCTTCTCTTCCTCTTCGTCTTCCTCGATTCGTTTACCTTCTTCAACCGTTTAATTCAACTGATTGTTGAAGTATTAGTGGTCTATTTAGTGATGATAACTCTCCCATTAACGCACTTATCAATTCTCGGCCAGTTTGTGGATGTAATATCCGATTGAGGCATTTGATGGATTTGCCTATAAATCAAGCGCTCTGGCTTTATCCCTGATACCCAACTCAACCGATACACCATCTAAAAGAGTCAGGCATGTCCAGAAGCTCAAAACTGGCCCGGATCTCATATTTCGAAAACAAAGCAAGCAAATGGCGGGAGGTATAAACTCGATTCTTTATTCAGTTTTCATGATTGTTTAAGCCACATTATTTGCTAACACCTTGTGCTTGAGTTAAGGTGGGCTTTTCAATCACTGCTTTCTCCTTTCAGTCACTCCTTTCAATCACTGGCATTCTTATTTAATGAATGTACATTTGTCCCAGATTTCTCTCATGTTTTAATCTTGCAAACTTAAAATTAGCGGGAAAGCCTATCAGCCTGTAACATTTTCCCTAGTATATGCTCAATTTTCCCATAGTGAGGACAAGTGTCTTTCTTTTTAACTGCTGCAAGTGCAGATGCATCAGGAACTGGTAAAGCAATATTCCTTGCTCCTCTTTGCCTTTCTTCTTACAATACCAGGGAGGTGGTTTTGTTCGTGGGAGGAATGAGATTCATTAGAATGATTTTATATTTTCACAGAAATCATCCGATCCCATAAAAAAATTGAGTATGCAACCGAGTTTTTGAGTGTCTCATGATAAGTACAGTTTCCACAAGAACAAAACGGTAGGTGCCTATAGCTGTTTAATTGATCTCATATGGCAGTCAGTTGAGTGAAATAATCTCTGACTCAAACAGACCCTAAAATCCCCGGCTGCTGTTGCAGGTGAAAAATCTTGACATTGTCAGGTTGTGCATATTGAGTCTTGAGTTTTTCGCAAACTTCTTTTTGCTGAACTGATATACAGGACATTGGTCACGATCCATGACAAGATAAGGTCGTTGCATCAAAGCCAAGGAATGTAAAATGGACGAGGTAGGCCGGGTGTCATGATACGTCCATCAAGAAATGGAAGTTTGTACTTGATTCGACAGCAGAGGTGAAGGAATTGAGGATTGAGGATATTCCAGTTGTCAAGAAGCTCACCAAAATTTTTCCTAATGACTTACTAGGGCTTACACCAGAGCGGTCGATTTCTCTATTGTGCTAGTTCTAGAACTGCCCTGATTTTTAAGGCCCTTAACCAGATGGTGCCATCTGAACAGATAGAACTAAAGACCCAGTTGTGAGAGCTTCTCCACTTGGGCTTCATACGGATAAGTGCTTCACCATGGGGAGCTTCAATCTTATCTGTGAAGAAAAATGTTGTCTCCACGAGACTTTGTATTGACTATCGAGAGCTAAATAAAGTGACGATTAAATATCTATTTTCGAATATTAGTGATCTATCTGATCAGTTGCATGGAGTGCATGTGTTTTCTAAGATTGATTTGTGTTCTGATTATCAACAATTGAGAATTAAAAAGTCAAATATAATAAAGATAGTATTCGAGGATTGGCAATCTATTCAAGTTGAGATATGGCAATTATGAGTTGATAGAAATGCCTTTTGGAATGACTAATACATTATTAGACTTTATGGACATAATAAACTAACTGTTCAAGCCTTTCCTAGACCAATTTGTAGTGGTGTTTATCGGTGACATCCTAATGTATCCAAAGGATGATGCCGAGCACAGTGCAGAGCTGGAGACATTGGGAAAGCAGAGCTTTACGGTAAAATTTTGGCTCAGTGAGGTTGCTTTCCCTGTGCCATGTTGTATCTTGAGCAGTAGTGTTAGTTAACCTTGTTAAAATATGAATGCATCAACAAACATCATTAAAATAGTAGCAGAGTTATCTGCTATTCCCGCTAAGTTCAACAAATGGAATTCAGTTGCACGGTCAAATAATCACAGCAACTCAACCTGTTCATACATTGAAGATGTAGTAGCTTGTCACAGCAATAGAAGTTGTTGTCATACATTTTCCTCATACACAGCAGGGAGAAGAGCAGATCAACTCATCAATTAACAGTCAGGATATTTATTAACAACAACTCAAGTGGCACAATAAAATTCTGTTATATTTGCTATCATCCTCATCTATCACAGTATCAGTTCAGCAAAGTGCACATTAAGTTCACTCATCAGCAAGCTGCTGCCATGTAATTCCTCGTCATAGCAACAGCAACATAAATGTTTCACCAAACTATTGATCTATTTTGTTATGCACCACATCAAAACTTTAACCATATTCATCAGCAGCTACACATGATCCAAGCCATACAACAAATTCTGATTGGACAATTAAGTTAGCCATGGATCAAGTCTTACAACAAGCACACATTGTGTTTTTCTTGTTTCAACTTTATGTACAAATGTAAATTTAGTTTTGATATATATTTATATTTTCTATGCCATGCTAGGATTAGTTTACTTAACAACTTATCCAATAGTTGTAATATGTTTGCAACTACTGTGTAAGTAATAGTTCCTGATTTCTCAATCACAAACGGCTCACATGAGCTAATTATTTACATACTCTTCATTTCTCTGTTTTCAGTTCTTATACTGCTCTTCCTTATTTTCTATTTCAGTTTTTGGATTAATAAATCACATGCTTCTGCTAATGATGTTCTTTGTATTATGTTCGTATATCATTATTGCTAATACTGAAGCTTTCCCCAGCAGTTTACACCAACTGAACTACAGAGCATCTTCATCACATTTTAATTTCTACCGATATGAAATTCAGATCATCAAGAACATGGTATGATTCTTTATTATAGGAACTTTATCATTTCGGATCACCTCTTCCTCATGCTTTTGCACGTTATTTTTAGTTTGGAACATCTCTAAATTCTCACAGACCTAACTAAGCTCAAGGGTCACTAATTAGGCAAGACCTACTTTATCAACAGAGGTCCGCAGTATTTTGGGATTGAAAAGCTGCTACTAGAGATTTGTGTAAGGCTTTTTCGGAATTGTTACACTGTTGATGAAGCTTTCTCAGAAGATACCAAATTCATATGGACTGTGAGGCGGGTTTCTAGGAGCTGAAACAAAGATTGATTTCAGCACCTACTATAATGATTCATTATTGGTTAGGTGAGTGTGAGGCATATTGCAATGCATCCTTACAAGGATTGGGTTATACTTTTATGCAGTATGGCAAAGTGATGGCGTATAGGTCCAAATAGTTAAAGGACTATGAGACAGACTAGTTATCTAACCCATGATACCGAGTTGGCAGCAATCATCTTTGCCCTAAAGATATAGAGATACTCTATGTATGGCAAAATGTTCACAACTTCATCAATCATAAGAACTGCAATTACTTATTCTCTTAGAATGAGCTCAACATGTGCCAGCGAAGGTGGATGAGCTTATTAAAGGACTATGTTTATGATATTCCGTATTAGCTTGAGAAAGTCAATATGGTAGTAGACACATTGACTAGAAGTCAGCTAAACTTGTAGCCCACTTGATGGCAAATGGAGAATGTTGAAAATGATTGAGAACTATCATTTTTAGCTCCACCCAAGGGACACCCAAACAATAGTGTCATATTTGTAGGTGTGGCTCATGTTTATTGAACGAATTAGGGAGACACTATGTGAGGACCCTTATGTTGATCATCGAAGACTTAGCGAATGGGTCTTGGGTATGGTTTCGTCTTGACGATGATGGCATCTCAAGATACAAATGTCAGATGTCAAAGACTTATGGAAGAAAATTCTAGAGGAAGCTTATTGATCCTAATACATGATTCACCCAAGGAACATGAAAACATACCAAGATTTGAAGATGGTGTTTTAGTGGATTGGACTTAAGAAGTACGTTGCTGACTACGTATCAAAATATCTTGTTTGTTAGCAGGTCTAAGTAGAGCATCAACGATAAGCTAAGAAATTGCAACCGATGCCTATCCTGAATTGGAAATGAGAACAAATCATGATAGATTTTGTGTTCGGACTTCCAAGGATAACACGTTTTCATGACATTGTTTAGGTGATCACCGGTAGATTAACAAAATTAGCTAACTTCTTAACTATTAAAGTCAACTTTTTGTTTGACCATTTTGCCAAGTTATACATTGATGAAATCATATGGCTGCACGGGATATAGATCACTATTGTGTTTGACAAAGACTCACAGTTTGTATCACGATTCTGGCAGAGCCTACATTAGGATCTTGGGACGTGACTCAAATTCAGTATAGCCTTCCATCTTTTGATAATGATAGTCAAAGAGGATCATTCAAATTTAAGAGGTCATGTTATGACTCTTTGTTCTATATCTTGGAGGCAGTTGGGATTTATTTCTACTGTTGGATGAATTGGCTTACAATAATAGCCATTAGGAGAGCATTGTGATGTCACCGTATGAGGCACTCCATAGGGGAAATGTAGATCGCCTACTAGCTGAGAGGACATCATAAACTAGAGTATCATGAGATCTAATATAGTACAAGAGACTATGGACAATATCATATTAACTAGGGATCATATTTAAGTAGTCAAAGTAGATAGAAAAGCTATGTAGACCAAAGGTATCATGACTTGTAGTTTGACGTCGATAATGTAGTATTCCTAAAGATTTATTCATAGAAGGGTATAGTGCATTTCAGGTTAAAGGGAAAGTTTCAACTATACTTCATAGAACTGCATGAGATCTTGGAGTGTGTTAGGGTGGAAATATTTAGATTGGCACTACTCCTAACATTGCCAGTAGTTTACAACATGTTCCACGTTTCTATGCTTTGCTAGTATATTCATGATCAGATGCATATGATTGACTATGCGCCACTCCATGTTCAAGAGTACTTATAATTTAAAGAGTAGCCAATCCAGATTCTTGACCATTAAGATAAAATCCCGTGGAACAAGACCATTCCAATTGTTAAGGTTTCATGGCATCACTACTAAGAGGGTGAGGCAACATGGGAGCTAGAGGAGAACATGAAGAAGTACTACATTTGTTTGAGATCCAAGATAAGTATTTTGAGGAAGAGATTCATTAAAGGGAGAGGATTATAATGCCTCAATATTTTAGATTTTGGTTAATTTGACTCCTAATTGGATAACGTCTTTATATATGAAAACAATGATGAAAAAGGAATTACACGAGGCTAAAAATTTACAAACAAGTATGGAATAATCCTATGAAGACTGTAGATAAATTAGAGTCGTATTAGAAATGCATTTTGATAATTTATCTAATAGATAGTAGAAATATTTTTGATAATTTATTTTATTAATTAGAATTTTTATAGATATTAGATTAGACATATACATGTAATTATAATTGAAAAATAAATACATTAAGATACTAAAATTTATAAAACCCACCTAAACCCTAGTTTTTCATTGAAAATCCTAAATACCTCCAAAACCATAATCCTTCTTGGATTGCGCAACTCCCTTCTCTTCATGTGCAAGTTGGCCGCCTCACCCCATTTTACCTTAATTAACCAACTTATTTAAATTAAAGAAAATGGGAAAAGGAAAAAAAAATAGCCTAAACCCTAATTCTCTCCCTCCTCCCCTTTGAAATCCAACCCTAGTTGCTCCCGCTCCACTTTTCCTTCCCATCTCTTGTGATGAACCCATTAAGAGAAGAGAGAGAGAGAAATAGAAGAGAGTGAAAGAGAGAGAACCCTTCATCTCCCAACTTTCTTACTCCTTAGTGCCAAGTTTGGTGGTGCCACTTTGGACGTCCATTAAGGGAGAAATTGTGGTGGCCGTATGTGCTTAAAACTTACAGCTTTTATGTATCTCGAGATAATCTTTTTGTTAATCAAAGACTCAATCTTTTACTCTTATTGAATTGGTTTTAACATGTTAAATTGATAATAAATAGAGTATAGGGGATGAATGATGAATTTTGTGGCCATTTGATTTGTTTTGCATTGATTTCTAGACAGTATTTAATTGGCATTTGAGCCAACATCCAAATGCTATACTATAATTTGGCTAGTGTTTGAACGTCACAATACTGATGGCTAAATCCACTTGTTTCTCTCATGATTATTAATTATTTTATGTCTTTACAATTCATATGATTGTATTCGACCTTGTTAATGAGAATTCCAAGATAGAGACCTTTTGATAGTACCATTTTATTACTTGATCTTCGTAAATTGGTGAATTTATGAAATATTGATGTGGCATATGATTGGCATGTAACCGGCGTGTGAGACCATGTTTGAATGCTAGAGACGAGCTCTAGGTAAATCGTTAGATTTATGGGCCTAGTTGCATTTTCTTGAGGATTCATTTTGGTGGATGTATTATAGGTGGGCTATGGGCCTTAGATTTTAAATACTATGAAAAAATGATGTTGTTTCATAAGACTAAAAGTTGATGTTTGATTGACATGCGAGGTGGCATTCAAACGTCAACCTTAATTTAGGGTAGATTTGGGTTTTAAGGAGATCTACAGGTTGGAGACCTAGTAGGATGTAGTTTTCAATGTTTTATGGTCTTTGTGGGTTAGTCTATGGGTTAGAGTGTTGGGTGGATCCCCATAGTAAAGTCAAGTTCTAGTGTGTGAACGACATGGTGTGGCATTTGAATAGAGTATTAGAGTGTCGATACAATCTTGATCTTATGTTGAAGATCTATAATGACTATTCTAGGAGCATGTCCAGTGTTTAGAGAAGCAGTAGAGCTTGATGGGGTCCCACATGCCAACTACTTAGAGTACTCGGTGAGTTTTTCTTGTGTTCTTTACTAATATTGATTTTCTTTTTATCTTTAGTCGAGTGAGTTGTCTTTAGCATTTATGGGTAGGTAAAGGAGATTGTAGAAAACTATTACGATATCAAATGTTATAAAACTTGTAAAATCGTAATATAATTTATAGTCATCCGATATTTATCTAATATCTCGATAGATTTAGGTCTAATTCCTAGTGGGATGTTAATAGTCCTGTGAATAACACATAACTAGATATCAAGAATGTCTCCAAAAGAGATGTAGGTGGACTTACTATTGATGATTCCTATACCCCGTGTGGGCTTTGGAGGAATAGATCGTAGTGGTTCTTGTACCCTAGGTGAGTGCTAATCATTGTCATTTGCCTTGCCATGTCCAACGTTAAAAATTCTTAATCACATACGTTCTACACTCAATGACAATTCACACCAATGTGGTCAAATCAGGATGAAAAGATGAGTTTTTGTAAATATGAATTACATTTTAATTATCACAAAGTATCACATATTTCTATTGTTTGAAACCAATCTCATGGATAAATTTGTTCAACCAAATCATCTCCTAACTTGCTTTAGTTATAGCAATAAATTCAGTCTTGGTGGTGAAGAGTGTAACACACTTTTAAAGTCTTGATTGCCATGATAATACTTCTTCTACACAAATGATCAAATTCCTAGAGTTAATGTCACCTGTCATGACCGAAATGGACTTGTAATTCCCGAAGCATAAGTATGCACTAGAAGTGCCCTGAAGATATTTAAGGATACAGTTCACTACAGAGCAATGTCCCTTCCATGGAATGGAAAGGAATTGGCTAATGGGAGTATGGAAACCCAAACCCATAATGCATGAACCCAATGTAGACTAACCACACAAAACAGAAAATTATAAATGACCATAATAAAATACATTATAATTTCGATATTCATCAAATATTCAACTCCTTAAATCATGAGGTAAAAACATGATGTCCAAATACAACCAAAATTCCAAAGGACATGACCATAAAGTAAGCATCCAAACTATTGTTTAGGAAACTTAAACCTCTCCACGTCAACATAAAGAAAGCTAGATGCGGGGATCATCTCAACTTGTTTGCTTCTCAGCAAATGCACTGATCTCTAACTAGTTATATAGTCCTGAACTACTCTGGATCTAATAAAACTCAAGAGTTAGTTAAAAACTCAATAAGTAATATAATTAACAATATCCATAAGTAATAACTATCTTGGATAATAATATCAAGGTATGCAAGAATAATCACAATATCATAGAATTCAACCATACTATATTTGAGATACTACGATATGTTATGTCATGTCCCAAAATTAAATTTTTTATTTCATTTATATACATATATACTTTTAATACCTGAAAGTTTCTAAAATCAGACTTAACCTAAAGTCGGGTTGGATGTGAACATCCAAACTCAATCATCAAAAATACCCTGACTTAAGCAGGCATAGTACCAACTCCAAACTATCTATCTGGTCTCAAAACAATAATATAAAATATGATAAAAACTCAAATCATATCCACAAGGAAAAGGCTTCTAATAAAAATTCTAAATCATCATAATAAGCCTGTCATGTCTAAAATATAGAGAATATTTTGAAACAATGACTACCAAAACAAACAAATAATGCAACATCCTCAACATGCTAGTCCCGATACAAAACAAATACAAATTCTAATACAATTCTAAATATTAATACAACCGATCCAGATCTTCAAGTTATCCTTCATCTGAAACCTACAAGTCTTTAAGCCCTCTAATTTAAGAATGTTTGAAACATTTCCAAAACATTAGCTAAAAACTCAGCACGTATATGTGCATATATTTGATAAATGTAGGTCCACAAATCAGAACAAAGTAGCAAAAACAAAAACATATGTGAGAATCTAAAACATTTCAAAGTATAAATGTTTCAATATTCAGATATGTCAAATGTCTAATTAGCAAATGTTTAAATATGATTTCGTACACAAAACTTATAATTTTGTAAACAAATACTAATAGTCAAAATATATAAAAATCATCCAAAATTCTGAATCATAAATCTAAGGGTCGAAGTCTAAAGTCTAATCTAAATCTAGATAACTCTAAATAGTGGTTAAAATCTGTAAGTTTTAAAGTCAAATATCTCAAATATAAATCAGATATAGATAAAAATATCAAAAATCTAAAATATATTAAAATTTGAGAAATAAAGACCAAAAAACTAACTTTAAAAAAAGCTCATACATATTCTTGATAATTTTAGGTTAAATTACTATTATTTAGACTCATAGATGGACCGTCTATATATTTATCCCTATAAATGGTGTCAAACGTCACTTTCTTTTGTCACACGTAGATGATAAATGCAATATTCAAGTTTGTCTGGATATGTTAAGATATCTGAATGTATTAGTTCCGTTCAATTATTTACAATAGTCTCAATAAAATACTAAATCAAGAGACTCTATAATAAATGTTTAAAATTTTTCTCCTTGTTAAAAAATTACAAAACTTTTACTCTAAAAAAGTATAAATATAAAAATTTTTAATATTTGAAAAAATATAAATATCAAAATAAATAATAAAATAGAATTTGATCTGAAACACATGTATAGACCATCATATGAAAAGCTCGAATGTGAAATTTCATGACTTTTATTTCACACACACGCATATATTTGAATAAAATACCTTAAATGTTTACTCATTTAGTTCAAATCTAGCAAAATCTTCCAATGTTTGATGAAATTAAAATAAAACCTCAAAACAATCGATAAAAACCTATGTATGTATACATATTCAAGGTAAGAGAAGTAAAAGATAGTATACATGTATGAAAACCCTCAAATGTAAATAAAATTAGAAATAATCTGTAATAAATTAAAGATCGAATTTAAAAATACTTATTTTGACTTGTAAATCTAAAAATTGGACCAAATAATGCTTCAAAATCACCTTTCTCCTCTTATTCGTTTTTCTTTCTTTTCTCTTTTCCCCTCATTTTTTCTATTTTTTTTTTGCAAAAAGTGCCAAAAATACTATCAATGCCACTTGTATAAATCAATCGGTGCATCAGCGTGGTTAGACAAACATCAGGCACCGCTCAAACCCTCCGGTGTGGACAAGTGTTGCTGGGTGCCCTTCAAATGCCATACAATATGTTTGAATTATGTATGAGTGATTTAAATATGCTTCTCGAGTGCACACAATCTTCCTAAAATGCACTTGATCGTGCATCAAGCACACATTACAAGGCCCCAGGCCTGATGCTAATATTCAATTTAAATTAAATTTTATGGTATAATTATTTTTAAATTGACCAAAAATAAATTGATAACATCAAAATCAATTAATTGCAAGTCGGGCATTACTCGTCATAATCTCGATGTAAGAATAACTACATGGATTGACAATCGAGGGTTTCCTTATGCCTGAATACTGTGAATATGATGGGAATTTCATAAAATCTAAATTTTAATGAAAATATAGATTCCATAGAACCAATTTCAATTGAGATTTCTAATATATGAGAGATCTTAATAATCTAATTAGATCCTACTTTGTCATTGTGAATCAATGGCTATGTGTTCCAGCCTCTGACAATTGGGAAACTACTATGAGATAACCAAGACTAGCCAACTTGACATGCTACAAAAACAATGATCTCCTATGACTTTGCCACCATAAATGAGCAAACACCTTACACGTGTATTCCTCGCCACATTAGGTATAGGAATTAACATGCTGGAGTCCTTTTTACCTACATTGGTATAGGAATCACTATACTCTATGCCTCGTCACTCACACTAGGTACAAACATTTCTATAATCAAATCCACTTAGCCCACTCTAGGTATAGGAATCATTGCACTCAAATCATCTACAGCTACATGAAGTATAGAAATTGCCAACCTCATGTTAAACTCAGTATTCCCTACCGTGACATCTCATGATATCATGTGATACATAGTTTATAGAATTATAAGCATCTATTTAAGAAAATTCTCCTCAATTCATTGAGACATGGATTAGATATCAGCCTTTTATCAACTACATAAGGTTTTGCAGGTTCCATATTTTTTAAATTTGTGGTGCTTTTGTATAGCTTCCTTTACCCTAACTATGGACACCAATGACATATTCATGCATCTAAGGATCATGCAAAAAAGATCAACACCAAGAAAGGACAAGAGAAGACTCCCTAGACACATTACATACCTCATGGCGCTCTGTTGGGCCCACTACCATTATACACTATTGACATAATGCTAGAACAATCATCCTATGCACCTATGATCTAGACCAAACTGACACTTTAGTCATCCGGCATTAGAATAGTCATCAATGAAAATAATGAAGTAAAGTATACCACCAAGAGTACTCATATAGCTAAGCCATTTGCACCACAATAGAAGGGACTCACCTCCATTAGCCATGTTCACATCACCATTTCAGCCAGAAGTTTGCAATGCATATAAGTTTGATAACTTCTTCCCATATCACTAAAGACCTTCTAATGAGTTTTTTTAAGCCCTCATAGAAGGTGTTGTAATAACCTTCATTATCAAGTTTTCTAACCAATATTAGATTGAACTAAATATCTAAAATTCATCGCACACCCTTCAAAGTTTGTCTGGTGCTAGATTTGGTTGTTAAACACACATTGCCATATCCCATAGTCCATGACAAGTCATCATTTTTCATTTTCAATATCTTAAAATCACTAGACAAGTAGGATATGAAGAACTTTCTAGTCGATATCATATGGAGTGATACGCTAATATCAATGTCACAACAAAGCCTAGTATCTAAAATACAACTCAATATACATGAATTGTGGAGAAAAATCTTAAATATCATATTTGAAAATATCAAATAGATAAAAACATCCACCATCATTTCATTAAAATAAAGTAAAGCAGCTATAATAATTGTATGCTAACAATTTATGTCATGAAACACCAGTATATCATAACTTATGATCTTTCGAACATAATACAAGATAATAAAATATTAAAAAAATCAATCTAGAGATTTCTCTTTGAAATTTGAGATAGCCATGCCTTTATACATTTAAGTCTCCGAAAAACTTAAAATTACTCTAGCAGAATCCAAATAAAACAACAGGAAGTGATCCAAATTGTGACGACCCAAATTCTAAGTCATAAAAAGTCCCAGTCATCGAGTCGAAATAATTAAAGGATTGAGAAAAATTGAAGGATATTCGAAAAATGTATTAAGAAAATCCAAACCAGCTTTAGAGCATATTTTGAAATCGAAAATTATTTCCTAAACTTGAAGTTCAGCGTGGTTTGGTGAGGCTGAAGTGGCCTGACGACCGGAGTGACCTTTGTATGAGAAAAAAAAAAAAAGAAGCCCGTCTTCTCTTAGCGTAAAGGAAGTCCCTCCTCTTGTACCAAAATGAAGTCCCTCCTCGTGTGCCAAAATGAAGTCCCTCCTCTTGTGCCCAAAGGAAGTCTCACCTCTTGTGCCCAAATGAAGTCCCTCCTCGTGTGCCAAAAGGAAGTCCCTCCTCTTGTGCCCAAATGAAGTCCCTCCTCTTGTACCAAAATGAAGTCCCTCCTCGTGTGCCAAAATGAAGTCCCTCCTCTTGTGCCCAAAGGAAGTCCCTCCTCTTGTGCCCAAATGAAGTCTCTCCTCGTGTGCCAAAATGAAGTCCCTCCTCTTGTGCCCAAATGAAGTCCCTCCTCTTGTGCCAAAATGAAGTCCGGCCCCTTAAGAAGAAAAGTAGTCCGGCTTTTCAAGTAAATAATGAGGTCCGGCTTTTCAAGTGAATAATGAGGTCCGACTTTTTAAAAGAAGAAATGAGGTCCGGTCTCCTTAAGTGAATAAATCAAGTCCGGCCATGCACTGTTCATGTTAAAATGGGTCAAGTCCCTATTGTGCATATTAAAACCTCTTTGGCTTTGTGCATATTAAAATCAGAAAAGCACGAAGAAAACAACTCCATTTTGAAAAGAGGTCCGTCCAACCCGAACATATCAACTTCGGCCATTTACATGAAATAATCCAATAGTTTTGCATAAAATAATCAAGTCCGCCCTTTTCAAAGAATAATCAAGTTCGACCTACCTTGCAAGGAAGTTAAAGAATCATCCGGTTTTCTAAGTGAAGAAAGCCGGTTTCCTTAAGGCGAACTTTATTATTTAGTTAGAATCTAATTAGGCGGCAATTAGGCGGCGACCAAATAGAGTAGGTAAACCAATCATTACTCCACCTACCCCGAAAAGAATTACCTAACCCCGAAAAGAATTATCAAGCAAGTAACCTACCTCCACTTACCCACCAATCCCTCTCCCCTTTATATAACTTTCTAGTGTGAGTTTAGCGCCAAGAAAAATAAGGAGCGAAGAAGAAGGGAGTGAAGAGAGAGCTCCAAGACAAAAAAACCGAAAGCCCGTGCAAGAAGGGAAGGAAAATTGAGTCAACTCCAAGTGTACTTCGAACGTCAAGTTTATTACAAGTATAATTTGCTTTGTTTCTAAATTCATGTTACATGCAAGATACTTGGACACTACTTTTAAGTTCATGCACTCTCGCTTTGAAATTCATGCTTTATTGCAAGTTACTTCGGATGTCCAAACTTTTAAGTTCATGTTTTGAAAATATTGAAGTATACTGAGAAACTACTAAATTAAATATCCGCCTTAGGTAATGTAAAACGAATTCGGCTCTTAATGTAAAACGAACTCCGAAATGTAAAACAAACTCCGCCTAATGTAAAAAGAACTCTAGCTTTTATGAAAGAAAGAACTCCGGTTTTTAAGAAGGAAAAGAACTCCGATTTTAATGAACTCCGTCCTTGAGAAAAATTTGCTGCCCCTTTTAATGAAAATACACTCCGTCCGATAGTAAAATGAACTCACCCTTTTAATGAAAATGCACTCCGTCCTGATTGTAAAATGAACTCCGTCCCTTTTAGTAAAATGAACTCCGTCCTAATAGTGAAATGAACTTCACTCTTAATGAAAATGAAGGTCAAACTTTGAGCTCATATAAAAAAGAATTCGTCTTTAAAGCAAAATGAACTTTATTTTAACATGAAAAGAGCTCCATCCTCACGCTTTTTGAACTCTAGTTTTTCTTTAAAGAGGAACTCCGGCTTTTAAAGGTAAAATTAACTCCGATTTATTTACACGAAAAAGCTCCGTCCTTAACACGAAATGAACTCCGATTTTTTCTCACAAAAGAGGAACTCCGAATGAAAAACGAACTCGGTTTTAATTGAAAAAGAGCTCCGTCCTTAACGTGAAAATGAACTCCGGCTTGTATTGAAAATTGAACTTGATTTCGTACGGAAAATGAACTACGGCATACAAAATGGCTTTCAAGAAAAGAAGTGTTCCTATATTTTAAGACCCGGGATTGGTTGATAGGTTCTCCGGCATGTCTTAGGACTTTTCGGTTAATCGAGATAGTTCTGGTCCATGGAGTTATTTTACTCAACCTTCCCTCCGTCTCTAATCTGGAATTACTTCTTTTTATTTTCCTACCTTCGGGAGGCATACGTTTCTTTCCCGTGAGATGGGATACCCATATGACAAGACTTTATTTAGATTGTGTGGGATGAAAACAATTTATCTCGATTATTTATCGCCTCTAGGGTATACTTATCTAATATGATATGAAGTATTGTTTATGTTTTAATATGTTATATTACCGCACTTACTTCCCAATATGAAGTACCGATTACCGAATATGAAAGACCGTTTACGGATATGATAGGTTAAACCATTTATCATACCGATACCGATATGTTCTGTTACTATTTACCAAATTCATCGTACTCAATTACCAATTTTGAAATATGGTACCGCTAATGTATGTTTTCTCTATTTCTTGAGCATTAAGATTACCGTTATCGCTCAATGCATAGTTACATGACCATTCATCATCGCTTATTATCCATGTGCATGTACCTTGTTGAGCCTCGGCTCAATAGTTTTATGTTTTTCCCCAATGAAGCTTTAGAGCTTGAATAGTGATTAGAGCTTGTTATATTAAAGACTTTGGAAGCTTATTTTGGAGAAATATTATTGTAATGACTTGATTGAACTTTTATGGTTAAACATTTTGGCTATATACTCAGGAATGAATATTTTGGAATGAATATGAATGCTTCCACAAGTGTTAGTATAACTTCCGTTTTACTTGTATATGGGTCCTAGATGGCATGGTCCATCTTCGTCAATCGGTTTAGTTGGGTTTTCAATTGTGTCAAGAATGACGGAATCAAAAAAAAAAATCCGTTCCGTCACACAAATGCCCTGTAAGTTATATAAAATCGTAATATATGAACAATATATAATATCATGCTCAACTCAATAATAAATGTACACAAAGATACAATAACCTACAATCCAATAGGAAAGAGACCCAAGATTTTCACATAATATTAATAGATAATGGATCTATAAATCATAACACAATTAAGGTTATAAAATTATATGAAAATTGCAATGAAACCTCCATGGACCTTAATCACCATCATAAGAAAAGGCTAACATATTGACTCTCCCACTTATCTGGGTAAACTAATATGAGGTTGACTGACATCCAAGATTATGCATGGAACCTCCTTAACCTAGTCTCGTGGCGTAACCATGTTCAGACCTAATATTTCTCATCAATGTCATCCGAAATATAATATGATAGTTACATGGTTTAAGCATCCCACTACAAAATCGTGACCACAACATTTATTGGGTAAAAAATAAATATCAAAAAATATCAACTGCACAATATTTGGGCAATTCAGGGGGCACTTGAATCAACTGACGATGCTTGACAGTGTCTTGACCCCTATATAAAGAGTGGGTCCCCTACCCTCAAAAAAAAAAAAAAAGTAGTACCTATTATTAGATAATTAAGCTCTCTTGCCACTGCTATCGAAATGGAAAGAACTGTATCGTCCAACCCCTTGTATATCGATTGAATAAAATAGTAGCAAATACTATTAGTGCTTTTTCCTTCCTATCCCATATATTTAGTTTTTGGTTCCCTGAAAATACCTAATAATTTTGAAAGCAGCATTTTAACGCTCTATGCTTGTGTTACTTTTGTATCCACCTAGTAGACCCACAGCATAGGCAATGTCTGGCTGTATATACGTCTGGACATATATCAAGCTTCCAACTCATAATCCTTGAAACCATGGTATTTTCATATAATCTTCTCTACTTTAACTATAGCCATAAGTCAAATGAAACAATTTTAGTAGTCGAAATACAAGGATCAATGAACAAAGACCAAAATCTAAGAATTTTAGATAACTCCAGGACTTAAATATCAATATGCTAGACTGGTGTTTGAATGATAGGTCAAACAGGCATAGGTTTGAACATCATTCAAATGCAATAGACCATAAGAGTTATTTCAATTTCCAAACAAGTAAAATTAAATAAAGTCAATGAGAAACTACTAAAACTTAAGGATCAAGATTTAGGTAATGTCTACAAAGTCTTACAAATAAGAAATAATCAAAAGTAACTATGGAAACTAATAGAATGAAAATAGAAATTGTATACTTCAGGAACTAGATAAAATTATCCTAATAGTCATTGGGCATTTGAATGCCACTATTAAATGCCCAATAGAAACAAGACATAAATGACTTCAAATTCAAATAATTCTTGTAGATACTTGGAAAGTAAGATAGTAATAAATATTATCTGGTCAAATACTATAAATCAAACTGATCATATACACAAAATTGATTACAGAAACTTTGATTTCAAGTCTAGTTCCATATTCATGCTTTTTTTCTAGTCTTTCTTTAATTCCAACATTTATGTTTATTTTTCACTTAATTATTACATATAATTTGAACTACTACAATTTCCTAGACTTTGTGAATATCATAATTCAAATTGAATTAGAAAAATATAGAGAATACTTCAATTTCTCAAAGAAAGAAGGGGAACTTCCAAGGATAACCAAAGAAAGCAACTATGACTGACTTGGTTGATAATTCTTGGTTCCTTAATCTTAAGATTCCAAAGTTTTTTACTCAACCTTCTTCTTCAAGTCTCTAATCTTCTTCTCCTTTTTTTATATTTTCTCGGTCCTTCCTTGTTTTCTTTTAGGAATAAAAGGAGATCTTTATTTATAGAGCAAGATGAAAAAACTACTTCCCTTTAATTCTAAACTAACTTATCTAATTTTCATTATTAAGCTTTATTTAAATAAATAATTTCTTATTTAATCCAATCCATAATGAAAACAGTCAAGAAGTTAAACGCTTTCAAAATTCACATGAATATTGATTTGCCATAAAAATTATCAAATTGACGTTCAAGGCATCATTTGAGTATTGGCATGTAGTCACAATTATCATCAATTCAATAATGAAATATCATTTAAATTCATGATATCATTAATAGTTTTAAGTTTTCCAAAGTAAAAAATATCTAGGATATTATAACCCTACACCCTCGAGAAAAACTCATCTTCAAAATTCTTATCTCAAATTTCAAATAAGGAAGGATATTTCTTCTTAATATCTTCTTCAGTTTCTGTCATGGTATCTTCATCATCTTGATAACTTCAAAATACTTTCACAAGAGGTATAATCTTATTCCAAATAACTCAATCTTTGAGATTAAAAATATGAACTTGATGTTTCAACATAAGTCAATCGTCAGCAATCTGCAATGTCCCCCCTCCTCTAGGTGTTGGATGATTAGAGTGGCTTATTAGAATAATAGAAGTCTGAATGGAGACCTCAAAATCAAAAAGGTGAAGCGGCTTATCAACTCACATAATCTCCAAGTGTGTGAGTGCATTAAAACCAAGGTTAGATCTTATAACTCAAGTGTTATGGAATCAGGGATTGATGGTTCCCGGATATAGATTATGAATTATAACCCAAGTAGCAGTAGGTGTATCTTGGATTGGGTGGGACCTTAATCAACTTGTTTTGTGTCGGCACAGAACCAAAGACCAAGCTATTTACTGTGAGTTTGATGTTTGCTGTGATGGATTGGTTTTTTGTCTTTCTTTTGTTTATGGAGCCAATGATGCCATGGAGAGACATCAGTGCTAGAGTGACTTGGAGGAGACTCCAATCCAAACCCATGGTCGGTCATGGGCTATTCTGGTTGACTTTAATATGCTGAGACATCAGAATGAGATAGTTAGTGAAATTTTTTATGAATGTGCGAGTAAACTGTTTAATCAATATGTTATCTCTTGTAGGCATCTAATCTCTATTTTAGTGGGTGCTTTCATATGTGGAGTAATTGTAGGGACATTGATGAATATTCTCCTTATAAACTTAATTATATTCTAGTTAATGACATGTTAATAGCATAAATTTTTTTGGTAAGTAATTAAATTTTATTAATGAAAGGAAAAAAGAATATAGAATCAATATTCTAACACCAAGTATTTTGCCCACTTGGGACTTTAACAAAGATGTTGGGGTAACCCCCAATCACTATGAATCATATCATGAAAACTATTTTTAAAGGAAAACTAAGAAAAATAAAAACCAATGGAACATTTTTTTTTTTTGGGGAAAAAAAAAGATTTGTTAATAGCATCACAATTAATGAATAAGATTTGTTAATAGCATGATTTGCTGCTTCGGGTGCACTATTTCTCCCCCCCAAGGGTCTCCTAACATTCACCATGTATCGTAGTCGATTCCTCTTTCTAGCCATAAAGGAGGGGATCTTTCAGATTCAACAGCTTTCTAGTTGGCCACCTGAAGTATGCAGATGTTGTTAATGATGGGTGGGATGCACAGATCACTTAAGTTTCAATGTTCCGATTGGTGGGTCAACTAAAGTAGGCTATGAAGGGTCTTAGGGACCTTAATAATTAAATTGGTGATTTGTCTAAGATGGTGCATATTGCTAGAAGCTCTAGAGAAGTGCCAATCTCTATTGCTTCTCTCATTTGCATCTTAGAGGGTTATTGAGGAGGGAAGGATTCTTAGATGGACCTATCTAGATATGAGTGAGCTTGAGCTTTCTTTGTTAAAAAAGAAAGCTAAATTGAGGTAGTTTATGTATAGGAATCAATGCTCTCATTTATTCTCCAATTTGGTGGCTTCAAGGAACATTGGAAGAAGAATTCTCTCTTCAACCAAGGAGCACAAAGAGCCTACAATGAGCATTGAGGATGTCAAGTCAGAGGTGATCCCTCACTTTTATAACCTTCTTGGATCCTTTTTGAGTTAGGGCGGTGCCAATTTAGACTATATTTCTCTGGTTATCTCCAATCATGTCCTTTAATGCCGGCTCAGTGACTTGATTGATTCAATTACAATTATTGATATTAGAGGATGTGGTTTCAACATTAGTGATTATAAAAGGCCCTAGACCTAATGATCTGTTGGCTTTGATTTTCTACAAGTCATAAGATACAATGGGCTCTCTTTTCTATTAAGTAGTTATGTGTTTCTTCAAATTGGGAAAGCATTTAAAGTATATTAATGCTACCTTGATCTATCTAATTTCTATGGTCCTTACACCAGCTGGGATCTCTAACTTTAGGCCTATCTCATGTTACACTATATTGTGATGGAACGGATCCGAATCCTTATAGGACCCTCCGTCAGATAGATACAATGTAAAATTCATAAATTTAAATTATTAAATTCTATAAAAATTTTGGTAGAGTTCTATCTAAAATTGGACAAAAATTAAAATACATCTTGTAATAAATATCATGTACAGAACATACTCGATATTCAAACCTTAGGCTTATGAATACAACACAATCACAAGACCAATACAAATACACAACTAACCAAATATCATAATTCACATTCTACAATACACATATATAGGATCACAGATGTCATCCATAGCATATTTTAAAAATCCTAACTATTATACTAGAATCATATAGAGATTCCATCTAGGACCAGTACGAAAACCAGAAAACATATGGTAGAAGTATCCATATTCTTAACAAAAATCTGTGAAAGTATAAAAACAGTTTTGACAGAATATAATATATATCATAACCATTTATACATAATTTTCATTCAAGATTCAGATATTTACAGTAACATCATCACGATCCTAAGTCTTCAGAAATTTCAGGGTTCCAGATCTTCCTTGCTAGCTCTACCTAGACTTGATCATCCAATATCTTTTCTATATCTTTATCTGGAGGAAAAAAATAAAACAGTGAGTTGAAACCTAATAAGGTACTAAAACATGCAGAATATAATACTCTTATACTAAACATAATGCAGTAAAATAGATATAGTCACATTTAAAGTATAAATATGATAAGACAATTATTTCAAAAATATTAGCAAAATATAAATGTAGAAGATCATAGAAATGCGAGGAAAATAGAAACATATATATAATTTATGAGAAAAGTATAGTTTCATCTAAACAGGTCTCAAAAATCATTATTTATACTTTCGTACAAAATATAAGTGCAGATGAGTAGAAACACGTATAATAATCATTAAGAAAGCATAACTTTCATATAAACAGGTCTCGAAAAATATAAATTATGCTTTCAGACTATAACATAAATATTTTAGGATAGAAAATCACGTTAATATTAGATCAGAAGATTAGAAGCAATTTATGGAAACCAGAATAAAGTATGTTTTTATTTAAACATGCATCGGGGTTCATAAAATAGTTCTAAATCTCACTTATTTTTCTTAGAAAACTCTAGTTTAATATTCTAGGGACCCAACTAGTGTATCCTACTAGATGAGAGGGAGAATAATCGAGAATAGATTGTGTTTTCGTCACACAATCAAAGGTCAAGAACAGTAACGATAATAGGGACTGATTGTGTTTTTGGGGACACAATTCAAAACCAACGGAGGATTTCTAACCTTCAGAATCAGTTCTAGTAATGCCCCGATGAAGGGTAGACCACGTATAATTTCATAGATAGAATTATCCCCGATTACCATCGTAATATCTTAGGGCATGTTGGAGAACCTCATATGACCGTATATCAGCCCTGGATCCTAATTGACAGAATCAGAAATAGTTTCTCTTCTTATTTCTTAACTGAAAACCTTTTCAATTTTAGAAATCAGTTAGAATTTTACAGTAACTCTTCAATTAGCTTCAGAACATAAAGTAATAGTTTATAACCCTTCAAATTTGCTTTAGAAATCCTCAAAAATTTAACAGTACAAATCTGTGTAAATTTTTCAGACATAAATCACATCAGAGACAGTATCCCATTACAGATTAATTTTTACATATCAGAAATTTTGGATTAAAACTGTTAAATTCCTTCATTTTCGTGCTTAGGGTTTTGCCAAACAGTCCAGATGATAAGCAAACACCAAACACATATATTTTCGTGAAATCAGAGGTAATATAGCAGTATATACCAGTAAATATGAAATCTGTTCGATTAATCGGAAGAAACAGATATTATTTATAGTAAACATGAAGAACTATGGATTTAGAGAAAAAATACTGTTTCAGAGATATTAAAATACTGTAAAAACGGTATAAAACGTCCGAAGTACACTTACCTGAACCTGATTTACAATTATTCTTACTCTGATCGAATCAGATTGGATGGATTTCCCCATTTCTTCCCTTTTCCTCTCCTTCCTCTTCCTCTCCTCCTTTGGTTCTGTCATCATTCTGCCTCAACTAGCCCCAAATCCCTTATAAAAACGAAGAGAAAGAAGGCACGGGAGGGAGCCCATGACTGGCGCTCGGGCGCCCGCTCTCGCAATTTTGCGCCTTGGTTAGCGCTCGAGCACTACTCAAGTGCCAGCCTTGTAGGCTGCCGCACCCCCACTCTACTTCAAGCGGTCCTCGAGCGGTTCCATTCGCACTTTTGCGCCTCACTGGCACTCGAGCAGTGCTCGAACGTCGATCTCATTTTCTTCCTATTTGCTCCTTTTTATTTCAGTACCCATTTATCCATTATTCTTAAACCTAATCATGATTATTATCAGCTTAATTAATCCACATTTATCATTTTTTGGGATCGGGATCTCACACTCTCCTCCACTTACAGAAATTTCGTCCTCAAAATTTAACGATCCTTAAATTTTCAGAATCAAAGAACCTCCTTAATATTTCCAATTCATTTCTAAATCAGGATGGTTATCCTAGAAAACTATAAACATTAGAATTGCCTTGATTCTCATTATTTGACGCGTCCTTTCCAAATTCAAATTTACTAAGTCCAAAGATAAATATATTTCATTAGCCACTTTTCTAACTTAGTTCCGAATCTTACATAAGCAAAATCTTTCATTTCATTTCATGTTAAACCTCAAGATTGAACATTTCCTATGAATATTACCTTAAATCTTATTATATACACAGATTCATCACTCTTCCGCTGCGTGCTCTGATCATTCATCAAGTTCAATTAATCCGATTAAATTTGCTATTATGCCAATTCATCTTAGCTTTTAAATTCCTTCATCAAACTTGATTTAAGTCCTGATGTAAGTTCTAAGTCACAATTAGACTTCAAAAGTTGAATACCTTACATATTTTTCATTTTGTTGGCATGTCCTCCATTCGACATTTTCATAAGACACATATTCTATTCTAATCACCCAACTTATGCAGTAGCCTTGATTAAAATAAATTTTAAGATACCCATTCCATAGAAATAATCCTCAATTCACCATAGAACAAGAAGTTCTAACTATAATAGTCATCATAGGTTCAATACAATTTCAGATTGTTACCAAAAATCTCAAATCCTTAACAATTAATAATATCGAAATCTCAGAGTTCCATACCAAGGAAACAACTCCCACAAACCCTCAAACCGTAGCAAGATCAGAAACTACAATTTATACAGTTACCACGGGTTTAATGTGGCTTCAGATTTATTGCCTAATTCAATACCTATACACTTAACAACTTTAAGATCTCGTTAGTGTATTAATGAGTTAACTGATTCAACCCAAACACGCCATTTGAAATCACCACGAGCGGATCATTTGATAATTTTTAAAACAAGACCACAGGGCTTTTTATTTCCAATTTCATAACTTCCACACTTCAGACATGATTTTATTTCCCAACTTAAGAATGCAACACCCTATTATTCCAAACAATTGAGCCTATCCATAGGTTCACTATCAATACTAAAGCTATAAACCCTTAACATTTACGATCAATACTGTTGTTCGTTCTCCCTTCAACATACCGAAGTTCATCTACATAATCTTTAGGCAGGTCTATCCGATTACAAAATCCCAAGGTCGACTTCAATCATAATATAATCACAAATTCTCCCAAGACAAAACTATCACCTAAGACCGTCTCCATAATTTTTCAAATAGAGATTTCCAATTGCTGATTTCAATCAATGGAAGAACTACTCTTGACTAGGAATTCCTCTCCTACTTAACTCAAGAGTATTGATTCACATGCGATATAGGAAAACACAATCCTTAAACAGATTAATTCAATCGGGATCTTCTAAGGTTACTTTTTGTTATGACATATTTATTTTAATCCTTAAGATTATCATATTAGAATTATCTCCAAAGTAATTCTACAATCTCTCAAATAAAGGCTTCCAATATCAACTATCGAACTTAACATTTACCTCCTCCAAATCACACCGAGATCCACCTATCACAACCTTTAACTTTTAGGTTTATAAGACATTAATTTCTTCCAAAGCATTAACCACAAATCCTTACGGTGAAACCTCATCATAAGGTCTCAATTTCAGGTGAAGCAACTTTCAACCTACAGACTCCTCCCCCACTTTGCTTGTGGGTAATTACCTATCGATGTGGACTAATAAAATCCTAATCTTTCTTAAAAGTCTTACCACTTATGCAAACCTATCTGATTCCTTTGTTAATCCTACTTTCCATAGGCCTTAAGATTTCTTCAACAACTTCTAACCGATACTCTTTCAATTTTGCACAAATCCTAAGAGACTAATGCCAATTCCATTTGCCTCTAAACCGCCCATTAAAACAAACAAACTAGATCTATTCCTCCAAATACATACATTCTCAAGATTCTCATAACTAGAGTCTCGAATAGTCACCTACCGACTTCAAAAGGGGCGGTTTCATTTTCAAATTAGACTCAATATCTATTTCCTAATTCGATTAACCATGTCTCTCATTTAGAACACATAACCTAATTGTAGGGTATCGTATTCCCTCGATACAAGTTACATAAGTATCCTCGAGTACCATTTTAATTTCTAAAAGGGTCTGCATAACCCAAAAAGATTACAAAGGGGTTAACATCACAAAGGCAAAAATCCACAAATTCTAGATATTTATCTTGCACAAAAGTACTATTGAGACAATCATTCCAAAATTTCAGCATAGTCCCCAATTACCATCGAAACCTTAACATTTAGTAACGTAATGTCTCATAGTCAAGCGAATTTATTCATTCCAATCAGACCACTCAACTTTTTATAAGAATCTAACCAAAATCCAGGGGCCTTATCGTTCAATCAACCTCAAACAAAATCATAGGGGTTCTCCTTTTTTATTTTCATAACCATACTTGTTCCGATAGCGGAACCGGTTCATAATAATCCTTCACCTATCTTACGAATATCTCAATCTTAAGGACTCCCAACATCAAGTCATTAACTTCTGATTATTTCAAAGTTCACAAAATATCCTCATCGATTATACTTGAATCCTCAAAATTATTTCTGATCTCAACATAATCTCAACAGCAACTTTATTCGTCAATCAGGTAGACAAATCTTTTCTTTAACAATTTTCTCAAATTTTCTCATTCGCTTAATAATTCTCGATGTATGACCTAATACGCTATCTATACTTAGCACACACCACATTGCATAACTTGTAAGCACCAATATATTAGTTCCATTACTTCTTTTGCAATTCATTCGAGATGTGAGCCTAATTATAATTCAGATTATTCTTTTCAAAATTATCAGCTCTAGTGTGACAATTTGCCATCCAGATCATCTTAATATTCCATCAAGATTAATTCATTCACAAACCCAAGCTAGACATTGAAGTTCATAATTTCTTCAAACAAGGGTTGCCCCTCAGGGATTGACACTATTAGATTTTATTCTGAAATTTGAAACACATATAAACTTATTTCATAATTATCATCAATAACTTGTTTCATCTTTCGGCCATCCTAGAAACATCCTAAGAGATGAGGTGTGATACTAAGTAAACCACTATCAATCTTACCTTACTTAGCTAGCTGAACTTTATCTAGACAATCAAGAACCTTGATTATTTCCTTTAATATTCCAAACTCAATTCATTGACTATTCTCCCAACTTAATTCTAAACGAGAACAAGCCAAAATACCTTACCTTATCTCAAAATAGTTCCACCTGAACCTTCAACTTATTTCGATTCTACATAATCACTAAGTCTCGATCTATTTCTATCCTAAATCATTTTGGCCTTAGATCAGATTACCTTAAATATAAACCTAAAATTCAAACCGATCAACCTAGACCTAAGGTCACCATAAATCAACTTAATCATTCAGCTTAATTTCTAAGTCTCAATCTATTTTTAACATACTTAGGCTAGCTAGGATACCTAGGACCTAATCATTCTATGTCTATACCTACTAATTTGGTCAGTCAGAATCGTTTCCTAAATTTTCACTTACAATCAAATTATTCCTAAAGTATCTCATTTTCTCTGATACCATTTGTGATAGAACGGATTTTAATCCTCATAGGATCCTCCATCAGATAGATACAGAATAGAATCTATAAATTTAAATCATTAAATTCTACAAAAATTTTAGTAGAGTTCTATCTAAAATTGGACAAAATTAAAATACATCCTATAATAAATACCCTGTATAGAATATACTTGATATACAAATCTCAGACTTATGACTACAATGTAATTATAGGACCAGTACAAGCACACAATTAACCAATTATCATAACTCACATCCTACAACACACATACATAGAATCATAAACACCATCCATGATATATTTTGACAATCCTAACTATTATACCAGAATCATATGAGAGATGCCATCTAGGAACAATATTAAAACCAAAAAAAATATATCGGAAGCATCTATATCCTTAATAGAAACCTACGGAAGCATAAATATAGTTCTGACAGAATATAATACGTATCATAACTATTTATACATAATCCTCCTTCAAGATTCAGATATTTATAATAATATCATCATAGTCCCAAGTCTTCAGAAATTTTAAAGTTCTAGATCTTCCTTGCTAGCTCTAGTTAAGCCTGATTGTTCAGTATCTTCTCTATATTTTTATCTAGAGAAAAAAATAAAATAGTGAGTCAAAACCTAATAAGTTATTAAAACATGCAGAATATAATACCCTCATACAGAATATAATGCAGTAAAGTAGATACAGATGCATTCAAAGTATAAATGCGATAAGAGAATGATTATAAAAAATATTAGTAGAATATAAATGTAGAAGATCATAAAAATGATAGGGAAATAGAAATATATACATAATTCATGAGAAAAGCATAGTTTCATATAAACAGGTCTCAAAAATTATTATTTATGCTTTCATATATAATATAAGTGTAGATGAGAAAAAACACATATAATAATCATGAGAAAAGCATAATTTTCATATAAACATGTCTCGAAAAACATAAATCATACTTTTAGGTTATAACATAAATATTTTAGAGTAGAAAACCATCTAAATATCATATCAGAAGAATAGAAACAATTCATGAAAACCAGAATAAAGTATATTTCTATTTAAACATGTATCGGGGTTCATAAATAGTTTCAAATCATAATTGTTTTCTTTAGAAAACTCTAGTTTAATATTCTAGGAACCCAACTAGCGTATCCTACTGGACGAGGGGGAAAATAATCGGAAATAGATTGTGTTTCCGTTACACAATCAAAGGTCAGGAACAGTAACGATAATAGGAATCGATTGTATTTTTAGGTATATAATTTAAAGCCAACGAAGAATTTTTGACCTCCAAAGTCAGTTCTAGTAATGCCCCGATAAAAGACAGACCATATATGACTCTATGGATGGAGTTATCCCCGATTACTACCGTAATATCCTAAGGCATAATGGAGAACCTCACATGACCGTATATCAATCCTGAGTCCTACTTGTCAGAATTAGAAACAATTTCTCTTCTTATTTCTTAATTGAAAACCTTTTTAATTTTAGAAATCAGTCAGAGTTTTACAGTAACTCTTCAGTTAATTTCAGAATATATAGTAATAGTTTGTAACCCTTCAAATTTGCTTCAGAAATCCTTAGAAATTTAACAGTATAAATTTGTATAAATTTTTTAGACATAAATCACATTAGGGACAGTATCCCATTATAGATTAACTTTGACATATCAAAAATTTTAGATTAAAACCATTAAATCCTTTCATTTTCGTGCTTAGGTTTTCGCTAAACAGTCCTGATGATAAACGAATACCAAACACATGTATTTTCATGAAATTAGGGATATATATAGCAGTACATGCCAGTAAATATGAAATATGTCTGATTAATCAGGAGAAACAGATATTATTTACAGTAAACATGTAAAACTATGGATTTAGAGTAGAAATACAGTTTCAGAGATATTAAAACACTATAAAAACGGTATATAACGTCCGAAATATACTTGTTTGAGTCTGATCTACCGTTATTCTTACTCTGATCAGATCTGATGGATTTTCTCCTTTCTTCCCTTTCCCTCTCCTTCCTCTTCCTCTCCTCCTTCGATTTTCGTCATCGTTCTACCTCAAGGAGCCCCAAATCCTTTATAAAAACAAAGGGAAAGAAGGCACGCGAGGGAGCCCGTGACTGACGCTTGAGCGCCAGTTGAGTAGTGCTCAAGCGCTCTCTCTCGCAATTTTGCACCTTCGTTGGTGCTAGAGCGTTGCTCGAGCGCCAACCTTGTAAGCTCCATGCCCTCGCTCCACTTCAGGCGGTCCTCGAGCTGTTCCCTTTGCACTTTTGCGCCTCACCGGCCGCTCGAGCGCCGATCCCATTTTCTTTCTATTTGCTCCTTTTTATTTCGGTACCCATTTATCCCTTATTCTTAAACCTAATCATGATTGTTATCAACTTAATTACTCCAGATTTATCATTGTTTGATATTGAAATCTCACATGTATTGTATGAAACCAGCTCTGAGATTATTGCCAATAGGGTGTTGACGTGCCTACCAAATTTGGTTCACAAGTCCAAGTCAACCTTCATTGAAAATCAGAGCATCGGGAATAATACTTTACTTAGGTACTACTTCATCACTATCATGTGAACAAAGGTGTGTTATCAAGGTTGACATCCACAAGGCATATAACTTGATAGAGTCGGAATTTGTTATTTTGACCATGTGTGTAAAGGGATTTTCAGACCATGTGGTGATTTTTGGTGACTAAATGAATTTCCATGCCCTCGCTTTCCATTTCCTTGAATGGGAAGTCGGTTGACTTTTTTTGGGAAGTGAGATTTTTATTAAGATGATCCACTGTCTCCCTATCTTTTATTTATGGCATTTTAGCAACAAAAATAGCATCAGATAAGAGGTTTGGCTATCATTAAAAGTGCTAAGCCACAAAGACCACGATGCACTCGTTTACAGATGACTAATTACCTTTTTTACGGGCTGACCTTCATTTTGTTGGTACTCTTAAGGAGTGCATTTCACTACTTGTGGAGTAGCCGGGCCATGACCCAATATAGAAAAAAGTGAGATCATTTGTTGTGGCTGCAAGAAAGCTGCGGTCGCAAGATCTCCTCTTGTCCTGAATTTTGCATTGGTCAACTTCTGGTAAGCTATTTGGGCATCCATCTTACATCCACTAGGCTTAAGATCGGCAAATTGTAAGCCTATTTTAGAGCGTATTTCACCATGTATTACAGCTTGGAAGGATAGAGAGCTTTCCTTTATGGAAAGATTTCAGCTCATTAAATTTGTCTTTTCTTCCATCATCTCTTTTTGGGCAACGATTTTCATCATTCTAGTAAGTATTCTTAAGCAAATTGATTTGCTTCTTTGCACCTTCCTATGGTTTGGTTCTAGGGATAATCATGGTGTGACCAAAGTCACGTGAGTCGATGTGTGCAAGTTGAAAGAGGAAGGGGGCCTTGACTTCTACAGTTTGAAGGCTTTGAATAAGGCTATCCTTGCCTGACAATTATGGTGGAATGTCACGACTAGGAGTGAGTCAATTTGGGTTGATTAGTTTCGGTGGTACAAACTGAAGAATAGATGCCTTTGGTCATTTTGTGTGTGTATATATATATATATATATAACAGAACCATCTGTACAAAAAAAAAAAAAAGAGAAAAAGATAACGAATATGACCTGTACACAAGAAGAATGACAAAAAAAAAAAAAAGAAATAAGAAATAAACGTTTAGAAGATTTACGGTGTTTTTCGCCCCATGCCACAAAATACAAATACTGAATGAAAAACAAATATGGTTTATGCACTGCAGGAAGATCGAGTAGCAGCCCTTCAATGGAAGCATTCAATGATATATATATATATATACTTGCTGCAGCTGGATCTTGCAATATATTTATTTATGGAGAGTAGAGTCATATGAACGCAGCAACTCCAGGGTGCAGAAATCCAAAGCCCAGCGCCGGAGTTAACAAAGGCACGGTACGGTTATCGTTGCTGAAGGCCTCCAGGTCTGAAAGAAACAGAAAAGAGGAAATCAACAAGTAGAAGATAGTAGTGATCGGTAGCATCTTGCTTTCTCAACTCTATTTGTTCTTCCTTTGCGATCAACCGCAGAGGATCAGAATTCCTCTTTGCTTCCTTATTTGTTTTATGCTCGTATGCTATGATAATTAGAGCAAGGAGCCCCTTTTTTATTTTCTGTTTTCCTTCTGTTGCTTTGCTTCGAAGGTTTGCATTTAGATAAGTTAAACGGCGTGCTGTTGATGTTTTTAGCAGCGTGTGCTGGCATGCCGTCAATAATTAGAATTGAAGAAAGCTACAAGATTTACTTATATGATGCGTGGAATTAAATACCAAAGAATTATTTAATATGTTCTCAATTTTTAATCAGTTTCATTATTCATAATTCTTATTTTTCTATTTCTATTATATAATTTTATTATATTAATAGTTGTATTTTATGCCAAAAAAAAAAAAAACTGTGAACAAGACTTTCTCCTTGCTTCATATAACATGTAAAATTTTCTGATATTACGTGTGTACTATCAAATGACACGAAGTACATTCAATTTGATATGGATATTTCCAAGTAATAAATCAGGATAAAAATATATATGTACATATCCGTCGCCAAAAGGCCAAAGCTGGCATTAATTGATGTACCAAGGGGAGAGGTTTAATCAAACTAGGAGCGTGAGCTGATTGAGATTAACCCAATCAATATAAAGGATTAAATATTTATAAAAAGTCAAATATAATTTCTTGATAAATATTCAAAATCTATCATTATAAGCACTAATCAATTTATTCATGGGTCATTCAAATGTAGGCCGCGAATTCCTCATTATCCATGCTAATGTGCTCATTTTAGGGAATAACATTCGGTTAAGGATATAAGCTATGTTACTCTTTTAGTTTATCTTGAAAAGAGACAAGACCGTTTTTGATATGAATTGTAAGACAATTTGGCTTGACAAATGATAATATCCCACCTTTTCTAATGGTCACCAAACATATTGCTAAGCAAGTAGTCAAGAAAGCGGTTTATAATTTCTATTTCTCCATCTGTTTGTGAAAGGTAAGTGCTAGAGAATTGTAATATAATTCCTATAAATCTCCAAAATATTCACCCAAAAGACCCAATAATGTTAGCATCTTGTTCTGATTTTATAATACAGGGTATGCTATATAACTATTCAACCTCTTGGAAGAAGAGCTAAACAACTCAGGAAGTGTCTGTGTCCTTTTTGCACTAAATAAAGTGGGCTATATTGCAAAGACGGTCTACAACAATAAAGATAGAGACATGGTCGTAGTGAGTGCACAGAAGACCTAAGACAAGGTCAAAGCTGATGTCTTCTCATAGCTTGTTTGAAATAGGAAAGGTTGATATAACTCGTGATTTAATCGTTTACCTTTAGCATATTGGCAAGTAACACACTGTTTCACAGATTACTAGACATCATGTTTAAGTTTTTGCCAAATGTATCTTTCTTGTATCAAAGCGAGCATCTTATATTGCCTGAAGTGCCCTCCAACACCATCATCGTGAACCTCAAAAATAATCTGAAGTTGCATGTATACCTCAAGTATACATAATTAATTTCTTCAGAATAAAAGCCCATTTGTTAGGCAAAATAGATCCTTAGAGTCATAAAAGAAATGCTAAAAAAATTTTAAGAAATATTACTCTATATGATAACTTTACGGGAGCAAATTAGAACATGTTACCCTATAAGACAGTTTGGAAAAGACAGACCTTTGGACATTGGGCATCGGACACTTAGTTGGAAGCTCTCAATTTGTTTTTGAGGATGAATATGAATTTTTTTACGAAAGTAACCTATTTGACATTTCGAGAATTTAGTTTCTTTTGTGCATGCGAGAAATGGACAGCTCCTGGTCAAAAAAGAAGATAAACTCTCAGTGGTGTATTACGTAACATCGTCAAAATGAAGAGCTTGACTATTACATAGAATTTGATACTGTAAGTTAAGTAACGCATCTTATATTCAGTTAACTTCTCGCAAGAAAAGAGATGGGATGGCCTCTTTTGCTTAGGACCATGCCAATGCTAATGTGAAAAACATTGCATTCAACCATGAATACCTCTATGAAATCGAGAGTTTTTGTTTAACCAATGTGAAGCTCTCCTCGACCTATTAGATCCATGAGAACTATCCATTTTTCATACATCAGTAACAAGGGTAATAAGAGAGCTAAAATTTTGAATAAATCACTAGTAGAAAGTTGCCAATCCGTGGAAGCTCCTTACCTCAGTAGCTATGTAAGGAGTTGGCCATTCAAGAAAGGTTTGCCCTTTTTCTTTATCCATAGTTATGCCATGGAAAGATATAACAAACCACCCCAAGAATACAACTCATTCTTTCCTAAAAATGAATTTCTTAGTATTTATGAATAGTATTTCTTGCCATAAAACTTGCCAAATATACTTATGATGCTACTCAATATTAGTACTAAATATAAGGATATCGTCAAAATATACCACCACAAATTTTTTGATGAAGGGCTTAAGCATATGGTTTATCAAATGCCTACAAGTGCTAGGGGCGTTGCTTAGTACAAATGGCATCAAGAGCCATTCATATAGACCCCCTTGCATCTTGAAAGCAGTCTTTCATTCGTCAGATTTGGATCTAGTGGTACGCGCATCGTAAGTTGATTTAGAAAAAAAAACTTTGGTGCCATGTAATATTTTGAGCATATTATCAAGTCTCAAAATTGGGAACCGATACATGATAGTAATCATATTTATGGCTCAACTATTATTGCACATTCGTCATATACTATCTTTTTTAGGAGTTGACAAGGTCAGAACAGCACACGGCCTGATGCTTTTTCATATGTACATTTTTTGAAGAAGCTCAGTCAGTTGTCATTGTAATTCTTCATACTCCCGAGGACTCATGCAATTCTAAGGGATGTTAGGGAGATTGGATACAAGTATAAGGTCGATTCAGTGTTAAATTTGTCTCTTGGGTGGGAGGTTAGAGGAAAGTTTATTGGGTGCAATATCAGAGAATTCAGGAAGCAACTAGATTATTTGCTTGCGAATAGTGACAGATTCTTCCTAATCAATAGTGGAGCAACAAGAGCATAAATTGGGGCATTCTATTGATGGAGTCCTTGGAATTCTTTTTGAGATGGAAAAACTCCATTTCTCCCTTTTATAGATGACAAAGCATCCCAAAGTGGTCGAAGAATAAACCTCGTTCCTTGGAAGGTTTGTTGTGACCATCGTATTGGACCCAACAATGGTATTACCATTGTTAGCCCGAGAGGATGTGACAAACTTCCTTTGCGATAGTGTCTAACTCGACCATGTCGTCATAATTTTTTCAATAAAAAAGGACAATGCATTGCTCTCAAATAGCGATTTCCTATGAGTCATTCCATAAGTGTGAAAAATATTATTCCATAACCACGAGTTATCATTGCTCCTTAGAGGGGCAGTTAAGGCTTTTTAAATCATTAGGAATTTAGCATCTCCATCTGATTTGCAAATCTTCTGTAAGTCAAAATGGTCTCCTTCGTTTGGTTTGAGAATTGTTTCAAGGACTTTGTTGGCCAATTAGACGTTGAACTTGCTACCCTTTTGCAGATAGTTGTGAGACCAATGCTTGGATTTTCCACAACAAAAGTACTTACCATTTTGATGGGCAATGTCGTCGTTTTGGTCAAAAGACTCGGTTATTGTACCTATTTGTTCCTTTCCTTGCTAGCAGGATAAGATTGTGGAGAGGAATGTTAGACTTTATTGTACCTATTTGTTCCTTTCCTTGCTAGCAGGATAAGATTGTGGAGAGGAATGTTAGACTTTTCAGTTCTTGAGCTGGAAAATCTCTTAGTTCTTTGGGATCTTAATTTTTTCTCGACCTTGAGGATTGCTTGAAAAGCCTCCTCTAGGGATGATAAGTAATGTAAAGCAAGTTCCTCCTAGACATTAGGTTTTAGACCACTTAGGTTTTAGGCCACTAATTGATCATCAGTTTTTCATAATTTAATTCATCTGAGGAAGAATTTATATAACTACTAAGTGTAACTTACTATTTCTTGATCAAAAAAATTTTCAGTATAAAACTCGTAAATAATCAATTGGTAAGTATTCTCATCGAATCTTAATTTTATTTCGGTCTATGTGCTCATCTAGCCATATCCTCTCTGCTCTCGACTATTTTGATAAAGCTGCCACCAAGTGACAACAAGTCCTCAAAGCTTGGTGGTTAAAATTTGGCCTTTCGATATTTAGGGATATCATTCCAGTTAAAGAAAGACTCAATATTGGCAATCTAAATTCTATGAGCTTTGGGATCAAGCTTACCTTCAAAGTGGGGATATCATCTCAATATTTTTATTAGTATTTTTGAGGGCTCGAGCTAAAGATTTTATAGAAAACAAATTGTTTGTGGTAAAAGTTATTTGTGATAGCTTTTAGGTCAGGACAGGAAGTGGTGGAAGTCATGTGGTTGGGCAACTGTTACAGGCCTGCAATTTTTCTTTTCCTATTTTATTTTTTCTATTTTTTTTGTTACAAGTCTATTAGTCTGTTTTTTTGCAGATTTAGTTATTATCATTTGCCCAACAAATTTGGTTAGAAATTTACTATAAAATGTACTGTTCAGTTATGGTAATTGAAGGAAAATGGTCTTGATAACCCGGTTGTTCTAAACCACACTAATTTATCATAGTAACGTGGGCATGATTCCCAACAATAACCAACCCTTGTAATTTGCTAATCCGCAAGACAACTTTGAAAAATGATGTGATTATCTTCGGATAACCAGCCTCGTGGAAATTAAGTTTTCGTGCTATTTTTAAAACCACACGGTTTTGAAAACCTCCGGTGTGGGACCCCCAATGCCTTTCTCTGTACGCATCCCGCACCATCTACGGACGACGGAGCCGCCCAAGCCGGCCGAAAACCACAATAAAAATTCAAAAATCAAAAATTAAACAACCCCCCAAAAAAAAAAAAAAAAACTGCAGTTTCCCTGTCTCCTCTTGATTTTTTTTTATGCAATTTTATTTTTAACTTTTTTTTAATATTAATTTAAAATTAAATAAAGTTAGTTTTACAAAATATCGGCATCACGAATCATGCAATAATACGAATGAAATGTCGGAAGACTCCAGAAGGATAAAAATTAAAATAGATATCAATTTTTTAAATATGTTATATTATATGTATGTAGGGGACATCGAAATACGATATCTTTTTCTAAACTAATTTATATACATTATAAAATTGATTAAAAAAATAAAAATTAATAGCAAAATAAAAAAAACGAAAAATTTAGAAATAAATTTAAAAGGAAAGGAAAGTGCAAATAATTCAAATATTATAATTCCTCGCAAACAGTACTAGTTTTTTAGCCAATACGACTCAAAAGTCAGATAAATTGACCGAATAAGTTGTGTTCAGTGATATGTTAATAGATTTCAAATAAACCTAATAAAACGAGAACTACTGTTTGGCCAAGAAAAAAAAAAAAGCATCCCGGCTGAGTATGTTATTTCCTGCTTGGAATGCCGGTATGCATTCTCCTGCCGGGTGTAGCTGGCTTGTTGGCATTCCCTGTATGGATTGGATTGGCCGGTTTGAAAGCTGGCCGGATGGAATGGTTGGGCTGTTTGGCGCCCGGTTTGGTGTTTTTGCCAGTTTGGACGTCTGCTGCTCTATTGCATTCTTCTGTTAGAAGCTGATTATTTGTCACAATTTTTCGGTATGCTTTGGCATATTTTTGCCCGGTACGGTGTATGTAGGCTTCAGCAGTCAAGCGAGAGCCGCTTGCCAAACGGCTTCTTCAAGCCGATTTTGAGCCGCGTTTCAGCCGATTGGCTTCTTTCCTCCGTTTTATCTTCTCGACGCCTGATCTCATTTTTCCGTTCAATTCCATTGTGCTTTGAAGTATTAGTGGTCCATGTAAGTGATGATAACTCTCCTATTAACGTGCTCATCAATCTTGGCCGGTTGATCAAAGTAACGTCCGATTAAGGCATTTGATAGATTTGCCTTATAAATTAAGCATTCTGGTTTTGCCCCTGGCACCTTACTCAGACAATACACCATCTAGAAGAATAAAGCGTGTTCAGAAGCTCAAAGCCGGTCCGAATCTCAGAATCCGAAAACAGAGCAAGCAAATGGCGGGAGGTATAAAATTCGATCCTTTATTCAACTTTCGTGGTTGTTTAAGCCACATTATATTCTTACATTTGGTATCAGAGCGAGACATCGCCTCTGCCTTTGCCTTTCTGCCAATTTTTAGTTTTTGTCCGTAACTTGAAATTCTTAAAGTTTCTATTTTTTTAAAGATTCGGTAAAAATGAGCGCTGAAAATCATCGGAAAATTTAATTTTCAACATTTCCATATAATTTTCATCAATTTTGGTGTTCATATAGCGTTGTTTTAATCGGGTCTGGAAAACGGGTCGAATCGGGCGTTGTCGGGTTCGGGCGAACCCGACGAAGGTAGAAGACGATCTGAACGGCGATGTTTGACTTTTGCTACAGTTGATAAACGACGTTGTTTTGTCTTTGGTTAAGAGTGTAAAAAACGATGTCGTTCTACTACAGTGTATTTAATAAATATATATATATATATATAACGGTTTTGGACTTGGGCCGTTTTCATTCGCAGCCCAAATCCGGCGTCCGCGTTTGGCGACCGTGCGCAATGGATCTGTGGCCGGTTACGTGCGTGGCCCACACTCCTCCTGGCCCATCACTGTAGCAATTCGGAAAATCCACAAAATGCAACATGTGCACGCAGCAGCCGGAATTCGAACGTGGGTCGTACGGCTGAAGCCGCTTTATCACTGTGCTGAACGCGCGGTTGGCGTTCATCTGGGCAATTTATTTTATTTTATATGTTTAGATAATATGTATATATATACATATATATATATATATACACATGTATATATTTATATATAAGGATTAAAATATAATATTCATAATATAATTATATATATGTGTATATAATATCTAGTGATTAATATAATTTAATTAATTAGAAATTGGTTACAACGTCCTTAATTAATAAAATTATATTTTATTATCACATGTGGTATAAGGATATTAATTGTGGCTAATTATTTTTGATATAATAAAATTTATTCCACAAAAAATTTTATTATATTAAATTAATTAATTATGATAAAATATTAAATTATTTTTCTTAATTTGTTTATAGGGATTAAGAATTGGAATATAATTTGATAGTTTTATCATAAAATTGGATATAAATCTACTTGAATTAAAATTTTGCCCATAGGTAATTTTTTTATCAATTGATTCATGATGTATACTTTATATTGGTAAAATATAATTCTATATTTTGTTAGCCTCATTTATTGATTGTGAAGTATGTATTTATTTTTATACATTATTCAATCTGGTTAATCTTTTCGACATAAGATGTAAAGTTTTCGAATTAAAATGTAATAACTATAAGATATGGAAGGAAAGAATTCTTCTTCACTTAGGGTAGATGGACATAGATTATACTATACGGAAAGATGAACAACCTGCTCTTACTATTACCAGCACTCCGATTCACGTAACTCTTTATGAATATTGGGAGCGATCTAATCGCCTCAATTTGATGTTCATAAAGACTAAAATTTCTGTTAGTATTCGTGATTCTGTTGACCAGTATAATAAAGTGTGGAATTTACTGAAGACTATCGATGAGCAGTTTGAGACTTCAGATAAAGCACTTGTTAGCACCCTGATAATGAAGTTTTCATCTATAAGGCTCGCCAGTGTTAAGGGTGTGCATGAGCACATAATACAGATGAGGGATAAAGCGGCCCAATTAAAAAATTTATATGTAAAAATGTCTGAATCTTTTATTGTGCACTATATTTCTAACACGCTTCCACCACAATATGGACATTTTAAAATATCTTACAACACATATAAAGATAAATGGTCGATCAATAAACTCATGGTCATGTGTGTTCAAGAGCAAGGAAAGCTAATGATGGAACAAAGTGAAAGCGTTTACACGTTCAAAGAAGGAAAGTTCAAGACACAAGCCAAAAAGAAGGGAAAAGGTAAAATGCCTTCTCAATCTGATATTAAGAAGGAGTCCAAGTGCTTCTTCTATAAAAAGAAGGGACACGTTAAGAAGGACTGTGTCAAGTATCAAAATTGGCTTAAAAAGAAAGGTAATCCATTCTCTTTTGTATATTATGAATCTAATATAGTTAATGTTGCACGTAACACCTGATAGATTGATTCTGATTCTACAATCCATATTTTAAATTCCTTACAGGGCTTGCAAAACCTAAGGAAGTCAGTGAACAGTGAACAAAACATCTTCTCTAGAAATAAGATACATTCACATGTGGAGGCCATTGGAACATGTAGCTTAGTTTTGAGTAGTGGTTTTGTTTTGACTCTAGAAAAGACCTTTTATATTTTAAATTTTTTCAGAAATTTGATTTCAATTTCAAGACTTGTACCTTTTAGATATTCTGTTATATTTTCAGACTCATTTTTCAGTTTACATTATAAGTCTGATATTGTTGGGAATGGTACATTGTCTGATGGTCTTGATTGCTTAAATTTATAAAATAATACCTCTTTCAATACTGTGCATGCTAATGCTGGCATTAAGCGATGTGTTATGAATGAATGTTCATCTATGTTGTGGCATAGGAGATTATGTCATATCTCCATTGAAATAATCAAAAGATTGGTAAATAATGGAGTACTTAATACTCTAGATTTTACTGGCTTTGATATTTGTATGGATTGTATTAAAGAAAAACATACCAACAAAACTAAGAAAGATGCCAAGAGGAGTTCGAACATATTAGAAATCATATATACTGATATTTATAGTTCTGATATTGATTCATATGGCCCAAAATATTTCATCACTTTTATTGATGATTTCTCACGATATATGTATATCTACTTGCTTCATGATAAGAATGAAGCCTTAGGTGCTTTTCAATTATTTAAAGTAGAAGTAGATAAATAATATGAAAAACAAATCAAGATTATGAGATCAGATAAAAGATGAGAATATTATGAAAGATATACCAAAGATGGACAAATACCTAATCCATTTGTAAGGTTTTTTCAAAAACATGGAATTGTTGCCTAATATACTATGCTTGGTTCTCCGGACTAAAATGATGTAGTAGAAAGAAGAAATCGAACATTATTGGATATGGTAAGGAGTATGCTTAGTAACTCCGAACTTTTAAAATCTTAGTGGAGTGAAGCTCTTAAAACGACAGTGTATATATTAAACCGGGTCCCAATAAAAGCTGTTCTAAAAACTTCTTTTAAGTTATGAAAAAGTTAAAAATCGAGTTTGTAACATATATGCATATGAGGATGCCCATCTGAAGTAAGAGTTTATAATCCATATGAGAAGAAGTTTGATCCAAGGACTATTAGTGGGCATTTCATTGGATATGCTGAACGATCCAAGGAATACAGATTTTACTGTCTATCTCACACCACTAGGATTGTGAAATCAAGAAATGTAAAATTTCTTAATAATTATTCAATGAGTGGGAGAAAATGATCAAGAAATTTAATTTCTGGTAATGATCATTTGGTTTCTCAATCCTCCACTTCAAATGATAGGTTGATTATTGTACACAATACCCCTCAAGATCAATCAGGTGTTAAATAACCAATCAATGTCATTCCACAAAATGCTGATCCATTCCAGTTGACCATAAAATTTAAGATTTATCTGAAATAGTTATACAATATACTCCTATTAAGAATGATGATACAACATTGAGAAGGTCTTCTAAAATGAGAAAGTCAGCAATTCCTGGTGATTATATTATATATCTATAAGAGTCAGATTACAATATTGGAGCCGAAAATAATCCTGAAATATTTTCACAAGCTATGAGTTGTAATGAATCACAATTATAGTACAATGCCATGAAAGAAGAGATAAATTCTATAAGTTGCAATGGAGTCTGCGATCTCATTGAGTTGCCTAAATGGGCGAAAGCCATAGGATGTAAATAGGTCTTTAAAATAAAAAAAGACTCATTAGGTAATATCGAAAGATATAAAGTAAAACTTGTTGCTAAGGGATATACTCAAAATGAGGGAATTGATTACACAGAGACTTTTTCTCCTGTATCTAAAAAGGATTCTCTTCACATAATTTTAATATTGATTGCTCATTTTGATATAAAATTATAACAAATAGATGTGAAAATAGCATTTTTAAATGATGATCTACAGGAAAAGGTTTACATGAAACAACCAGAAGGATTTTTCTCTAGTAATGGTGAGCAATTGGTATGCAAACTCAAGAAGTCCATATATGGATTAAAACAAGCCTCCTGTCAATAGTATTTAAAATTTGATAAAATTATCTCTTTATTTGATTTTGAAGAGAATATTTTGGATCAATGTATATTTATTTTTAAGTTTGAGAATAAGATTTGTTTCCTTATTTTGTATGTGGACGATATTTTACTTACATCCAGTGATAAATATTTGCTGTATAAGGTGAAATAATTTTTCTCTGATAAATTTGAAATGAAAGATATAGGTGATGTATCTTATGTCATTGGTATCAAGATACATCGAGTATTAGTAGTCCATTTAAGTGATGATAACTCTCCCATTTATCTCCATCAATCTTACCTATATCAATAAAGTTTTGATGGATTTGGATGAAAGATTGTTCACCAAGTGTAGCATCCATTATGAAGGGCATGATAGCTTCAATTTGAGCCGAATGCCTGAAAAATAATTTAGAACGGGAACAGATGAAAAATATTCCGTATGCCTTCGTTAAAATTGTTAGAAGTTTGATATATACTCAGGTATGTATAAGACCTGACATAGTATTTACAGTAAAAATGTTAAAAAGATTTCGAAGTAATCCATGTATGGAACACTGAAAAGCTGCTAAGAAAGTGATGATGTATCTTCAAGGTATCAAAGACTACATACTTACATATAGACGGACCGACGGTTTGGAAGTATTGGGGTACTCCGATTCAGACTTCGTTGGATGTGTTGATTCACGTAAATCAACATCCGGTTACATATTTTTATTTGACAGTGGAGCTATATCCTGGCGGAGTGCAAGGCAAACCTTGATTGCTACTTCCACTATGGAAGCCGAGTTTGTTGCTTGTTTCGAGGTTACAAAGTATTGTGTATGGATGAAGAATTTTATGTCTAGGTTTAAAGTGGTTGATTCCATCTCAAGGCCATTAAAGATATATTACGATAATTCAGTTGCTATTTTCCTGACTAAAAATAATAAAAGTAGCAGTTGAAGTAAACACATCGACATTCAGTTTTTAGCCATAAATGAGCACATTCAAGGAAAGAAAATTACTATTGAGCATATTAGCACTGAATTGATGATCGCTAATCCTTTAACAAAAGGCATGCCACTATTGAAGTTCAAGGATCTTGTAACAAAAATGAAATTAAGTTCCATTTTATAATTTTCATTGTATGGATAATGATATTTAATGAAATTCCTATTTATCTGTTATGATATTTGTTAAAATTGTGTACACATTGATTGATTTGAGAATGTCATTAATTGTTGTACAAAGAATAAACATAAGGTTTATTCATAAAGTAACGTTACCAGATACAAATATAACTTGAGAAATGTAATATATTGTAATACATGGAAGATATTACTCATTATTAGAGAACATATCGCCATAATTCGTATATTTATTTCTTAAGTTTGAGAATTGATGGGTTTGGTTATCACATCAAGTAAAACATGGATCAAGTGGGAGAATGTATGCTTCAACAGTCGAGCTGAGCCGAGCCGAGCCACTTGCCAAACGGTTTCTTCAAGCCGATTTTGAGCCGTGTTTCAACCGATTGGCTTCTTCCCTCCGTTTCATCTTCTCGACGCCTGATCTCCTTTTTCTGTTCAATTCCATTGACTGTTGAAGTATTAGTGGTCCATTTAAGTGATGATAACTCTCCCATTAACGTGCTCATCAATCTTAGCCGGTTGATCAAAGTAACGCCCGATTAAGGTATTTGATGGATTTGTCTTATAAATCAAGCATTCTGGTTTTGTCCGTAACACCCCACTCAGATAATACACCATCTAGAAGAATAAGGCGTCTCCAGAAGCTCAAAATCGGTCCGAATCTCAGAGTCTGAAAACAAAGCAAGCAAATGGCGGGAGTTATAAAACGCGGTCCTTTATTTCGCTTTCGTGATTATTTAAGCCACATTATATGCTTACAGTGTATTGATACAATCTACCGGTTTGCTTGAAGACAAAAATGGAATATGCATAAGCATCTTTTTGCTTTCCGACGCTGGCCTTTTGAGGGATATTTTGTTATTGTTTAGATATTTTTGAGACTTTTGCGATATATGGGTGCTTTGCGATGGTTTCAGACATTGCTGGCAGGGTTTGCGTTTTGTGGAGTTTTGTGGAATTCCCGGCCTTGTTTGATATATGTAAAAAAAGAAAAAAACATTTGGGTCGGTCAACGCGTTGGTCGACTGTAAAGGCTAAGGTTTTGGCTTAGGTGGAACTGACCGGTTGGATGTTTTAGTGTTGACACTCGAGGGGCTGCATTTAGCCGGGTTGAGTGGATACCATTGAATGGTTGGATTGAAGGCTAATGGTTGATTTGGTTGTTTACAACTTGGCTGACTGTTTTCTGTTATAAATTTAATTCGGTTTCATGATATGTTCCATGGTGGTATTCGGGAAATATCCTAATATCTATATTTCATCTCAAAGTTGGCAAAATATTTAGAATTAGAATATAATTATTTATAATTTTTTATTTTAATACAATTTTACGTACTTATTAAAAAAAAAAGAGAAAAAACCACTATTTGGCAACTTCAAAAGTTTTCTCCTTTTTTTTTTTTTTCCTAATTATATTCTTAGGCATTATTTCAGCACCAACTTTATAGTATGTAAATAAAAAATTGACCAAATTCTAAATAGATATGGTAACGAGATATGATGCCTTTCCACACACAAGCATTTCTAAAGAAAATTATAAATTTTCCCATTTTTTTGAATAATGCAGCTTATGTATTATTTTTAATGTTTATAAGAATATGTTTTCATAAAACAATTTATAATTGTGGACATATATTAAATCCGTTTAACAAAATAGAGTTTTTTTGGTATGTCGGTTAAATCTCAGGACCATAGGCCAAAATATAGTACGGGGAAAATTGAATCGTGAGATGACTACGGTTGTGCGTGCCATCCAAACAAGAATACTTCAATGCGAGACAATAAGTTTGGAGATTAAAATTAATCTAGTAATACGATCAGTTGTTAAACAGTTTATCTGCAAAGTTAAACTCCAAACAACTACAAAATAACTCCTTAACCATATGTTTGGTTATTAGAATATAATAAAGTAAAAATAAAATAGTTATTCCCAAGGAATAAAACGGAATGAGAATAGAATAGGAAATTATTATTTTTATATTTAGTTATTGAAATAAAATAAATTGAAAATTAATATTTTAATATTTTATTTATAAAATAGTATGAAAAATAATGTAAAAATTTATCATAATAACTTTTTTGCCCTTATATAATATATATATATATATATATATATATTATTTTAGATTATTATTTAATATAATATATATTTTTATCATATAATACATATTTAATAAATATTTGATATAATATATATATCATATAATATATAGATATTTAATAAATATTTAATATATATATATATATATATATTTGATAAAATACATAAGATTGATTAGGGAAATAAGAAGGGCATTGTCGGAATATTAGAAAAAGCTTGCGGGAATAAATTTTCTATACCATATGGGAATAAATAATACCTTATATAAAGTAAAAATAATTATTCCTTATCAAAATGTAACCAAATAAATGAATAACTATTCTTTCAAAAATAAGGTGGGAATATAAATTTTATTCCCACTAATCAAATGCCCCCTAAATATGTTTTATTTACTTGTTGAACTTTCTTGCTAGTTCTTTGCATTCTATATTGCTGACTTCTATTGAGAAGGAGCCTTCCTAGTTGTCTGAACCATTGATGAATTATCAATCAAATAGTGTAAATATTAAGTTAAAAAAACCAAAAAAATATTGATAGGTACGACTAAGTACGGACCGGCCCAGCACATAGGTAGATAAAAGGTTCAAGTGCCGATGATCCAATAGAAGACATTTCATAACCCATTCGGCGTTAAAATGCATGAACCAAGAGACACGACTTGAACAACAAAATATTAAATGATCATAATGAGTTGCTTAATGGTTGGATGCCAAAAGCGGTTGAATTGATTCAATAACTAGTAACCAAATAGTCTTGCAATTCAATAGAGGCGGCTGTTACAAATGCAAGTAACACCACTCACCATTGATTTGAAATGGCACTATGCCCGTGCATTAATTTTAGGCCCATATTAACCAAACAATGCCTCTTATTATAAACAAATCCTTTCTTCCAAAAAAGAAGAGGGAGGAGGAAGGATGACAACAAAACAAGAGGACAAACATAAAAGACACTTGACTAGATGAGTGTACAAAACACAAAAGACACTCCATTAAATGAGTGTACAAACACTAAAATCATTCTACCAAACGAATGTACCAAAAAAATCATACCTCCAAACAAACATTCATTTCTATTTTCTATAAATTCTCACATCCATTTCCTTACATCTTTTTTATTTGAATAGAAAGATCATTGACATGAGCGTCAAATGATATATCGGGAGCAAGTCTCGTATATCTCTTACCTTTTTTATTTGTTCTATTGTGGTGTGTAGGATTCAAATTCAAAACTATAAAGATTGGACCCATTACTATACGTGCATCCAGTGCGATAAGATGACTTCTTAATTCATATATTAATTCAGGTATTTGAGATGCATCATTAGTGTCGTATGTAATAAACAGATAGTCAAGCCACCCAGAGAGAACATGACCAACACTAGGACCTAGAGAAGATGTCATTTCTCATGGCAACGACCCGACAAAGGGAAGCCATGAAAATGCACGTCTGACTACAAATATAAATGTGGAGATACAAGCGGCCCAAGTTGACACAATGTCTAAGGTTCTCAAGACTATTTGGAACCAATCGGCGAGACACCCATTAGGAGCTTTATCCTTCAACTCCCAAGTTTTTGCATCTAGGAAGGAGGAATTGGAAGAAAAAGCAACCCACTAAGGAAGTGATTCTACGATCTAATGACCTCGAAGCCAAAGAGACCCCAAGTGATAGGGCCGAGACCGACTAGAAGGATAATTAAATTTTGGAGCACATGATAAAACCCAGAGCTATGAAACATGCACTATTTTTGAGTTGTCGAAAAACCTTCTACTCATGATGAGGCATTATATAGCACTCTTCTGAGGGAAGCTCATAGTCACAGGTCCAGCATATCTTGCCGCACCATTCAGAGTGAAGACATTTCTCAAGACAAAGATCATTACGTCTGTCTCTCAGGTGGAGGAGAGAATCAGCAAGGTTAATTAGCAGCTATTCCAATGAAGCACGAACAGACATTCGCCGATCTAAAGAGGTCACCATTCATGAGGGAGATCAAGATGCATCAACTCCCTCGCAAGTTCAAAATATTGAGCTTGGAACCCTATGATGAAAATTCTTATCTTATGGACCATTTGAATCTTTTTTGTACCTTACTGGGATTCCAGGGCCTAGACAATTTGACCTTATGTCTCTACTTTCTGTTGATCCTCAAAGGAGATGTTCAAATTTAATTTTATTGATTACAACTAAATTAGATCTAAATATTCTAGGAGTTGGCCGATAAATTCTTATTGTAATTTGCATCCAGTTGAAGGGAAGAAAAAAAGTCGTGGCACCTTGTCCACTTTCGGTAAGGGCAAAATGAGAGTCTAAAGTATTTCTTGGCTTGGTTCAATGTAGAGCCATGAAGGATATTGAAACAAATCGATAATGTGAACTTGAATTCTTTCATGGAGATTGTGCAGTTGGGTGAATTTTTTAAATACTTGGTTTAATAAGAAGTCAAATTGAGGTAGAAACAGTTATTCAAGCTTACATTGCCACCAAAGAGGTCAACAAAGTAAAAAAGCTAGAGCGTGCAGACCATCATGCGAGATTGACTATGGAAAGAAGAAGAGTGGAGACAATTCCACCACCCAAGATCCCATGAAGCAGCCACTGTGAGAATCGAGCGTTAGGAGGAAATACAGGCCATTGAGGCTAACTCCTTTGAATGACACTTAAACAAATATTCTGATACAAATTTAGAATGAAAAGTTTCTAAATTGGCACAAACCAATCAAGAACTCGGAAGGAGGAGACCAATCGAAGTATTACTTCTACCATTGATCTCCAAGTCATTGTAATGAATATTGTCAAATTCTATAGAAAGAGATTAAGACCCTCATTTATAAAGGATATCTCAACAAGTTCTTAAGAGACCCGGATAGGCCTCCGAGAGTGCCAACAAGGACGAGTTAGTGGAGCAAGAGTAGCCAAGCAATCGGGTAGCAATCAGAGTAGTAAATATGGTATCAATGAGATCACATAAAAATAAAGTTCTGAACCACCCTAAGAAAACTTCCGGTAGCAAGAAATAGAGGTTAGGAGTAAGGGATGACATTATTAGTTTTAGTAATAATGATATGACTTCTTTAATAACTCCCCATTTAGACCATCTTGTTGTATTCGTACTCATTTTAAATGGTACCCTTAATTACCAATTAAAATAAGTCTTCGTTGGTAATGGAAGTTCAAGAAATTTACTTTATCTTGATACCTACTTTATGCTCGGATTAAAAAAGGACCAAATAAGACCAACCAAGAGACCCTTATATGGTCGAAGAACCCATGCTGGTCCAAGGAACCATCCAATTGAAAGTCACACTATGAATGCACTTAAGGACAACATCTTGAATGCTCACATTCCTAATAGTGGATTTGCCATTAGTCTACAATGCGATATTGGGACAACCATAGTTAGTTGTATTCGAAACAGCGATGTCGATCTCTCATTTGAAGATGAAGTTCACGACAACATGTGGAGTTGAGAGGTCTTAGGTGATCAAATCACCGATCGAACATGCTACTTATCCCAAATCAATTAGGTGGTTCCAAATCAGCCGATTGAAGAATTCGACCTCCAACAGGAAGCAACCCTAAAACAAGGTTAGTTTGGAGAGTTAACAAACTAGATCTCATTAGATCTGAATGAGCTTAAGAAATTCATACACATTGGAGGCTCTTTGTTGGATCAATTGCATGAATGTAGTGCTTATCAAGAAAAGTAACAGAAAATGACAAATGTGTCTCGATTTCATAAATGTGAATAAGGCATGCCCAAAGACAGTTATTTGTTGCCGAGAATCGATTTGCTAGTAGACTTGATATCTTGGTATGAGCTAGTAAGTTTTATGAATGTCTATTTAGGGGGCAATTAGATTTGAATAAGTCCTAAGGATGAAGAGCTCACTTTCTTCATGATTAACCATTGTATGTACTACTACAAAGTTATACCTTTTGCTCTAAAGAATATAGGAGTGACATATCAAAGGTTGGAGAATAAGATGTTTGAGGTACAAATGAGGAGGAATATGGAGGTATGTATGGACGATATACTCGTCAAAAGTATAATAGCCAGCAACCATATTCGTAACCTAGGTGAAACTTTTGAGGTGCTTCGAGCATGCCTGTGAGGTTCCGGGTTTATAGGGAAGGTAGTTAAGGGTTAATCGTCATTTTAGTAATTAATTATAGATTAATTGATTGATGTAGGGATGTGTATAAGGTAAAAAGGTGGGAAATATCCTGAATTTCTCCCGAGAAGGTCAGTCTGCAGCCAGTGCCCGCTGGCCGCTCGAGCTCGGCTCGAGCGGATGAACCAGTAGCGGACCCGCTCGCTGGCCGCCCGAGCCCGGCTCGAGCGGATAATCCAGAGCGGGCAGCTCGCTTCCCTTCGGGCGGCAAGGCAGATAAAAATGCGCCCGCCCCTTTCCCGTCATTTCTGCGCTAGGGTTTACGGAGAGAGAGAGAGCCGCGTTTCTAGAGTGAGAAAGATTGAGAACGAGGCTTGAACCCCGATTCGGTCCGTGAGCCAATTATTAAAGTTAAAGCACGCGTCGAGGCAAGTGTTCTCATACCCACTAACTTTCCTCTTTTCGTTGATTTTCGTTATTCGCCGGGTATTTTCGTGTTTATACCCACCCATGGCTTCGAAAATCCAAAGACCGAGACCCGAGACCAAGGATAGCATAATCTATTCGCCGATTTGCTCATCGATCTGTTCGGTGGAGCTTCGCCCAACCCTAACCTCACGGGATTTGGGGGTTTTCCATTTCCCACCGATAAATCATTAAATTGACTTCATAATATGGATCCCCATGTTCCTCTTGTGCATATATGTTGGCCGCGGGAAAAATCTCGCGTTAAGACCCGTTCGTGACCTCCGAGTCCTCTAAATTACTGTTCATCCGTGAATAAATGGGGAAATTGCTTTTGTTGCTTCTATATAATTATGATGGAGCTTATGTGATGCATTGATGAGAAAATATAAGCTTTGAACTTCATAAGTTGTGCATTGGAAACGTGGGAACGTGTCCCGAGAGCCTTTAAGGCGGTGGTTGTCCACCGGAGGTAGGAATTCCAACTCCTTGCTAACCTTGTGCTAAATTGTGATAAAAGATAATCCTAAAGAAAAAATTAGGTCCAATAAGTAGTGGAGGGAGACCCACTAGGTGTGTTGTGGAAACCGTGATCTCCCGGATGGAGACATGTGACGGGAATGAGACTTCCCGGTGATGTTTGATTGTGTCGTGTAGTGGGTCCCCCCCTCCCGAAGAGTCAAACCTTGAAACTAAGACCGTGGTCGATAGGAGTGGTGTCCTCCAACCTGCCACGTGCATCATGGTGGGAACCCAAGACATACTCTGGCCACCCTTTTGGGGTGGGTGACGTATATGGCAAGTTTCGTGACACCGCGGTGAAAGAACAAGGATTGCCTCGGTCCCTGGGGTGTGGGGCGTGTCATTGAACACTACATATTGAGATGTAGTTGTTCGTGATTGTTGCATAGATGCAACCAGTGGTCGTGTGCTACCGACCTAAGAATGTAGCCGTGGCTTTTGAATGTGTAGCGAACACATTACTTTCCTCGTTCTCTTACTTCGTTGGCTAGTACGATCTACTAGCTCCAGGGTCCGCAAAGATAATTATTTAAATAAAGATGAATGAAATGAATCAAATAATTCCAAGTTCTCTTCTATCTTTTATGCTTCTTGTACTGTTCCTTTACTCTTTCTTTTAGTACAATTGCCTGTTGTTAGTTAGTGGGATATAATTTCATTTGCTGGGCTTTATGCTCACCCTTGCTTTATGTTTTTCAGATAAGAATGCATTGATGCCTGATGAGTCAGCATAGATCATAGAAGCCTGGTAGCTAGCTGTCTTGCGTGCTTGGCTCGAGCCTTGGACTTGGATTGGCTTGTTGTATGCCAAGAACCTTTTGGGTTTTTAGCTTTTGTATCAGTTCAAACTTGTATGGAGATGACTTATGCTAGTAGATGGTGGATGATGCATATGTATTAGTCTGCTGTATTTTGTGGTTTACATGCTTCCGCAGTTTTATCTTATGGTGACGCTGGGGATCCTAGTTGGCATCCTTCTTGACCCCGTGTCTTCTCGATTTAAGCCGCGGTGCCACCTTAGTTAGTTGTGGCATTTTGGGTCCTGTGTGGTTGTAGTTGGACTTTACAAGAAAATTATTTGTGGATTATTATGCAGGGTTGTGTTTTTCAGGTGTTTGTATTTTGGAAATATCCGATTTACAAACGGAACTCTGCCCAATTTTCTGTAGAATTTATAATAATTATATCCTCAATTTGTCCTTAGATTATTGACGAGGGTTATTCGATGGGGAATAACCTGTTCCGTCACAGTTGGTATCAGAGAAGGGATGCCTTAAGATGGATCTGAAATTATGCGGAAGCCTAGGGTGTCGTAGGTTGGGATCGAATGAGTGGTCATAGGATAGCCTACTTGAGTATAGGTTTTCTTAATTGTGTACGTGTTTAGCATGTCGAAATATATTGTTATAAGGAACTAACCTTTGGCTCCATTTGTTATTACTTCCTTTTCAGTGAGGACTTCCACGATTGACCATGCCGCCTGGACGTCGGAGTATGTCGAGGGACAATCACCCCCAAGACAGAGGCGAATATTTGAATCATTGGGCGCGTCTTACTAATCTTATAGAGAACATGGAGCAGCGGAACCTTGCTCCTGTTCCTGCTCTTGCTCCGGCTCAGTTCGAGCTCCAGATTATCCGGCCATCTGCTTATGACCGCTTTGTTCGGGAGCGGTGCCCATGTTTCACAGGGAGCTCGACCCAATGAAGGCCGATTCGTGGCTTGAGAATCAAGAGGGTATTCGCAGTGATTAGATGCCCCGAGGAGGACCAAGTGTTGTATGCGTCTTACCGGCTCCAAGGTGAGGCGCATCATTGGGTGGCTTAAGAAGAGAGCTCTTGGGATACCGGAGACAAAATTACCCGGAGAATATTTGAAGAGGCATTCCTTGAGAAGTATTTTCCTCCTAGCCTCCGTATTCGTAAAGAGGAGGAGTTCTTTAGACTTAGGCAAGGTAATGAGATCCGTGGCGGAGTATGATGCCAAGTTCTCGGAGTTATCTCGATTTGCCCCATTTTTGGTTGATTACGAGGAAAGGAAGGCAAGGAAGTTCTTATCGCTTTGCGTGATGATATGCAAGCACTTGGCGACCTGAAGTTGGCCACTTATGTCAAGTTCGACCGGGCCTTGATTTATGAGCAAGAGAACGCCAAGGAAGAGTATTTCAGAAGAGGTCAGTCCAAGAAGAGTGGGTCTAGCGTTGGCTCTGGGGCTGGTTCTGGATGATCGTTCAAAAACCGGGTCAGGCTTCCCGCCCGGAAGAGTGGCCGACTTCATCATCCTCCCAAGCTTGAGCTGGTTTTTGGTAAAGGCGTTGGGAAGGGATCATAGCGGTAAACCATGTCCTATGGCGACGGGTGCTTGCTTCACTTGTGGACAGGTGGGGCATAGGGCAAGGGAGTGCCCTCAGGCTTCGTGGGTCCGAGTTCCGAAGCCAGCAATCCAGGGTAAAGTCTTCGCAGCTTCTGCTAGTGATGCCAGAGCTTCAGATGAGGTGGTAGAAGGTATACTCTCTGTGTGTGGTATATCTTGTTCAGTACTCTTTGATTCTGGGTCCACCGATTCATTTATTTCTCCCCAATTGGCTCGTCGTATTACACCCTTTCCCGTGACCCTTGACTTTTCTTTAGTTGTGGCTACGCCACGGGGTCTTGATTGTGACCGATGTAGCCTCCTTCGGGTGTATTGTGGAGGTGGAGGGGTTTCCCTTGGTGGCTGATTTGGTTTTGTTGACATGCGTGACTTTAATATTATCCCAGGTATGGATTGGCTGTCCAAGTATCATGCAACGATTGATTGTTTCCATAAAAGGGTGGACTTTGCTATTCCAGATCGTGACCCTTTTCATGTTCGGGGTACGGAGAGTGGAGCAATCTCATTTCATATCTCGCTCCGCGCAGGTTCGCCACTTGTTGAGTAGTGGGTGCCAAGCATTCTTGGCTTATGTTAGTGTGGTGGAGAATCGGGGATTGCTGTGGGCGACATTCCCGTGGTTTGTGAATTTGCGGATGTGTTCCCGACAAGTTGTCTACTCTACCACCGCTACGGAGATTGATTTTGGGATTGACCTTGAGCCGAGGTCGACTCCCATATCGGGGCCCCTTATCGTATGGCTCTGAGCTAAAGGAGTTGAAATAAAGATTCACAAGATTTGCTTGATTCGGGTTTCATTAGACCTAGTGTATCGCGTGGGGTGCTCCGGTTCTCTTTGTTAAAAAGAAGGATGGAGCCTTGAGACTATGCATTGACTATCGTGAGCTGAATAAGATCACGATCAAAAACAAGTATCCCCTCCCACGAATCGATGATCTCTTTGATCAATTGCAGGGATCTTCTGTGTATTCCAAAATTGATCTTCAGTCGGAATACCATCAGCTCCGCATTAAAGAGGGGGATATTGCAAAGACGGCCTTCCGAACGAGATATGGTCATTACGAGTTCTTGGTGATGCCGTTTGGCCTGACTAATGCTCCTGCGGTGTTTATGGACTTGATGAATCGGGTCTTTCACCGCCTCGGATAAATTTGTCGTGGTCTTCATAGATGACATCTTAATTTATTCCAAGGATTACTCCGAGCATGAGGAGCACTTGAGACTTGTGCTACTGCATCATTCGGGAGCATCGATTATTTGCAAAGTTTAAGAAATGTGAGTTCTGGCTCGGTGAAGTGGTATTCCTTGGCCATGTAATTTCCGGGAGGAGGTGTCTCGGTGGACCCACGTAGAAATTGAAGCAAAGGTCAATTGAGTCAACCGACGACCGTGACAAAGTCCGAAGCTTTTGGGATGGCTAGTTATTATCGTCGCTTTGTGGAAAATTTCTCTCGAGATAGCCTTACCTCTCACTCGATTGACGAAGGAGGTAGACTTTATCTCGGACCGAGGAATGCGATCGTAGTTTTCGGGAGCTAAAAGACCGGTTGACCTCGGCCCCACCCCACCCTTCCCATTGGGTGCACGGGTGGGTTTGAGGTATATTGTGATGCATCTAAGTCAGGGGCTCGGTTGTGTCCTTATGCATTGGGGAAAGTGGTTGCTTATGGGTCCAGATAGGTTGAAGACTCATGAGAAGAACTACCCAACCCATGATTTGAATTAGTCTGTGGTTTTTGCCTTGAAGATTTGGAGGCACTATCTTTATGGTGAGAAGTTTCTTGGTACTCCGACCACAAAGCCTCAAGTATTTATTTTTAAAAGAGTTGAACATGAGGCAGCGGCGTTGGATTGAGTTCCTCAATGACTATGATTATGCGAAATCCAATACGCATCGAAAAGCAAATGTGGTCGCCGATGCTTTGAGTCGTCGCACCTGTTGGGTGGCGTCCTTGTAGATCAAACAAATGGAGTTGCTTGACTGTTTAAAGTCATGTCATATCCAGCGTTATGTTAAGGGTAACCGGATGATGTTATCCTTTCTTCAGGTGCAGCCCGAGATCTTCCAAAGGATCAAGGAAGGACAGGTGAGCGACCCATTCTTGATGGATATTGCAGGAGATCTTGATAGAGACTCTCGAGTCGATTTTAGCGTTCGTTCCGATGGGATTTTGAGGTTTCGGGAGCGCTTGTGCGTGCCCGATGTCGAGGATTTGAAAGAAGAGATTTTGAAGGAAGCACATAGGACTCGGTATACCATCCATCCTGGTGTTAATAAGATGTACCAGGATCTGACAAAAATGTTCTGGTGGAGGAACATGCGAAGGGAGGTTGTGGCCTTTGTTAACCGTTGTCTGGTTTGTCAGCAGTTAAAGGCCGAGAGGAGGAAACCCTCAGGGTTGTTGCAGCCGTTGCCCATTCCCTGTTGGAAGTGAGATGATATCTCGATGGACTTTATATCTGGACTGCCTAGAACTTCGAGGAATCATGATGCAATATGGGTCATTGTGGACCGATTGACGAAGTCTGCTCATTTTATAGCCATTCGGACTACATTCTCCCGTGATTGACTGGCACGGCTGTACATCAGTGAGATCGTGAGATTACACGGCGTGCCAGCATCTATTGTGTCTGATCGGGACCCGCGATTCATCTCTAAATTCTGGGCGAGTTTGCAGCGCGAATTAGGGACGAGCCTGAAGTTTAGTACGGCGTACCATCCTCAAACCGATGGTCAGTCCGAGCGAACAATTCAGATTTTGGAAGATATGCTTCGAGCTTCAGTGTTGGAGTTCCAAGGGAATTGGGATGATCATTTGGCACTCGCCGAATTCGCATATAACAACAGATTCCAGGCGAGTATCGGCATGGCTCCCTTCGAGGCACTTTATGGTAGGAAGTGCCGATCTCCCATTCATTGGGTAGAGACCGGGGACAAAGGGCGGTTGTTGGGTCCTGATGTTGTTCGGGAGACATCGGGAGAAGATCGCTGTTGTCTTTGAGAAGTCAAGGTTGCCCAAAGCCGGCGAAGAGCTATGGGCCGATAGGAGGAGGTCCGAGCTTAGATTCGAGGTTGGAAACTTTGTTTTCTCTAGGTATCGCCATGGAAGGGAATTTCGAGGTTTGGAGTTAAAGGAAAATTGAAGCCGCGTTTCATTGGGCCTTTTGAGATCCTCGAACAAGTGGGTGAAGTGGCCTATCGTCTAGCTTTACCCCCGAGCTTGGCCGAAGTGCACAACGTTTTCCATGTCTCGATGTTAAGGAAGTATGTCTATGACCCATCTCATGTGATTGATTTCAGTTCTCTGGTTATTGATCGAGATTTGCAGTATGTTGAGGAGCCCGTGGAGATCTTGGATCGAAGAGACCAAATCCTGCGATCAAAAGTCATTCATCTCGTGAAGGTCTTGTGGAGGAACCATTCCAAATGAGGAAGCAACTTGGGAGAGAGAGGAGGAGATGCGGGAAAGATATCCCTATCTGTTCTCATGTAAGTAAACTAAATCTTTTTGGGACCATTAAAATTTCGAGGACGAAATTTAATTAGGGGAGAGTTGTGAGGTTCCGGGTTTATAGGAAGGTAGTTAAGGGTTAATCGTCGTTTTAGTAATTAATTGTAGATTAATTGATTGATGTAGGGATGTGTATAAGGTAAAACGTGGGAAATATCCGGAATTTCTCCCGAGGAAGGTCAGTCTGCTGCAGCCGAGCCCATGCGCCGGCCGCCGAGCTCGGCTCGAGCGGATGAACCAAGAGCGGACCCGGCCACTGGCCGCCGAGCCCGGCTCGAGGGCGGCGGCAGATGAAAAAACGCCCCCGTCCCTTTCCCCGTCATTTTCACGCTGCTAGGGTTTCTGAGAGAGAGAGAGCCGCGTTTCTAGAGTGAGAAAGAGGGAGAACGAGGCTTCAAGCTCAATTCGTCCGTGAGCCAATTATTAAAGTTAAAGCACGCGGGCGAGGCAAGTGTTCTCATACCCACTAACCTTCCTCTTCCGTTGATTTTCGTTATTCACGGGTATTTTCGTGTTTATACCACCCATGGCTTCAAAATCCAAAGACCGAGACCCGAGACCAAGGATAGCACAATCTATTCGCCGATTTGCTCACCGATTCGTTCGGTGAGCTTCGCCCGAACCCTAACCTACGGGATTTGGGGGTTTTCCATTTCCCACCGATAAATCATTAAATTGACTTCATAATATGGATCCCCATGTTCCTCTTGTGCATATATGTTGGCCAAAGGGAAAAATCTCGGCGTTAAGACCGCTCGTGACCTCCGAGTTCTCTAAATTACCATTGTTCCGTGAATAAATTGGGAAATTGCTTTTGTTGCTTCTATATAATTATGATGGAGCTTATGTGATGCATTGATGAGAAAATATAAGCTTTGAACTTCATAAGTTGTGCATTGGAAACGTGGGAACGTGTCCCGAGAGCCTTTAAGGCGGTGGTTGTCCACCGGAGGTAAGAATTCCAACTCCTTGCTAACCTTGTGCTAAATTGTGATAAAAGATAATCCTAAAGAAGAAATTAAGTCCAATAAGTAGTGGAGGGAGACCCACTAGGTGTGTCAGGGAAACCGTGATCTCCCTGATGGAGACGTGTGACGGGAATGAGACTTCCGGTGATGTTTGATTGTGTCGTGTAGTGGGTCCCTCCTCCCGAAGAGTCAAACCTTTAAACTAGGACCGTGGTCGATAGGAGTGGTGTCCTCCAACCTGCCACGTGCATCATGGTGGGAACCCAAGACATACTCTGGCCGCCCTTTTGGGGTGGGTGACGTACATGGCAAGTTTCAGGACACTGCAGTGAAAGAACGAGGATTGCCCTGGTCCCCGGGGGTGTGGGGCGTGTCGTTGAACACTACATATTGAGATGTAGTTGTTCCGTGGATTGTTGCATAGATGCAACCAGTGGTCGTGTGCTACCGACCTAAGAATGTAGCCGTGGCTTTTGAATGTGTAGCGAACACATTACTTTCCTCGTTCTCTTACTTCGTTGGCTAGTACGATCAACTAGCTCCAGGGTCCGCAAAGATAATTATTTAAATAAAGATGAATGAAATGAATCAAATAATTCCAAGTTCTCTTCTATCTTTTATGCTTCTTGACTTGTTCCTTTACTCTTTCTTTTTCAAAGACAATTGCCCGTTGTTAGTTAGTGATATGATTTCATTTGCTGGGCTTTATGCTCACCCTTGCTTTATATTTTATTTTTCGATAAGAATGCATTGATGCCGATGAGTCAAGATAGATCATAGAAGCTTGGTAGCTAGCTGTCTTGCGTGCTTGGCTCTCGAGACTTGGACTTGATTGGCTTGTTGTATGCCAAGAACCTTTGGGTTTTTAGCTTTTGTATCAGTTCAAACTTGTATGGAGATGACTTATGCTAGTAGATGGTGGATGATGCATATGTATTAGTCTCCATTGTATTTTGTGGTTTACATGCTTCCGCAGGGTTTTATCTTATGGTGACGCCGGGGATCCTAGTTGGCATCCTTCTTGACCGTATCTTCCGATGAAACGCCGTGCCACCATAGTTAGTTGTGGCATTTTGGGTCCTGTGTGGTTGTAGTTGGACTTTACAAGAAAATTATTTGTGGATTATTGTGCAGGGTTGTGTTTTTCAGGTGTTTGTATTTTGAAAACGTCCGATTTACAAACGGAACTCTGCCCAATTTTCTGTAGAATTTATAATAATTATATCCTCAATTTGTCCTTAGATTATTGACGAGGGTTATTCGATGGGGAATAACCTGTTCCGTCACAATGCCAAATGAAATTAAATCCAATAAAGTATATACTTGGAACAACCTCAGGAAAGTTCCTTGGACTTATTGTGTCTTATCGAGGAATTAAAGCAAACTCCGAGAAAACAAAAGCCATTATGGATATAAAATCACCTCAAACTGTAAATGAAGTCTAAAGACTAACCGGGAGACTCAAAATGCTCTCTCAGTTCCCGGTGATATCCACAGAAAGATATCTTTCCTTTTATAAAGCTCTGAGAGGAATTAAGGTAAACAGATTCTAATGGACGGAAGAATGCAAGTCATCCTTTCAAGAACTAAAGAAATACCTCACCAACGATCCTCTCTTATCTTCTCTGAAAGTAGGTGAGGAGTTATACCTCTATCTTGCCATATTTGACATGGCGTTAAGCTTGCTCTTGATTAGGTAAGAGTCTGAGGTACAATGACTGATCTACCATGTTAACAAAATTCTGACAGATACCGATACTCATTGTAACGTACCGGTTTTTGAATATCGTAATTCGAGTAATTAAGTAAATATAATCAAGATTAGGCATAATCCATATAGGAGAATTAGTTTCGGAAGCGATGGGAGGTCCCGGCTTAGGGCGCCCAAAGAAGTGGCACAACGCTTGCCGGGTGCTCGAGCGCCCGAGGCAGGCACTGATTTAAGAGGTGCTACGCCCATTGCGTGCTGGTCGGCGCTCAAGCGCCAGCCCGTAATATAAGAGCCTAATGGCTCTTTTCCGTGTCATTCATGCTAGGGGAAAGGGAGAGAGAGGAGATAGGAAGCATGAAGAGGAAGAGAGAGAAGGAGGAATCCAAGGATCCCGAGTTTGATTGTGAGCTCGAACTAGTTAGAGAAGTGATAGATCGGGCTAAGGCAAGTATACCAATACCCTTTTTGTTCTCTCTTTTTAATTTTTGTTCGATTTTTATAGGATATTATTATCCCGATACCTGACTCATACACATATTTTGTGAAACCCACGACTTACACATGGAAATTTATCGATTTGTTGTCCGATTCATCATTTTCGCACGATTTTGTGCATCTCGAAACCCTAACCCACATCTGAATCTCGTTTAACCAATTATTTTGAGTTTTATGCATTATTTGGATTTAGATAATGAAAACTCATATCTTGAATATGGTTATTTACCGATTGGGTGTTCGATTTTTCAAGTTTTGTCCGATTTTGTACGTACGGAACCCTATATTCGTGCCTGACATTGTTCACCTGTGATATTTGAGGATTTTTATATGATTTCACTTCGTTTAATTGATATTTAATCATATGTAATTGTATATGCTTAATTGTATATTCCAAAAATATTACGTGTGAACCGTTTGTGAAGGAAATTGTGATCCGGAAGCTTTAAAATTGTGCATTGGCTTAATACAGTAAGAATTTATATTTTTTCCATACTTTATGATGTTCATGCCTATAAATTAAGTTATGTGAAGATTTAAATCCACAAGAAATATGAAAATCATGTAAGTATACGAAGAAAATGTCACAATTTGATATGTATATGATTCGTTTTCTCTTGAGTGAGAACTTTGTAAAAGAAGTTTGATGAACTTTCCCTCAAAAAATAAAATATCGTGAAACCTGGACTACAGATTTATATTTCAGATGTTAGTATCCCCTATCATACCATTGATATTACAGTGAAAATTTAAGTATTATTCTAGTCGTGTATTATAGCGGGTGATATTTCCTGGCATGCCTTAAGATATTACTGTAAAAGCATGATAACTGCCTCTGAGCCACGAGGGATATGGTGGCATATGTGATATGCCTCTCGTATATCGGGTTAAAGGTATACCACTCACCATGGGATGTTAAACGGAGTGGATAGCGTTTTAGAATGTGTAAAAGTATACACATTTCTTTTGTCATTCTACTGTACTATTAGCTGGTAAGGTCTGCTGGTCTTAATCCATAAAGATAAAATATGAAAAGTTATTTATATTCCAGAAATACATTTGTTCACACTTCATATTATGCATCATATATCATGCTCCTATTCCCTTCCCCCATTCTATTTTATATATATTGTATATTATCGTTATTTATATTATACTTGTTGAGTATTTGATTCACCATTACTATTTTTTCTTCCTTCAGATGAGCACGACCTCTACCTGACGTGGTAGAGTAGGACTTAGGAGTTAGGCTGCGGATCTTAGATGAAGAGCTTTGTGGATTTAGTCTTATAATTTTGCGCCTTCCTCATGGATTATATGGTTTGTTGAAATGATTTACATATTGATGTCTATGTATGATGATGATGTTATATATATTGTCTAATTTTTTTTTGTATTTGATGAATATAGATACTTTTACAAGTTTTTACGGTTTATTTAGGTACTTAGGGCATCTTATCTAAGCCGACATTATAATTTGAATTATGATGTTAATGCCACATGTTTTATTGTAACTTGTGGATCCTGTGTTGTGATAATATGGATTATATATATTGTACATAATATTTTACAAATATATATTAATTTGGGTCTTCGAGGCGCATCAAATATATATAAGTATTCTTTTAGTTTTTGATTTTTAAAAACATTATGCGTGTTTTGATATTTGAATATTATTAAAGATAAAAACTATTTTTATTTTTATATTACTTTAATATAAAAAATAAAACCGTTGGCTTCCCAAATCCAACGACCGCATGGACGACATGAAGCATCCCGTGATCCTGCTGACTCGGCTGCGCTGCTGTAATCCTGGCTGCCTTGCTGTCTTTGGCTCTTCTTCTTAGGCCTTGTTTGGGTCATACTGTTGATTTTCCCCATCCAATCGGTTAGCCAGAAAACCAGTATGCTTCTTTCTTTTTCTGCCAAACAATCGTATATAGTGTGGGCACATACACCTGCACTCGCACAGCCACAATCGCAGAACAAATATTTACTGTTAGATTAAGTGGATTGGATGGGTGTTCATGATGGATCAACCCGACCTGGTGGCTGATCAAAATGTAGTTACTGGTTGACTACTATATTGGTAATGGGGATATTATTTCAAAATAAACTTCATTCTCATTTAAGAAGAAGAAGAAGAAAAAGAAATTCTTCTAAATCCTTGTCCCTTGATTTGTAATAAGTGTTTTCTACGTATGAATATATTCTAGTTAAGAGTTTGTTTTTTCTCAGACGATCCAATCAAGGTCTTGAATTTTTTTTAAAATATTTTTAAAAATATATTTTTTTGCTATATTTCTCGATTCTAAGATGCTCTATAATTTTTTTCCTTAGTAGGTATCAAAGCGATTTTTTATTCCTTTTGAGCATTTTCTTCACTTTTCATGTCCTATGGCTATTTTTCATGATGGCTTTCTTAGACACCTCTTTTTATGTCATAAAAACTTACAAATTTGAAATCTTTATGGGGCAGATTAATTTTATAAAATATGGTTTCATTACTTTTTATAATGTGAGAGAAATGTGAAATCCTTGTTTCAAATTTAAAAATTTTGGAGAGATGGATTTTAATACGTAATACATTTTCAAGAATGATTTTTTTTTTTTTTTTTGGAAAGTAAAGAATGATTTTTTCATGGCTCTGTGGTGCTTTTAATAATCTTTCTGTCCATACCTTATTCGAGATTTCTGGATATATGGATCAAAAGTTATGAATTTTTAAATTTTATCGGTATAACCATCATTTCTAAAATTCATGAGAAGAACTAAATTCTCAAAGTGCTATGTTTCGTACGAAAGAGAATCAAAACAAGGAGTTTTGACAAATGGTTTCAAAGCCCTTAAAACGATGTGTTTTTGTATAGTTGGCTCAAAACCCGGTGCATAGAAAAAAGAAAGACCCAAGTAGTGACGGTTTAACAGAAAGCCTTTTGAGCCCATGAAGCAAAAGGTGTGACGGTTAACCTAAGAGGTGTAATCCGAACTATCTAACAATAAATGGGCGATAATAAATAATCAATGGATTATTTTCAAGTGGTTATCTATACCAATTCAACGGTTAAAAATCGCACGGTCTAATCATCAAATGTGGATGATAGTTATACAATTAACTCCCATTATAATTGTTAAAGCGTAATGCTCATACAGTGAATTAGGAGTCTATCAGCCAAAGAATATCTCTCACTATAAATACATCTCCCCCATAGAAAAAGGGGACAAAAAACAAACAAATGCTCAGACAAGAAAACATGGCAATATATTTCCAAAACCACTCTTCCATACAAGTGCATTACTTCTAAAGCTATTCTCATTTATGAGTGCAATACTTCCAAAACCACTTACCCATTTAAGCGCATCTAATAAAGCATAGTTATCCAACAAACACTCAATTCCCATTCACTTGTATCCACTTATTCATTTTCTCCTATCTTTCTCTTCCAAATAGAATAATTATTAACTTCAATGTCAGTAGATATACTATGGAGTGAGTCCAATATTTTTCTTACATTTTATTCATTTATTGTAGTGTATAAAATCCAAATTCAAAATAACAAAAATCAGGCCCATTTTTCGATCGGACACTCGAATAAGGTGGCTCCCTAATTTATTTGATAATCCGAATTTAAAAATGTATCATTGACGCCATCTATGAAAAACAGCAAAAGTCTAACCACACAATTGAAGAAAGCCGATGTGGTAAACGCCAGGGCTCAAGGAAGTGTACTAGCTAGAGACACCGTCTCACATGGTGACGATCCAACACTGAGTAATCATGGAGACACCCGTCCGGCAACGAATATAAATGTGGAGACATTGGCGCCTCAAGTAGACACTATGCCTAAATTGCTCCAAACCATTTGTACCCATTTGGAGGGACAACTATTGGGGGTTCATTCTTCCAACTCTCAAACTTCAACGTCCAAAATAAAAAAAAATTAGAGAAAATAATATCCCACTAGGGAGATGATTGAGAGGCCTCACGACCTCGAGACCCAAGAGGCCATGAGCAATAGGGCCCGGACCCGATGGGAAGGCCGACTAAGTCTTGGCGCACAGGATGAATGTCACGAACCCGAACCAAACAGGTCAATTTAAATAATTAATTATAATTTCTAAAATCTAAAATCCCAATAAATTTTAAAACCAATAATACCAAGTCCCAAAATTCGGGTGTGACAAACCGAAATATACACTCAACAAATTTAAAATCATCACAGACCTCATCGAACAATAGTCCGAAAGCAAAATAAATACGACTGCTTCTACAATCATCGTAAAGGAGGTAATAATCCGACCAAAAATCAAAATCAAACATAAACAAATATTCGATTATTCCCAACATATAACAATAAGCCTATATCCGGCCAATTCCATAATCCAAATGCATCCAATATCAATGCAAACCATAATAAACAGAAACTCACCAAATCGGACGAATATCAGACCGATCATGTCTGTACTCCTGTACTGCATCTGAACCTTCTCTCTGAAGGGACAAAACAGAAAAATGAGCCTAATGCCCAGCAAGTATCATATTTAGTCAAAATGAGTCCAATAAATCAGGTGTGAAGTCAATGGGTGAAAATCCAATCAAATTTCAAGAGAAATCCAAATCGCCGATAAAACAAATCCAACCAAAATCCAAGATCCAAATTCCAAAATTCAATGGTAGTCTCGTACTCAAATCAAATGTCCAAATCCAAACAAATGTCCAAATTTCCAAAATAGTCCTCGTCGGGACGTATATATATATATAACAAAAACATAGGTGATCCGAACCAATTCCAAAACCGATGTCGATCGGAGTCCAAATCCAAGTCCGAGTCCGAGTCCGAGTCCAAGTCCAAATCCAAATCCAATGCCCGATCAGCTTGTGATCTGAGGCAGAATCCGATAGCCGGATGATCCAATAGCGTCTTGCAGACATCACAAGACACATGACAGGATATTCCAAAGGTTGGATCAAAACATATATTCAAAATCGTTGTGCGAGACATACCAGCCCAATTATAGGCAAATCGGCGAATCTTAAATCCAAGTCCAAAACCATATCCAAATCAAAATCCAATACCAATTAATGCAAAAATACAAATTATGCACCAAAGTTGGGTTCTCATTATTTAAAGACTAGCTTGAGGAAGGGTTACACATAATCCCGGTAACCTTAGGCCAAAATCTATATATTGTATACCCATAGATAAGGTTGCTCATTATGTTTTGCCACCCGCGGCTTTGGGTGCATTCCTCAAGTTTGTCATATATATTAGGATGTCCGAATATATTCTAAGGTCAAATCAAATTGTCCAAATGGGAAGGGTCACTACTCAAAGCCTTTCCTGCCGGCGGAAAGGGATTTCCAAATAACAGATAATCTTCCCATTTTAGAGTCGGCGTAATCCAAATAATCCAAATCCAAACGTAGTGACCACAACCCGGCACGTGCATGTGAAAATGCACGGCCAATGCAAATTTTCGTGTACATTTTTATATAAATATATTAATATAAAAATATACAAAGGTCCACTAAATTATTCGAACTTTCAAAAAATATTAAATTATCCAAAATTATAAAACCCATCAACAATCCCAAAACATCCAATAATTTACACATGCATGTCCGAATAATTAAATGGGTGTACCAAAAATTCATGCATGTTAGTAAAAATCCAAACAAAAGATCCAAAACATATCGAATTTAAATTAGACCAAAGAGGGGTTTAAGATATCTTGCCTCGACCTCATACTTTGCAGATCCAAGAAAGGATGTCCCGAAGTGCTCCACCGAGCCTTTCTCTCTCGCGCCGTCGCCCTCTCTCTCTCCTCCGTTCTCCAAGACGGCGGCCCTCGGCTGCCGTGCCGACCGCCCGCAGCCGCCCTTCACTCGCCCGGGCCGCTCGTCTCAGCCGTCACGGCCTCCCGGCACCACCTGCCCGGCACCGCGCCGCAGCACCACCGTCTTCCTCCTCGTGCGATTTCTCTTCGCAATACCACCATCGACCAAGTTTTCAACCGCCGACAACCACCGGCCACTCCCAGCCGCCAACGGCCACCAACACTGCGCCGATTACGCCGCACGCCGCTGTCATCGACCTCCGATCACCGCTGCAAATGCCGTCAACAACCACCGACGGCTTCGATGGCTTCTCCTCCCCGCACCTTCACCAACGACCACCACAGGCTGCCGTCGACGACCACCGGCACTGGGCCGCCCTCGCCGGCAGCCTCCCTCCTCCTCTCTTCTTCCTCCTCCGCTGCGAACCAGAAACCCCAACCCAATTCTTTCTCTCTCCCCGATTTCCTTCTGCCTTTTTCTCTTTTATTTTCTTTTTCTTTATTTCTTTCCATCCTTATCTCCTTCTTTTATAAATAAATATATATATATATATATAATATTATATTATATATATTCATTTAATTTTCTTTTATTCCAAAATCCAAATCGGTATTCGGACGACAACACGGGCGCGCCCCGGGCGCCAGCCCAATCGATCCAAATATCCTCCCAAAATTTCTCAATATTTAATAAATTTTATCACGTCTAATTTGCCCAAAATTATAATTAATATTAAATTAATTCGAACAAAAATCCGGGATATTACATTCTCCACTCCTTACAAAAATTTCGGCCTCGAAATTTACGAATCTGAATCTCAACCTCAAATATCATATAATGAGGATATTCTTTCAATGTCATATTCGCTCCTCTCAAATCACTTCCTTGATTGAGTGATTCATCCAAAATCTGATTTCAATAGTAGATCATTTCCATTCCAAAATTCGAATTGAAACTTTGGCTCAACACAAATTCTCGTCGATCGATGACGATTCCAATCCAAACACATCCAAATGAGCATTCCCATATTTATCATACAAATCACATATGACAAATCATATCTAAAGATCAAATTCAGAGATAAGGTCAATATGCAGACCACCGCTCTAATCTACCGAACAGTTGGACGATTTCGATGAATCTTATCTTCAAATAATCCGACGACCTCCAGATCAAAATTCTTCTCTTCAAGGTGCTTCCATAAACATCTGACCATCCACATCGAACTTCAAATCGGACTGCAAATTCAATCGCCTACTTGAAGCGTCAAATCATATCTTGTGACAAATAGCCAAAAGTCTACACACTTTCGCTGCGCTACTCTGATTAATTATCCATCTCCAAACAAAATCAGAAGCTTTAGAATCAGAATATTTTACAATCTTCTCATCTCGACAACATACCAACAGCGAATCTCGAGAACGACATCCTGATCGGCAATAAAAGAGCTGACTCCATCAACTGATCCATCATCGTCCAATTTACTACCATGATCTTCTAGTCATTCGAGGTAGACCTGAAACACAAATCTCGAGGCTTCTTCTTCTGCTCGACTGCATCTTTAGGCACGAATATACCTTGCCACACAGGCCACAACCTCACGCTTTATATTTTGTCTGCAAACCTTGACACATAATCAATCTGCCATCAATATTCTCTCCACTCAGCAAGGTGGAAAATCTTCGACGTTCCCATCGAACTTAAACAAATCCAAACTCAATCACAATTACAGATGACCACATTTGCTCTTTAGCCCCTATTCAATCAGCTTCTGAGTTTTCATCCAATTAACCGAGACTCTAATGAGAGAATTCCCAATAGCATGCTTCCTCTAGAACGTGTAATGGAGAAAACACTTTGTGCAGAATGTTTGTGATTGTCTGCTCAATCACTTTCAACTTTAATGTAGCTCATCCAAAAGGGCTTCATTCTGATCTTCTCAAAAGATTCTCCCACAGATAAAAATTTCATTCAAAATCCAATCCTAGCAGCAAAGAGGAAATTCTTCTGGACAAGTCTTCCCATTGGTATCTTCAACATAGCACTTCACACAAAAATGCTCCAAACGGTGTCGCATTCTGGACTTTTAGACGGCTCGTCCCAAAAAGAACATCACCATTGATCTTCATAAGAACTTCTCCCATAAAAGAAGTTCAGTTCGAAATCCAATCCAGACAACAAAGAGAAACATCCATCTGGCCCAAATCCTTATGATGGCATTCTTGCCACGGCACCTTCATGCAAAACCCTCTAGATTGCGCCGCATCCCCAAACTTTTCTTGGATAAAGCGCTCGACCATACAAAATCCAAACATATCCAAATATTTCTCAGAAGCATTACTGAGCGCTATCACTCCTTCTAATCCATCAAGAATCGACAGAACTGACACCGATTATAATCTATTCTTCAATTACCGAAAACTCTTCTCACCAGCATCACTTTATTTGAATACTGATCACATCTATTCCAAGGGTGCCACAACACTGAAATCTTTGAGAAACTTTTCACAAATCTCCCATCACAATCAACTAAATCCAAGAAACTCCAAACTCCCGCGACCTTAAACGGTCTTTTCAAATTGCCACTACTTCTATCTTCTTCGAATTTCCAAATGTCACATTAAAAACCATATGCGCCAAAATGACACATTCTCGAAATCTACAGCAGACTTTCCAATCGGATTCTCATATTTATCAATATTCTTCAAGCAAATTAATAAATCATTGGCACAGCCATCAAAACTAATCCAAATACGATCAGAAGTCCAATCGATCAAATCCATAAAAGACATTCAAATATTTGACAGCTCAAAAGCACAATCAAAATTTGTAATGGCCACACATTGACCTGAAAGATGTCTTATGCACATACTCCCACTGAAACCTCGATTAAGGACACATCGAGCACAGATCAATCTGAGAGAAAACCCAAATTTCTTCAAATAGATCCAACAAATCTTCGATCCATGAAAATTGATACATATCCAATTTCCAAATAATCAAAACATAGATGTATCAATTCAATTACATTCGCCAGAGAACATTAAAGCATTCCACGCCAAGACACTTGGCCGAACAAAACCCTTCTCAAAACAAATTCTGCAATTGCTGTCTCAATTTCTTCAACTCAGACAAGACTACCCCATATGAAGCCTTCGAAATAGCCGACAAATCCAAGCACAACACCCAGCACAAACTTGATCTTCGATCCAAGAGCAAACAGTTGAATCCTCTGAAAAACATCTTCAAGCTTGCAGATAATCAAAATATCTTCAATGGTCTCAGAATAACTCCCAAATGCGACCATATGCTGGATAAACTCAGCTCCCAACTCTCAACAGATGATTCGCTTGCAGCGCCAAAATCAACCTTTGAGCCTTCTCACTAATTCTTCCTTGGAACTCTGAGGATCCATAACCCAAAATGCAAAATGGGACGGACTTGCCAAAATAGTCTTCTACGACTGAGGATCCAGCTCTATCTTCATGGGCCATAACTGCAAATGCTTCGCCTAGAGCCATCCGTCTTCTATCAGGACATCTGGAAACCGGATGCCAAAAATTTAAACGATCCCTTGACAAACGGCCTATCTGGTCGCCATTGAAGCAGACTTCATTTCTGACGAAGCAAACTTGTCTCGCGTATTTCTTCCCGCTAGACTTGCAAGCTGATCTTGCAAACTCAAACTTCAGGAAGAAGACTTTACTTCACCTGAATTTCTTTTAGCTTGTCATCTGAATGTTGAACAAATCCACCCTTCGAGTCTTGACTCCAATGCTCTGATTTCTTAAGAAACGCTTCTCTTGAAGCTACTCGACTTGATCAACAAAGTATGCTCCAGCTCTTCGTCATAAGTGCGTCTGAATGACACCAACAACTTCCAGATTGAATCTTGAAGTCTTCATCTACTATCATGCTTCAACAAATCTTTCAAATTCTTCAACCTCTTCCAGAGCATTTCTTTAAGAGATCGAACCACGAACTCCTTGTCCTTCGATTCTTCAGCGATGAAAGATTTGCATGGACAACTATCCACCTGATCACAGTGACGAGTTGGAATGGACAATCTTCAGTCTTTCTCTTGCTCCACTAATGACTTCAGACTTCTACACGATCAGCATCATCGCTGCCAACGAGATCAGACTTGCACTTCATCGTCATGTCTTCTAGTAAGGATAAACGACTTTATTTTGACTCGAACTTCTTCATCTTTATCTGCGGCATCCAATCTTGAAGAATCTTCATTCATCTCTACTTTCACCGCTAATCTCTCTGCCAATCAAAAATCTCCTTCTACTCCGCGAGATTTCGAGTCGATTAACTTTATCACATACTCCTTTGCTGACCAAAATCTCCTTCTATTCCGCGAGATTTCGGACCAACTCCAATTTCAAGCCACTATTCTTCTAAAATTACAAAATCCAACAAAAGCTCCGCATTTTGCAGAAACCAAACAAAATTCCAATTCAATTACTATATCAAATCATACATTATGTCGCTTGTGCGACTCATCATCATCAGATGATCATCATTCCAATCCAAACCCAAACTCCTACGATTCGACCTTCTAATTCAAACTCAAATCTTCACAACTCAAATTTTCTATTATCAACAAAAGATAATACTTGTTATACCCAAATATTAAGCCAATTATTTATCCAAAATAATCCAAAGTACCTCTCCTTACGACTTTTCTCTGATACCACTTCTGTCACGAACCCGAACCAAGCAGGTCAATTTAAATAATTAATTATAATTTCTAAAATCTAAAATCCCAATAAATTTTAAAACCAATAATACCAAGTCCTAAAATTCGGGTGTGACAAACCGAAATATACACTCAACAAATTTAAAATCATCACAGACCTCATCGAACAATAGTCCGAGCAAAATAAATACGACCGCTTTCTACAATCATCGTAGGGGAGGTAATAATCCGACCTAAAAATCAAAATCAAACATAAACAAATATTCGATTATTCCTAACATATAACAATAAGCCTATATCCGCCAATTCCATAATCCAAATGCATCCAATATCAATGCAAACTATAATAAATGGAAACTCACCAAATCGGACGAATATCGACCGATCATGTCCAGACTCCATCGCATCTCGAACCTTCTCTCCTAAGGGACAAAAAGCGGAAAAATGAGCCTAATGCCCGGCCAAGTATCATATTTAGTCAAAATGAGTCCAATAAATCAGGTGTGAAGTCAATGGGTGAAAATCCAATCAAATTTCAAGAGAAATCCAAATCGCCGATAAACAAATCCAACCAAAATCCAAGATCCAAATTCCAAAATTCAATGGTAGTCTCGTACTCAAATCAAATGTCCAAATCCAAACAAATGTCCAAATTTCCAAAATAGTCCTCGCCGGGACGTATATATATATATAACAAAACATAGGTGATCCAACCAATTCCAAACCGATGTCGATCGGAGTCCAAATCCAAGTCCAGTCCGAGTCCGAGTCCAAGTCCAAATCGAAATCCAATGCCCGATCGACCAGATCGAAGGCGAATCCGATAGCCGGATGATCGATAAGCGTCTTGCAGATACCGGGCGAAGACTGCGACAGATATTCCAAAGGTTCGGATCAAAACATATATTCAAAATCGTTATGCGAGACATACTGGCCCAATTATAGGCAAAATCGCGAATCTTAAATCCAAGTCCAAAAACCATATCCAAATCAAAATCCAATACCAATTAATGCAAAATACAAATTATGCACCAAAGTTGGGTTCTCATTATTTAAAGACTAGCTTGAGGAAGGGTTACACATAATCCCGGTAACCTTAGGCCAAAATTCATGTATTGTATACCCATAGATAAGGTTGCTCACTATGTTTTGCCACCCGCGGCTTTGGGTGCATTCCTCAAGTTTGTCAGATATATTAGGACGTCCGAATATATTCTAAGGTCAAATCAAATTGTCCAAATGGGAAGGGTCACTACTCAAAGCCTTTCCTGCCGGCGGAGGAAAGGGATTTCAAATAACGAGATAATCTCAAAATCGGGGGCTGGCTAATCCAAATAATCCAAATCCAAACGTAGTGACCACAGCCCAAAGACGTGCATGTGAAAATGCACGGCCAATGCAAATTTTAGGTGTACATTTTTATATAAATATATTAATATAAAAATATACAGTGTCCACTAAATTATTCGAACTTTCAGAAAAATATTAAATTATCCAAAATTATAAAACCCAGTCCAACAATCCCAAAACATCCAATAATTTACATATGCATGTCCAGAATAATTAAATGGGTGTACCAAAAATTCATGCATGTTAGTAAAAATCCAAACAGTATCCAAAACATATCAGAATTTAAATTAGACCAAATAGGGGGTTTACAGATACTTGCCTGGACCTCATACTTTGCAGATCTGAAGAAAGGATGTCCCGAAGTGCTCCAATCGAGCCTTTCTCTCTCCGCTGCCGTGCGTCCTCTCTCTCTCCTCCGTTCTCCTCCGCGCACGGCCCTCTGCCGGCCGTGCCGACCGCCCCGCAGCCGCCGCTTCACTCGCCTGGCCGCTCGTCTGGCCGTCACCGGCCTCCCCGGCACCACCCAGCCGGCACCGGCGCCGCAGCACCGCCGTCTTCCTCCTCGTGCGATTTCTCTTCGCAATACCACCATCGACCAAGTTTTCAACCGCCGACAACCACCGGCCACTCCCAGCCGCCAACGGCCACCAACATCAAGCTTACGATTCGCACGCGCCGCCGTCATCGACCTCCGATCGCCGCCGCAAAACGCCGTCAACCACCAACGGCTTCGATGGCTTCTCCTCCCACCTTCACCAACGACCACCACAGCCGCCGTCGGCGACCACTGCACCAGCCGCCTCGCCGGCAGCCTCCTCCTCCTCTCTTCTTCCTCCTCCGCTGCGAACCGGAACCCCAACCCAATTCTTTCTCTCTCCCGATTTCCTTCTGCCTTTTTCTTTTTTTTTTCTTTTTCTTTATTTCTTTCCATCCTTATCTCCTTCTTTTATAAATATATATATATATATATAATATTATATTATATTATTATTATATATATATATATATATATATTATATATATTCATTTAATTTTCTTTTATTCCAAAATCCAAATCGGTATTCGGACGACAACATGGGCGCACCCCGAGCGCCAGCCCAATCGATCCAAATATCCTCCCAAAATTTCTCAATATTTAATAAATTTTATCACGTCCAATTTGTCTAAAATTATAATTAATATTAAATTAATTCGAACAAAAATCCGGGATATTACAATGAAAGCCCAAAGAGGTGAAATCTATGTTACTCTAGAAATGACTTACAACATCCCAAACATTTCTAATTTAATTATTTAATGAGAATAAAGTTTCTGATTAGTGTAATAATTATATAACTATTTTTAGTGATCGTTTAGACACAAAATTTCGTAATTGGGATTAAAATATGAGTTTAAAGTATTTAGACCGTTAAATTGGATTTAAATATTTAGACTATTTGTTTGAAGTTCGTTTAATTAATGGATTAGGTTATTGAGTGAACTTATATATATTTTAATTAAGTAGACATTAAATATTTAGACTTAATAAGTTTGGATGGATCAATAGGGATTGGGTTTGGATGCTTGGACCATTAATTAAAATTTAGATCAAATAGCGAATTAAATTAATTTTGAATCAAACTAATTAAATAAATATTTATCTGGTGGACATTAGTATATTAGAATTCATTGACTAAATATATATATATATAATTAATTTAAAAGAAATTAAAATATTAGAAATTTAGATCAAAATCTTTAATATTATTATAGGGATAGTTAGATAACTAATTAAATAATGAAATAATTTTTAAATTAGAGATCAATAAATAAATAAATATACATATATAATAATATGAGTAGTATAATAATTATTTATAATAATATTTTATAATGTTTATATAAGTTAATAATAATAATAATAATAATAACAACAATAATAACAACTATGTTAGGAAAAAGAAAAGAAAGAGAAAAAGAAAAAAAAAAGAGGAAAAAAAGAAAAGAAAGGGAGACAAGAAAAGAAAAGAAGGAAAAGAGAGGAAGAAGGAAAGAAGAAAGGAAAAAGGGAATGAAGGAGGGAATAAGGAAAGGAGAGGAAAGAGAGAGAGAGGGAGCCGTGGTGGCACATTAGGGCAAGGGAAGAAATAAATCGAGGCTTCAAATGGGAAACCGGGGAAAAGGGGGAGAGGGATCCTTCATTAATGGAGGAAACAGGGAGGAAGGAGCGACGCACGAGTCGAAAAGAGAAGCTACCGTGACTGTCGTTGTCAGAAAAAAAAAAGTAAATAATTAAGGCAAGTAAATTATTCCCTCCTTCTTGTTGATGTTATCCCTTTGTTTTCATGTTGTAATTTTGTGGAAATCGGTTGCATTCTTGGTTGAGAAGAGGGAAATGGAAAAACAGAGCCACAGCTCTATTAACAAAATACCGACGAATTGAGGCTTGATAAATTGTTTAATGGAGTGACAAATTCTCGTTTTATATTTTATAGCACTAAAATTGAGATCTTCTTTCCTTCCTGTAAAATCAAAAGGGATGGAGATGGAAATAGAGTACCGTTACTCTGTTTATGACTTTTGGTCTAAGGTATGAAACTACCGTGAGTTGATCATGTGAATCAAAACCTTGTTGCATTAAAATGATAGTATGTGAGTCATTGGGTATGATTCTGTGTATATGTGTTCACGGAATATACGTACAAATACGTTGGTTCAATTTCACGGATGTCCAAATATACATATGTACATTCCCATATACGCCGCTGGCGTGGGTATGAAGATGGGCATGGGTGTGACGGAATGGGTTATTTTCGTCTAATAACTTCCGTTAATAATTACATAAAATTAGTACCCATAATTCAAATAATATAAATATTTCTGTAGAAAAATGGATAAAATTTTCTCTAAAAGTGGACAAAAATCATACATGAAAACCTATATAAACAACCCTGAACAAGCATTTAAATACCCAAATTTTAATATTCAACCATAACACAAACACAGGATCAACAAATGGCATATCATTTATAACTCCAATACAGTATCTTAATTGCTAGATTGGATCTAATGAGAAATGCCATTCTAAAAACTTATGCAAAACTCAACATTATACTTGCGAAAGTATTCTATATCCATAAATAGCTGTGGAAGCATTCTAAGCCATAAAAATGTACAACAAATTATGCCACAATTTAATATACAATATTATATTAATCAGCTAATTACACTTTATAACATCATCCATAATCTAGATTCTAAGTCGTTGAAGTCCAGACGATCTCCCTGGCAAAATCCCTCTTCTTGTTCTTTTTAGTCGGGCACCGGCTCATTGGTCTCATTTGGAAGGAGGAAGAAGTAAAGGTGAGTTAATAGTTCAGCAAGGTATTATAACAATAGGAACATGCAAGCATTTATATGGAACACATATATAAATAAAGAAAAGAGATATAGAAGGGATTGGGGCATCAATATGCATATGAATAAAATGAGAACAATGGATCGATGCATGAAACATGAACTTGGGACAAGATCTTATCCTTGATCATTTTATTTTCTTCTTCAGTTGTTTCTTCCACTTATTCTTTGGTCATTGGAGTATTTTAAGGTCCAATATGCAGATGGGTAATGCAAAAGTATTAACGATGCATAAACATGAGCTTATAAACGAAATCTTATCCTTGTTTACTTTATCTTCCCTCTTGGTCATTCTTCCACTTGTCTTAATCATAAAACATGTTGGAAATCATTAATTAGTTTCAAACTTTACTTGTTCTTTAAATTAACCTTTATTATCTTGAGGGATTCAGGCTAGTAGACCCTACTAGCTATGGGCAAATAATCGATGATAGATTGTATTCACTCAATACAATCTAAGGCCTTATTCTTAGTTCATAAATATCGATTCCTCCTTATTTACATCCTGAGGGTAGGATGGTTCACTTATTCTTGTTCTTATCCTCCATAGTAACGCCCGGAGAAAGGCGGATAACATATCACTCCATAAATGAAATTATCATCGATTACCACCGTAACGTCCTAAGGTATACCAAGAATACTACCCACTAAATTACATTTCTAGGTCCAGTTTCAGCTTCACTTGGGGCATCCTTATGCTTATTTTTAGTCTCAAATTCATGATTCTTATTCTTTTGAGAAAAGGTTTACCGTACTTTTTTAACTTATCTCCATCCGGAAGAACAATTCAACCAAATAACTTATTGTGGAATTCCCTCCAATTTCTTGCATAATTTCTATTGCTTTTAAATATAAGTCTTTTCATGGCTTAATCTTTGTACATGAACATCTTAAAATATAAAAAAGATTAAAAATTCTTACCATCGATAGATAAATGTCACCTTGGGAGCTTTTGAATAACATTTCCTTCACAACAAAACATGAGCATATTTTTCCAAAGCTTATAATTAAATTCGTGCAATTAAACATTGTTCAAGTTTTGGTTTGAATTATTATGGTGATTGTATTGATGTATTTATGATATTAACTGACATGGTCATCTTTATTATGATGGTGGTGTTCTCATATTAGATATTTAATCCAATACATGCATTTCTTTCGCTAAAAAAAACTATAAGAAAATAATTATAATATGATCAAAACCATGTATTTAGTGCTTATAATCTATTTGGATATGTTTGATTCGATGATTTTGAGAATGAGGCATGAGAATTCATCTGATCATTACATTATTGTGATATTCATATCTTGATTTCAAACCAAAACACTTTATAAGTATTTTTATATATTATTTGTATGATATTGAGATAATTTATTAAAATATTTAGAGAATGATGTTGGATAGAAGACATGAATGTCTATCCTTTTTTTGAGGAACTTTGTAATGAAAAGGGGTAATTCCATAGTGTTTATTTTCTTCAACAAAGTAGAGTTGCTAAGAATATGCAATTAGACCCATCTCTTTTGGAATGTTTAAGTAGATAATTGCTCTAGCTAACTTTTTAGTATCCTATGATATGGGTATTATGTACTTAGTTGTGGCCTATGTATTTAGCTATATATCCTCTGTGTTGGTTATTTCTATGTCTTATACATTTTAAATTGATATAACTAATTTAAGCCTTACAAGACCTAGAGGTTTACTATTTATATTCATTATCATTGTCATTAGTATTGATTTTTAAGTTCCTAAATGAAGTATAGATATCTTTCTTCTATACTCTCAATATTTTTAAAGGCATGATATATTTTGTAAATAGGTAAATAAAAATAAGTTAAAATTGAATCACATGATATCATTTCTTTGTAAAAAATTTTTCAATTAAAAGATTGAGATTAATAATGGCCAACTACTATATTATTGGGAGACTATATCATTATATCATATAACTATATAGAGATATAAAATGATATCTCCGATCTAGTTTATCTAATTGGATGCAATGAGTCATCTAGTGAAATTATTTTACTAAAATCCTAAAATTATATAAGAGCATTATGTAAAGCATTCTACATCATTTTCTTTGAAGTTAGATGGAAGCTTCAAATGGTTATAGCATAAATTATGATAAGCCTAGAAAAGCATTTGATGCTCTATAATACCACATGATGGTAAGAATGGAGAAAACAATAAAAGTGAATGTAGAGTCTATTGCGCATAAAAGATTTAACAAGCCTAGGAACTGGATGATTTTATGATAGTGTTGAACTAAGAAAAGACAAAAGTTTCCAATTATATTATGAATCAAATGATATATTAGAAGGTCTAATACTCGTCTCATTGCACATAATTATATTTAATATAAGGTTATTATGTTTGGAGAGAAAATTTTACCAGTTATTAGTTTTACATTCTTTCGTATATTTCATCCATAGTAACATATATAGATTTAATGAGAATTTATCTACTTTCTTGAATGCATAACTAGAGGATGAAATCTATACGGTGGAACCTATAGATATTTATATCTTAAAAAGTAGAGTATACTTAGTATGCTTACGTTTTAAAGGATTTTTATAACATTTAATATTCCTCAATACTAGGATTTTTTTCTTTTAAGATTTCATTAAGTTAAATCTATTTGTGTAGATATATTATTATGGAGATTATTGAGTTTGATGATTTATTATAAAGCTTGTTAATATACCACTATATATAAATGATGATCTATTAATTGGAAATTATTTTGATATTCTTACTTTTATTTTTTGCAATGAGGGACATGAAAATTATAAATTTCGCCCAAGAAAATTCATTAGGAACAATCAAGAAAGTTTCCTATTTTATTACATAAACCATATATATTGAGTTAACTCTTGATTGTTTCTGCATAATAGATTGCAAAGTTAAAATAATAAATACACATATTATATAAGGTAAAGTTCGTATGTGTCCATAGACTCAGAATGGAAATAAGATAAGTCAAAATATCATATTTAGTATAACTATTTATTGATGTATGCTATATTTGACTAGATATTTGTTGTGCCATGGGATTGCTAGGAAGTATCAATCAAAACCATAAATAGCTTGTTACAATTCTATCGAAAGAGACTTGGTGATATATTAAATGTATCACACATAACTCCTGATGTTTTCTAAGGAGCAAATTTTTTTTTAGGTTATATGGAAGCCAATTAAGAGTAAATCCTAATAACCATAAATCAATTTAGAATATGCTTTCTTACCATATAATGGTAACATATATTGACAAAGTAAATTATAACATATGTTGATTTGTCATTAGTAAGATAATTATTTGATCTTTTTTGTATTCATAGTACGGAAGATTATTTGGTCATAAAGATTCCTATTATATTTGATAATTAAAGTGATAATATGGGATAATACTTTATTGTGATTTTTTTTTCTTTCGATAATATTGCCTACTAAAATCATCCCACGTCACTATTAAACCAAATATATAGATGTCTACTACATTTTTTGTGTAAAATTGTATGCAAGCTTTTATGTAAAATTATTTTTATATCTATGCTTAAAATAGTTGTTAATTCCCTCAAGGTACTTACCAAAAAAAAAAAAAAAATCCCTCAAGGCTGTTAAGCTAGAGATGCTTCTTGAATATACGTAATACTTGAAATTGTATTGATTGAAGTATGTGTGATAAAGTAATACTTCATACATAATTGTTTGATTCATCAATGCTATGTATGTTATATTCTAATATTAATGCTATGTGCATTACCGTGAGATTTATTATTTTCATTATTATGATAGTATGATAAAGTACATATACATTTGATATGTGTTAGAAACATATTGAAAAATGTACTTCAAATAGGCCTGGGATTGGTTGTCTCATATAGATAGTCATCTTCAATACTTAAAAACATATAGGGATGAGAAAATTTTTAAGATAAAATAATCTTATAGCTAGTAAGATCAATTTTAAGATAAATGTTGCCTTCATATGAGATCAAGATGAGGTCATCCGCACAATCATAATAAATATAACAATGTCATCGATATGATTGCGCCCATCATTCATCACTTATGAAACCAAATTTGAGTTCACAATTAAGGTTTGAGTATATATAATATATTGAAAAACTCAAGTTAGGCATTAGGAATGCCTGAACTAAGATCTATACAATATAATATATTTCTATGACTTATACTCTTTAGAAAAAGAGTTAACATTGTGGCACATGATTCATATTATGTGTGTAGAAATTCAATCCATAAGGAAAATAGGTGAATAGATTTCTTGCAATATCCCAGCATTATGTTTTAAGTTAATTGAATGTATAATCAGTAGTTATTATTAAATAAGAAATGTAATAATGTTTAATGTTGATATTTTAATGAATTTGGTTGGTTTGGTTTCAAGATGACGGCCAAATGACATTTTTGTAATTTCTTAAATAGTAGTAGACCTAATTTTTAGTTAAGTAATTTATTGATTAGAGTTAGTTATGAATACGTTAAACATATTTTGTATGATATAAAATAATACAATAATTAAATTAAAATTCAAGGAATGGTTAGGCTAGAAACTCTAGTGCTCCCCTTTGAAACCCTAACCCTTGTTCCTGCTAAATACTAATGGAGCGCCCCTCTTCTTTTCTTATTTTCTTGCGGCCATCATCCTTGTTTGGTAATAGAGTTAATTAGGTAGATAATTTTAATTAAGGAGAAGGAAATAATCAAGCCCTACGTGCCCTTCCCTACTCTTAAAACCCCAATGCTCCTTATAATTAAACATAGCTGCACCTCTTTAGAGTTTTTACCTAAATAATTTCTTATGTTTTGGAGAGGAAGCGGCATCCTTGTGGAGAGCTACATTCAGATTTTTGAGAGAAAAGGTTAAGGAAGAGAGAAAATCTTTGAGTTTTGAAACCCTTAAGAGTTTCACGTTGTTAGAAATATGTCCCATATGACAAATAAATTATTAATTTATTAAATTAATTAAATAATTTTATTGATTTATATATATAATGAAGAGAAATTTTTAAAAATATACGCTCATTTAAAGCGTATCATTTGATGAAAAGTATATATTATTTTTTAATAGATATGTCCTTTAATGAATGAATATGTCTCTTTAAGACATAACCGTTGAGCAAATAGATATCACTTCTTAACGATTATATCTATTCATAACGTATCTTGTGAGGTCCCGAAATCGAAAAAAAGAGCTTAAAATCTAATAAAATATTAAAATTAAGAGTATATTTTTGTTTTCAACTTAAAACCGGAAGAAAATTGAAATCCGGAGTAAAAATGTCAAAAATGAAATCTGGAGGCCGGAGTGGCCTTATACCTTTCAATATCAGAATGGCCTTATGCCACTTAAAATCGGAGTAGCTTGGGCCACAGAAGGCCGGACTGTTTGAAGTCCGGAATAGATGACAAGAAAAGGTTGATCGGAATTTGTAAGGTTGACCAACTTTTAGAATGTTGACCGGCTTTGAGTATGTCGCGACCCAGGAACACAATATTTGCAGGTCAAAATAAAATCAATAATATATATATATTCTATTAACCATAATAACCCAACCCGGACGTGACAATCCGAACACATACAAGACCCAACATGATAAACCCCGCACAAGATCTCATCTGACATAAATTCGAACAAACACAATATACGACCTGCCATCCAAATATCGCAAGAGAGGTATTTAACATTACAACAACTCATTAACATAACGCGATAACTCCAAACATATTCTATACATAGATCAAGGCCCTCATTCGACCATAGACAAAACCATAATATATCCTCAAGATTAGAAATATAACCAATATGAACATCTTCACTCACCGATAAGGATCTGCCGCATCAGACAACGTCCGAGCTCTACAAGCGTATCCAAGCCACTTGTCTGAAGGGATAAAACATGCAAACGTGAGCCTAGAGCTCAGCAAGTATCAATAATCATATAAAACGGTACACATAAATCAGAAGCAGGGATATCGTATAGTAATCACGTAAAACAAAATACAATGTCCGTGAAATCCATGAAAACCGAGGAGATGTCTCGTACTAAATCGTCGTCCGTATTAACTCGTCCCTCCGGGACAAAATCATATAAATCACGATCCGGTAACATCTCGTAGACGATATCATATCATATGATCCAATGTCACATTATAGAATCGCGACCGTCACCACATCCACGTGGGACACATACCGTCGTCCGGATCTATAACTCATAATGCAGAAATCAAGAGAAGACCGCCGGAACTAAAACATAAATCAAAACCATGTTCCGGATTTATCACATCAGTACATACGGGACATTCCCATCGCCCATCCATCGGCCAAACCATGTATCTCAAATCATCGTCCACGCAACACTTGCAGAAATACAAAGCATGCACGAAATCGGAGAACCAAATATCAATGATACCAACTTGATGAAGGGTTACCCTCGTCCGATAATCACGGCTATATCGCTCCGCGATTTAAACCCCGCCTTCAAGGCTCTGGCTACGGTTTAGGCCCCAGCTCAAGGCCATCCATGTACTCCATCTCCCATAGATTAGGAACTTGCTCACTATGTTTTATCACCCGCGGCTTTGCGTGCAACCTTAAATTTTAGTTATATATTAGGACGTTCGAATATATTAGTTTTTCGTCAATTCCTTACGATGTTCTCAATTAAATACACAGTGGGGCAGGTCAGCTACAAAATGTCTTAACCTTCCTTCCGGCGGAAGTAGCCTATCATATACATTCCCATCGGGACTAAGCCTCCCCGTCGACGGAAGTAGCCTAGGGTCTCGGACCGCCATGGTCCCATAGTGATCCTACCCCCGGCAGCATGCATGATTAGTGTAAGGTCTGGTTCATGGTTCCACAATATACGGATACACAAACATACATATATATCGTCCGGGTGTCCAAAATCCCTCCAAATCATAAATACCAGTACAAAACCACCGCATAACCGATAAAATATACAAGCATGTACACAATTGATAAATTGAGGGTATATAAAAATACATACATGTTAGTAAAATCTCCCACAGTAGTCAAAATATATCAGAAATTAAATTAGACCAAGAATAGGGTTAGAGGATACTTGCCTTAACATTATACTCCGCAGATCTAAAGAAAGGATGTCCCGAAGCACTCCAATCAAGCCTTTCTCTCTCCTACTTCACGCGCGCCCAGCGCTGCCCTCTCTCCTCTGCGCGCAGCTCCTTAGCCGCACCGCTGTCGCAGTCTGCCACCTTGAACGGCCGTCGCCGGCCTTCCCGGCGACCCCCGTTGCAGCTGCAGCCCCCCGACAAGCTCTCCCTCTCGGCCATCACACACATCTCCTCTCTCCTCCGTTCTTCTCCGCGTCTGATTTCTCCCCGTCACTGCAGCACACACCAACACCGCTCCTCTGCCGCCGATCCACCACCGCATAGATTGCCTAGCCGTCATCGACCTCCTCAGCACCACCCAGCTGACGTCAACGTCGTTACGCGGCCTCCTCCCTCCTTGCGCAACTTCTCACCGTCGATCTCTTCCGTGCACCACCGTCGTGCCGCCTCAGCCAGCGACCTTCGCGGCTTCACCCACAACCCTCGTTGCTATCGCCGTCGCCGCCGCCTCCTTCCTCTCCCTTCTCCTCTTCCTCCTCCTCCTTCTTCGAACCCTAACCCCTTTTCCCCCTCTCTCTCCTCTTCTCCCTCTCTCCCCCGATCCCCAATCTCCCTCTTTTTTTTCTTTTTTTTAATCTATTATTATTATTATTATTATTATTATTATTATTATTATTATTATTATTATTATTATTATTATTATTATTATTATTATTATTATTATTATTATTATTATTATTATCTTTAATTTTAAATTCCAAATCGGATTCCGAACAACAGTACAGGCGCACCTCGGGCGCACTCCAAAATTCTGATCGTCTCCAAAAATTCTATAATATTTTAATTTACTTTCACTACGTCCGAAATACCCAAAATCATAATTAATATTAAAATAATCCAATCGGGATCCGAAATATTACAGAGTAAAGGTTGACCGAAATTTGTGATGTTTATCGAATCTTTGACCGATGTCAAGATGTTGACCAGCGTCAAAATGTTGACCGGGAGGCCGACCAAAGAGTTGACTGACTTTGAGAAAGGTTGACCAGTCTTGAATAAAAGAAGTGAAATGTTGGCCGGCTCTGAGTAAAAGATGTCTGATTAGAATATGAAGCATTGACCAAAGAGTTGACCGGAATAAATTAAGGGCAACTAAAGACAATGACCAACTTTGCTGATTAATTAGAACCTAATTAGACCACAACTAAATAAAGTAAACCATCCCGTTGACCGTCTGAAAAGAAGTACCAAAGTGAGTGATTTAAACTACTTATTTTCACCTGACCTTTGAGAAGAAGTACCAAATAGGTAGCTTATCCCCACTTACTCCACCTAACCCCTCCTCTATATATACTTAGTTTCGATCAAAGAAGCAAGTATGAGTGCCGGCAAGAATGAACAGTAAGGAGTAGAGAATGAGAGAAAGCTTCAAGTCTGTAGAAGTGGACAGACAACTGTCAGGTAAGTGTACTCCGAACGTTACTCTTTTTAAGTTTTATTTTTAAGAATATTGCAAGTATACCCCAATTTTAAAATTTATGCCTTAAGGTTCCAGATTTGAAGAAATTGCAAGTGTTTCCCTGTCAATTTAAATTATATGCTTAAACATGTAGTATATCTGACTTGCCGTTTATAATAACTTGATAAGCTGTATTTTTGACTCCATACTTATATGATTTGATGGTTAATTCATGCTTTCTGCTTTCTGCTCTCTACATTCTGCTCAAATTGGATTTGCATGAAAATGGGAATCGACTAGTAATGTTACTCACCTTGCCCAAATTTGAAACCGGCTTTATATTTATAATTTTAAAACCGGCTAAGAATAATTAAAATCGGCCTTATATTTATAATTTTGAAACCAGGTAAGAATAATTAAAATCGGCCTTGTATTTATAATTTTGAAACCAGCTAAAAATAATTGAAATCGGCTTTGTATTTGTAATTTGAAACCGGCTAAGAATAATTGAAATCGGCCTTGTATTTATAATTTAAAACCGGCTAAAAATAATTGAAATCGGACTTGTATTTATAATTTTGAAACTGGCTAAGAATAATTGAAATCGGCCTTGTATTTATAATTTTGAAACCGGCATGTGAAACTTATGATTTGAAACCGGTCATGTAACATAAATTTGAAACCGGCTTTGTAGTGTGATTCTGAAACTGGCTTGTGGTATAGCCATCCGAATTGAACAAAGATTATGTGAACTGGTTTTTTGATAAAATAAATAAGTTCAGACCTTAGCATTGGGAGATAAGGTTCTTCGGCATGCCTTAGGATTTTATGGTGATACTCAGGGATAACAAAAGTGAGAGCCGTCCTCGAAATTTTGTACAATAAGGTAGTGATAGCCGTCCTCGAGGCTTTGTACAAGGAGGTATTGCCATGATTGTGAGGAGATGTGAATAATCTATCCTCGATTAAAGCCCCCCTTCCGCTAAGCAGAAACTTTACCAATAAATAAAAGAGGATTTCTATCTTTAACCGGGCCTTATTTTATGTTCTAATATTAACTGCTCTGGCTTTCTAATTGACTTTTGTATAGTCCGGCCGATTGTTACCTTATAATATTTATGTTGCATGATTACTTGCATTGACCGTTTTAATGTTCTGCAAGATTCCGGCCGAATGATATCTTATATATGTATCTGTAATTGTTGACAACACAAACGTTTTATGAAAAATCTGCATGTACCTTGTTGAGTTTCGGCTCACTATTTTCTATTTTCTCCCCCTTCAGATGAAATTTTAGAACTCGTGCCTAACGAGACGGAGTGATTAGAGCCTATCTGAAGGATTGTAAGGATTTAGAAGCACACCTTTTAGAAGACCGCCACAAAAGAAGCAGTTAATGTAATAATCTATTAGAATTGATGAACTTTTGTAATTAGACGCTTATGGCTATATATTCAGGAATGAATTTTACGTGAATGAATATGAATACTTCAGTAGGATATTAGATTGACTTTCACTACATGTTTGATAACTAAAGTATATGAGCCTTAAATGGCATTTGTGATCTTGTGATTAGAAGGCACGATCAGCCCAAACCGGGCCACCGAAACTTTGGTGTCAGTTTCGGAAGGTCGCTGGTGGAATGTGAAAAAAAAAAAAAAACTGTTCAGTCACACATCTCTTGGACGAAAGGTAGGGTATTTTAGTGATTTGGAAATGGTCCTCTCTCCCTCTATAAAAGGACATCATTGGCCATCATTTTAGGGATACATACACAAGATTTGTTTTAAATTTTATAAATCATAAAGAGAAGAGAGAGAAATCATCTCTTGATTTTTCGAGACAAGAACAATTACAAAATTGCATAAATAAAACGCTAATGGATTCAGGTACGTTAAATTTATTTTTACGATTGATTAATTTATGAAGAAATATAATAATGAAGATTCTGTAAATTAAATTTTATCTCACTAAACTTTTCTTACATGTGATATCAGATATTTGGTTCTAATTATTGTATTTCTTCTAATTAAAGTGATTTACTTTGTTAATGAATTCAGTGTACATATCTTGCTTTTCTGGATGCCCGAAATTCTTCTCGGCCAGATATGTCCATTCTGCCGAAATGCTATTTAGTCTTTGTTAGTGGATTCAGTCTTTGCTGTTAGATCCAATAAGGGCAATGGCATGAATGGCATGAGATGCAATTATCATCGGCGACGGTATATGCCTACCATCGTCTACTGTTTCCTTCTACTATTCATTGTTCGTTTCCTTCTGCCGGCAGTGATGATATTAAAAAAAAAAGTATACTGTAGTGGCAGCATTGTGATGCCAAATGTATCACAGATTTCATGGCTTTAGACGCTTACCGCTGTCTGTCGCCATTTACTGCCACAGTTTGACGCCACTATGGTTTGTTCCCACCAAATTCATCCTCCGCCGTGTTGCTTCAGCCATTATTTTCTGGCTGATGTGAATAGTGTTGGGGTCACTCCCGAGTAGCTTATGTCCGCGGACTCCATTGGAGAATGGACGAGGACTTTGTTTGAGGCGTCATGACCGAGAGGACTTGGACGAGGACTCCATCCACGCGTCCGTTGACTTATTCTCTCATTAATGATCTGCAGCGTGATAAATGCGGGCGGTGCAGTCGATCGATTGGGAGATTAGTGGCGGCCACAACTTCCAAGACGTTCTTGGCACGCCAGCGTCAGGCGACAGGCGCTTGGCAGAGCAACATGCCTGCCACCCACAGGCGCTAGTGTGGCTGGGTAGCCTCCTAGGCTGGTGAATATATATATTTATTTATTTATTTACATGTATATATATAGGTGTAGAGATCATTTAATGTGCGTGCGTGTGAGAGGTTGGTAAGTTGTAGTGTGTGCCTTTGTGAGCAACCACTTTGTGAAATTTGTGAGAGAAACACTTAGTGAGAGAAAGTTGTACACTTGATATTGTTTTTCTTTAGTTTGAGCTTGTGTAGCTAACACTTGTAAACAATCCTTTTTTAGTGTATTCTTTCGTGGTTTTTCCCTTGCTTATAGAAGGGTTTTCCACGTTAAATTCGTGTGTTCCCTCTCATATTTCTCTCTACCTCTCTCGCCCGTCCGAGAGCCTTTGCTCTCTGTTTCTGTCCGAGCGTTGTGTCCGCTCGGCCTTCCGTGCGTTTTTTTTGATCCAACAAGTGGTATCAGAGACAAGGTTGTTTACACGATGATCTTTGCTTGTTATCAGAAATGGAGTTTGGCAACAAGATGGTTTGTTTGAACGGTTCAAACTTTGACATCTGGCAAAGCAAAATGTCTGACTTGCTTTTCGTCAAGTCTATGCACGATCCAGTCTTCGCCTCAGAAAAATCGTCGACGAAAACGGATGAGGTCTGGGCGTTAGAGCACAAACAGGTGTGCGGGTTCATCCGGCAGTTTGTGGACGAGAACGTGTACAACCATGTTCGTAGGGAGACAAATGCCAAAGCCCTTTGGGAGAAGCTGGAGAAGCTTTTTGCCTCCAAATCACGTAACAATAAAATTTACCATTTGATGCGGTTGGTCCATATCCGGTACAGGATCTTGATCTTCCGCTGCCGACCACTTAAACGAGTTTGAGGGATCGTGGACCGGCTCAACAAGATGGGCATTAAGTTCGAGGACGAAGTGCTAGGACTTTGACTCCTAGCAACCCTCCCGGACTCAAGGGAAACCATGAGGGTCACGATCGCCAACACAAATCCGAATGAAGGTGTGGTGACACCGGAGATGGTAAAGGGAGTCGTGTCTTGAACGAGGAAGTCGACGGCTTTCTCGGGGTACGTCTACCTCTCGGCTGAGGTCCTTGTCACGGAATCAAGGGGAAGACGCCGAGGCGTGGCCCAAAGTCTCAAGACAAAGGGCGAGTAAGTCACGTTCTCGGTACCAAGATATGGGAGTGCCATCATTGTGGCAAGAAGGGCCACATCAAAAAGTTCTCATGACAAATGGAAGCGTGAGAACGGGAAGCGGAAGGGCGAAAAGAGACGAGGCGAGGAGGAGTCCTCGGTCTGTTGTGATGAGAAGAGGATCTCCTCTTAACTTGTGGAGTCTCGAGGACTTGATGGGCATGGCGAAACAGTCCCTCGATTGGGTAGTGGACTCTAGCGCTTGATCCATGTTACCTCCAGGAGAGAACTGTTCTTCACTTATGCTCCTTGTGCGCCAGGAGTACTAAGAATGGGCAATAAGCAGACGTCTGAGTTCATCGGACGTGGAGACATCACGTTGGTGATGAGTACTGGAGCCCGGCTGACTTTGAAGGACGTCCGGCACGTCCCTGACATTAGATGTAACATCATCTCGGTTAGGCGATTTGATGATGAAGGTCACTGCAGCGTCTTCTGTGACGGCAGTATCAAAATGACTAAGGGCTCCATGGTCATTGCCCGAGGAACTAAGGCATCTGGCCTTTATATTTTGAAAGCCCAGGCTGAAGTAGCTGAGGTGAATGCCACGAGGAGTGCGGAGTCCTCGGATCTTTGGCACAAGAGGCTCGGACACATGAGTGAGCGTGGCATGGGTCACTTGGCCAGGAAGGGTCTCATTCCTGAGGTGGATGGAGACATGCCTAGGACGTGTCCTCACTGCATGGCGGGAAAACAAAGAAGAGTCTCCTTCTCCGGAGACGTAATTTCCAAGAAGTCCGAGATCTTGGAGTTTGTACACACACGACGTGTGTGGCCCTCTCCCGGAGAAGTCTTTTGAGGTGCACATTGATTTTGGACCTTTATAGACGATTGCTCGAGGAAGCCGTGGGTGTTCCCGCCGAAGACCCGAGACCGGTGTCGCGAAACTTTCAACGGTTCCACGTCCTTGTTGAGCGGGAACCGGGGAGGAGACTAAAGGCAATAAGGAGCGACAACGGTGGCGAATACATTGGGCGGTTTGATGCCTACTGCAGTGTTCATGGCATCAAACACCAGAAGACTCCACCAAAGAAGCCACAGATGAACGGAGTGGCCGAGAGGATGAACCGCACCCTCATGGAAAGGGTTAGGTGCATGTTGTCTGAGGCAAGGCTGCGAGGATCTTTTTGGGCCGAGGCCTTGAGGACGGCCGCCCATGTTATTAACCGCTCGCCCAGTAAGCCTCTGCACGGGGAAGTTCCTGAGCTGATTTGGACCGGAAAAGAACTAGCATATAGTCATCTGCGGACTTTTGGCTGCAAGGCCTTTGTCCATGTTCTGAGAGATGAGAGGACCAAACTGGAGCCAAAGACACTACAATGTGTTTTTCTAGGCTATGGTGAGGAAGAATTTGGGTACAGGCTTTATGACCCAAAAACAAAGAAGCTGGTTCGTTCCCGCGACGTGGTCTTCGTTGAGGACGAGACCATAGAGGACGTTGGGAAAGATGTGAAGTCTCTTTCCAATACCTCCCGGACGGACACAGTTGAGATTGAAAATGTCCGTCCTGCACCTCTTGTATCCGATGTCCTCGGATCAAGGTAGCCCCGACCCGGATCGGCGAGTCGGGCGCCTCGGGATCGGAGTTGAAGATGTGGTACCTCGGCGGGGAGTGAGGTAGCCCCAGTGGGAGACCGTCAGTGAGGACGTCCCAGGTCATCCATACTTCCGGCCCGGTGAGTTTGTCCTCCTCATGTCTTTGGAGAACCCGAAGGACTTCGAAGAGGCCATGGCTTGATCTTTGAGAAGGATAAATGGTTTGAAGCCACAGAAGGAAGAAATGACTTCTCTTAGGAGACCATCCGTTTAGGTTGGCGGAATTGCCTAAGGGAAGAAAGCTTCCACCAAAGTCTTCCGGAGTTTGTCCTCCTCACCGGCCCCGGGACCGCGCCCACTTGGCACGAGATTTTGTATGTGAAATTTTGTATAACAAGCATAGAGGAAAAAGCTATACTTCCGCAGTTCTTAGTTACTTCCGCTATATACTCGGATTTTAAATGCCGGGTCCTAGATGGTATCTCGTCATTTGATGGTAAATGTTTTATGAAATTGTGCCATGGATGGCACATAGGATCCTCGTGAATGATTGTTGTTGGAATTGTGAATGATGGATAGTTGTGTGCTTGTTATGGATGAATATTACAGGTTTGTATTTTGGGTTTTCATCCAGGTTACAAAGGAGACTCTGGAAATTTCGTGCCCAGTCTTGCATTAATTAGATTGTTAATTATGTTATCTTTGACGAGGAGGAAAAAAAATCCGTTCTCACACTTTCTCTCTCCTACTTCATGGAGATCTCCTCTGGCAACATCAGCAGGACTCTTTGCCTTGAGCAGCCGTCGCCCGGCCTTCCTTTTCCCGTCTGTGCACCCGACAAGCTCCGACTCCCTCTCGGCCATCGCACACATCTCCTCTCTCCTCCGTTCTTCTCCGCGTCAAATTTCTCCCCGTCAACTGCGGCAGGACACCGCTCCTCTGATCCACCACCGCACTTTGCCTCGCCGTCATCGACCTCCTCGCACCACCTTTGCGGCCGCCACTCTCCTCGTGCAACTTCTCGCCGTCGATCTCCTCCGCGCACCACCGTCGCGCCGCCTCAGCCAGCGACCGTCGCGGCTTCACCCGCAACCCTCGTCGCCGTCGCCGCCGCCTCCTTCCTCTCCCTTCTCCTCTTCCTCCTCCTTCTTCTTCGAACCCTAACCCCTTTTCCGCCCTCTCTCTCCTCTTCTCCCTCTCTCCCCGATCCCCAATCTCCCCTCTTTTTTTTTCTCTTTTTTTTTTTAATCTAATATTAATATTAATATTATTATTATTATTATCATTATTATTATTATTGTTATTATTATTATTATCTTTAATTTTAAATTCAAAATTAGATTCCGAACAACAGTACAGGCGCACCTTAGGCGCCACTCCAAAAGTCTGATCGTCTCCAAAAATTTTATAATATTTTAATTTACTTTCACCACGTCCGAAATACCCAAAATCATAATTAATATTAAAATAATCCAATAGGGATCCAAAATATTACAGAGTAAAGGTTGACCGAAATTTGTGATGTTTATCGGATCTTTGACCGATGTCAAGATGTTGACCAACGTCAAAATGTTGACCGGGAGGCCGACCAAAGAGTTGACTGACTTTGAAAAAGGTTGACCGATCTTGAATAAAAAAAAGTGAAACGTTGGCCGGCTCTGAGTAAAAGATGTCTGAGTAGAATATGAAACATTGACCAAAGAGTTGACCGGAATAAATTAAGGATAACTAAAGACAATGACCAACTTTGCTGATTGATTAGAACCTAATTAGACCCCAACTAAATAAAGTAAACCACCCCGTTGACCGTCTGAAAAGAAGTACCAAAGTGAGTGATTTAAACTACTTATTTTCACCTGACCTCTGAGAAGAAGTACCAAATAGGTAGCTTACCCCTACTTACTCCACCTAACCCCTCCTCTATATATACTCGGTTTCGATCGAAGAAGCAAGTATGAGTGCCGGCAAGAAGGAACAGTAAGGAGTAGAGAATGAGAGAAAGCTTCAAGTCTGTAGGAGTGGACGAACAACTGTCAGGCAAGTGTACTTCGAACGTTACTCTTTTTTAAGTTTTGTTTTTAAGAATATTACAAGTATAACCCAATTTTAAAATTTATGCCTTAAGGTTCCAGATTTGAAGAAATTGCAAGTGTTTCCCTATCAATTTAAATTATATGCTTAAGCATGTAGTATATCTGACTTGCCGTTTATAATAACTTGATAAGCTGTATTTTTGCCTCCATACTTATATGATTTGATGGTTAATTCATGCTTTCTGCTCTCTATATTCTGCTCAAATTGGATTTGCATGAAAATGGGAATCGGCTAGTGATGTTACTCACCTTGCCCAAATTTGAAACCGGCTTTATATTTATAATTTTAAAACCGGCTAAGAATAATTAAAATCGGCCTTATATTTATAATTTTGAAACCAGCTAAGAATAATTAAAATCGGCCTTATATTTATAATTTTGAAACCAGCTAAGAATAATTAAAATCGGCTTTGTATTTATAATTTGAAACCGGCTAAGAATAATTGAAATCGGCCTTCTATTTATAATTTGAAACCGGCTAAAAATAATTGAAATCGACCTTGTATTTATAATTTTGAAACCGGCTAAGAATAATTGAAATCGGCCTTGTATTTATAATTTTGAAACCGGCATGTGAAACTTATGATTTGAAACCGGTCATGTAACATAAATTTGAAACCGGCTTTGTAGTATGATTCTGAAACCGGCTTGTGGTATAGCCGTCCGAATTGAACAAAGAATATGTGAACAGGTTTTTTGATAAAATAAATAAGTTTGGACCTTAGTATTGGGAGATAAGGTTCTTCGGCATGTCTTAGGATTTTATGGTGATAATCGAGGATAATGAAAGTGAGAGCCGTCCTCGAGGTTTTGTACAATAAGGTAGTGATAGCCGTCCTCGGGGTTTTGTACAAGAAGATATTGCCGTGATTGTGAGGAGATGTGAACAATCTATCATCGATTAAAGCCCCCCTTCCGCTAAGCAGAAACCTTACCAATAAGTAAAAGAGGATTTCTATACTGTAACCGGCCTTATTTTTGTTATAATATTAACTGTTCCGGCTTTCTAATCGACTTTTGCATAGTCCGGCCGATTGTTACCTTATAACATTTATGTTGTATGATTACTTGCATTGACCGTTTTAGTGTTCTGTAAGATTTCGGCCGAATGATATCTTATATATGTATCTGTAATTGTTAACAACACAAACGTTTTATGAAAAATCTGCGTGTACCTTGTTGAGTTTCGGCTCACTGTTTTCTATTTTTTTCCCTTTCAGATGAAATTTTAGAACTCGTGCCTAACGAGACGGAGTGACTAGAGTTTATCTGAAGGATTGTAAGGATTTAGAAGCATACCTTTTAGAAGACCGCCACAAAAGAAGCAGTTAATGTAATAATCTATTAGAATTGATGAACTTTTGTAATTAGACGCTTATGGCTATATATTCAGGAATGAATTTTACGTGAATGAATATGAATATTTCGGTAGGATATTAGATTGACTTTCACTACATGTTTGATAACTAAAGTATATGAGCCTTAAATGGCATTTGTGATCTTATGATTGGAAGGCACGATCGGCCCAAACCGGACCACCGAAACTTTGGTGTCAGTTTCGGAAGGTCGCTGGTGGAATGTAAAAAAAAACCGTTCCGTCACACATCTCTTGGACGAAAGGTAGAGTATTTTAGTGATTTGGGAATGGTCCTCTCTCCCTCTATAAAAGGACATCATTGGCCATCATTTTAGGGACACACACACAAGATTTGTTTTAAATTTTTTAAATCATAAAGAGAAGAGAGAGAAATCATCTCTTAATTTTTCGAGACAAGAACAATTACAAAATTGTATAAATAAAACATTAATGGATTCAGGTACGTTAAATTTATTTTTACGATTGATTAATTTATGAAGAAATATAATAATGAAGATTCTGTAAATTAAATTTTATCTCATTAAAGTTTTCTTACATGTGATAACAGAGATTTGGTTCTAATTATTGTATTTCTTCTAATTAAAGTGATTTACTTTGTTAATGAATTCAGTGTACATATCTTGCTTTTCTGGATGCCCGAAATTCTTCTCGGCCAGATATGTCCATTCTGCCGAAATGCTATTTAGTCTTTGTTAGTGGATTCAGTCTTTGCTGTTAGATCCAGTAAGGGCAATGGCATGAATGGCATGAGATGCAATTATCATCGGCGACGGTATATGCCTACCATCGTCTACTGTTTCCTTCTACTATTCATTGTTCGTTTCCTTCTGCCGGCAGTGATGATATTAAAAAAAAAAAAAGTATACTGTAGTGGCAGCATTGTGATGCCAAATGTATCACAGATTTCATGGCTTTAGACCCTTACCGCTGTCTGTCGCCATTTACTGCCAAAGTTTGACGCCACTATGGTTTGTTCCCACCAAATTCATCCTCCGCCGTCTTGCTTCAGCCATTATTTTCTGGCTGACGTGAATAGTTGCCGGATTTTGGCAACATTGACAGAATAACGAAGCATTCTGTATGTCGATTGCCATCAATCCAGGCGACGATTGAAACCATTTATAGTATCGGTTGACTACGGCAGTTGGAGTGGCACTGGTTATTGCCGTTACTGGCGCCGCAGGGGAAAAAGAAATCTGAACAATGACATTACGAAGAAAAAGGAAGATGAACAGTAACGTTTGAAAGGAAAAGTTAAATGAAATTATATAAAAAATATATAATATAATATTTGTTCGTTTTATGTAATATATAATTATATTATATAAAAGTAATCATTTATTTATTTAATATTTATAATTTATTTATATAATGTAAAATCTAATTTATCATTTTATTATAATTATATGCTATATGTTAAGACTTGTACGGATATTATTTTTGATATTGTACAAAGTAATTGCGATTGGATATTTATATAATAATATAGTCTGATAGCCGTCAAAGTGGCCTGACTAAATAGTTTTATATATATTAAATCATGGAATGAAAAATTAAAATAGTTATCTCATATATTAATTTAATTACTTTATAAAATTAAAGTATTACAATTTCTCGATCAGTAGATATTATGGTAGGTCCAAAGGTACATCAACTTCTACATGATTGATTAATTAAATAGGATAATTAATAATTATTTATTATTTCAAATAGGATACAATATCTATTCCGATTTTGCTGTATTCTCACGTTTCTTCTGTTTTGATATTCAATGGAACTAATTTTTTTAATTGACTTGAGCAAGTCCAGTTTCATCTTGGTGTTATTATAATCAGCTAAGCTACTGCTATTTCTTAGTTTAAGTAGTGATGAGGAAAAATCTTATTTTAGAATATGAAAAAAATCGAACAGAATAAATATGATATTTATGAGAATGACCATGGCGAATAATATTAAGTCTACACTTTTCAAAACTAAAAACGCTAAGGACTTACTGAAAACTATTGAAAATTATTTTTGATTTGTGGATAAGTCTCTTGTTGGAATATTAATGGCAAAACTTACTACCATAAAGTTTGATAATATTTAAGGAATGTATGAACACATTTTTTATATGACCAATTTGGCTGTCAAACTTAAAACCTTTGGCATGGATGTAAATAAATCTTTCCTTATTCAGTTTATAAAGAACTCTCTTCCTCCTCAGTATGGGTATTTTTAAATTTATTATAATACTATTAAAGATAAATGAAATGTCAATAAATTAAAAGTATGTTGTTTCAAGATGAGTCAAAACTCAAATAATAAGAAATTCATTCAATAAATTTAATGAGTTATGGTGGTAAAAGAAAAAAGAAGAAAAAGAGAGAGGGTATTAAAGCTGGACCACCAAAGGAAAGGAGCCCCATTTTGGTACAGGGACTCAAAAGAAGGAAACAATGCAAAGTGTCACTTTTGTAAAAAGGTGTGACACTTTAAGAAGGATTGTATAAAAATAAAGGCTTGGTTTGGAAAGAAATGTGAGCCTTTGTCTTATATTTGTTTTGAATCAAATCTAATTGAAATACCTTTTAATACTTTGTGGTTCGATTCAGGCTCTAACATCTATGTTTCTAAATTGATGCAGGGATTCCTTATAATCCAAATGTTAAACCAAAATAAAAATTTTATTGTCCTGAAAAATGGTGTCAAAGTTTCTGTTTCTACTGTTAAAACTTTTCGTTTATTTCTTAATACTGTAATGTATTTAGAGTTGATGGAAACACTTTATATACCTTCAATTTTTAGAAATATTATTTTTATTTTAAAACTTGATATTCAAGGCTACTCTTTAAAATTTGAAACTAAAAGAATAAGTATTTACAAAAATAAAACATTTTTCGGTTCAGGATTTCTTTCTAATTTTGATACAAAATAAACATTGACCAAAATTTTACTAAAACTCTCATAACCCTACATCATAATGTTGGAACAAAATGTAAATATATGAATGAGAACTCTTCTTTCTTGTGGCACAAACAATTGGATCATATATCTGAAGATCGTATAAAAAGATTGGTAAATGAAGGTATCTTGTCTAATCTTGATTTTTCCGATCTTGATATATGTGTGATTTGTATTAAAGGAAAGCAAACCAAACATACAAAGAATGGTACTACAAAAAGTTCAAAACTTTTAAAGATTATCCATACAAATATTTGTGGACCTTTTGATTCTCCATCCTTAGGAGTAGAAAAATATTTTGTCACTTTTATCGATAATTTTTTACATTATTGTTATATTTATTTATTACATAAAAATTCTCAGGCTGTAAATTTTTTAGATATATATAATATTGAGGTTGAAAGATAATTAAATAAAATTATAAAAGTCATTCGATCTAATAGATGTGGTGAATATTATAATAAATATGATGTACCAAGACAATGTCCTGGTCCTTTTGCTAAGTTATTAGAAAAGTATGGGATACGTGCATAATATACTATACCAGGTACGCCGCAGCAAAATGGTGTTACTGAACGGCATAATAGTACATTAATGGATATCATTAGGAGTATGTTGAGTTATTCATCTTTACTCAAATTTTTGTGGATGGAAGCCCTTAAGACTGTTATTTATATTCTTAACCGGGTTCCTAGTAAAGCAATTTCAAAAACTCTTTTCGAGTTATAGGCTAGAAAAAAACTGAGTATTTAACACCTACATATTTGGGGATGTCCAACAAAGGTTAGAATGTACAATCTATAAGAAAAAAATTATATTTTAAAACTGTTAGTGGATACTTTATTGGTTATCCGAAAAAATCTAAATGGTATAGATTTTACTATCCTAACTACAGTATGAGAATAATAGAAATCGGTAATACCAGATTATTTGAAAAAGGTAAAATCAATAGGAGTGATATTTTATAAAATGTGGAGATTAAAGAAATTAGGATACAAGTCTTTGTACCCATAATTCAAAGAAATTATTGTTTCGGTTGTTATTGAACAACAAATCGATAATTCTACCCTCCATAATGAAAATATTACCATTAAACGTAATGTGGAACAGTCAGAAGAAATAACATTAAGAAGATCTCATAGGGAATGGAGATCTACTATTTTAAATGACTATTTAGTTTATCTACAGAAATCTGAGTATGATATAGGGATATATGATCCGATTTCTTTCCAACAAGCCATAGAAAGAAGTAATTTTTCTAAATAGATTGATACTATAAAAGATGAGTTAGAATCAATGGCACATAATGAAATCTGGGTCTTGTTGAATTGCCTGAGGGTTGCAAAACAGTGGGTTGTAAAAGGGTATTTGAAATCAAACGTGACACTAAAGACAATATCGAATGATATAAAGCTAAACTTGTTACTAAATGTTATACTAAAAAAGATGACATTGATTATAATGAGGTCTTTTCTCCAATTTCTAAAAAAGACTCCTTAAGAATCATAATGGCATTGGTAGCACATTTTGACTTGAAATTGTATCAAATTGATATAAAGACTACTTTTCTAAATAAAAGTTTAGATGAAGTTTTCATGAAACAACCTGAAGAATTCTCTATCAAAAGATAAGAAAATTTAGTTTGCAAATTAAAGAAATCAATATATAGATTTAAACAAACCTCACAACAACGGTACCTTATATTTCATGATACCATTTTATTCTTTAATTTTATAGAAAATATCATTAATCGGTGTATATACCTGAAAGTCAATGGGAGCAAGTTTATATTTCTGATCCTATATGTTGATGATATATTGCTTATAAGTAATGATCTTGGGTTGTTATATGAAATTAAGGGCTATATCTCTAAAAATTTTGATATGAAAGATATGGGTGAGGTAACTTATATAATATGAATAAAAATATTTCGAGATAGATCACATGGATTGTTGAGATTGTCTCAAAAGGGAGATATCAAGAAAATTTTAGAGAGATTTGGAATGGAGAATTGTGCAGCCAGTATTATTCCAATTCAGAAAGGTGATAAATTCAGTTTAACGCAATGTCCATGAAATGAATGGGAATGAAATCAAATAAAAGATATTCCTTATGTGTCTCCTGTAGGAAATTTGATGTATGCACAAACTTGCACCAGATTATATATAAATTTCACGGTTGGTAAGTTCTAACGATATCAAAGCAATCCTAGTATGGATTACTGAAAAGTTGTAAAGAAAGTGATGAGATAGTTACAAGGAACTAATAACTACATACTTACCTATAAGAAGTTCGATCATTTAGAGATGATAGGATATTTAGATTCAAACTATGTTGGATGTTTAGATACCAAAAAGTTCACATCTGGATATATTTTTCTTTTGATTGGAGGAGCTATTTCATAAAAAAGTGTAAAGCAATCTATAATTGTTGTGTCCACGATGGAAGTAGAGTTTGTGTCATGCTTTGAAACCACTATACATGTATTATGACTATGAAATTTTATTCATGACTTAAAATTGTTGAGAGTATAGTCAGGACCATTGAAAATTTATTGTGATAATTTCGCACAATTTTTCTTCTCAAAGAATGACAAGTATTCAAATAATGCTAAGCATATGAAAATTAAATATCTTGTCGTTAAAAGTGAAATTCAAAAACAAAAGGTGTCTATAGAGTATATTAGCACCAAACTTATGATTGCAGATCTATTAATTAAAGGTTTACTTCTAAAAGTTTGTAAAGATCATGTTGATATTATGGGTCTTTGTCGTTACCCATGATATAATAAAATTGCTCTGAAATTTGAGATCTCAAATAATGTGTTTTTGATATCTCCTATTTATTCCATATTGTTTGAACTTAAAGTTCTGGATTAATGATAACAAGAACTATCTCTTACTAAGACATTATTGTTGGACCGTATGATATTTCTCATTTAAGATTTGATCATATAATTTACAGGTGTTGTGATACATGAAAGGAACTATATCGTATAATGATATGGAACTGCCATGACTCGCATTTGTTGATTACTTGATTATAGTATTATGATATATAAATTATTAAAGGGTTGTAATGTTGCGTATTTAAAGTTTATTTTTTTAATTAATTTAAATAAATATTACTATCATATGGGCCAAATGAAAGAATGTTAAAAATATGTCCCATATGATATATGAATTCTTGATTTATTGAATTAATTAAATAATCCTATTGATTTATATATATAATGAAGAGAAATTTTCTAAAATACACGCTCGTTCAAAGCGTTTCCTTTGATAGAAATGATAAGTTATTTTTTAATAAATATGCCCTTTAGTGAATGAATATGTCTCTTTGAGACATACCCGTTGAGCGAATAGATATTACTTCTCAACGATTATGTCTATTCATGACGCATCTCTTGGATGAAAGGAGGTGTATTTTAGTAATTTGAAAATGGTCATCTCTCCCTCTATAAAATGATGTCATTGGCCATCATTTTAGGAATACACACACAAGATTTGTTTTAAATTTTACAAATTATAAAGAGAAAGAGATAGAAATCATCTCTTGATTCTTCGAGACAAGAATAATTACAATATTATATAAAGAAAACGCTAATTGATCCAAGTACGTTAAATTTATTTTTATGATTGATTAATTCATGAAGAAATACAATAATAAAGATCTTGTGAATTAAATTTTATCTCACTAAAATTTTCTTATACATGTCTCTTCCCCGTGTACTTGGTGTGTCCTCACATGGAAAGGAGAGAAGAATTCCATGGTGGAGAGGTGAAAAGGAGGAAAATCCATGTTAAAGAAATCTGTTGAAGACCAAAAATCGAGGAAGGTAAATCAGTAACATTCTTTAAAATCTCCTGGCATTTCTTGTTCTATTTGATTTATATTCATTAATGTCCAAAATTTATATTTTCATGAGAAATCATAGTACAAAGTAGAAAATTTATGCTTAATTTTATAAAATTTTGTAATGTTTACCTCGATTTTAGTATAGAATTTGACTGACATTTGAAACAATATTCAATATTTCACATAGATCTTGCTAGTGTTTGAATGCCATTAAAATGTCACTATAGGGATAGCCTAATATGTTTATATATATACCTCATTGAATATATTATAGATAGACTAAACATCTCATATGACTAATTTCATAGAGATTGGACCTTATTTCACTAAGGATTTAAGTTGATGTTTTAGCACTATGAGGCCGCATTCAAATGCTAAGTCTATTTTGAGATAGTTTTAAAAGTTTTGTGGATTATCAATTTTAGTGATATAATTGGGATCTATTTCATCGTTTTATTGGGCTTAATAGTAGAGACATTAGTCTAAATAAACTCAGTGACGTTTTGGTGAGGTTTAAAGCTTAGTGTTAGAGTGACGTATTTGAACACTAGAAGACCAAAATAAAGAGTTTGATCTAGTTCTTAGATGTGAGACTTTGGATGATGCATTCCACTATAAAGTGCAGAGGACTATAGTGGACTTAATGAGGCTTCCATGTGTTGGATACTTAGAGAATCGGGAGATTTCTTTTCCTTCTCGTTGATGAATTCCTTTATGTTGTTTCTGATTGTATATATTTGTTTCTTGGCATCTATTGTTAGGAAAAGAAAATTGCACAAAAATATTACAGTTTTAAGAAATTTGAAACCTTATTATAACCTATAATCAATTAATAACTATTCCATATCCCGATAGAATTGAGGTTTATTATTTTCATAGGGGATACTTACAGTTATATGATTATCATATTGTGTGATACTGAAAAATATCACTATGAGGGATGTTGGGTTTAGCATGTTAATATTTGAATTCCTATGTCATGAGTTTGTATATGAAATTCAAATTAGTTCCTATGCTATGAATTGGTAGAAAAAAAATCAAGGTTTAGTTCCTACACCATAAGTTGGGAATTCTTTAATGCGTAGGTGATTGAGACAGTTGAACACTTGCATCGGTGTCAAAATCTTAGGTGACCATTCGTTAGTTACATGTCAAACTTATGAGTGTCGGTTATCATATGGTACTTATTGAACCAATAGAAACGGTAATATGTGCCCTTTTATTTAGAATAAGTTTCGTGAGATTATTATGATATCTTGATATCATAGAAATATCTAATGAGATAGGTTCGATAAAACCTATGTTAATATTGGGATTTATATTCCCTGGGATCCTCGTCATCTTTGTCATGTTCTAGTTCAATGAAACCCACCTATTGATAATCTTTGTAATCATTATTGGTTATGTTATGACCTCTTGTAAAGTCTTAGGTAGTGTTATTGTTTAGATATCTATTGTTGTAGTTATTTCTTATATGTTGATATTAATTAACTTATATCAATTACACGTCATAAATTATAACATCAATTAACTTAAAGGAACTTAAAATCATTGATCGCTAATATTTATAATACTATAAATAATCATTATAATTATATCATTAAATAAATATCTATAATAGTAATAATAAATTATTTAAAATAGAAATAGTATTGATATCCATAATGTCAAATCCTCATAAATAAAAAGCCCGATAAATGTCTAAAAGTCAATAAATTAATAAAAATCTCAAATCCCTATCATTGAAGCCTCAATTTTTGGGATTATCTCTATTTGGATTCTACACGGCGATATTCAATCCTTTCTATCCTGAAATCAACCTGCCTATTCTAAAACCAATAAAATACAAGATTGAGTCGAATGCCCAACAAGTAATTATAATCAATAATAGAGGAATACAAGTAAGCATCGCAGATAATAATAACAAATATATAAAATTATTAATAGCATATGAAATACCAACCACTATCTAAGCCTTAATAATATGTTGTGACCACGACCTAAAAGTTATAATAATAATTGGATATTAGGAATGCAACATGGATTTCATCAAATTCGACTATCAGTTTAATGTGAGGTCACAACTGTATGAAATGACAATAATCTCCATGGACCTTATTCTACCATAGTGAACCAAATGCCGCGTATTTACGCCTCTAATAGTTGGATGAGTACCACGAGGTTACCCGATATCTATGGTATCCCCACTACTCCTACAGCCTTCCTAGAGGTTGTATCTGTAATGTGCTCATACCATATCTGATACTCCTCGCTAACGATATCTCTAATATCATCCTCTACGATGGTCACTAGGTTATAGGTATTCCTCCTCAATAACGACTTTGACCAACTGTACGAGATAATAAGAATCTGATTAATAGATCAATTTGATGTCACAATTGTACGAGATAACATGAATTTTCTTATACTTTACCATAATGAACTAAAGACCAATTATTTACGCTCCCAACAGTTTGATGAGTATCACGAGGTTATACGATATCCATGGTATCCCCACTTCCCCCCTCAATCCTCCTAGAAGTTGTACCCGTAGTGTACTCATATCATCTATGATACTCCTCGCTAGTAATATACCTGATATTATCCTCTACGATAGTCATTAGGTTATAAGTATCCCTCATCAATATCAACGATCTCATCCTCCGGAATGGAATAGGTATTGAAAAAAAACTACTCTACGGTCCCACGGACTCCCATATGCCAAAATACCGTAGAGTTTTTATACACATTTATTTATTTATCCATAGAATACCAATACAATATACGCACGCAATCAAAGCTAATGCAAATATCGATCACCACAGGTTTAGGAGAAAATCCAAGAAAATTCAGGAGATACAACCGACATATATATATATTATACTCGATCATAATCGGCCATCCCAACATATCAAATCTTATTTCTAAGGCCACAAAATATCCTCAATTTTATCGTTATTGAACTAACCTACGATTCTTATTTTATTTAACTATCCCGATTAATTTTATAAAAATTCAATCGAAATAATAATTATCGATAACTTTCTCTTTAATCCAAAAACAATTTCTATATATATATACATATACATCACTTATGTTCAAATATATATATATATTTCACACCCACAGCTATTCTCTCTCTCTCTACCACTCACACACACCCACACTCTTCAGCACAAAATCTTTTATCTACGCACAGCTTCTGGACACCCACACTCATCAACACACACCTCTCTCACACACGGCTACATGCATAGCTGCACACACTTATACACTCGCACAGAGTCAGCACACACGCACACACACTACACCCACACTCTACAGTGCGCATATACACACGACTCACACACATACACACGGCCATACACACACACACATCTATAAATCCTCGCATCCAAGGTTTCCATATATTCCATTAACGCACCTAAGTTCCAAATCAACTTCTCATCATTTTTATCACAGAAGTTGCACAGAGGCACAACAAAGCGAGATGCTCTGTTCTCTCACTCATATTTCAATTCCCATGAATAAATACGAAAACTCAACTCTCATATTTAGCATGTAAATTAATAATTTTGTAGCATAAATCCACTAATAATTATAGCCAAATTCAACATAAATCCTTTTGAGGTTCCACGGTTCAAAACCAAGGCTCTGTTTTCCTGATTTTTCCCCCTTTTAATCGAAATACAACCGATTTACACAGATTAACACATGTAGACAGAAATCGACATCATCAATAAGAAGAGAAGAATTTACTTAAAGAAATTATGAATTTTACTTGTAAAAATGGAAGATTACTTGCCTCAATTAGTTGCTCTTCTTCCAATGATGACGGCAGCGACACCAATCAACGACAACAGCGGCACCAATTAACGACGACAGCTTCAATTGCAGAGGCGGTGGCTTCGGCCCATACTCATGATGGCGATAAGCAACGAGGAACAAAGGCGACGGCATCAGCTGCATGGCTAGGGTTTTGACGGCCCCCCTACTTTCTTCACTGTTCTCTCCTTAAATAATGAAGGGGTTGATTTAGGGTTTCATTAGATTTCCATTTGAAGCATCCATTCCTTTCCTCCATTTGCTGCGATCTCCGCCGCGCCTCCCACTCTCTTATCTTTTTCCTTCTTCTTCTTCCTTCTTTCCCTCCTTTTTCCTCCTTTCCTTTCTCTTCCTTCTCCCATTTTATTTCTTTCTTCCTTATTATTATTATTATTATTATTATTATTTATTATTATTATTATTATTATTACATTTTATTATTTATTATTTTTATTAATTATTTATAATTTATTTATTAGCACTTTATTATTATTATTTTATTATTAATAGTTATTATTATAATTAATAATATTTATTATAATTATATTATCTATTATTATTATATATATTTGCATATCTATATCTAAAATATATATATCAATTATCTTATTTTTCTTACAATAATATTTAAATTTTTAATTATAATTTAATATTTTATCTTCTTTTAAATTTAATTATATTTTCAATTTATAAATTTTGATATGTTAAGACTTATCTAATATTAATTCAATTAATTTATTTATAATTAATTTAATCAAATTTATTAATTAAATTTAAATTTAAATTAATAGTTTAAATATTTAAATTTAAAATAGTTAAGAATAATTATTAAAATTAATATATTAATTTTATTCTTTTGAAATAATAAAAAAAAATATTTGAGATGTTACAGGACACATCACCATCGATTTGCATTATTTTCCTGTTCAGATGATCTTTTATCTTTGTACCAGTAATCATCCTCCGAGTGTTTAGGGATTTTATATTGAGAGCACTTGAAGAAGCAATTTTTGGTCCCATGGTTTGTTTTCTTGCAAATCGAATATCCCTGAGTGGAGAAGTTAGGGTTTTGGAAATGAACATTCATACCTCCTCTGCCTCTCCTCTGCCTCTGCCTCGACCTGATCCTCTGCTTGTTTTGTGATGAGACAATTTCGAACAGTCGAATTGGATTACTGAGTATCGCCCAATCATCTCTACCAGATCTGTACTTTGCTGGACAGAATGAACAGGTCAAGAGAAGAATCTTTTATAGGAACGCGCTTTCCACCGTTGGCGGTGCATTTCTGATGTCGTCGTTGATGGGCTTCCAGCAAGCCCAGTAGTTCATGAACAGTGAAATGATTCAAGTTTTTGATTTCTTTAATGATGACTACGATATGCTTAAATTTTTGTGGAAGGCTTCTTAGCATTTTTTCAACATTTTTTTCTGAAACACACTCTCCATTGCTTTTCATTTACTTAACAATTTACGCCACTCTAGGGAAGAAATCTCCAATTTTTTACTGTCTTTCATTGAAAGACTGTAAATTTCTCCATAAATTTTATAGTTTGATGAAAATCTCTCTTTCTAAGCCTTTGAATTCATTTTTGAGGACTTCCCATACTTCCTTGGCTGTTTAATCCCAAATTCTAGGATATATAAATTTACTTATTCTTTGTTGAATTATTCTCAAGATGGTAGTATTCAACCTTACATTTTGCTTATAATTATTTTCTATTTCAGCAGTCCGTCCCGTATTATTTCCTGTAAGAGATCGTCTCTTTATTTAGACTCAACAATTTTTTACAAGTTTTATGAAAAAAATTATTTTAATTTATGAGCTCCAATAATTATAATGGTCTTCATCAAAAATTAAAATTTAACTTGAAATATATTAAAAAAATGTGTTAGAAACCATATATTAGTAGGGTTGTATCTGATACCAAATTTGTTATAAACCATGTATTGGAAAGATTATCTCTGATACCAAATTTATTAGAAATAAAAGTTTTTAATAGTTGGAAAATATTATCTTGTTCATATTTCCTTGATCAAACATTACAACTTATAGAAATAAAGAGAAAAATAAAAGGTCATCATATTAAATTAAAAACTACCTACCTTAGTTCATAATTTGACTCTTTTGAACTACCCAAGAGAAATAAATGCCCGGCCTAGTAAATTACAAATTACCTTTTTTAGTAATATTAATATATTCATATTAATAAAGTTATAATTTTATCTTATAATATGTATAGTCTAGACTTTCATTGGCAAAACATAATTTTGATTACCTAAAGTAATAATTATCAAGTGATAAAAATATTACAATAAATACTAAAATTTGTTCATCTCACATTTAGTTAAGGTAACAAGTATTTTCAAGCTAATGATTTATGTGTCATATTAATACATTTATTTTAATAAAGTTACCACCTTTATACTATAATATGTATAGTTTAATATTTTGTTGACAAAATATGATTTTAATCACACAAATGATAGTAAACAAGTGACCAAATGTTATGTTGAATATTCAAATCTAGTTATTTTAAATTTGGCTATGGTTTTGATTTATATTCTAACCAATCATTTATATGATAAATAAATACGTTGATGATTACACTTTTGGTATTCTTACTCTGAAAAATATATAGTTTAATACTACATTATGAAAAGTGGGCTCAATTACCCAAAGTAATAGAAATCAATGAATGAAGACGTAATGATGATCATAGAAAACCACCTCAACTTAGTCCTTGTTGAAGCTATTGAAGATTTTTGGCTAATTTTTTATATGTTAAACCCATATATTTATATATGTATAACTGTTGTTCTTAAATCATAATATGCGCAAATTAATATCTTATAGTGAAAATACCATTATAATCAACTGAAGATGTAACAATGAAATGGCAAAGGATGGATGATGATCACCCAATCAACCCCAAACTTGTTGCCATTGCCCCCAATTTTGCTATTGTATCAAGATGTATGGGTAAATATTTTAAGATTTGGTCCTTGAATTTATGCTTAGGCATACTATTGTTACTATAGATACATAGTTGATCGATTGAGCAGATCTAGCATGCAAGTGTTGGGTCAGGTTTGGATAGCAACAATATTTCATGAGTTATATTTGATAAAAATAAAATAGAATATATTTTATTTATTTATACCTTTAGAAAAAGGATTAGTAAATAGATAAGTTCAATAGTCATTCGGTACGTCTTATGAGTTAGTATGTGAGCGATCACTAGATACTAAAGGACCTGAATGAGCTACATTCCAATTTAAATTTGGTATCTAAGTGATATTATTTTATGATTAATATGTCATAGAAGGCCATGGCGGACTCAATGGTATAACAGGAGTCAAATATTTAGTGTATCCATGAATTATTATTATTCTTTTTATTAGTGACTTTTTTTGTATTAGATTTAATCACATGGGTATAGTCCTTATCAATATCAAATGACACTTCTATCACTATGCAGTATGAAATTTATTTACATTATATTGAATTATATGGGTATGTTGTGGGCTTCTTATGATTGGTAAATGAGATTATATAAACATACTATTATCTTAAGGAATATAAAACTTACAATACTTTAATATGGTTAATAGTTATCCGATACTATTTTTTGTATTATGTTAATGATGAGATATATTACTTATTATGAAGAGATGGTTATGGTCATGTGACCATCATATGGCATAGTAATAGGAGCTATAGTAACAAAAGACATCGAACTTGACATATTCAAAGAATTGGAGATCATCTATTCAGAGAGTTGAAAATTCTCTAAGGCTGATTGCCATATAGAGAGTTTGTGGTTCTCTTAAGCTAGTACTTATATCAAGAGTTGGAGATTCTCGTATAAAATTTAGTTAAGACGATTGCGTGCTCTTGGTGTCAAGGTCTTAAGAAACTATGGATTTGTTGTATATTAAATTTGCAAGTATTGATTACCACGTGGTAGTTATCCAATCGCTGAGGGCATCAATACTTGACCTTTGGTTCACATGATAGATAAGATCCAATAAATTTTTATGATATCTCATTATTATTTATGTCTTTTAAATTTAAGATTTAATTGAGTCCATTAGTTGTATTTAGAATATTCTTTGAGTTGGATTTAGTAATATTTAAATTAGTAGAATCTATGAGTCATATTTAGTAGAATTTATGAGATTCAAATTTTAAGAAATCCATAATTTATATTGTCAGTCAAATTTAAAGTGTTTAGATCATTCATACTGATATTCAAATCATAATATTCTTATCGTTCTTATGATGTTAGACTCAAAGATCCCCACTTGTTATTAATCAGATTTGATTTTATAAAATTCTTTTATCTTTGTGATATATGGGTCCAATAAAACCATTTTTATTATTGCTTTTAAGTTGTAGTTATAATGAGCTATATAATCTCAAATTTATTACGTTTTATATTATTGTTATTACTTTTATATATTTTAATATTATTTAGCAAATATGATTATTAATTATTATGTTTTATTAATTATTATCACTTATTGAACATTCAACCCACTCTTAAAATTTATTAACTTCATATTAGAGCAAAGTTTGCATCATTAGTGACGAATCTTTCAGTTACTTCAGGTTATCTTATAGAGAAGATTCAAGATGTTAGTAACTATTTTTCTTTAAGTGTTTGAAGGGGTTTCTTTTATAAACTACATGGACATTATTTCTTAGACAATAGCCTTGGATAATTGCTTGATATATCAGGTTTTTATATATATATTTTTAATGTTTCAAGGTATTAGACTCTGTATATATAATTATATTTTTGAGATATTTTTTTGTATAATGTTATTGGAGAATTTATATATTTTAATATTTTTACATACATAGATTAAATCGAATTAGGTGATTCAAATTCAAGTTACCAGAAAGACAAATTGTAATGGCTTCTTAGTTGTATGGATGATTCTATGTGGGTTAATTTGATCAGAAGGTACTGTATTAAAGATCGAAATATCTAAATGATTAAAGTTTTGGTTTACTTTCCTTAAAACTTTTGTAAAATTATCAACTTACAACAATATTTGAAAGCATTTGTGCATTACTTGATTGACAATAGAAAGGACACTTTCAATTGGTTAAATTGGTGGCAGCCATAATGGATTCTTAATACAACTTTTCCTTGTAAGATCACTTTGATTTCTAACCTCTTGAGAAACTCTAAAATTGACTTTGTTATTTGCAAAACTAGTTGGTGGTAACCTGATTGTGCCCAAATGGTTTTGGGGTCCATCATTTAGGCATCACCTAATTATGATTTCAACTTGATCTCTCAAATTTTACCATTTGGATGTTGGAGAATGATAATTTTTTCTCTTTAAAGCAGCATAGAGAAATTTTTAACCTAAAAATCTAAATGTTATCTAGGCTTATCTTGTTTGGTACCTTTCTTACCACTAGTCTAATACTTTTATTTTTTTAATTGGTTATCAAAAAGTATTTTGATATTATGGACAATGTAAGATTTCTTCAGTTACATTCAAAATATATCTTAGATAATAATATTATTAAGTCTATTAATCAAATGTTTTTTATTTGTAATTTTACCAAACATATCTAGAAAACCATTCATTATAGAATTGTTTGTTTTTAGCTTTATGAGAATTGAGATATAGAGATCTAATAAGCATCAATTAAATGGAAGAAAAAGAGTAAAAATAATCAAAAGGCAAGATTTCTTCTCCAAGTTATAGTCTTCATTTGAGAAGAGTGCAAAGATGTATATTTGATAAGAAACATCATAATAATGATGAAATTATTTTTTATTTAATTTGGGATTACTTAACTATTAAATACGGTATAGCCAATATTGTGATTCGTCATGACTTATAATGATTGTTGTTTCTACCAATTGAATTTTTTTTTTTTTGGTGGTTTGCTTGAATTGTTTTTTTAGAATTTTTGGGTGTTGTTCACATGTATGGTTCTCTTTTTTGACTTGAAATTTAGTGTATACGTCACTTTTGACTATAAAATTACTTATTTACCTAGAAAAATATTAAAATAACAAAAGATAATATTATTTTAAAGGTAAATTTACTAATACTAGAGCAGCTATTATATGATATAAAAAAGGTGTATATAAATAAAGCCAGGGGAGGAATATGATCGCCTGCAAGCAAAGCCAATCGTCTAAGCTGGCCTTTTTGATATTATATCTTATGTTTAGTATTTTGATGAGAGTATTTAATAATATTTTGTATAATTTTTACATCAGATATTATCATTATCCCCACTTAATCTTTATGCATTATAATTGATAAATTAAAGAATAAAATTATTATTTTATAGCTAAAATTATTTAAATGAAACGGCTATCGTAGGTTATTACAAAACTCGAACTCATATCAAGATAAATGAAGTGGCGACCGCAAGCAAAGCCAGAGGGGTGGCCTTTGATAGGGATTTGGCATCCTATGATTTGATTGGTCGGCCGAAGTAGGCTACTGTACAAATATCCCTACAAAAGCCGAGTTGCACTGGGTCCCACTTAAATGACAGTCCAAACCTTTGAGTGTTATTTTACCTACCCTTGAAATTTCCAGAGTAGCCGTTGCAACCCCCAAATAAAATTTTAAAAATACAAAAAAAAATATATATAAAGAAACCTCTGCTTTCCAGCAAGCTATGTGCTTTTTTTCTAAATTAAAACGCCGCTCCCACCCTCCCTCTCTCCATATATCTCTCTTTCCAAACTCCCGATTCTCACCTGCGCTCCTCTCTCCCCGCCCGCTCCCCCGGGTAATTTGCACATCTGTGAGCAGCACATTATCAAAACTTGGTGCGCCCAAATGGAATCCATCAGTACACCGTCGACCCCACTCCTGGATACGACTAAAAACATCGCCAGCGACAGTACCAGAAGCAGCAGCGACGAGAACGATGGCTCCGCAACATCCTATCGCCTCACACTCCAAGATCTGAACCAAATTCCACGTTTTCCCATTTCGGGGCCAAAATCATATAAACTATTAGTAGTCCTTACGGGCCATGTTGGATCAGTTTCCTGCCTGGCCTTATGTGGAGAGTTTGTTCTTAGCGCTTCTCAAGACAAGGACATCATAGTCTGGCAGCAGCCTCATCTAAGGCAATTTGCCAAATTTGGCCATGGGGAAGGCTCTGTCAAAGCTCTTCTAACTGTGGGAAACAAGGTCTTCACAGCGCACCAAGATAGCAGAATTCGCGTGTGGAAGGTGTCCCAGAGCTCAGAAAACGTATTTAGGCTCGTCAACACGCTCCCTACTACCAAGGATTACTTGAGCAAGTTCATGAAGCAGAGCAATTACGTCCAAACTAGGAGGCATCAGAAGAAACTGTGGATAGAGCACGCCGATAGTATCTCCTGCTTGGCTGTCTCTAATGGATTGATATACTCGGGCTCGTGGGACAAGACACTTAAGGTGTGGAGGTCATCTGATCTCAGATGTTTGGAATCAATTAAGGCTCATGATGACGCAATAAACGGGTTAGTTGCAATCAAAGATGACGTCTATTCTGCCTCAGCGGATGGGAAGATAAAAATTTGGGGAAAGGGAGGGAAGAGTAAATCACATATTCTAAAAGGAATACTGGAAGGGCATAAGGATGTGTCAATGAATTGCATCATCATTTGGGAGGAAAAAGGAGTCGTATATGGTGGGAGTTCAGATGGGTATGTCATGGGATGGATGAGGAAAGAGGAATGTGTAAGTTGGAAGCTGGTTTGTGAGATAAAAGCGCATCAGACGGCTGTGTTGTGTATGTGCACAATGGGGGAGTATTTGTGCAGTGGCTCAGCCGATAAGAGTATTTGTTTATGGAAGAGAGAAGCTGGTGGTGCGCTTCAGAGGGTTGGGGTGATAAGAGGTCATGAAGGGCCGGTAAAGTGTATGCAAGCATCATCACGTTGCGTTGGCGGTGGGTTTTTGCTGTATAGTGGAAGCCTTGACAAAAGCATCAGGGTCTGGTGGGTTCCTAAGCCTTCTGCTGAGCCAGAGGACACTAGTCTTCCACAATCTACCAAGACAAGTTCATTTTCCAGTCTGTGATGCTTTTGCCACAATAATGAACTACTGGTTTAATTTTTCTTTTTTTCCTTTTTTTTTTTTTTTCCCATTGATCCAGTGCTTCAGATCTTTTTTTTCCTTTTTTTCTTTTTTCATAAGTAGCTTCAGGTCTTGTCATATTCACAAAATTATTTAATCTTAGTCTTGTACCTAGAATTGAGTAAATTTTTCTGAACTTAAATTTGAGCCAATTTATTTATCTGCTTTTAAAATTGATTCACTTGTACAGGCAACGTTTTCTTATCAAATTAAGACATTTTAAATTACATTTGATGTCAAAAAAATATATATTATTTTGGCATACTCAGTCATTAATAATACGAGTTATCAACAAAAGTTTCCATCAATTTAACCAATGTGATAGAGAAAATTACCGATTGGTAAATTTAACTCAATTTTATTATAAGTACATCACAAAATTTTCTCAAATTTAAGGTGAGAGGAAATTGATTCAGCTCAAAATTTCTGAATATTTTTCACAATTTGGCTGAAAAAAATGTTTGGAGAGAGAATGGAAAGGAACGCTTTATAGCTTGGGTCATTTTCACTCTGTTCTTCCTGAGTTTGTTGTAGCACTGTACTGTATCATGAATATTTGCGTGCAACATGCATCAAATAAAATAAGAATTGTGGCGTCCTCTTTCCTCTTGTTGGCTCGTTGCTTCTCTATTTTCCTTATTCCACGTGTATAAAGTGCTGACAAACTGGATACAATAATTAACATATATTGGCAGTTTAATAGAATAATATCGTAGCTTTTCATCAGTTAAAGAGAGGGAAAAGTATTTTCAAAGAAAGCTTTTGTTCATTTATATTATAACATTAAACTAAGCCAAATCCAATCAGGACACAGTTCATGGAACTCGGACAAGATATCTCACCAACTAAACCATTTCAAAGGAATCTTATTCTTTTTAAAAAAATGGTTGCGTCCGTCAAAGAACCAACAAAAGTTCTCCATTTGTTGGCTTGACATATATGTGGAACAGGTTAGAACATTGTTTATTTGTGAGGTAGGATAGATGCATCTATTCAGCATCGAATTATACAATATATTTGTGTTGACATTATTTTTTGCATTAACGCATCATGAGATTTCTGGATTCGACCCATGATAGCTGCGAGCCCTGCAATCCGAAACCTACACGGCACAAGTGGAACCGGGCATTAAAAGGTCCTTCCAGCGGTTTTCTCACCGGAAAAACCCCTCCCCAAAACTCAAAGTTAGTCTAGGACGATAAAACGAGTATGCTGAGAGCAAGAAAAAGATGCATAAAGTTTTGAAGTAGATATTATGAGCTTGTGATTCATCTGGCAAGTCGGTCAGTGATGTGAGGTGAAACAGCACTCTGACTTCCTATGCTAACCTCGAGAAGAACAACTTATACTGGCAGATCAGAGGTGCTGAGAAGTGTGCGTCGTATGGAGCTTGCAGGGGAGTAACAGAGAGTCAGTCCACGACAAAATAGTAGATGCTTGCACGAGAACAATTCTCGGAGCGTGTGTCGTAATCAAGAGGGATGACTGTATTGATCTACAGAGACTGCCAAACTGTAATTTCTGTGAAGCTCATAGGGTGGCTATGGAAATCCATCTACATGAGATGATAAATGCCTGCATAATGAATAATTACTAATCCTAGTTTCCGATGACGTTGAAAGTGTGGAGCTCAGTGGGTCAAAATTATTAATTTATGGGTCACTCATACGTGGATTCTATATCTATTTGATGTATTATTCAGTCATTCACACAAGGACGCACATGTATCGTCCTGATCCGAGAAAATTGCAGATTAGCACACAACAGGAAGTTGACTTGGGCATGAGTACCATTTCCGGATTGAAGGGCGCCTAAGGTGTGACGGACCGAGTTATTTCTCTCAAATAACTTTCTGTCAATAATAACTCATGCCTATAATTATTCTAATTTTAATATATCACAGGATCCCAAAAGTCACATAAAATTCGTGGCTCTAGCGTGGTGTATTTAAATACCACGTTGGTTTAAGAGATGCCACAAGTTTTCTATATACCCAAAACAAATGCGGAAGTAGAAACTAAATACTTAATTTTATTTCTTCTTTTTTATCTTATATTCATTATTATTTAGGGATGTCACTAATATCATTGTATTTTTAGGTTTGTATAACCGCTTTTGACATTGGGCTTTTTGATGAATAGTCCTGTAGTCCCCTTTTCTTGTTCTAATTATTCAGTGGCCATCTTTAACACTATCAATTATTTTTTCATAATTAAAATAAGAGGAGAAAATAGCAATAGCGTTAGTGTTATTGTACTTAAAACAAGTGAAGTCATAGAGTCGCTATCAAACTTTGAAGAAACATGATAAAGGATAACATGGTCTTTAAAATATAATGAGACTTGAGAGGATCATTTTAAATATCATCGATTTGTCATTTATTATGTTTGGCAACCTTTAATTGTCATTTGAACATAAACTCTAGTACCTTTATTAATTTACTTTAAAATTTTGCAAATGAGATACAAAGAGGGTATGTTTATAACTAATCAAAACGATGCGGATGTAGACGAGGAAATGATCATGATACTCCACATGATCTTAGGGCATATGATTGTTTATCTTTTATGACCCATGGGAGGGGATCGTCACACATCGTCAATACTACTCTAAATAATGTAGACCCATTCTAAAAGGAGTCGTACTGAATGAGAAGATGAGACGGTCCTCGTTCTTCCACAATAGTATTCAAAGTCACGTGAAATAAATGACATGGACAAATCACCAAGAGAGTGCTTGATCACACGAATGTCACAACTATAGGAAAATGGAATACATCAAAAGGTTTTGTTACAAGTGAAAACCAAAATTATTCTTGAGGAAAGTTTCCACCGAGATGGACGTGTCAAACCAACCTTTGTTGGTATGTAAAGTACTACCCAATACATAAGTCCATGGTCCTAGTTTCATGATTCCATTTCCATTTTCATTTGAAGGAAAGTCCACCGTATCTCATGTATCGTATCTCCCGCCATTTGGGAGGTTTCATCAATCATATATCATATTGTGGACTTCCTTCCGTCTCCTCGTCCATTTTTCATCTCATTTGGGAACTTTAGCATTTTTTTCATATTGCAATCACACATGCCTTATGGATTTCCTTTGATTGCTTATACGGTTCTTATTCTTCTTTGAACTTATTCCTTTTAACGATTCAATTTGAATTTAAGAGAGAGCTTTAGCATTTCTCACCTTATTGAGTCGATATCGTTTTTGGAGTCCACCGATACTTATTTCATTGCAAGCGATACACATAGGTTTAATCCGAAGCTTACATATACATTTAAACAATTAGACATAATTTTCAGAACAATTAAAGGAAGGTAAAACATGTAATTTTTCCTTCTTATTTTCGTATGAACAGTGCCAGTATGATTCATATTTTGAGATCAATTTATCATAATTTGAGGGAAAAACAGTGAACCCGAACCCGAATCTGGGCGTATGAGATCATTAATCATGGGCTATACGATTTTCATGATTTGGGTAGATATTGAAACGATAATACCTGATGGAGAACGAATAAAAAGCACAAGATAACAAATAACGAGTATGAGAACACTTGCCTGGGATGCTCATCAATTCCTTATGTTTGGCTTGGAAATCTTTCTTCTTCCTTCTCTTCCGTTCGTCTTCTCCCGTTTCTCCTCCAATTTCCCTCATCAGCATTTATAGGCGGTGGGGTGAGAAGGTGGGGCATGATTCTTTCAGAAAATTCCAGAGATTTCTGGTGTCATTTCTTCCCGAGATTTCTAGAATTTTCCAGAGTCGCTCTTTCCCGAAAATTCGGGAGGTTTCCGGAGTCGTTTGTTCCTGTGATTTTTCGGAGTCAATTTCCTACTCCAGCTCCCGTTCTTTCCTTCTGGTCAACGTCAGTTGACCGAATTCCTCTTTTGCAGCCTCCTTCCTTTCTTGCCTTGTTGACCGGATTGAGCTTCTTTTTCGGCATAAAGCCACTTCGTCCTCGAATCACTCCGGCTTTCAAGGCGTAAATCAACTCCGGCTTCAGAGAGCGTGAATCAACTCTGGCTATTTCGTTTCACAAATCACTCCGGCTTCCGTGAGTAAATCTACTCCGTCCATTATGCCCTTCTTACGTCACTCCGGCTTCTCAATTTATAATCGACTCCGGTCATTTCCTTTTCAAAAAGCGCTCCAGCCTTAAGAGTCACAAAGGCAGTTCCGCCTCAAGGCCACTCTGACCTTTGTCAAAGCCAACACGCGTCCTCAATGGTAAGGAGCTTGGGTCTTATATACGCTTCAATGGTTTCTTCCCATTTCGATGTGGAACTTCTTCCACTCCGGCCTGCAAGGCTAGTCCGGTTTTTCCGCCATTTTTCGCTCGAGCGCCTCTTGGGCGCACAGCAGGCGCCACTTGGTTGCATGCTGTACTCAGGCATTTTTTCACCTTTTCTTCAATCATCAATTGTTTTCTTCCTTTTTCTACATGTTTGGCCTCTAAAAGGGATTATTACCATTGTAATTTTTAGCATGTCTTAGATTTCGGAGCCTCACATAAGGAGTGCCTGAGGAACACACGAGCTTGATTTCTCAATAAATCAACGCCCAACATGCACCCAAGTAAAGTAGGTAGACACTCGATACGCGCCCAACAGGTGCTCGAGTACCTTTTCTGATATAAATGTGTCTGATGTGTTTTAGGGTTAACTATTTATATTTTCAAAGATCTAAAGTGTCGACTCTGTGAGAAAAAGAAGAGAAAGAGGGAGAAAGTGAAGAAAATGAAGGTTTGAGCAACCGATTGAGTTTCAAATCGTGTTTCAATTTTTATCGACCTTGGGTACACTATTCTTAAAGTTGAGAAAAAATATTTTATCGATTTTATTTATTCTTTTTTATCTTATATTCATTATTGTTTGGATTTATTTATTACAAAATATTGTATCATTGTATTTTTTAGGTTTGTATAACCGAACATATTTTACATAATGGATATTTTGGATGAATAGTCCTATAGTTTTTTTCCTTATTCATAAGGAGGGCTTTTCACGTAACATTATATGGCTATTATTATTTGTGATTATTACTTGCTATTGTGTGTTGTCAATTATTTTTTTCATAATTAAAATAAGCGCTACGGTCTTCAATAAGTAGTATCAGAAACATGTTAGTGTTATTGTGCTTAAAACTTGTTTGAATCGATAGATGTTGAAAATAAGATGATTTGTTTGAATGATTCAAACATGATATTTGGAAAAGTAAGATGAAGGATTTGTTATTTGTTAAAATAGTATATCTTTCGGTATTTGTTACACAAAAATCTGAGTCAAAATCCGATGAGGAATAAACTTTTAAATATGAACAAGTTTGTGACTATATTCATCAATTTGTTGGCAATGACGTGTATATTCACATTCAGAATGAAACAAATGTGAAAATGTTGTGAGAAAAACTCAAACACTTTATACATCAAAGACCAATAATAATAAATTGTATACCTTGATAAAATTGATGCAAATGAGATACAAAGAGGGTATGTCTATAGCTAATCACTTGAACGAATTTTAAGAATATGTTGACCAATTAAATGGTATGGGTATTAAGTTTGACGATGAGTTATTGGGCATATGATTGTTGACCACTTTATTGGATTCATAGAAGGTGATACAAATCACCATTGCCAATACTACTCTAAATAACGTAGTAACCCTGAAAATAATAAAAGGAGTCGTGCTGAATGAGAAGATGAGACGACGATCATATGGCTCTTCTTCTTCGCACTCCGAATTGCTAGTTTCAAAGTCATGAAGAAGAAATAAATGACATGGCCCAAAATCCAACAAGAAGAGCTGAAATAAGTCTTGATTGAGATATCAAAACCTCGAATGTCACCACTACAAGAAAATGGAATACGTCAAAAGGTTTTATTATAAGTGGAAACAAAAAAATATTGATGGGAGAAAGTTGACAGGGCTCGAGATAAAGAGAGAGGCTCAATTGTTATAAAGGCTAACCTTTTGTGGTGTGCAAAGAAGATTTGGTGATCAATATGACAATCATGAAACTAATTAGATGGTAGATAGTGGTGCCTTACTCCACGTCACGTCACAAAGAGAATTCTTTACGTCTTACACTCTCAGTGATTTTAGAGTGTTAAAAATAAAAAATAAAGGTACATATCGAATTATCTGTTGTGGTGGCGTGTGCCTAATCACCAACAATTGAACCAAGCTACTATTGAGGCATGTACGATACGTCCTAGATGTTAGGTTTATTTTAAGTTGGCATAATCTCTGACAATGTCAAATTGTTTATTTAGTTTCTTGTCGGCACGTTCAGTAATTATAACAATATACCGGCTTAGAAGATTCTCATCCGTGTCATACTTGAAGGCCGTCAGCGTTCCCGCCTCCCTATCTTCTGTACCATCCTTTCTTGGGAGTTGCGCCCGATTGGCGCCTGAGGCACCAACCAAGCGCCCTGTGCTCGATGCTCGCCCGAAGCGCCAATCAGGTGCCCTACGCTTAATGCGCACCCGAGGTGCCACCAAGGAGCATTTTCTAGAATCGTGCGCTCGATGCACGCTCGAGGTGCAAACTAGGTGTATTTTCCAGAACCAGGTTGCCCAATCTGCGTTCGAGTGCCAGGCACGTTTTCTCCAAACCCTATTCCGCACCCGCTGAGCGCCCGATGCGCGCTCGAGCGGTGCGGCCCTTTTGTCTCCAATTGCTCTATTTCTTAAACCCTGTTTTGAGATTTTTATATATTCTGGTCTTATGTTTTAAACCCCAATGACTCTGACAAACTTGTGAGGTGCCTCTTCTCTTAAAAAACCTATGATTTTTGTACTCCATATTTTAGAAAACTTCACACCTACGATTGTGCTCCATTGACAAAGTTTTTTCTCCACATCGTACTTTTTCGCTTACACCTCTTTTCACCTGTTAACCTTCGCGACGACGTCAGAGGCGTGGACATTGTGCTCTAGTGGTGTTCGGTAATTCAAGTGGCTCTAGAGGAAAGATTGATGTGAAGATCGGAAGGTATCCGATTCCGTTGCCATGGGCAAATTTAAGGAGTTTCTTGATAGGGATCACAAGACGGGAGTAAGTCAGTTAGGTTAGTATATTGTTACCACCCGATTTGTAAGTTGATTTTCATACTGCATTTCTTCCCTAATCGTTGAAACCCGGAGGGTTTTTCTCGATAGCTATTGGTATCGAGTTTTTCTTTCGTCATTAAAAATCGTGTCTTTTTACTATTACTTATTGTTGTATACGTTTTATGCATATTATTGTACTTAGCATCTAGATAGAAATATTTTTTACGTGTATTGAATATTTATCATTGTCACTGCTTTCGCTAATTTATTAAGGAGTCGAAACTATTGTCCAATTTGGGATGAAATGTTATTTTCAATTGGTATCAGAGACTTACCCCGATCCGCGATCAAAAAATCTAAATGTATATGAGCGGATCTCTATCCGTGCCTCCATTCTTTGATAAGAGTAATTATGCATATTAGAAGGTTCATATGAGAGTCTTCCTCAAATCGATGGACGAGTGAGTGTGACCTAACACTCAAACGGGGTGAACACCACCCAGAAGTTTAACCCACGATGAACCAAAAGTTCTGTCTTTGTGGTCAAAAGAAGAATTTGATGCCTGTAATTGGAACAGGAATGGACTACATGCCATTTTTATGGTCGTATCTCCTGAAGAGTTTTAAACGCATATCTATGTGCGTGACTTCTAAAGATGCATGGGATATACTTGAGATTACCTATGAAGGAACAAAATTAGTAAAAAATTTAAAATTGTAAATGTTAACAACAAGATTTGAAGAAATCCAAATAAAAGATGATGAAACATTCGATGAATTCTATACTCAATTAAACAATATTATAAACTCCACATTTAATTTAGGAGAATAAATCTCTAAAAGTAGAATTGTTAGAAAAGTTCTTTAATCTCTACCCGAACGATTTAGATTTAAAGTTACTACTATCGAAAAAAGTAAAAATCTTGATAAAATGAATATCAAAGAACTTGTAGGATCTCTCCAAACTTTTGAGCACACTTCCCCAATCAAGAAAGAATAAATCGATGACTCTAAAATTTATTAGGGAAGATAAGAACCGTGACTTTGATGAGGAGTTGAATAACGATGAAGATTTTTCTTCATTTGTTTGAAATTTTAAAAAATTCTTCAAGAAAAATAAATCTTCCTCTGAAAAACCAAATGTGGATTTAAAAAGGTCACTTAAACTTGATATGAAAGATCGACATAAAGTTAAGGAATATAAATCGAAAAATACCCAAGGAACTCAATGCCACGAGTGTGAAGGTTTAGGTCATTATCATACTAAATGTCAAAATTTTAAACGACAACAAGGTCAGACATTAAAAATTAATGCAACCTTAAGTGATGACGAAGAAGAAGATATTAAAAGATGCACTGAAGATGACCCTGTCAAGTATATAGCTTTTGTGACATCAATGTGTGGAACTGATGCACGTTTAGAAGAAAATTTTAATCTATCTGATGACTCTGAAAACGAGTCAGAAGCTAAATTGTATAACCTTCAAGATACATATGATAAATTGTTTAAAGAATACCTACAGATCAAGAAAACTAATGTGTCATTAAAGCTTAAACCGACCAAAATGGAAAAAAAATTAGTTCTTAAATCCGAGTTAGACACAAAAGTTTAAGAAGTTGAGAAATTAAAAAGTTCATTTACTGAAAAAATCACGACTTTTGAATCTAATCTTGAGGCTGCCCGAAATTATTTGAAACAATTTTTAAATGGGTCAAAAAAATTGAAACATATGCTTTGTTTGGGAAAAATTAGAGGAAATAAAATCGGATTGGGTTACTCAGAAAATTCCTTAAATGCCAATATTAAATCTAGAATTGTATTTGTCCGACCCACGCCCATCCCAAGACAAAGCAACACATCGTCTGCCCGAATTGATCACTCGTCAAGAGTTTTTCCTAAAATTTGAGTCAAGTCCCAAACCATTGGAAAACAAAGATATAATTCTGACATCAATACTATATTCGTCCCAACATTTCATGCGTATGGCATTATTGGCCATATTCGCCCCTACTGCCCCATATTATCACATCAAAATAAGTTTCGGTGAAACTCAAAGATAGAGCATCTCATTCATCGCATCACACTTCTAAATAATCAAGTGATGATTTTATACAATACTATAAAACGTGGTAAGAAACTATGGATTAAGAAGAGTGAGCTTCATTACCCTTTGGTCATTCGTGACAAAAAGGGAGAGTAGATCTCTACTTTAGAAAGGTATTTCATTATTTATTTCATGGGAGATAAGGGGAGGTATTATTGTTAGAGGGAGTTTTTCTTTTTATGATAATTTATATTATTAATATTCTCTATTTCTGCACTAACCATATTTGTCCAGGTATAGCTTTTCTTCCCTGGTGCATAGCAGCTTGGCCGCTTTCGGAGTTTTTGTACTTCATTTTGTATTGTGTCAATTGTATCAAGGCGTTAATTTTTATGTACGCGAGTTCTATCTCGGTGGTGTCTGAACCCATGATTCTCCTATATTTTATTTTTATTTTTTTGGTATGGATTTTTGTCACGAAATTGCCAAAAGTGGATATTGTTAGGCATATTTTTAGTTGGCATATTCCGTGACCGTGTCGGGTTATTTATTTAGTCTCTTGTCGGCACGTTCAGTAATTGCAACAATATATCAGCTTAGAAGATTCTCATCTGTGTCATGCCCGAAGGCCGTCATCGTCACATCTCAGCGTTCCTACCTCCCTATCTTTTGTTCCGTCCTTTCCTAAGAGCTGTGCCCAATTGGAGCCCGAAGGGCCAACTAGGCTCCCTGCGCTCGATGCTCGTCCAAGGCACCACCGAGACGCATTTTCTAAAACCGTGCACTTGATGTGCGTCTGAGGCACAAACTAGGCGCATTTTCCAGAACCGGGGCACCTGATGTGCGCCCGATCTGCGCTCGAGCACTGGGCACGTTTTCTCCAAACCCTATTCCGCACCACCGAGCACCCGATGTGTGCTCGAGTGGCGCGACCCTTTTGTTTCCAACGTCTCTATTTTTTTAAACCCTGTTTTGAGACTTTTATATATTCTGATCTTATACTTTGAACCCCAAGGACTTTGGCTGACTTGTGAGGTACCTCTTCTCTTGAAAAACCTATGGTTTTTATGCTCCATCTTTTAGAAAACTTCACACTTACGATTGTACTTTATTGACAGAGTTTTATCTCGACATCGTACTTTCTCGCTTACACCTCTTTCCCCTGTTAACCTTCGTGACACGTCAATGGCGTGGACACTAGGCTCTAGTGGTGTTCGGCAACTTAAGTGACACGAGAGAGAAGATTGACGTGAAGATCGGAAGGTGTCTTGTTCCATTGCCATGAGCAAATCTAAGGAGTTTCTTGGTATGGATCACATGATGATAGTAAATCGGTTAGGTTAGCACGTTGTTACTACCCGATCTGTAAGTTGATTTTTATAGTGTATTTTTTTCCTGACCGTTAAAACTCGAAAGATTTTTCTCGATAGCTACTAGTATCGAGTTTTTCATTCGTCACCAAAAATTAAGTCGTTTTACTATTACTTATTATCATATATATTTTATGCGTATTATTATATTTGGTATCTAGATAGAAATATTCTTTACGTGTATTGAATATTTATTATTATCACGACTTTCACCAATTTATTAAGCAGTCAAAACTATTGTGCAATTTGGGATGAAACTTCCTTTTCACTAGACATTCAGCTGAATCTTATTTTAACGAAACAGCTTGATAATGAAGGATTTTACCACACATTTTGTGAAAAGGTATAAACGTTGAATAGAGGATCTCTAGTTATAGTTTGAGGAAAGAAAGTTTTTATCTTGTAAGTGTTGTGCGCCTCAATTTCAACCGGAGACATGCATATTTCGAAAAGTGAGGAGTCTTTGAACTTATGGTATCAACAGTAGAGCCATATGAGCGAAAAGGGGCTGAATTATTTAGCCAAAAAAAAATTTCCTTCGATGTGTAAGGAAGCTAAATTGAAAACTTGCTCATATTGCATATTGGGGAAGTAATGACAAGTTTCATTCCATGGAAACTCATCTACAAGAAAGGCAGATCTTCTTGAGTTGGTCCATACAGATATATGTAGCCCTCTCAAGGTGAAGATACTCATATGAGTATTACTTCATCACATATATTGATAATTGTTCAAAAAAGTTATGAGTGTATCCTTTGAAATTGAATGATCAACCCCTTGATGTCTTTGAACAATTTCATACCCTTGTGGAAAGACAGACGGGAAAGAAATTAAAGTATATCTAAAGTGATAATGGTGGAGAATATATTGGAGCATTCGACATGTATTATTAGACCATTGCAATTTAACACCAAAGGATTTCGTCGAATATACCGCAGTTAAATGGTGTAGCTAAACGGATGAATAAGACGTTGACTGAATTAGTTTGTCGTGTGCTTTCGAAGGTGAATCTCCTTGGTTTATTTTAGGGGAAGCTTTGAATGCCATGGCTCACGTAATCAACCTATTATCAAGTAGTCCACTAAATGAAGAAGTATCAGAGAAGATATGGTCCAAAAAAGTATCCTATAACCACTTGCACGTGTTCAAGTATAAGTCCTTTATTGATATCTCGAAGGATGAAAGGTTCAAGTTAGAATCGAAGACAAGACAGGACATCTTTCTCAATTGCGTTGGGATATCGGTTCTATGATGTGATAGAGAAGAAGTTTGTTCAATCAAGGGATGTGGTATTTGTCAAGGATGAGACAATTAATGATATCAACAAAGCAGAGAAGGTCATTTCTAATAATGATAACAGTTAGTTTTGTGATACGAATCTTGAACACTTGATACCAATGCCTACTTGTAATGATGATGGTGATCAAAGCAATCCCAAAGAGGAAGAAACCGTAGGACTCTTACACTCAATGGAGAGGATGATGCAAATGAGGATAATACTATTCCTTGTGATGTTGCTGAACCTACCGAAATCATTCCATTCCAATGATCCACGAGAGATCGAAGGCCCTCTACTTGCCTATCAATTGATGAGTACGTGGTACTTACCGATGGAGAAGTCTAAACGTTTTGATGATGTTATGGAGGATGAGTACAAATCGCAGTGGATAGAGGCCATAAAAGATGAAATGAAATCATTACAAGAGAACCACACATTCGAGCTAACTAAATTGCCTAAGGACAAATGAGTTTTTAAGAATTAGTGGGTCTTTTATGTTAAGGTTGATGTGAATAGCCCATAAGTAAGATATAAGGTGAGGCTCACTGTGAAAGGTTTCAATAAATGGAAGGACATTGATTTTGAAAAAAGTTTTGCTCCTGTTGTAAAGATGTGTCAATAAGTGTGGTGCTTGGATTGGCCACGATTCTTGATCAAGATGTGAAACAATTGGATATGTTGACAACATTTTCTCATGGTAACCTTAAGGAGAAAATTTATATCGAGTAATCGGAGAAATTCCATGTTGAGGGGAAGGAGCATTTAGTTGTCATCTAAAAAAAGCCCATATAGGTTGAAACAGCCCCAAAACAATGATATAATAAATTTGAGTCTGTTATAGTAAGTCATGATTATTGAAAGACTACTCCGAACTATTGTATCTTCATTCAAAGGTTTTTCAAAGATAACTTCATTATTCTCTTATTCTATTTGGATGGTATACTTATTGTTAGGCAAAATGCCTCTTGAATCAAAGCATAAGAAATTCTTTGCCATGAAGGATTTGGGGCTGGCGAATCAAATTCTAGATATAAGAATATTTTATGACTGTAAAATAAGAAAGTTATGGATATTCCAGGAAAACTACATTAAGAAGGTGTTTCAATGCTTCAATATGAAGAAGTCTAAACCGATGAGCACTCCGTTAAAAAATCATTTTAAATTGAGCAATTGGCAATATCCTTCTATGGATGACGAAAAGGTAAGTATGAAAAGTGTCCCCTACTCTTAACCGTGGGTAGTTTGATGTATGCTATGATGTGTATAAGATCGGATATTGCTCACACTACTAGAACGATTAGCCATTTTATTTCAAATCCCGGTAAGAAGTATTGATCTACAGTAAAATTGATATTGAGGTATCTTTGAGGAATTTTCAAATTGTACTTATATTTCGAAAGTGACACGCCATTTCTGGTTAGGCATATTGATACAAATATGACAAGCAATATCGACCTTGGAAGACCACCTCGAGATATCTAGTCATGTTCATGAAAGTCGCTATTTCTTAGCAATCAAAGTTATAGAAGTGTATTGCTCTTTCAACCACTGAAGTGGAATTCATTAATATGACAAAAGCAAGTAAGGAGGTATTGTGGATGAAGAAGTTCATCTAGAAATTCAACTTCAAGTAAAAGCGATATGTATTACTTTATGACAATTAAAGTACAATTTATCTTTATAGAAACTTGTCGTTTTATTCCAAATCAAAACACATTGATAAGAGATATCATTAAGTGTGGAATGTCATTGAGTCAGAGTTATCAACGTTTGATAAGGTCATGATCGAGGAGAATGGATCGGACATGATAACCAAAATAATACATAGAGGGAAGCTTGAAGCTTGTCAAGCTATTTTTGGGATGATGATTGTCCTCACACGGTCATGAGAGGAAATTTGTTAGGTCATTAGTCACTCCTATATGAATCTCATACTCATTTATTGTGTCATTTCATGGCTCACGTGAGGACACACGTGTATCAGTACTGTTTTCAGATTGAAGAGCGATCAGTGGCTAACTCATGCATGAGCACCATTTCCAGATTGAAGGGCGCCTGAGGAGCGCTCGAGGGATACACAAGTGTGATTTTTTGATTAATCAGCATCTAATGTGCACACGAGTATAGTGAACCTGCGCTCGATGCACACCCAATGAGCACTCAAGTGTCATTCCTGATATAATACGTCTGATGCATTTTAGAGTTAACTATTTGCAATTTCTGAGACCTAGTGCACCAATTCTATGAGAAAAAAAGAGAAAGAAAAGGGAAAATACGAAGATTCGAGCAATCGATTGAGTTTCAAATCGTATTCTAATCTTCACCAGCCTTAGATACGATATTCTTAAAGTTAATATAAATATTTTACTTGTCTTATTTCTTCTCTGTTATCTTGTCTTAATTACTTTTTTTTTTCCTTAACTAGTTCCTTCGTGACATAAAACTCAATATCTATATTTTTTTTCTTCAACTATGGTTTTTGTTGTTTTTAGCCAATACAATAACAACTTAGTTATTGTAATATATTCCCAATGGTTTAGGAATGGAATCAATAATTCTAAGCCTATATACAAATTTTTTTTCACCCATATATTATACTTTGTGGTCTAAAAATAAAAAATAAATTCAACCTCTACAATAAAAGTAATAGTTAAGGTCTATTTTAAATTTCTCTAATATATAACTCCACCGATAAAAATAAATATAAATTTTAATATTGATTTCTGTGAATCAATATATTTAACAAAACCCAAATCTAAGTAACAAAATACCTTCAAATTATCAATTCGTCTATATATAAATATGTAATATATTGTGTCTTCAAAATATCTCAACACTTTTTTGCATCTCCAATGATCCATATATAGGTTAATCTAACAACTTTCCAACATTCTCATACTATGGGCGATATCAAGTATTGTGTAAATTTGAGCATAAATCAAGCTTCTAACTGTGAATGCATATTGAATATTTCTCATTGGTTCCCTTTCAATATTATTTTTGGGTATTGGTTCAAATTGAACCAATCACCGTTTACATTGAAAGTTATACATGGACAATAATATTTGATCAAAAATTTCTCTAAAACTTTATTGTTGTTGGTCTGCTAATACAATTTTAAAATACTTCGTAGTCTATATTAATGGATCTTAATTTCAATGACATAAAATATATTACCCATATCTTTTATGTCAAAGTTTCTAAAAAGATTGTTTCACCTTAAGTAGCAAACCCTTATCATTAGCTATAAGTAAAATATTAATCACATATAAAATAAAAAATATATATATTTTATTCCACTGGCATTATGATATATATATATATTGATCTATGAATAAGTAAATATATGTTACTCTTACTAGCAGTAAACATTGAAAACACTGATGGAAAATATATTTTAATCCACATTTTAACTTATTGAGCTTTCAAATGCTCGCCATGATAAGAAACCTTCTATTTGTTTTATGTAAAACTCTTTCTTTAGGATACTGTTATAAAAAGTAATTTTCACATCCACTTGCTACAATTCCAAATCAAAATGGATAACTATACTAATATCGCATGAAGGAAATTGTTTGTAGAGATAAAAGAAAAGGTCTCTATTTAATCTATTTCTTCCTTTTTAGAGTAAATTTATTGGCAATTAGTCATACTTTATATCTTCTAATATTATTCAATGACTATTTCATTATCTTAAAGATCCATTTGAAACATATGATTTTCATACCATCAAGCAATTTAACAATATCCAAAATATTATCACGTCTCGTGGAACTCATCTTTTCCATCATAGTATAGTACCATAACTTAATTCTTTACAATTGATGGCTTGTAAAACTATGTTAGCATCATTTTTGGATTAAACATTACGATCAAAATCTTGCAGATATATACTATAATCATTAGGAATTATTAATTTTATTTTTCCCATAGATCTTTTTATTATTGTAAGAACATTTCATTGAGTAGCATATTGTTTAACTGGCTACTCAACTATCTCATATAATTTCTGAACAACAAAATCTACATAAATAATATCAGCAGTTTGTAAAACTACATTGATTAATACTAATTTAAACTTTAGAATATTGTGAATGATAATCGATCTATTATTTAATGTCAAATATTGAATATTTGAACGATCTTTCTTAGAAATTATGCTTTTGGACCTTTCGCTCCCATTGATCAAGACAATCTCAAAAATTTTGTATTTTTTGATTTTATAATTCTAGTACTTAGAGATTATTAGTAGAATATATACCCCTTAAACCTATCAACATATCTATTGAAGTACATGTTAATGGCACTTAAATCTAGCTTCTTTTATTGTGAGTTATAAATTTTTATTTCAAATGAATATTCTTAAAAGCGTACATAGCATAAATTTATTTTCAACATTTTTCATAATTAAAAAGCATTTTTAGAATAGCCTTGGTTAAAACACAATTCAATATATGTAAACCACCTTTAAAAGCTTTAGTCCAAAAGGATTTATGAAGATTGCCAAGCAATGTCCATCAATATCTGATTTTTTTTTTCTGCTATAACATTTTGGTATAAAAAATTGGGCATAATTTATTAGGCGACTATATGCCTAATACTTTTGGAAAAACTTTGCAAATGGATAAAGTGTTTGTTTATCCTTAGTTTGTCTATCATATTACATTTTAGCTCTAACTAATCTTATAATTTTAATTAGTTTTTTATATTATTTTTCTAACTCAATTGTAAATATCTTAAAAGTAATTAATGTTTCACCTTTGTTATGAAACAAATAGAGATATATGTAAATGATAATCAATGAATGAGATAAAATACTTCAAACTATATGAGTCTATGTTTAAACTTTGTACAATCTCTAATATATTTGAACCCCCTACTGGAACATTTCTTTAACTTGCTGGTTTGCTTTTCCCTTACAGTCAATGCAATTTTCAAAATCAATAAAATTTAAAATGTTTATGCACCATTTTCTATAGAGATATGTCTCAATCCTCGATCACACAATGGAGAGGGATCATTATCAATAACATATCATTTAATATCAGTATCAATATATATTGTATTGTAAGAGCTATTATTTTCTAAATTAATACAACAAAGATCATCAAATAATATATTATCTTTAATAAGATTAGACTTGAAAAAAAAAAACTAAATTATGTATCTAAAAATAAAAAGAAATATCTAAAATGTACAAGTCTTAGGATTGAAATCAAATTTAGAGAAACTTAGAATATATAAGATTTTTACCAAATTCAAACAAAATCATTACTCAAAACTAAATGGTATGTCTCAATTGTATTCACATGTGAATGCATATTATTTCTAAAAAAGATATTTTAGTCATTTCCCACTAACTTTTGCAAAATTTGTAAACATTGCAAGGAATCAAAAATATAGATTATAGAACCAAAACTAATCCACTATTTCTTATAAGTGACATCAGTCTGATTAGATTTATGAAAAAAAACTATCAGATTACTCTTTTTCTCAAGACATTCTAAACTTTGACATAATCTTTCTTTATGTGTTTTTTTCCTTATAAAAGAAATGATGGGTTTGGAAAACCCGATCTAGGAAAAAGGTTAGTAAATGAAATACATGTCTAGAATAATTGGAAGCCTAAGAAGTGCACAAGTAGACCATAATCAGCAGCCCTTACTAATTCGACCCAACTGCTCAAGAATTCTCTAAGTCGTCCCTCTGCGGGCACATCTCTAAGCCGTCCCTCTATGGGCGCACTTCTAAACCGCCTATCATTTGGGCACATCCAAATACTCAATCTACTGATACATGTATCTATACATCCTCCTTACATTTTTTTATTCTTTTAGAAAGACTTTTGATTTGAATATCGGAGGATATACGATGGAAATAATTTCTGCAGTCCTCTAAATCTCGTTTTCAATTATATTGCATAGGGTTCAGGTTTGAGGTTATGGGGACCGAATTCGCATTAGATCGACCAGCATGAAGATCCGATTCGTAACCCCTAATCTATAGAGCAACCCGAATTCATGGTACGTAACGTTGGCGCCGTCTGTGAGAAGCGACCAAAAAGTCAACTTTACCACCAAAAAAACAAAAAACAAAACTCATACAAGTGCTATTGCTAAGGATATCACCACTCCTGACCGTCTCACAAATAGCCATGATTGAGACAGACGGACGAATGTACAATACATCCACTCCATGCTCTTTGTGCGTGATGTAGTCATCGATAACTAGGGGCTCTTTCTTCAACCACCCACGCTACGAATTCAAGAAGAAGAAATGAAGAAAGTGCCTGCCTAAAAAACATACAAGCCTAATGTCTAAATCCAAGTCATCTCAAACAATCAAATTTCATTCGAGGCAAAAGGTTGAGGGGCAACATCTTTGTCACTCCCAAGATGGTTGGCAACCTCTTGATTACAAAGAGGTTTATGCAGTATCGGAGGACAATCTACTGTATGGATCTCTACTCGTGAGCCATCTCACTGGAGTAATAAGCCTGACGTAAGGACATAGTAGGGCGAGTCAGAAGATACTATGCTGGGGGCTTCCCCTCCAACACCAGTCTCTAACACCTAAGAGAAAAAAATCAGAAGAAGAGGCCACTCTACTTCAAAAGATTAATGGCCTAACAAATTTTGCAGCTAGAAGAGTCACAAAAGTAGACCTAGGTGTGATCAGTAAAGCAAAAAAAATAGAGAAATATGAGAAAAAGCAGTTGGGCAGCGCTGCAATAGAGAAGAAAGAGGGAGAAGGGAGAAAAGCTGGACAACCACGCATTCCAGCATTTCCTCTCTCAAAAAATCGGACAGCTACGCATTCTGGCATTTCTTCTTATAAAAAGCCGGACAGCCACACATACCGGCATTTTCTCTCTAAAAATACCGGATGTGGAAGCATTTTGGAACTCTCTCTGAAAATGTCAAACGGGGAAGCATTCCGAAATTTTCTCTCAGTAAATGCCTGTCACAAGTCTATACCGACGTTTCCTTTCTGAAAATGCCGGATGCTCTTCCATACCGACGTTTCCTTTCTAAAAATGCCGGACGCTAGTTCAAACCAATATTTTTTCTCTGAAAATGCCAGGCACTCATTCAAATCAACATTTCCTCTCTGTATTTACCAAACGCTCACGCATACAGTCAAATCAGCTCCTCAAATCTATCCCGGTACCGCCCGGTCAAAGCATTTTGCTAACCGGTTAGATTCACTTCAACATTTTGTTTCTAATCAAGCGCGGTGGATACTTCCCTCACTCAGAGTGCCCTAAAAATTCCTCCGAAATTTCCCCCATTCGATTTGCGGTCCGTGAAATTTCACTTTGGAATTTCATTACTCCGGATTTGCTGCCCAGGAAATTTCACTCCGAAATTTTGTCACTACGGAATTTGGATTTGCTGCCCAAGAAGTTTCTCTCTGGAATTTCATCATTCCAAATTTGCTGCCCAGGAAATTCCACTCCAAAATTTTATCTCACTCTGGATTTCAGCCACTCTGAAGATTTCATCTCACTCTAGAGGTTTCATTCACTCTGGATTTCATATCACTCTGGAATCTCAATCCACTCCGAGGATGTTGTCACTCCGGAGGTTTTCTCACTCTAGAATTCTTATCACTCTAGAATCTCAGTCTACTCCGGAAGTTTTGCACTCTAGAAGTTTCTCATTCTAGAAGACTATATTTAGTCCGGATTCTCAATCCATTCCAGAGGTTTTGTCTCTCCGAAAATTTGTTCGCTCCAGAGGTTTTGTCACTTCAAAAGTTTTATTCACCCCGGAATTTCATCACTCCGAGAATTTCACTCTAAATTTCACTCCGGAAATTCAACTCCGGGACTTCCACTCCGAAATTGTCTTAAGGCAACATCGCCGTGCACGCGTGCACAATAATACATCCCACAAGGAGTGACCAAACCCAACACAACGACCTTTGTAGACAGTTTTCTAATAGTTTCAACTGCTTCGATTTACATCTGTCTCAAGATGGACATCGCCCTTCAACTCCCACGTAATTGAGGCTGTCCCGTATTTGCAAAAAAAACCTCTAGGTTGATAACCTCGTAGCCTTAGTGGCCACGAGTGGCACGGCCTGACGGCGGCCTGGAAATCGATTCAGTCAGCAAGCACTAATGAAAGCCATGAGGGATATGGTCCACGCCGATCCAAGAATATCTACCTTGAACACCGACGACGATTTCAAGCCGAATCCGGTCAGCTTGGCATGCATCACATTGCTTGCTCAAACCATGTTTAATAGCAAAATCATCTTAACTGCTCATACAAGTACTTGCATCATTTGCATATCTTCAAGTGACTTAGGTTGCTCCTAAGTCGGGTGAATTTTCATTCACCTATCAACAAACCTTAGTTCCAAACCAAGCGGCCCAGAGACAGTCAAATTTAAACCACGATCCCATACCAAGCAGCCCTTATGAGGTAAAATTAAAACTTTGGTCACATCACCAACTGGCCCTTGCGTGGTTGAACTTAAAACCTTATGGGGCTTTTCAACATGAGTGTGGCGACCTTTTCCCAAATAAGTGAGTACCATCAGTCAATGACGATCAATAATAGCCTAGGACCAGACGCATAAATGCCACAACGTCCTTTAGTAGGACCAAGCACCGATGGATACATGCAGACGACGTCCTAGGCTAGTAAAAGCCCGGAGACAATAGCCTCAAGGATTAGCCGGCAACCACCCTTTTGTCAGCGTTACAACCTCCTCCTGATAGGGGCAAGCACGACCAATCAAACGTATGTGTAAGAACTCGACAACGATAATCGCAAGGTTTAGACAGCAATAGCATCTTATCCAAGCCTACAGATAGGGTCCTATCAGAAGCATATTGGGGGTTGAAAATTTTGAACCACCCGACGTGGGGGGCTAGTAATGGTTCGATAAATCGAGTCTAGGAAAAATGTCAGCAAATGAAGTAAATGTCCAGAATAATTGTAAGGCTAGGAAGTGAATAAGCAAGCCCCAGTTAGAAACCCTTACTAATTCGGCCTAGTGGCTCAATAATTTTTGCCCAAAAAATGAGCCAATACAATTTACCATAACCGGTTGGATAAATCTCTTCAAAATAACTACCGTACAGTGGAACCACCCACTTCTATCTAACCTACTGTAACTAATTGGTCAGAACAACACAATCGCCTTATCCTATTCATGGGTGGTTAATCCAACCGCCCTTGACCTCTATAATTACCCTTTTCATTTTCACGGAAAAGGGGGAAAAAAAGCCAACCACCATCCTCCAGGAGGCTCTCCCATCAATAATCCAATGAGAGATTCCAGAGAAGAGAGGTCTCAGAAGAGAGGCCAGAGAGGAGAATCCAAAAGGATGGCTTTGCCATCCAGCCTTCCTAGAGCGATGTACACCGTTGTCCAGAAGGTCATACCTAAGGAAGCCAACCCTCTATCCTAAGGAGGCCAGCCCTCCATCTCAGGAGGCTTTGTCCTCATTCAAGAGATCTCTCTCTCGTGCAAGAAACCCTGCCATCCAAGTCTTCCAGAAGTGATCCCTCCTCTCCCTCCAAGAGATCTTCCATTCAAATGACCGGCTATCCTTCTAAAGTACTCCAGTAATACTCAGACAGCCATACAATCTGTGCATCTAAGCCGCCCCTCTATAAGCGCATCTTTAAGCTGTCCCTCTGCGGACATATCTCTAAATTGTCCCTCTACGGACGCATCTGTAAGCCGTTCATCATTTGGACATATCCAAACACTCAATTCACTAATACATACATCTATATATCCTCATTATATCTTTCTATTCTCTTGCAAATACTTCTAACTTGACTGTCGGATGATATATTGTGGAAATAATTTTCGTCGTCCTCTAACATCTCATTTTCAGTTGTGCTGCACAGTGTTCAGGTTTGAGATTATGGAGATCAGATCTGCATCAAATCGACCAGTATAGAGATCCAATTCGTAACCCCTAATCTGTAGGATAACCAAAATTCATGGTACGCAACAAGAAATATTTGAATTCCTTCTTAATATCAACTAGTAAAGATATATATATTTTTTTATTTTAATTAACTTGGGTTTTATTCTTTCCTTATTTTTTCATAAATATATTTTCACCTATTTCCATCACAATCCTTCCTTAATCTTAAACATATATGATTATAAGTTTATTAATTATTTATTTATGTTATTATCAAAGATTTTGATAATTCCATATTGATGTAAAAAAGTGTTCAAAATATAATACATAAGAAAAAAGACTTAGACGTTGGTCTCAAGAGTTTTAGCTAAGTCTCTATATCATTCATCTGTATATTACCCTTATACTTATCTCTAACACTGATAATTCTCAAAGATAAAAACTTTATAATTATTGTATCAGTATGTACTTTATCTAGTGTTTTAAGTTACTCGTCAATAACTTTTATTAAATTTCGGATATTATTATACTGATTAATTGAAATACCTACTTTTGTGAATATCAAATTAATTTGCATAAATATCAAATTAAGATAATTAGATCACTCCCATTATTCATAGAGAATAGCGTCGGCAAAAGTTTAGTTTCAATTAGATCATGTGGTTTATCTTTACATATGATATAATTATTTTCCATTCATCCTAAATGAAATAGAATTTTCTCATTCCAAATATCATAATTACCCACTTTTTATTTGGAATATCTTATCTTATATTAGAAAAACTCATAAATTGTACAATTATATAGATTAAAAGTAGCATGCTTACAATAGGACATAATAAAATAAATAAACGAATCACATATTTTACAAATGCAAATCATATTTTATATGTAACAAAATAAAAATTATCCGCCAGTCAAATTTTCAGTTTAGGTAGATTTATATAAAAATTCGTATAATAAAACTATCAAATTATGTTTTAATTCTTAATCTCCATAATTAAATTTAAAAAATAATGTGATATTTTATTATAATTAATTAAATATAATAACAATTATTATGTAATAGAATTTATTAAATTAAATAAAATTAACCATATCTAATGTCTTCATGCCAAATTCAATCCCGCCAGCCCCGGCGTCCTTGGTTTGAACCCCGCCACCTGACTCCGGCCAATTTTGCCTATTTGGTGGCCTAGGCCCCATACTGGGCTTACAGAAGGACACAGTCTAAACATGCAAACAAACCAAGCCTGGTCAATTTTTTGGGACAGTAACTAGTGAACAAGACCAGATCATTTTGTCTATTTTATGCCTCGTTATGAATTTATTTCAACCGATTTCAAAAACCCAACTCAATCTTAGCATTTTAAAATATCAAGATACATGAAAGAAAATAAAAAGTCAAAAATTTGTTTAAAATTTAATTTCTAAATAATCTCTAACTCAGTTTTTAACAAATGTTCATGAAAGTCAAATTTTAAGTTTATGAAAAAGTTTGGGTAATCAGGAAAAAGGATTTTAAAATATATTAGCAAGTCAAGAGAGTCGCAAACTTATCTTTGATACCAAATGTTAGGTAAAAATTAATTTTTGCTGCATAGATGCCCTTACATGTAGATGACATATGATAATAAAACTAGCATATAAATACCAACCTTTCAGCACTGACGTTAATACCAGTTGTTGCAATTACTAAATGATTTCTCATGATTTTGGCCCTGAATATTATCTGTGATATCCCATCTGTGAGAATACCTAAAACTGGAAGCGTCCTTTATTGGCATTTTTTCTTTAATGATACCACACGGTTACCATTTCATGGAAAATTTCACATTTGAAAAACAGGGAGGAATTTTAACAACTAGATTGGAGGCTACAACCAGAGATATGTTTGGACAGGAGGTAAAGCTGTATCTCTGGGGTAGTTGTTGGAGGCCATGCTCCTACTTCGTATGATTAAGTCCGCTGTTATTTGATTTCTTCGTTAGGTTTTTGTGAATTATGTTACCACTAGAACAACTCACTATAATATACATACATATATATATTTGCAACTCATGGGGGCAATATATACAAATAAGGTTGTCCGATGCCGGCCTAGCATTGCTCTAATTTTGTAGATATTTCGCACATCCAAGTAGCAGTTTACACGTTTTAAAATCGTTCGAGTGGTGCTACCCGAATTATATACTTTCAATGATTGGACTATTACAACTCATTTCAATTCATGTTGATCATATTGTCACCCTGTACCATTAAATTTTCAGAGTGATCAAAACGTGAATTGAATAGTAAAGTATAGTACGTCCGTTGTTAAAATCATCATTATGCACAAATTATTAGTTGCATTGAAGATTTAAGCGACTTATTCTACCATTCCACAAACATGAAACGGTATCGTATATAGCCTCAACGGTAGATTAGTTCCACAGCTGTGCTAATGGAATCAACGATAAAAAATGAATATTATTTGTGAGTAAGTTTCGTGAAACCTTACTAATGCTAACAATTTATGGGCTGATGGATCAAAGCAGATATGTATTATGTCTAATAAAAAGTGACGGTGAGACAAATCAGATCCAGCATTCTTTATGCAACGAATAAACACTGCAGTTCCTTGAACATCGAGCTACATTTACTCAGCCCATAGTGGGTAGGAAGAAAATGATTGATATGCGATTGGTGCGCAGGAAGGCAAACATGAAATAGTATTACAATACCTTTGTCATAGGCTTCGTCGTCTGGGACATTGCATGGACTTGACCCATTTTTCTATTTGGGTGGCTACCCACGATTTGTTTCCTCAACCCATATTTAGATCAATGGCCCCAAATCTCAGTAGATAATATTTTTCCTAACATTTTCTACTGAATATATGTTGCTGACACTATTCATGTGCTTTCCCCCATATACTGCATAATATCAAATCTATTATTGAATAAATTATTGTTGTTTATTAACAAATTTATACTTATTGGGAGGATTATGATTTACACCATATATTACTAGCAACGAAGATAAATATAAAATTTTAAAAAAATAGATTTAATTGAATATTAAAATAATATATTTATTGATATTATATTTAAATATTTTTTTTAGATTTTTTTAAAATATTAGAGAAATTTCTTAATGTTGGTCTGTCTAGCAATTGTGGACACCATATAAATTTACATGAAATGTTCATTTGTCTCAAAAAATTATACACCAATATGAAGATGACCAACAATATAAAAAAAAATTTAAGGAATAAGTTTATCACATCCTGTATATAATATACAACTTATGACAATTATAGACCTGTATGACTTTATGTGGAATGTTTATTTGTCTTAAAAAATATTATGTCAACATGGGAATAACCAATAACATAAGAGAAATGAAGGCACATATTCATTACAACCTCCATACAATGTAGGACTTTTATAAACCTCAGTTAATACCAAAATCGTCCAATCCAACAGTAGAAACAAGTAGCAGCAGATGTAGTCCTAACAAATAAGATTTATATTCTTTGGTATGAACTTGACGTTAATAACAACTAATCAATAAAAATATAATATCGGCTAAATTTTACTTACTATTTGCAATCTAACCATGTTTCAAACTTCAAAAGCAGTCAATCATAGTTCACAATTTGAGACCGGTGAAAAATTAACGAGTACACATACCCGTTCTTGTATCAATGCCTCATGATCTCTTAGTCCAACCAATAACTACAGTATCATCTGAATCAATATTTAGCATAGGGGGCAGAATATTATAGGAAAAAAGAAGTAAAAATATATCAAAAATAATAAAAATATCTATTTTATTTAAGAATTTGTTAGACATAAAAGATCATACCAAAAATCTAATAATTTTAAGTAGCAATCAAAAAGCAAATCTGAGAGCGCCGCAGAGGCAATGATGTAAACAAAGTGTAAATAAAACATAAAAAGTAAGTCATTAGATGTTTATAAATTATAACATTAAATATATAATCAATAAAATAAAAATAAGATGTATTTATTATAATATTGTGTTTTTATTTATATTTTTGCCCCTCTTTTCTACTCAATTTCTCTTTAGGAGCGAATTCAACATTGCTAGAAATGGCCAAGCATAAGTAGGCCATATGCTTGCTAAGTCGACAGTTCATAGCTACCGTGTCATGTCAAGACGACACATAAACTCACAGACAATCCGTTTGATTGGGTAGTTCCTGCACGACACAACTCAATTAATACCACCACTACCAACAAAGTATACTATAAATTTTAAGTGACATTTGTTGGGTTTTGGTCACTCTCTTATGAGTAATTCAACAAACGAAAAATTATTAGAGAATTTCACGAGACTCGTGCTTGGCTAGTGTGAGGTTCCGAGTTTATGGGAAAGGTATTTAAGGAATAATCGTCGTCTTAGTAATTAATTATAGATCGATTAAACGATATAGGGATGTGTATAAGGTAAAAAGTTGGGAAATATTCGAAATTTCTCCTGCAGAGGTCCGGGGTTGGCCGCCAGTGCCCGCTGGCCGCTCGAGCTCAGCTCGAGCGAAAAAACCAGTAGCGAACCCGCTTGCTCCGCTCGAGCGAAAAAACCAGTAGCAAGGCCGCTCGCTTCCCACTCGAGCCAAGCTCGAGCAGGGGATGGCCCGCGGCGAGCCAGCCGCGCCCGCCGCTGAGGCGGCCGAGCCTGGCGGACGCTCGATATAAATACGCACCCAGCCCTTTTCTCACCATTTTCGCATGGTTAGGGTTTAAGTGAGAGAGAGAGGAGCGATTTTTAGAGAGAGAAGGAGAGAGATCGGCGGGAGTCCGAATCCGGGAGAGAGCCATTAAAGTTAAAGCACGCGTCGAGGCAAGTATTCTCATACCCACTAACTTTCCTCTTTCGTTGATTTTTGTTGTTTATCCGGTATTTTTGTCTCGATACCCACTCGTGGCTTGGGAAATGTAGTACCCGTTTCTTGAGGCCAAGGATGGTATAGTTTATTGGCCGATTTGCTTACCGATTCGTTCGGTGGAGCTTAGCCAAATCCTAACCCATGAGACTTTGGGGGTTTCCCGTTTTCCACCGGTAAATCGTTAAATTGACTTCATAATATGAATCCCCACGTTCGTATTGCGCATATATGTTGGCCGTGCGAAAAATCTCGTGCGTTATGACCCGTTCGTGGCCTCCGAGTCCTCTAAGTTACTGTTCATCCATGAATAAACTGTGAAATTGCTCATGTTGCTTCTATATAATTATGATGAAGCTTATAATATGTGTTGATGTGAAAGTATAAGATTTGAATTGTATGAATTGTGCACTGGAAACGTGGGAACGTGTCCTGAGAGCTTTTAAGGTGGTGGTTGTCCACCGGAGGTAAGGAATTTCAAACTCCTTATGAACATTGTGTTAAATTCTGATAAAAGTTAATCTCAAGAAGAAATTAAGTCCAATAAGTAAATGGAGGAAGACCCACTAGGTGTGTCGTGGAGAACGTGATCTCCCGGATGGAGACGTGTGATGGGAATGGGACTTCTTAGTGATGATTGAGTGTGTCGTGTAGTGGGTCCTCCCTCCCGAAGAGTCAAACCTCGAAATTAGGACCGTGGTTGATAGGAGTGGTATCCTCTAACCTGCCACGTACATCATGGTGGGAACCCAAGAAATACTCTGGCTGCCCTTGGGGGTGGGTGACGTACATGGAAAGTTCTAGGACACTACAGTGAAAGAACGAGGATTGTCCTTGGTCCCGGGGTGTGGGGCGTGTCGCTGAACACTATATATCGAGATGTAGTTGTTCTCAGGTTGCTTGCATGGATGCAACCAAAGGGTCGTGGTGCTACCGACCTAAGAATGTAGCACGTGGCGTTAGAATGTAGCGAACACATTACTTTTCTCGTTCTCTTACTTACTGGCTAGTACGATCTACTAGGTCCCGAGATCCGCAAAGATAAATGTTTAAATAAAGACGAATAAAATGAATCAGATAATCTCAAGTTCTCTCCTCCCTCTTATGTCCCCTTGTACTGTTCCTGTGCTCTTTCTTTTCAGTATCGTTGCCTGTTGTTAGTTAGTAGGATATGATTTTATTTGCTGGGTTTTATACTCACTCCTACTTTATGTTTTTCAGATGAGAACGCCTTGATGCCTGATGAGTCAGCGTAGACCCTAGATGCTCAGTAGATAGCTGTCTTGAGTGCGAGGCCAAAGATTGTGGACTTGGACGGATTAGATGTATGGCAGCGATCTTTTTGAGTTTGGCTTTTGTATCTGACAAACTTGTATGGAGTTAACTTATACCAGTAGATGATGGATGGTATATATGTGTTAGTCCGCTGTGTATTGTGGTTTGTATGCTTCCGCAAGTTTTATCTTATGGAGATGTCTGGGTTCCTAGTTGCATCCTTCTTTGCCGGTGTCGTTTGGATTATTGTCGCCGGCGCCACCTTGGTTGTTGTGGCTTTTGGGTCCTGTATGGTTGTCATTGGATTTTATTGAGAAAGTTTTTAGATTATTGTACAGGGTTGTGTTCTTTTCACGTATTTGTATTTTAAAAATGTCCAATTTACAGACGGAACTCTACCCAATTTTCTGTAAAAAATTATTATTATTATATTCCCTATTTGTCTTTATATTTTGACGGAGGTTATTCGATGGAGAATAATCTGATCCATCACAGCTAACGCCCAAAGGAAGCCGGCCAATTGGTTGGCCAAATCAAACCGACCAACAAGAGGCCAGCCAGGCAACAGGAAGCCAACTAGCAGCGATCGGTCAGATTGTAAAAGTTCGACCTATAAGAGGCTGGCCAATAGAAAGCGGGCCGGAGAGAACGACCAGATGGAAGAAGAAGTCGGCCAAGGAGGCCGGCTAGCTGAGAGAAGATCGGCTAGGAGCAACCAGGCCAGTGTGACCGAGTTGGGATGAGGCCGGCCGAATAGGTTGACTGAAGGAGCCGATGCGAATGGGCGACCAGGCAACGCCAGTTTAGAAGGGACAACCTGGCAAAGTTGGTAGACGACTTTGAGAATAGGTACTGTGCTTTGTAGAATAGGTATGTGACCTTGCAAAGTAAGTAGCCGATTTGCAGAGTACGTGTCATTTGTAAAAAAATGCGAGAATTGATTAAAGCGTAGAAAATGACAAAGTTAGCATGACAAATGTGAGGTTCCGGATTTGTGAACCCGACACTTATGAGGTGATTAGTATGTTAATGATCAATACTAATCTTGTGGGATGATTAAGGTTTGGTATCTAAGAGAAATCGAGAAAATTATTCGGTCCGGGCCTCGGGCCCCACGAGAATAACGCCTCTTGGCCTCGGCCGAGGCTCGAGCGGTGAAAGCAGATCACCGACGGTCGGGCTGGCGCGCTTGCCGAGGAGCGCCGAGCGGTGGCCGCCGTCTTTGGCCGCTCAGCGGCAGCCCAGCACAAAACGCAGCGCGCGCCGTCTTCTCTCATTTTCGCACGGGCCGAGGGTTTTGGCGGAGAGAGAGGCGCGCGACTAGAGAGAGAAGAAGGGAGATCGAGCCCGGAGTCCGATCCCGCCCGAAAGCCGTGTATAAAGGTGAAAGCACGCGTCGAGGCAAGTGTTCTCATACCCACTTCTCGTTCTCTTTCGATGTTTTGTGTATTTTCGTTGGGTATTTTGTGTCGATACCCACGGGAATGTTAGGACATTGAAAACCCATGCCTTGAGGTCCATGAAAATGTGGTTAGTTGTCCGATTCGTGTCCGATTCGCCCGGTGGGTTTTACGAAATCCTAACCTACGGGATTTTGGGGTTTCCATTTCCGTGGCCTCGTATCATGAAATTTACCTCAAAATTGGAATGCCCACGTCCCAATGATGTATATAAATCGGCCGCTGGTCCGATCTCGCGTTGGGACCCGTTAGCGGGCCAGAGCCCATTAAAGGGGCGCGTTACGTTCCCGAGACCAAAGGTGGATTTTGCGTGTTTCCACCTTCGTAAAATGATGATGTGATCCTAGAATACGAATACCCGTACCCCAATTGTATGTATATATCGACATGCGAATCCCGCAAGATTTGACCCGTTAAGTGGCATCCGGGAGCCTTGAAAGAATTCCGTAATCGTTAACCCAAAAGTGAATGGGAAGTTGCATACTTCCACCCTCGTGATAAGTTAAATCGAACCCAAATGTGTAATATCGTGTACAAGGAGTACCCCACTGGACGTCCGATTTCCAAGTATCGAACCATATCCCCTCTTCCAAAAGAGAAATCGATAATGTTCACCCAAAATGAAATGAGAAATGTAAAGTGATATGTGATCATAATCGACGAAAAGTAACGTTTAAATCGATTAAACGTAAAAGTAAGAACCCGAATATGAATCCGCAGGCTGGAGGCAAGGGAATGAGTCCGGAGGTTCCAAAATGATATGTGATCGTTGAGGTATGAAATCTAGTCTCTCTTGAGGATTTGGGATTGATTGTGAGTGATTAAAGGGAACTGGATCCCGTAGGAAGTGGAATGGAACTTGTGATGACTCGTTTGTGATTAAGGGAATTGAGTCCCCACCGATTGTGATTAAGGGAATTGAGTCCCATTGGATATTGAGAATCGTGACGTGAATGGAAGGGAGTCCACATTGTGCTTGTGATGATATGATCTCCGGATGGAGATGTATTTGATGATGTAATCTCCGGCCGGAGATGATTGTGATGAGAATGAGGTTTCCCAAGATGTGATTGTGTGGCAAATGTGGATTTCCTCTCCAAGTGTCGAACATAACCCCAAACTAGACTCCCAGTCATATGGGTAGTATTCTTTAGTGTACCATGTCAATCGTGGTGGGAACCCGAGGGATACTTGGCCACGTATTCCGCTCGTGTGAGCGGGTGATGTCCGTGGTACGCTTTTCAGAAACTCTTTGTGGAAGAACGAGGATTGCCAAAGGACCCCGGGGGTGTGGGGTGTGTCGACCTACATATTGAGATGTAGTCAATGATGATGATTGCCGCATGGACGCAACCGAGGGTCGTGTGCTACCGACCAAAGTAGTAGCCGTGGCTTTAGAATGTGTAGCGAACACATTCCTGTCCTCGTTCTCTGCATCGTTGGTTAGTACGGTCTACTAGCGAGGTCCGCAAAGACGATGTAATAATGAAAAGGAATAATATCCAATTGATGAACGACGTGAATCCGAGAGACCCGAATGAGAATCGAATGAATCCGGTGACTTAAGATATGAACCGCAAGAATCAGAAACCAATGATTCAAGATGTATCGTGAGAATCAAGTGATTCCCGATTAATGATCGACCAATGTAACTGCGAGAATCGTAGGAATCGAGTGATTCCCGTTCACTATTCCTTCCCTTGTTTCTTGAATATGACTTGGAGAATTGTTTATGATTACATTTGCTGAAATTGCTAGCTCACTCTTTCCGATTGATGTTTTCCTTTGAGATGAGAACACTTAGCCGCGTCGGATAGATAGAGCAAGGAGAGGCTTGCTTGACGAGATTGGCTGGACGGCGAGTGATCAGAAGATTTGGACTTAGAGTTGGATCGGATCGTGGACGGCCACTCGGGGATGAGCGTGGCTCGTTATAGTTGTTGTTTTGATGGTTTTATTATGCTTCCGCAGATGTATGATAATTTAGTTATGCTTCCGCGTCTGTATATTTATGTTTGGAGTTTTGTTTCATTAGATGGCATCTCTCTAGATCCAATATAGTGGGTTGTGTATCTGTATGGAGCCATGGATGATACGATGGTATTGTTGATCTTCTGTGGCGTGTTGTAGGCTTTGAGTTAAGCCTTTGATAGATGTGTGCTTATTTAAAATGATATTTAAAGCGGGATGTATTTTGGTTTTTCGTCCCGATTCAGAGGAAACTATTATTTTCTAAATTACATAGGTTAATTATGGGCTCTAGGGGTGTGTTTAGACATTGATTATTCAACGGAGAATAATCCGTTAAAAAACGCTTAGTATCGTAGAGTAAGAGAGATGCCTAGGTTTGATCTGAATTGTACGGAAGCTTAGGTTTGATTAAGATTGATCGATTGAGTAAATGAAGGCCCTGAGAATAGTTAGTCCTGATTTTGGTTACCCACACAAAACTTAGACTAGAACGCTAAGTTAGAAGTTGTGACTTAGTTTCAATGGCTAGCCTACATGTCCTAGTTTGTGTTCTCGGAGTTTCTTGATCCGGAAAAGCTTATTTTTCAAGAAAATATTAGTGGCGGCTCTGAATGGGGACTACTAGTATTGGGTTATTGCAAGGAATCAAGAGAAAGATGGTGTGTTGAGACACACTTCATGCTGGAATTTGACGGTGTTGATTGGGGTCCTTAGGCGGATCTGTTGCTTTTTCGAGTCTAAGTTTGATCGATTCTTGGTTGAAGTTATTGGGTTATTGTTTTGCTTCAAGGGTTGCAATCGACCTAGAGGCGTGATGAATCGGGTGGAGTTAATATCGAGCATATGAAGCTCACAGGTTGGAAATTCATGAAGTGTGTGGACTTCTTATGATCCGCATCCTTTTGAGATCGAGATGTGGATTTTGAGGTTGAAGATATCGTTGTGGTGACCCCATGTCCATAGGAAGACACGGCGTGTTGCCCCGAATGGATGGGAAGTGGTGACCTCGGGTGGTTGGCGTGAGAAAGATCTTGGGTCTCGAGGATTAAGAAATATGGTCCCATGTATTGTGGAAGCTTCTTGAATCGATTTTGTGTCAATGAGACTCTTGGGAGTGTGTCTCAATTGTGGACAGTCCGATCGTGAGATCTAAGGATACCTTTAGTCACGGACAGGTAGTGAGAAGGGTCAGTGTTTATATCAGGATCCTATGATATGAACCCAAGTGTTAATGTCGCCTGTAGTGGCAGGAGGAGAGCTTCTTGGGCTTAGTATTGTGATCTGATGTTGTTTTGAGGATTCCGAACCCATGTTGGGATTGTGGTTGAAATTGTGTATTGGGGAGGCCCTAGTCTTGGTATGTCAAGGATGACTTAATATTCGGAAGGCAAAAATGAAATATGGCAGCGGGTCGTTCATGGATGAATCTTGGGCGGATGCCTTTAGAAGAGATTTTGGAAACTAGGATCTAGTTATAGATAGTACGGGTGTTGGATTGAAAATGGTTGTATCATCGATCTTGGAATGAGGGAAATCCGGCAGACCGTGGGATCGAGTTCGACCTGATGGTGCGTGCGAAATATGTGGATTGCCGAGACTCGGAAATGAAATTTCTTAAGCGTGATGTCACAAAGACTTGCTTCTTGGGGACCCCGAGTATGTTTATGGTTTTGTGATTCGAGGGATTAAGGATCCAAGTTCGTTGCAAGTAGTGTCGCGGTTGTGATATTTTTGGAGTTCGTGGATACGATTTGTTGGGTTAACTTGAATTGTCCTGTGGTGCAAACTTGGCGTGACGTTTAAAGGTTTCGGTCAGTGCAAAGTTATCGGGTCGATTGCCTAGTAATTGAATCGTGCGATTTTGGGTATAAACTTGAGATAGTTAAAGTGTTAAGCCATGATCTGATCTTAATAGTAGTTCTAATGAACGAATCAAGGTGCTAATTTGGTCGGATTGGTAAAAGATAACATCCGACAATCGAGTTGTGGGATTTGGAGCATGAGTTTGAATTGATCGAGGTATCAAGAAATTGATATCGTCTTTCTTGTAAATCAATTGATCGAGGATGTTATCGAAAGGGAAGATTCGGTCGAGTTATCTTATGATCGGTAATTCGAGGTAAATAGATGGACCGATGAGGTGGTTCACGAATTTCAAAATTGGCTAGGAGACTAATGATTGGATGATCAGGCTTTGCGGATGTATGGGCATGGTCCGTGAGCCGTCGTGAAGGCTTGATGAATTCTAAAGATCGATCTGGGTCCGTAATGGGACCGTTATGGATCAATAGGAGTTGTAGCCCCGACGGTATCTGGGTCAAGGATACGGTCACTGTAAGTCCAGAAAACGCCGTTTGGGTCTTGTAGGATCGATGGCGTTTCATAAAGTTTTATGGGATGATCTTTCGACCATGTCTGGGTCGATGTTAAGGTAGCTTCATGTGATAATCAGGGAATTCCAAGATATTGATGGTGTGTGCAATCGCTTAAGGATTGAATCACGAATTATGGATAGTTGATAATTCGCATGTCCCATTGAGAAAGGAATGCGAATTTAGCTGAGATAATGCCTTCCTAAGCTCGTGGCTCTATGATCGCATGATTTTGAGGACTTAGGATTTTAAGCGTGGCTGGTTGAGGAGGCCGATTAGTGTCGTGAAAGTGTACAGTCATCGTGGATCTAACCGGATAGGGTGATTGATGTTCGTGACATTTGGGTTGACCCCTAACGGGTCCCGTGAGTTCTCGTGGAATGTAATACCCTTGAGATAAGTGGGGGAGGAGTTCAGGATTAGTGTTACCCCCACGAGTATGTCGGAAATTGGCCATTGAGGTTTTCTTTTGAAAACTCAAGAATATTGTCTTCGGAGATAGGAAGATGATCATATGGCCTTGCTTGTGGTCAGGTTTGTTTATAATTTGAGAAATGAACATCGGTGTTTCCCTTGGGTAATTTCATCAATGTTGGAAATTGATGCTCACGAATCTTGGACGATGTATGTCTTGGGAGTTTTAAGGTAATGTGAAAGTTAAATCTTGACTAAGTCAAATGATTGAGTGATAGAATGTCGTGTTCTTTGGAGATAGAACCGTATTAAGATTGGGTTCAATTGGTTTGTGAAATGCCGGCGTGATCTTGAGGTTACCAAGTGATCGAATTTTGAGATCTGCAAGAATGGAAAGTCTTGTCAACTTTTTGGGAGATTGTTTTGATTGTGCCGTAATTTAATGATTTGAGGATTGATCAGAGTGCGCAGAGTAAGCGTTGTGGGCCCGTGGCCTAGAGATTTCTAAATAAGGTTGAGGTCCCGATGACCGATTTCTTTCGAGGCTTGGAAAGAATTGAAGGAAAAGTCCATTGGCCCGTTTGAAGTATCGGTTTGGGTTAGGAGATGTTCGGCATGATTGTAGGTCACTTTTGAAATTTGGAGGATCGCTATGAGGTCTTCCTTGTATCGATGGATGAGAGAATTGATAAGTGACCGGATTGGATCGTTTTGAAAGGCTAAGGATTTGTTTTGTGAGAACTAGGACGACTCCAATCCTTGAGGTTCTAAAATAGGCGTTGTCGAGGATGATTTCATCTTTGAGGAGTTCACCTCGGTTTGGGAGTTTAGGCTCGTTAAATTTTGAGGACGAAATTTTATAAGTGGGGAGAGTTGTGAGGTTCGGATTTGTGAACCCGACAATTATGAGGTGATTAGTATATTAATGATCAATACTAATCTTGTGGGATGATTAAGGTTTGGTATCGGAAGAGAAATCGGAAAAATTATTCGGTGCAGGCTGGGAGCCACTCCTCAGCTTGCGCCTTGCTGAATCTCAATCCTCCTCGAGGATGGCGAGGCTCGAGCGTGAAAGCAGATCTTCTCGCTCGCCGACCGCTCGCATCCACTCGAGGAGCGCTCGAGCGTGGCCGCCAGTGGGCCTCGGCACGAGCGGCCTCATTCAAAAACGCAGCGCGCCTTCGTCTTCTCATTTTCGCACGGGCCGAGGTTTTTTGGCAGAGAGAGAGGCGCGCGACTAGAGAGAGAAGAAGGGAGATCGAGCCCGGAGTCCGATTCCGCCCAAAGCCGGTATAAAGGTGAAAGCACGCGTCGAGGCAAGTGTTCTCATACCCACTTCTCGTTCTCTTTCGATGTTTTGTATTTTCGTTGGGTATTTTGTGTCGATACCCACGGGAATGTTAGGACATTGAAAACCCATGCCTTGAGGTCCATGAAAATGTGGTTAGTTGTCCGATTCGTATCCGATTCGCTAGGGTGGGTTTTACCAAACCCTAACCTACGGGATTTTGGGGGTTTCCCGTTTCCGGCCTCGTATCATGAAATTGACCTCAAAATTGGAATGCCCACGTCCCAATGATGTATATAAATCGGCGCGGTCCGATCTAGCGTTGGACCCGTTCGCGGCGTCGAGCCCATTAAAGGGGCGCTGTTATCGATTCCCGAGACCAAAGGTGGATTTTGCGTGTTTCCACCTTCGTAAAATGATGATGTGATCCTAGAATACGAATACCCGTACCCCAATTGTATGTATATATCGACCGGATGCCGAATCCCGCAAGATTTGACCCTTTCGTGGCATCCGGGAGCCTTGAAAGAATTCCGTAATCGTTAACCCAAAAGTGAATGGGAAGTTGCATACTTCCACCCTCGTGATAAGTTAAATCGAACCCAAATGTGTAATATCGTGTACAAGGAGTACGTACGAATCCACCGGACGTCCGATTTCCAAGTATCGAACCGTGTACGGCGTCCGGGTGTCCAAAGAGAAATCTGATAATGTTCACCCAAAATGAAATGAGAAATGTAAAGTGATATGTGATCATAATCGTAATGAAAGTAACGTTTAAATCGATTAAAACGTAAAAGTAAGAACCCGATATGAATCACATGTCTTGGAGGCAAGGGAATGAGTCCGGAGAGGTTCCAAAATGATATGTGATCGCGAGGTATGAAATCTAGTCTCTCTTGAGGATTTGGGATTGATTGTCGTGATTAAGGGAACTGGATCCCGTAGGAAGTGGAATGGAACTTGTGATGACTGCAGATTAAGGGAATTGAGTCCCACCGATTGTGATTAAGGGAATTGAGTCCCATTGGATATTGAGAATCGTGACGTGAATGGAAGGGAGTCCACATTGTGCTTGTGATGATATGATCTCCTGGATGGAGATGTATTTGATGATGTAATCTCCCCGTTTGGAGATGATTGTGATGAGAATGAGGTTTCCCAAGATGTGATTGTGTGGCAAATGTGGATTTCCCTCCAAGTGTCGAACCTAACCACAAACTAGGACCGAGTCATATGGGTAGTATTCTTTAGTGTACCATGTCCATCGTGGTGGGAACCCGAGGGATACTTGGCCACGTATTCCGGCCGCTCGTGTGGCGGGTGATGTCCGTGGGTACGCTTTAAACCACTTGTGGAAGAACGAGGATTGCCCCGGACCCCGGGGTGTGGGGTGTGTCGACGCTACATATTGAGATGTAGTCGTCATGATGATTGTTGCATGGATGCAACCGGGAAGTCGTGTGCTACGATCGAAAGTAGTAGCCGTGGCTTTAGAATGTGTAAGCACACACATTCCTGTCCTCGTTTCTCGCATCGTTGGTTAGTACGGTCTACTAGCCGGGTCCGCAAAGACGATGTAATAATGAAAAGGAATAATATCCAATTGATGAACGAGCGTGAATCCTCAGGACGAGAATGAGAATCGAATGAATCCATAACTTAAGATATGAACCGCAAGAACTCAGTGAAACCAATGATTCAAGATGTATCGTGAGAATCAAGTGATTCGATTAATGATCGACCAATGTAACCCACAGAATCGTAGGAATCGAGTGATTCCCCGTTGTTCCTATTCCTTCCCTTGTTTCTTGAATATGACTTGGAGAATTGTTTATGATTACATTTGCCGAGGCTGTTAGCTCACTCTTGCGATTGATGTTTTTCCTTTCTTCTGAGAACACTTAGCCGAGCGTCGGATAGATAGAGCAAGGAGAGGCTTGCTTGACGAGATTGGGGGGGCGAGTGATCGGAGATTTGGACTTAGAGTTGGATCGGATCGTGGACGGCCACTCGGGGATGAGCGTGGCTCGTTATAGTTGTTGTTTTGATGGTTTTATTATGCTTTCGCAGATGTATGATAATTTAGTTATACTTCCGCGTCTGTATATTTATGTTTGGAGTTTTATTTCATTAGATGGCATCTCTCTAGATCCAATATAGTGGGTTGTGTACTGTATTGGAGCCATGGATGATATGGCGGTATTGTTGATCCTGTGTGGCGTGTTGTAGGCTTTGAGTTAAGCCTTTGATAGATGTGTGCTTGTTTAAAATGATATTTAAGCAGGATGTATTTTCGTTTTAAATCCATTTGGGAGGAAACTCTGCGGATTTTCTAGAGAGTCTATAGGTTAATTATGGGCTCTAGGGTGTGTTTAGACATCGTGAAAGGTTATTCAATGGAGAATAACTTCCGTCACAGTTGGTATCAGAGTAAGAGAGATGCCTAGGTTTGATCTGAATTGTATGGAAGCTTAGGTTTGATTAAGATTGATCGATTGAGTAAATGAAGGCTGTGAGGACCGAGTTAGTCCAGGTAGTTTTGGTTACAGTCCCGAACTTAGACTAGAATGCTAAGTTAGAAGTTGTGACTTAGTTCGGATGGCTAGCCTACATGTCCTAGTTTGTGTTTTCGGAGTGGCTTGATCCGAATTGCTTATTTCAAGAAAATATTAGTAGCGGCTCCCGAATGGGGACTACTAGTATTGGGTTGCCGGCGGTAGGTCAAGAGAAAGATGGTGTGTTGAGACACCTTCATGTTGGAATTTGATCGGTGTTGATTGGGTCCTTAGGCGGATCGGTGTTGCTTCGAGGTCTAAGTTTGATCGATTCTTGGTTGAAGTTATTGGGTTATTGTTTTGCTTGAAAGGTTGCAATCGACCTAGAGAGGCGTGATGAATTGGGTGGAGTTAATATCAGGCATATGAAGCTCTAGGTTGGAAATTCATGAAGTGTGTGGACTTCTTAACCCTCCAGATCCTTTTCTCTAAGATGTGGATTTTGAGGTTGAAGATATCGTTGTGGTGACCCCATGTCGATAGAAGACACGGCGTGTTGCCCCCGAAATGGATAGGAAGTGAAGTCGACCTCGGGTGGTTGGACGGAGAAAGATCTTATTCTCGAGGATTAAGAAATATGGTCCCATGTATTGTGGAAGCTTCTTGAATCGATTTTGTGTCAATGAGACTCTTGGAGTGTGTCTCAATTGTGGGACTCATCGTGAGATCTAAGGATACCTTTAGTCACGACGAATTTAGTGAGAAGGGTGTTGTTTATATCAGGATCCTATGATATGAACCCATTGTTAATGTCATTGTAGTAAGGAGGAGGAGAGCTTCTTGGGCTTAGTATTGTGATCTGATGTTGTTTTGAGGATTCCGAACCCATGTTGGGATTGTGGTTGAAATTGTGTATTGGGGAGGCCCTAGTCTTGGCAGTAATGTCAAGGATGACTTAATATTCGGAAAGGCGAAAAGAAATATGGCAGCGGTCGTTCATGGATGAATCTTGGGCGGATGCCTTTCCGAAGAGATTTTGGAAACTAGGATCTAAGTTATAGATAGTACGGGTGTTGGATTGAAAATGGTTGTATTATCTGATCTTGGAATGAGGAAATCCAGCACCGTGGGATCAGAGTTCGACGGTGATGGTGCGTGCAGAAATATGTGGATTGCCGAGACTGGAAATGAAATTTCTTAAGCGTGATGTCACAGCACTTGCTTCTTGGGGACCCCGAGTATGTTTATGGTTTTGTGATTCGAGGGATTAAGGATCCAAGTTCGTTGCAAGTAGTGTCGCGGTTGTGATATTTTGGAGTTCGTGGATACGATTTGTTGGAGTTAACTTGAATCGGCCAAATGCAAACTTGCGTGACGTTTAAAGGTTTCGGTCAGTAAGTTATCGGGTCGATTGCCTAGTAATTGAATAAATGCGATTTTGGTATAAACTTGAGATAGTTAAAGTGTTAAGCCATGACTGATCTTAATAGTAGTTCGGTGAACGAATCAAGCCTGCTAATTTGGTCGGATTGGTAAAAGATAACATCCGACCAATCGGTTTGTGGGATTTGGAGCATGAGTTTGAATTGATCGAGGTATCAAGAAATTGATATCGTCTTTCTTGTAAATCAATTGATCGAGGATGTTATCGAAAGGGAAGATAAAAAGTCGAGTTATCTTATGATCGGTAATTCGAGGTAAATAGATGGACCGATGAGGTGGTTCACAAATTTCAAAATTGGCTAGGAGACTAATGATTGGATGATCGGGCTTTGGGATGTATGGGCATGGTCCGGATGATCGTGAAGGCTTGATGAATTCTAAAGATCGATATTAGTCCGTAATGGGACCGTTATGGATCAATAGAGTTGTAGCCAAACGTATAGGTAAGATACGTCATGCTGTCATAGAAACGCCCTTTGGGTCTTGTAGGATCGATGGCGTTTCATAAAGTTTTATGGGATGATCTTTCGACCATGTCCGGGTCGATGTTAAGGTAGCTTCATGTGATAATCGGGGAATTCCAAGATATTGATGGTGTGTGCAATCGCTTTTGAATCACGAATTATGGATAGTTGATAATCGCATGTCCCATTGAGAAAGGAATGCAATTTAGCTGAGATAATGCCTTCCTAAGCTCGTGGCTCTATGATCGCATGATTTTGAGGACTTAGGATTTTAAGCGTGGCTGGTTGAGGAGGCCGATTAGTGTCGTGAAAGTGTACAACTCATCGTGGATCTAACCGGATAGGGTGATTGATGTTCGTGACATTTGGGTTGACCCTAACGGGTCCCGTGAGTTCTCGTGGAATGTAATACCCTTGAGATAAGTGGGGGAGGAGTTCGTTATTAGTGTTACCCCACGAGTATGTCGGAAATTGCCATTGAGGTTTTCTTTTGAAAACTCAAGAATATTGTCTTCGGAGATAGGAAGATGATCATATGGCCTTGCTTGTGGTCAGGTTTGTTTATAATTTGAGAAATGAACATCGGTGTTTCCCTTAAGTGAGGGCATCAATGTTTGGAAATTGATGCTCTGAATCTCGGACGGTATGTCTCTGGGAGTTTTACGAGTAATGTGAAAGTTAAATCTTGACTAAGTCCAAATGATTGAGTGATAGAATGTCGTGTTTCTTTGGATAGAACCGTATTAAGATTGGGTTCGATTGGTTTGTGAAATGCCGACGTGATCTTGAGGTTACCAAGTGATCGCAATTTTGAGATCTGGGCAAGAATGGAAAGTCTTGTCAACTTTTTGGGAGATTGTTTTGATTTTGCCGTAATTTAATGATTTGAGGATTGATCGGAGTGCAGAGTAAGCGTTGTGGCCCGTGGCCTAGAGATTTCTAAATAAGGTTGAGGTCCCGATGACCCATTTCTTTCGAGGCTTGGAAACAGATTGGAAAAGTCCATTGGCCCGTTTGAAGTATCGGTTTGGGTTAGGAGATGTTCGGCTGATTGTAGGTCACTTTTGAAATTTGGAGGATCGCTATGAGGTCTTCCTTGTATCGATGGATGAGAGAATTGATAAGTGACCTTATTGGATCGTTTGAAAGGCTAAGGATTTGTTTTGATGGCGAGAACTAGGACGACTCCAATCCTTGAGAGGTTCTAAAATAGGCGTTTTGAGGATGATTTCAATCTTTGAGGAGTTCACCCCAGATTCGAGTTGAGGCTCGTTAGAATAAACACGAAATTTTATAAGTGGGGAGAGTTGTGGAGGTTCCGGATTTGTGAACAGCCAATATGAGGTGATTAGTATGTTAATGATCAATACTAATCTTTGTGGGATGATTAAGGTTTGCATATAAGAGAAATCGAAAAAATTATTCATGGCCGGGCCGTCGTGAGGCCGCCATGGACTTGACAAGGCTTTGGCGCTCGAGCGAGGCTCGAGCGGTGGCGCAGACGACCCGTGGGGCTGGCCGCCGCCCCGCCGAGGAGCTCGAGCGGTGGCCGCCCGTGGCCTCGGCCGCCGAGCGGCCGGCGTAGATATAAAACGCAGCGCGCATCTTCTCTCATTTTCGCACGGGCCGAGGGTTTTTGGCAGAGAGAGAGGCGCGACTAGAGAGAGAAGAAGGAGATCGAGCCCGGAGTCCGATTCCGCCCAAAGCCGTATAAAGGTGAAAGCACGCGTCGAGGCAAGTGTTCTCATACCCACTTCTCGTTCTCTTTCGATGTTTTTTGTAAATTTTAAAATGGGTATTTTGTATTAATACTCACGGGAATGTTAGGACATTGAAAACCCATGCCTTTAGAGGTCCATGAAAATGTGGTTAGTTGTCCGATTTGTATCCGATTCCGCCGGTGGGTTTTACCAAAACCCTAACCTACGGGATTTTGGGGTTTCCCGTTTGTCCTCAAATCATGAAATTGACCTCAAAATTGGAATGCCCACGTCCCAATGATGTATATAAAGGAATAAGTCCGATCAAGCTGTGGACCCGTTCACTTATGCCCATTAAAGGGCGCTATGACTTGTTCACCCGAGACCAAAGGTGGATTTTGCGTGTTTCACCTTCGTAAAATGATGATGTGATCCTAGAATACCAATACCATACCCAATTGTATGTATATATCGACCGGATGCCGAATCCATGAAGATTTGACCCTTTCGTGGCATCCGGGAGCCTCAAAGAATTCCGTAATCGTTAACCCAAAAGTGAATGGGAAGTCGCATACTTCCACCCTCGTGATAAGTTAAATCGAACTCCAAATGTGTAATATCGGTATAAAAGGAGTAAATAACAATCCACCGGACGTCCGATTTCCAAGTATCAACCGTAAATTTTGTCCGGTGTCCAAAGAGAAATCTATAATGTTCACCCAAAAATGAAATGAGAAATGTAAAGTGATATGTGATCATAATCGTAATGAAGTAACGTTTAATCGATTAAACGTAAAAGTAAGAACCCGAATATGAATCCGCAGTTGGGAGGCAAGGAATGAGTCCGGAGGTTCCAAAATGATATGTGATCGTTGAGGTAGAAATCTAGTCTCTCTTGAGATTTAAAATTGATTGTCGTGATTAAGGAACCGATCCATTTTAAGTGGAATGGAACTTGTGATGACTGGTCATTAAAGAGATTGAGTCCCACCGATCTGATTAAGGGAATTGAGTCCCATTGGATATTGAGAATCGTGAAATGGAAGGGAGTCCACATTGTGCTTGTGATGATATGATCTCCTGGATGGAGATGTATTTGATGATGTAATCTCCCTAGATGATTGGATGAGAATGAGGTTTCCCAAGATGTGATTGTGTGGCAAATGTGGATTTCCCTCCAAGTGTCGAACCTAACCCTCAAAACTGTACCACGTCATATGGGTAGTATTCTTTAGTGTACCATGTCCATCGTGGTGGGAACCCAGGGGATACTTGGCCACGACCTCGGCCGCTCGTGTGAGCGGGTGATGTCTCTGTGGGTACGCCATAAACTTGCTAAAAAGAACGAGGATTGCCCTGGACCCGGGGGTGTCATGTGTCGGCGCTACATATTGAGATGTAGTCGTCACTGATGATTGATTGATGCAACCAGAGGTCGTGTGCTCACCGATCAAAGTAGTAGCTGCTTTAAATGTACTACCAACAAATTCCTATAAATTTTCTCTCTGCATTTGTTGGTTTTTACGGTCTACTAGCTTATGGGTCCGCAAAGACGATGTAATAATGAAAAGGAAATAATATCCATTGATGAGCAACGTGAATCCAAAGAGCGGGTGAGAATTGGTTGAATCAAATGAATCCAAACTGACTTAAGATATGAACCGCAAGAACCGTGAAACCAATGATTCAAGATGTATCGTGAGAATCAAGTGATTCTCGATTAATGATCGACCAATGTAACCATGCTGTGGCCAGGAATCGAGTGATTCCCGTTGTTCCTATTCCTTCCCTTGTTTCTTGAATATGACTTGGAGAATTGTTTATGATTACATTTGCTGAGCTGTTAGCTCACTCTTGCAGTTGATGTTTTTCCTGTCAGATGAGAACACTTAGCCGACGTCGGATAGATAGAGCAAGGAGAGGCTTGCTTGACGAGATTAGGCTGGGCCGAGTGATCAAGATTTGGACTTAGAGTTGGATCGGATCGTGACGGCCACTTGGGGATGAGCGTGGCTCATTATAGTTGTTGTTTTGATGGTTTTATTATGCTTCCGGATGTATGATAATTTAGTTATGCTTTGCGTCTGAATATTTATGTTTGAGTTTTGTTTCATTAGATGGCATCTCTAGATCCAATATAGTGGGTTGTGTACTGTATTGGAGCCATGGATGATATGGCGGTGTTGTTGATCCTGTGTGGCGTGTTGTAGGCTTTGAGTTAAGCCTTTGATAGATGTGTGCTTGTTTAAAATGATATTTAAGCGGGATGTATTTTCGCTTTTCACCCCCATTCTTATAAACTCCGCCGGATTTTTCAGAGTCTATAGGTTAATTATGGGCTTTAGGGTGTGTTTAGACATTGGCGGAGGTTATTCAATGGAGAATAATCCGTTCCGTCACAACAAATCCCCTACAAGAACAGGGTAGGTGAGTAGATGGAATATTAGTCGGGCGTCATTATAAAGCGCACCAGGTACTTCAAAGGTGTGTGGAACGGAGCAGAAATGAGATATAGAAGAGAGCTTTGGCCATTCGCTGTTCACCACCACACTTGTAAAATTAGATAGTCAATTGGAGAGCACCTTACTCTTAAAGATTATTTTTTATTGGTGGGTGGGTTACCAATAGCCATTTTACGGAGGGTTCTTGAGTTTGTTTTTTTTTTTGTTGAAAAAAAAATTTCACGTTAAAAATTGTTATACATTCTTATATTCCTTATTCTTACATTCTTGGTGGCTGATAACCAACAGAGGGTTCAGATTTTTTCGCTGTGCCGGGTCGGGTGTATCCTAGTTGAACTTCAATAAGTGATATCAGAACGAGGTTGTAAACTTATGATTTGATGGCATCGACGTCGAGAAGTTTACCATTTTAGGCGGAGCAGTTTAATGGAAAAAATAATTTCATCCTTTGGTAAGAAATGGTGATAAATATTTTAACTCAAGAAGGAACGGTAAAAGCACTTCGAATGAAGAGACATAAGTCAGAGAATATGACGGAGGAGGAGTGGCAAAATTAGATGAATCTTACGAATTATACGATCAAATTATATCTTACGGATAACACTCTTCAAAAGGTCATTAGCTTGTCGGATCCAGCAAAAGTTTGAGAACCGGTATAAGTCCAAGTCTTTGACAGCAAAACTGCATATGAAGAAATAATTCTATGGCCTGCATCTATCGGAAAGGGGAAGCTTTGAGAAGTATTTAGACGAGTTCAATCAGATTGTAACATAGATGTCTGCACTTGATGAGAAGATCAAGAAAGAAGACAAAGTGTTGGTATTGTTGGCCTTTCTGCTAATCTCATACAACCATATTGTTACGACCCTACTATTTGGGAAGGACACACTCAAGTTGGATAAAGTTATCGCCTCTTTGCTTATGAATGAGTCAAGGCAAAGGGGAGGCGTTGAGGATTCAAAGGAGGTGAGTCTACTTGTAGTCACCAGTGGTAGGAGATAGGGAAGGCCAAGGGCACGAGGCAATAAGTCAAAGATAAGCAATTGTTTGCCCAAGTTTCAGGATATTGAGTGCTTTCACTATGGTAGGAATGACCATATGAAATGGGACTACCCAAGGAGAAAGTACGAGAAGGTGGGCGAAGGTGAGCATCAAGAGAGGAAGAATCAGGGTGAAGATAATATGGCCTTTATTGTTATCTGCAAAGACCTTTGGATTTTCCACGCGGAAAAACAGAGCTTCCCAAGCTAGGAGACGGATTGAGTGATGGATAGTGGTGCCTCACACCATGTGACACCGAGAAAATTTCATTTCACGAGCTATACGCCCGGGTACCACGGGTATTAAAGATGGATAATGGTGGTTCGTCAAGGGTAGTTAATATCGGGGATGTTTGTTTGTAGACAAGCAATGGGACGAAACTCATTAAAGGGCGTGAGACATGTCCCATACTTAAGATTAAATGTGATTTCAATCGAGAAATTTGATGATGAAGGCTTCATCACGGCATTCGAAAATGGCCAATGGAAACTCACCAAAGACTCATCGATTCTGACAAGGGAAAGCAAGCAATTAGGCCGATACCTGATAAATGCTTTGGTTGCCAAGGATAAAGCCAAAGTGACCAACAGGGGTCTTAGTTAGTGTGGCAGAAAGAGGAGGCCGAGGTGAAGTGAAAAGGGGAATGATTCTTCTGCAGAATAGAAGCCGGAGGGGAGTGGGACTACTCCAAATTTGGTGGAGCAGAAAAAAGTATCATTCAAACTTGTAGAGACCGATACCGGAATCCCAATTGAGAAAAAATTGTCAAAACACAGGCGATGACAATCGCTGATAAGAGACAAAGGGTCTCCCCTACAAGGTCGTGAAGAGAAGTTTGTTAGATTTTGATCACTCCCTTGTGGGTAACTTAATAAACGAAAAGTTATCAGAGAATCACACGAGACTCGCGTGCAGAGAGAAGCCAAAGGAAGTCATTCTAGTGGCCAAATCAAACCGACCAGTAGGAGGCCGGTCGGGCAGCAGGAGGTCAACTGGGCAACGGCAGGCCTAACAGCAAGAAGCCGACCCGTAGGAGGCCGGCTAATAAGAGACCAACTGGAGAGGCCGACCAGATGAAAAAAGCCGACCAAGGAGGCCAGTTACTGATAGAAAACAAACCAAGAGCAACCAAACTGGTGTGGCCAAGTTGGGATGAGGCCAATCAGAGAGGCCGACTGAGGGAGCTAATGCGAAGAGGCGATGAGGCAACGTTAATTCAAAGCGGATGACCTGGCGGAGCAAATAGAAGACTTTACAATGTAGGCACCAAGCTTTACAGAACAGGTAGCAAACTTTGTAGAGTAGATAGTAGACTTTACAGGGTAAGTAACGGACTTGCAAAGCGTGCGTTGTCTGTGGGAAAGCGCAAAAACTAGTGAAAGCGTAGAAAACAACAAAGTTAGCATAGCCAATCCTTTACAAGATCAGGGCAGATGAGCAGGTGGGATATTGGCCAAGCGTCATTATAAAACGCACCAGTCGCTTTAGAGGTGTGTGGAACAGAGCAAAAATGAAGTGTAGAAAAGAGCCTTCACCATTTACCACCACTTGTAAAATCAGATAATAGAGAGCTCCACCAATAAGAGAAAAGAAAAAAGAAAAGGAGAGAGAAGAGTGAAAAAGAATTTCCTTACTGTGAAAATTTTTTTTTTCTTTTGCTCTATCTCAAATGGATTGCTGGTATTCTTTCTCGAGAATTTATGACAGATATTACATAGTAAAATTCTTCAAAATTTGCCTCGTAATTTTTTTTTTAGTTATAAAAGATTTTCCACATTAAAAATCGTTATATATTCTTACATTCCTTATGCTCATATTCTTAATGACTGACAGCTGACGAAGGGGTTTAAATTTTTCAATTACGCCGGGTCACCTGTATCAAGGGGGTTCCAACAATATTATGTTCATTTGATTTAAAATTGTTCTTCTTTGATAATAAAGGATAAGAAATAAGAATTTTCGTACTCCCGAATTACAAGAAATTACTATTCTTAGGCCATGTTTAGTTGCTAGAATAATGTGGAAATAATATAGGAATAAAATTTCTATTCCCAGGGAATAGATACCCTTCCGTTTAGTTACAAATTTAATTGAAAATAAATATTCTCAAAAAATATCTATTCCCACATCTCACTATTATTATTATTATTATTATTATTATTTATAATTATTATTATTATATTTATTATTATTATTATTATTATTATTATTATTATTATTATTATTATTACTACTACTATTACTATTATCATTATTATTATTATTATTATTATTATTCTTTCTTATTCATCGTCGTTCTACAATCAAACATAAGAATAAGCGATTAGATTATATTCTCATCCTATTCTATTCCCTAAAATAACTATTCTAATCTCACCTTATTCCATTCCAACAACCAAACATACCGTTATAAAATAATAATCCCAACAAATACACCAACAAAACAGTTACAATCATTATTTCACCTCAGAGTGGGAATACCAGTTTGCTTTATAAAACATGTCGTAAGAGGTTCAATAGAAGTGAACGCTGTTGGGGTTGAAGGGAATATCTATCCCTCATTTTTGGGTATAGAGTTGAGGAAAGACCATTGTTAGGAATGAAGCGACTGAGGTAAAGAGAAGACTACAGAGAAATAGGATGTCTACAACTCAACAATGTACTTCCCGATAAAATCAACTAAACATAACAATCAAAACAAAATACAATAGTTTGTTTTCATTTTCTTCTTCATCAAGATAATTCAAAACCCTTTAAATTCTTCCATTAATAATAATATCATTACCTTTTGTCTGTAATGGGAAAGGTTAAGAGGGGAAAAATGGAACCAACCAAAGAAGGGGGCAAAAAACAGGAAAAATACTAGGCATGCGTGGTTAATAGTAAGCATTCACAGATTTCAAGAATGTGAACGATCCCAGGTCCCTCTAATCCACTCCACACCATCCAATCCCTCCCAGCAAAAGGTGTAGGGAAACTCTCACCCACAAATCCTGCACTCAGAAACTAGAGTTGAGCCACAAATCAAAAAGGTGTAGACTCACAGCAACGGCTTCGTTGCACCAAAAGAACTGCAGCTCCTCCTCTTCTTATGCTTCAATGAGGGTGCACCGCATGCACCACATGCCCTCCAGTTTGAAGATACACTACATACACATACATGGGCTCGTGGGCGAGCAGGAGATGGGAAAGAGCAAGGGAAGAAGAAGCATAATTCTCTCAACCTTTAGCTATCTTTATATTCTTCATATCAAAAGAATAACGACCACCCCATTCGCATTCGTGCTAGAAGAACTAAAAATTTTTCAGACACCGCCAATCTACTCACTAACGATGAGGGGAATAACTAGCTTCATTCATGATTATTTTCAACATGGCGAGCTGCAAGGATCAATCAGCACCTGCCATTCTACTTGTGCCTTCCACAGAGGTGAATTTGGAGAGCTTAATGCAAAAGGATCCAGCCTTATACCAAGAATCAGAAGGTGCGAACGGTGATAAAACAGAACTCCATAATGTTGAGCTAGGCTTGCTGGTAGAAAAGAATATAGGCTTGGTCATGCAATACCTTGCTTGATGGAACCACAGCAACAGAGGCATCATCAAATCGTAGCCACTGCCCAGTATGGTAACAGGCATCGGCAGTGTAATGCCCTTTCGAGGGCTCTCTCCCATGGTGAGTTATTGTTGCTACAAGTTCATATTTCCGTCCCTGGAGAATAACAGCCAGAGAGGAAAAAAAAAATTAGAACCATCCAACCTTTGAATCTCGTTAATCTAAAGTAGATGCCAGAGCAGTAACACCAAATAACTAGGAGGTAACATGTTGATGCCATGGATCCATGAGAAACTCTCCTTATCTTGCCGTATGGAATTTAAAAAATACAGGTTATGTAAGAAACTCTCATTTTATGTGGACTAAGGGTTGCTGAATCCCATGCTAAGACTGAGATCAATATCAATGGCAGCGTACCTGCTATAAAATAAGATGACACATACAGCCTGCCACTGCCAATGATTCAAAGAAAAAATAAAATTCTTACAAAAAGATTGACAGTAAACTCAATCAACTTAGCACAATTACAAAAGAGAAACACTGTGAACCAGAAATTTTCCCAAGTAGATAAGAGTTTGATTAATGACTCTTTAAGTTGTCCATTTGATAAAAAGATATGCAACCACATTCTCTGGTTCTGCTTGTCTTGCCCATACTTTGCCAGTACATGAGATTCCCAAAGACCAACACTGCAATACTTGATAGACTTACAACACAAAATAAAGCTTATAGACAAACTACATCAATCACCCCATGAAGCACAAGGGGAATCCAACTTTGACACAATTCTTGATGCCCCGAAAAGACCATTGGCCCTACCAAGCCTCCTTGAGCCCATTGTCCTAACTCAGATTCAGGAAAAGAAAACAGCTCTTGTTGTTAATACTAGCCTATATAGGTACTTACAAGCTGAATACAAACTCCTCAAATTCACAATCTGGCACTTAGAGTCTTACATTCTCCCCCAATCAAATAAGCTACATCCTCATCATTATACATTACACATGACATCAGGACTTCCTTGGTAACTGATGGTGCAACTCATCAGCCCAAATGTTTAACAGAGCTCATATATAAAAACATATGTACATATTATATCTGTTAGCCTTCACTATCTTGTCTATCTGAGGGGTTATTTAATAAGCTATTTTATGTGATAGATTCTTCATCTTTTTATGATATCAATGCTAGAGCAAGCTCTAGTACAATGGCAGGGTTGTTCTACTTTGTCACATAGCAGAAGCAACCGAAGGGAAGTCTGTAGGCAGAACAGAGGAATTCAGCAAAAGAAGGCTGGCCAGCCGTTACATCAGCAACCGAGCAAGCTCTAGTCCAATGGCAAGGTCATAGCACTGTCACATAGTAGCAGAAACTGAAGGGAATTCAATAAACAAAACAGAGACATTCAGAAAAACATTTTCTTTTTACAAACTTTCCACAATTTACAAACCAATTTCGTGTTAAAGATATAATCCATGAAGTCATCTTTTCCAAAACTCTCACAATTCAACATCTGACTTCAGAACAGAAAAGAGCAATGGGGTTGTGTTATTTATATGATGAGAAATTTGTTCCAGGTTGTTGTTTCAGAGATAAAGACTTGTTATACTGCTCTTTTTGCTGAATCAGAAGAGGACCAAGAACACACCAATCCAGAAGAAGAAAAGGGTTCTACTGAGGAAGAACATGCAGAAATCTATATGCATGCTCTATCAGGAAACCCTTCAAACAATACCATTTGAATTCAAGGCTTCCTACTTTAGAAATCGATTGCTATCCTTATAGATAGTGGCAGCACACACTATTTCTTAGATCCATTGGAAACATCTATTTCCAAAATCTCTATCAGGGGGATACCACTCCTCTGTATATTACTGTGGCAAATGGCAGCAATGATTAGGCAATTGAAGTGTCAGCATGTCATTTGGAAATGCAAGGTCATTCATTCATGACAGATTTTAGATTATTACAATTAAGTTAGTATGATATGTTACCACTTGAACAATCTCCAAACACAATCTCCATTGACAGTCCTCCAAAGAGGGGTTCACATCATCAATACACCATACTGAAGGTTTCCCCTCGATTGTACTCTCTGACCTGTGCCTTGCTCCCAAGGACTTGCTCCATGTTGTCTAAAGACAATGCCTCTCTACTATACATTTTTATCCCACTCAATGCCTCTGTGCCCGCACTTCAGATCTAAGCCTCATAACAGGATCTCAGGTTCAAGCAAGTGTTCTCACCCACTTGACTTGTATCCTGCTCCCTATTGTTAGCAATAACACAACTCATGCTCATCTTGGCCTTGCATTAATCTTGTAACTCACAGGTCATGTGACCAAATTGTCTCAACGAGCTTTAGGTCCATGCCTACACTAAAGCAAACCTCTGCCGAAGTGACCTTTCAAAAGAAGAGTTCTTACTCCATATTGGATGATCCTCTGCTAAGGCTTCCTTATTAAATCAAGTGACACCCATCACAATATCTTGGCACCAACAAGTGCTGAGGTTGTTTGTTGAGTCAAAACCTTGGCACGGTCATCCTCCAGTGGCATGGTTGTCACACCAACTAGCCCCCTCTACTGAGATATCCACAACTATGAACTCAATTGGAACAAGACTTCACCACTACATCACTCTAACTTGTAGACAGCTTTGCAAAACCAGCAAGTTTCACCACTACATCACTCTAACTGCTCCAAACACGTAAAAACTTTGCTAATTTACTTGAATCCAACTCTTGAACAGAATTTCCATTAAAAGCTCATCCAGACACTACCTAACAACATCTAGTCAAACGAGCCTTTGGCCACCAATACTAGAAGGCATGCATTATCTCCGAGTACAGTTTTACTTCTTAAATGTCTCATATTAAAATTAAAGGCATCCCAACATTAAAACCTAATATGGAGGCCAATCACATTCTAACATCGGCCACAAAATGCAGATAGCATCACAAATTAAACACGCCTCATTCTGTATCCACATAAGCTTCCTCAAGCAGGATCAAGATCAGTCAAGGCTTAACTCTATCACTTGTCAGTAGCATCTTCTGACCTAATACCATACACCCAAAGGAAGCAATACAAATAAAGTCGACTCAAATCTGATACCAATCTGTCGCAAATGTGATTGAAGTATCAACTAATATCCAATACATCATATGATAATTATCAGTATTAACCCCCCAATACCGTGGAAAATTCATAGTATGCTGCTGTATTGGCGATATATAGCGACATATCAGTCGATATATACGATATTTGGTTGATATATAATCCGATCCAATATATCGGCCAAAATTTGTCTGTTGTCTTCTGATTCTTAGAAAAAATTTTCTTACAATATATTTAATATCAATATATATTGTCTGATATATTCGACATCGATATAATCAAGACTGATACCGATATTGTTATCTAGAGTCGCAATGTAAATTTTTGGGACCGAAATTTAACAAAGAGGCACTAAGACATCTCAAGTCAAGGCCATCCTTACTGATCTTAAGGATCCAAAAGTATTCCATCATTCATCAACATGAGCATTACAAATTGAACACCTCTTAATAAATCCTGCATCACCTTAACTTCAAAGCTCCCACACCCCTCTATTAAGCAACTAGTAGCATATTGATTGGTTCCAATTGTCTCGTTCACCATCGAGCTATAGCTTGCAACATTTATAGGTTTTCATACCTTACTCAATGATCACAAACCAAATCATTATCTAACAATTTACCACCAAGCACCTTTGCTTCTAATCATTAATGAGGACTCACTGGCCCACCAATACACTGTTCATATCCATGATACACTGTCCTCAATAGCCAGCTCCCTAGTCATTTGAATAGGTCTGGCTTTAATAGGGATTTGAGATTCATAGAAATGTTTTTCATAGAGTAATTCTACTTGATGTTGCTTACGATCCCAAAAGGCATTAGGAAGATTTGAACATACTTCCTTTTCAAATGTCTGTTGTAGTTTTTTGATCTTTGATTGCAATAAAGGGTTGGTTAATAGTTGTTCCATATTTGCTAATTGTATTTCTTCTTGCAAGTATTGTATTTGTTTCGCCTTAGAGGCTGTCCATCTGAGGTTGTCCCTTAACCCATAGATCCTGGCAACATAAAAAGGAGGGAAATACAATTTTTAATACATTTTATTTTTCCTTTGACTCCTACAAAAGTTGTGATAAATGTCATTTTGTTATTAAAAAAAATAAGGTTGTAGATGGGCATAAAAATAGTATTTCTCTGAATTCCTATTCTCCACAGAATTCTCTGCTTATTACCACTTGAATTTACAAACCAAATGCCACTCCCCTTGCCAGAACTGATGACTATAGGCGTGGAGGATACAAACAGCATTTTAACTTTTGATTGGACCAACATTTGACATTCTCTTATTGCTATATAAAACACAGTGGATCTTCAGATTTTGTGGGATGCTTCTGGGAAGCATGATTCACTACCTTAGCCTCCCTTTTATAAGGATTATAGATAAAGATGTAATTGGAAAACAATATAGATATAGATATTATTCAAACATTTGCTCATAAATAGATCATGCAGCATTTTTACTTAACTAAATTACTAAAACATTTGAAATATTTATAGGCAAACCAACTATAAATTCATATGCCACAGCAGAATGAAGGAACAAATGTCAGATAGGTTTTAATCAAAACCACCAAAACCCACCAAAAACAAAACAAGGGATGTCTATTTCACAAACATGTGCCTTCACTAAAAGGAAAAATGGTCACAACAGAAACCATCACCACAATCAGCACTAATGCAGGAAACTATGGGACAAAATAATAAAGCAAACCAAGTGTAACTGAGAACAAGTTTTTAAAGGTAATAAGAGGAGGATATGAAAATCACCTCTTTAGCTGGAGAAACAAACAATTCACGACCCAAGACCAATTCAAGTGGAAAATGCACAGGCTTGTGCAGTTTGGTACTTCCTTGACTCCCATAGCCAAAGCGCATCAGATGCAGTATCATGATCTTGGGCAGTGTCTGTATCTTTACTGATTTACTAGCACTCACAATACCGGCCTGATATGGACATTAACAAAAATTAAAAAATCATCAGAGAAGGCAGAATTCTTTTTTTCATTTTGGTTGAGGAGTAGATTTGAGCTTCCAAAAATCATCACACGTTATGATATAATAACATAAACAGGCGGCCCAGTACACAACGCTGCCCCACTTGGATCTAAGATGGATCAATTGTATATAATCTTATCCATATCCATATCATAATAACATAAACAGGCGTTATGATACAATCATCAATTGCATATAATCTTACCCTCGTGTTATAGAATCAATGGATCCACATTTTGAACTCGTGAGTACAGTGAGCAGAAACCATTTTGATGAGCATGCTCAATGCCCATATTTCATGCACAGGAAAAACAAGTTGAACAATACAAGCATTAAATCCATTGATTCAACATATGAAGTGTCAAGAAATAAGAAATCCAAGGAGACCTAAATTTCCTAATTAATAAATATGTCAAGTGATTTCCATGTGTACTTCCTCGCAGATATATTTTGATATATTTTGTGGCTTGTCTTGGCCATCTAGTTTCCTAATTTTCAAGAAACACTGAGCTTCGTGCTAGTGCTACGTCATAGGCTATTTTCAAAAATCAATGAGCTCAGTGATAGCGCCACGTCATGTCTGTATACCAAACATCCATTTCCGTAAATAATATGTTCATGGACATGAGTAGCTGATTTACGATCAATGCATTATTAAGATATGTACATTATTTTAACTAATAAGAAGACAACATTCTGTCACAAACATTACCTATATCACACTCAACAAGTCCAAGAAATGGAACGTAAAATACAGCACACATGCTAATGACAAGCCATTATACTCCCCAATAGTGAAAGAAAGCTCATTTTTAAAGGTATGTGGAAAATATTACCCAAGAGAAAAACACAAGAAAAAACGATCATTGGGTCATAAGTTTCAAATACACAGACTATATCAGTTACCTTTCCAGTTGTTGAAGCACAGTACCCTTCAAGTGTTTCTGGTGCAGAAAAAAGTCGAAGTGCATCCTCAACAGTATGGACAGCATCAGGAAAGATATCAAGGTGGAGCAAGAGAAAAGGTTGGACAGTAGCAGATGCCCTGTTTCCTGCTTCCGAATATGCAGAATTAATAATAAATGCATAAAAAACCTTAAACTATAATGCTGGATAAGCTGAAGTAATGGTTCACATGAAAAGGTGGTCACATCACAACCTAAGATGACAGCACCTTGACCGCCAGTAAGTGACACTGTAAATCTTACTTATAGTCTAAAACTCCCTAGCTACAAATTCCCATATGACCAAATATGATCCAAGTGAGACAATATGATACCAATAAATTTCTTAACTGCATACTTTCCATAATCTCAAAAGAACATCATACAATGCTAATTTAAGGAAAAACATAGCAAAAGTGTAACCAAGTGAAAAAAGAGAAGAAGTTATAAAAACAAAGTCTTCCATACTCCGGCACCTCAGGAACAATAGAAGTCAATTCTGCTATTCAAAGATAAAGGAACGCAAAGATAAGCCAAATACCCAGCAAGTAAATCATGAGCTAATAAGATGACTATTACAACAACATAATTCCAAATTCAAACATAGCACAATAGATTAGATTACCAGACCATATTACTGAACCATCTCTCAACATATAGATCGTTCCCATCAGAGAAGCAAGAACCACACAACACATCAAAATGCAGCAAGAGATGTCATAACTTATATTACTTATCAAATCCGTTAATTCCATACAACACTTCATACCAGAAATACAAGTAACAGCTCATGTAACACTGGAATGAATTAGGCTTTGTACAATACAACTATACTGAGGACCCCCGTTTCTATATTTCCAGATTCTGTGGTCTTTTTGCACTCGTCTTTAGCTCGTCCACAAAGAATACCATGATAAGAGGGGCAGGAAACTTTAACCTAGTATTAAAGATATTGTTAAAGGCAAAGAAATTTCAACTAGAAAGACTATTCCCCCACCAATCTAGAACTCCCATAACTTCAACGTTGTAATCCACTTCTCAATATAAAGAACTCAAATTAACATGTAGAACTTCTCATACATCATGCAAGCAACATTATCCCCAGGTTTATGCAAATTTTACTATAACAACCACATCGAAATAATATGCCTTAACACTTAGCTTTAGATCAAGACATTTAATTCCTGATACCCCTAATTTTCAAAGTAGCATTGTAATCCCACCATTAACTCATTATAGGATCAAAATTACTTAACATCATAATTAATTTACCATTTAAAAACAATATTGGTCAAGTACTTAGTTTTAATTCATGACACTTAATTCCTGATGCTCCTAATTTTCAATAGCAGCACTATAATGCCACCATAAACTCATTATAGCATCAAAATTAATTAAAATTGTAATTAATTCATTATTTTAAAAACAATACTGGTCAAGTAGCTAAATATTCAATCATCATTGATTCACAATTTCCTTTACAACTACTAAGTATTCAATGGTGATTATTTTGGATATGTTTTTTGACAACTTCACGATCATTATGACATTTGTCAAATGATTCAAATAGTGACTTAAGTATTCCGCCACCAATACTTTGCCATGCAATACTCAAACTACCAGTTATAACAAATTCACACATGAACTTTCTCAGCAAGCTAGATGGCTCATGCAAGATCAATACTTCCTCTATGCAAACTTAATTACATCACTACATCTAGTCTCTACAACAAGAATTCTTCATCAATTTCTTTATCTAAGCCTGAATTTCTCCATGGCCTTTATCACGAGTTCATGCAAAATTATATTCAACAACAATGCCAAGCAAACTCAAAGCTTGAAATGAAGATAAACTCACGAAGCATAGAGGTGTTGAAAACAAGAAAGCTAGATCATGAAATACTTCCATCAATTTCTTCAGTATTACTCCTTACTTTTGCCTTTTTCCTCCCGGTGTCGTCAGGCGTTTTGGGTGCTTTTAAAATTTTACAATTTTGTATTTCTTTTAAATGCATTGTCCTTTCATCACCACACTACGAATGACACAACCACTCTCTCTATCATTTCATTCCCACCACATATAATCACCACCTTTATCATATTCATTGCTAGTTGAAGTCATGAACAACAAATCTTGAATGAAGGCAAAGGCTTCGAGTTTTGTAGAGTAGGAGCAAAGCCTTCAAGTTCTAAACTAATAAGAGGAAAGGAGGTTGATTCAAAGGAAATAGAGGAGAAGACTGATTACTATAAATTTTGTGATGGATTTGATGAGAGCTTATTTAATAATGTTACTGGTGATGAGGGTGATGTGGTGGATTTGGATAATGATTAGAATTAGAGCATGTTAGGATTATGTATCAGCTAGAAGATATATATTAAAGACTAGTACTTTTGTTGACTACGCTATGTATGATAACGTAATATTTATTTATATATGTATATCTTGTCGGCCCACGTCCTCATCTACACCTAATGAGACGTCATACTATATACATAAGTCCATAAAATATATAGCCATTATACACATGATCCATATAATACCATATCAAGTGGCTCCAACTCCGTACGACTAAAATACGGCATCGGATTCTTTAGAGATACTACTAGGAACTAAAAGTCATTACTAAAAAAATTCACGGAAGCATAAATAATAACCATAATAATTTGCAGAAGAACAATTAAATGATCAACACCAACATTGTATATAAACATTTTTCTTTTATTCATTACAAGATGGTATACATGACTTGTTAATATCAAATATCCCTTACAAGACACTACAATATGACATTAAATTTACATTACATCACCATCTAAACCCAATTATCTTCTAACTTCAGTCCTGATCACCAGATACCAACTCGTACCTTTCATCTGAGTGATTAGAAAAACAGCAAGGTAGTGAGCCAAATACTCAACAAGGTACCGATAAAAGTAAAGACACGCACATTTATACTTAAAATAAATATATAATTCAGAGAAACAGATTCATTCAAGAACATGCATGAACTTTTGACTTCTTTAACTTTTTCTTTTCTAATTCTTAATTGTTAGGTGTCCTTTTATCATTTATCTTTAGGAACTAGGTCTAATAAGCCTTACCAACTAACGGAGCAATCAATTGAGAAAAGAATTATGTATGCTTCTATACAATCTAAGGCACAAACCCACGCAATTCAACACCCCGTGATGAGCGGTATACTTTTCACCCAGTATACGGGGCCAAATAACAGAAATGCTGCCAAAGGTACTCCAACAGTCGAGGGGCAGTGCTCGAGTTTCCACTGTAATATCCTAAAGCGTGCCAAGAGTTATCACCCGCTATAATACACGGCCAGGATAATTATTAATTTTCCACTGTAATATCTATGGTATGCCAGGAAATATTACCTGCTGAGATAATTTCCTTAGTCCAATTTCTTACTTCTTCTTTCAAACTTGATTACTCTATACGGAAACTTTTACTTTGTTCAAAATACTTATTTCTTTAATTTTCTCTACTCCGGGAGAAAATTCATATTATTCTTGGAGCATACAAAGCTTCCATACCATACTTATCATTATTCAAACTTCCCATAATATCAAAATATACACCGAAACATACAATCTTTGGTAATAAATTGTAAATCGTAACAAAAATTATTATATTGTCCGTTTTAGTGGCTTTAACCTTAATTACTTATATATATTAAAATGCAAATTTAACACATGGTATATTCGGCTGACTCTATTGTCGACTCGGTATTCAATTTTGAGGTTAACTCGGTTAATTTTCTTTAGTTAATTTTTAGTACAATTTTCTAAGGACTTGGTTTCCAGTTCGGGACTGGGTTAATGGTTGGTCCGTGGGTCAATCCAATTTGATTTTTCTACACTTATAAACTAGCTCGATGAATCGGTTTCCTGTACGTGAACTAAAATTCCACATGCTAGCTAGTTCATCTAGCTGGCTCGGGGCCTGGTTCGGGGATCGATTCGGGCCTAAATTTTTACTACAAATATTTATTATTATCTTTTATTGTCCTAATAAATATTCGGGTGCCAATTTATCTGGTTTAAAGACTGAAATGGACCGGTTTAGGGCCTTAATTCCAGCATGTGCCGGAAACTAATGGAGGGACTTGGCAGCTTCTGGGGCCCGGTTCAGCATTAATTCGGAGGTATTTTTGGCCACAATTTTACAGGTGGATAGTTTAACCTTAGTACTTGATAAATTGGTCGGGTTGGGTGCTAATTCAACCGGTTCCGGGCCAGTTTGGTTTATTTCTTCAAGCTGCCAGGTTTAGCATCAAAGATGCTGAAAACAGTTTGATCTAGTTTAGGAGGCCGGTTTAGTACCTATCTCAAGGAGTTTGAGGCGGCCATTTCACAGATAAATAGTTTAATCTTAGTAGATTATATGATGGCTGAGTCGGCTGCCAGTTTAACCGAATTGAATCCGGTTCAATCTATTTTTCCCAAGCTACCAATTCAGCATCAGCAAAGGTGCTCAAGGACTAGTTCTGCTTTTACCGATTTTATGTCCAATTTTAAACCCGTTTTTTACTGGTTCAAGGAATCCTATCAAAGCTAAGAGACTCATGTTTAAGTTTATGTTCGATTCCTGGCCGGTTCAAGTTAATTTCTTAGCCGGTTTAGGTCATATTTTGCAGCCAGAGATTCTACTTCAGCATTTTCTGCTGCAGCAAATTTTGGTTCTTGTTTTGGTGACCGATTCATGACCAGTTCGGGGTCAAATTTCACAGGGTGACATTTGAACATCATCATAAGACACTTAAGTTTATATGATGGCCGGCTTAGCCAATTTGGAGCCCAGTTTATAGGCTACAAATTCGGATATCAGCAATTATGTTGAAACTGGGTCTGTTACTGATGTGGAAACTGGTTCAGTGACCGATTCAGCTCATTTCCATGAGCCGTTTGGTCATGACATAAGTAAGATATTAAGCTTATTGTACACAAAATTTGAGTGTATTTGGAGACCATTTGGTCACCGATTAAGGCGAATTACAGAGGCTATTCTACCTCTGAATTCTGTTTCCAACACGCAGCCAAGTATATCTCATACTTTCATGACAATATGAGCAAGAATATAATACAAGACAAGTATTAGAACAATAATACTTGAAAGAATGATCAATAATCAGTACCAAAGGAAGAAAGGAATCAAGTACACTTGCCAAAATATTCAGCCAAACCCTTGCTGCTTTATGTTCTGCTTCAGTTTCCCTTCTGTTTTCGTCCTCTTTTTCATTCTGCTTTTTCTCTCCATCTCTCCCGGCTCACTCTTTTTATTTTTTTCTTCCTTTCTTCCTCACGTTTCTCTTATACAAATAAGGGCTTAAGCTAGTTTATCACATCCTGCCAGCACTCCCCCAAAATTCTTTCAAAGTCCAACGAGTGTCCTTGCTGACTCACACAATTTCTTGCTGATTGTTTGCTTCTTATTCTGCCACTTGGAGATTTCTTATTGGTTGCTGATTTTTAAGTAAGAGAGCTACTGTTTGGCGTTCAGAGTTACAGCCGTGGAGTTTTGATCAACTGCCAAAAGAGAGCTGCTGTGTGCAGCCGTGAAGAGCAACCAAAATGCCTGTTGCTTCAGCAGCTGTGCAGTTTGGTCAAAATAAGCAGCCGTGGAAAGCTGCTTTGTTGCCCCAAATTTTGACTAAATTTGTGGGAACTAATGGCTGTCGTGGTGTTTGACTCAGCTGAATCATTCAGCTTCCTAGGAGCATGCTACTGCTGTCGTAGCCTCGCTGAATCATCAGCATTCTAGAAGTGTAAGTGCTGCGCATTGCTTTTTGTCTTCTTGCTGGTATTACTTGAATTTTTTATTTTTTATTTTTTAGCTAAAGTGGGGCCAAGGTGACATCTGAATAATATTGAAATTTGGCTGGATTTGCAACTGTTCTACTGCTGCCCCAAGCCTTGCTGAATTCTTGGAATTTCAACTTCAATGGAGAGGCTGCCATGTGTTGGTGTATGTATTAATTTTTTTAATTAAATATTGGGGAAGTAAAGTGCTGTTATGTGTGTATTAGTTGGGAAAATTCTGATTTTTGGTGTAATATTGCTACCGTGAACCTTCCCTTTCTGAATTCAGCTTATATTTGGGCTGCTCGGGTGACACGGCATGCTACCGTGTGTATAATAGGGTGCTACCTTTTACTTAATTAATTTAATTTGGGCTACATTTAATTAGACAAGCTAAATTCGGTTACTAATCGGGTGATATTTCGGTGGCCGGACTATCCTTTTGTTATTCCAAAATTATTTCAATTAATAATCAATTGGAATTTTGATGGCTGATGTGTCCTTTTTTTAACCTTAATTAAACCGGTTGATGTTCGAATCTATTAGATAATTTTTTTTGGATCACCGTTATGTCTCGGTGTAAATCTTTGGCTGCCGGGTTTGTAACCTAGTCGGCGTAATAAATCTCGATTCGAAATCCTTCGACCGGTAGAAGTCTCCAAGTCCACGTATTTTAATTCAAGTAGTTCCCAAGTGTCGAACTTCTCTACATCCTTCGACCTCGATTAATTATAATTTGCTTGATCAGGCAATCTTGAGCCTTACAATCCCTTCCTCCTTATAAAAATTTCGTCCTCAAAATTTACGTACCCTCATTCTAACCTTCATCCTTAAGTAGATGGTATGTTTTTCTTCAAAAATAATTCCTTAGCCGAAAGATCCTTCTCAAAATATTATAGTCGTAGGAATTGTCTAAATTCCCCAAAATGAGAGTATATTTTACCATCCTACCAGTAGATATATCCAATATAGTTGGAGGAATCTTCTAAATTCCCCAAAACGAGAGTATATTTTACCATCCTATCAGTAGATATATCCCAAATTTTGGTTAGATCAAAATATCTTAACATCTACAGGTTCCAAGGCCACAACTTATTCCTCAGGCTACAACTAACTAACCCTAATTCTGTCTTAACAGTCCAACCAAAGTAACTTGGCCTAAGCTCCCGCATAAGATCAATCAATCCTAAAACATCACTTTTCTCTGATACCACCCGTGACAGCCCACGTCCTCATATATACCTAAGAAGACATCATACTATATATATAAATCCATAAAATATATAACCATTATACACAAGATCCATATAATACCATATCAAGTGGCTCCGACTTCATACAACTAGAATACGACGTCAGATTCTTTAGAGATGCTATTAGAAACCAAAAGTCATTACCATAGAAATTCGCAGAAATATAAATAATAACCATAATAGTTTGCAAAAGCACAATTAAATGATTAATACCAATATCGTATATAAACATTTTTCTTTTATTCATTACAAGATGATATACATGACCTTTTAATATCAAATATCCCTTACAAGACACTACAATATGACATTAAATTTACATTACATCATCTATTCCCAATTATCTTCCGACTTCAATTCTGATCACTAAATACCAACTCGTACCATTCATCTGAAGGGTTAGGAAAACAGCAATTGAGTGAGCCAAATACTCAACAAGGTACAGATAAAAACATAGACATACATAATTATACTTAAAATAAATATATGATTCAAAGAAACATAATTATTCAAGAACATGCATGAACATTTGACTTCTTCAACTTTTTCTTTTCTAATTCTTAATGGTTAGGTGTCCTTTTATCATTTATCTTTAAGGACTCGGGCTAGTAAGCCTTACCAACTAACGGAACAGTAAATCGAGAAAAGGATTGCGTATGCTTCTACACAATCTAAGGCACAAACCCACGCAATTCAACACCCTGTGGTGCATGGTATACTTTTAACCCAATATACAAGATCAAATAACAAAAATGCCGCCAAAAGTGCCCCCACGGCTGAGGGGCAGTGCTCAAGTTTCCACTATAATATCCTAAGGCATGTCAAAGATTATCACCCACTATAATATACGGCCAGGATAATCCTTGAGTTTCTATTGTAATATCTATGGCATGCCAGGAAATATTACCTACTGAGATAATTTCCTTAGTCCAATTTCTTACTTCTTTTAAACTTGATAACTCTATATGGAAACTTTTACTTTATTCGAAATACTTCTTTCTTTAATTTTCTCTACTCCAAGAGAAAATTCTTATTATTCTTGGAGCATACAAAGCTTCCATACCATACTTATCATTATGCAAACTTTCCATAATATTAAAACATACACCGAAACATACGATCTTTGGTAATAAACTGTAAATCGTAACAGAAAATAATGCATTGCCTGTTTTAGTGGCTTTAAACTTAATTTCTTATATATATTAAAATACAGATTTAACATGTGATATATTCAATTATGAGGTTAACTCGGTTAATTTTTTTAAGTTCATTTTTAGTTCAATTTTCTAAGGACTCGGTTTCCGGTTCGGGATTGGTTAATGGTTGGTCCACAGGTCGATCCAATTTGATTTTTCTACACTTATAAACTAGCTCGATAAATCAGTTTGTTGTATTTAAACTAAAATTCCACATGCTAGCCAGTCCATCCAGCTGGCTCGGGGCCCAGTTTGGGGATCGATTCGGGCCTTAATTTTTACCGCTAATATTTTATTATTATCTTATACTATCCTAATAAATATTTGGTTGCCAATTTATCTGATTTAAAGGCTGAAATGGACCGGTTTAGGGCCTTAATTCCAGCATGTGCCGGAAGCTAATTGAGGGACTTGGCAGCTTCTCAGGCCAAATGGAGCGGTATACTTTTAACCCAGTATACAGAGTCAAATAATATAAATGCTACCAAAAGTACCCCCTCGGCCACCAAAATTCCAACCAATTATTAACCGAAGTAATTTTGCAATAACAAAAGAATAGCTCGGCCACCGAAATATCACTCAATTAGTAACCAAATTTAGCTCGACTAATTAATTATAGCCGAAATTAAATTAATTAAGTAAAAGGTAGCACCCTATACACACAAGGTAAAATGTCGTGTCACCCGAGCAGTCCAAATATAAGCTGAATTCAGTACGAATTCAGCAAGGGAAGGTTCACGGTAGCAATATTACACCAAAAATTAGCATTTTTCCAACCAATGCACACATGACAACACTCTACTTCCCAAATATTTAATAGAAAAATTAGTATATACACCAACACATGGCAGCCTCTCCATTTAAGCTGAAATTCCAAGAATTCAGCAAGGCTTGGGGCAGCAATAGAATAGCTGCAAATTCAACCAAATTCCAATATTATTCAGCTGTCATCTTGGCCCCACTTTAGCTAAAAAAAAAAAAAATTCAAGTAATACCAACAATAAGAGAAAAAGCAATGCACGACAATTACACTTCTAGAATGCTGATGATTCAACAAGGCTACGATAGCAGTAGCATGCTTCTAGGAAGCTGAATGATTCAGCTGAATCAAACATCATGACAACCATTAGTTCCCACAAATTTAGTCAAAATTTTGGGCAACAAAACAGCTCCCCACGGTTGCTTATTTTGACTAAACTACACAGCTGCTGAAGCAGCAAGCATTTTGGCTGCTCTTCACGGCTGTACACAGCAGCTCTCCTTTGGCAGTTGATCAAAACTCCACGGCTGCAGCTCTCCACGCCAAACAGCAAATCTCTCAATTAAAAATCAGCAACCAATAAGAAATCTCCAAGAGGCAGAATAATAAGTAAACAACCAGCAAGAAATTGTGTGAGTCAGCAAGGACACTCGTCAGACACTCGTTTGAGATGGCATCAGCTCAGCCATATAATAATAATATTAATAATATATTATTATTATATATTTTTTTTAATTTTTACTTTTCTTTTTTTAAATCTAAATCGGTGCTCAGATAATAATATGGGCATGCCCCGCACACTACTCCAAACTTCCGATCATTCCTCAAAATCTCATAATATTTAATTAATTTTCATCACATCCATATTACCCAAAAAAATAATAAATAATCCTAATTAAATTGGATGAAAATTTGAAATATTATTTGTAAGTTCTATTTGGATAAGTATTTTCTTCCAGAATGGAAAAAATTAAAAATTATGAATAATGTGAAAGCTTCCGTATGAAATTTTGAATATGGATTAAGAAACTGGACTAATGAATCATTTTCAACGAGTGATATTATCTACCATACCTTAGGATATTACAATAGAAACTCGATGACTATCCCTCGGCCATGGGGGTACTTTTGGCGACATTTTTGTTATTTGGCCCCGTATACTAGGTTAAAAGTATACCGCTCACCATAAGTGTTGAATTGCATGGGTCTGTGCCTTAAATTGTATGAAAGCATACACAATCCTTTCCTCGATTGATCGCTCCATTAGCTGGTAAAGCCTACTAGCTCTAATCCCTAAAGATAAATAATGAAGGACAAATGATGGTTAAAAATCAGAAAAGAAAAATTAAAGAAGTCAAAAGTTCATACATGTTCTTGAATGATTCATGTTCCTCTGAATTATATATTTATTTTAAATATAAATGTGCATGTTTTTGTTTTTTTTTTATCTGTAACTTGTTGAGTAATTGGCTCACTCACTTACTATTTTCCTAACCCCTCAGATGGAAGGCACAAGTTGGTATCTGGTGATCAGGATTGAAGCCGGAAGGTGATTAGAATCAGACGGTGATGAATTGTAATGTATTAGATAAATTTGATGTTAGAAATGTACTCCGTCTTGTAATGAATAAAGGAAAGAGATATATACAATGTTGGTGTTGATCATTTAGTTGTGCTTCCGCTAATGGTTATGGTTATTGTTTATGCTTCCGTAAAATTTTTATGGTTATAATTTTTGGTTCCTAATAGCATCTCTAAAGAATTTGACGCCATATTCAAGTCATACAGGGTTGGAGCCACCTAATATATAAAGTATAATAATGATATATTTATGGACTTATATATAAAGTATGACGTCTTACTAAGTGTAAATAAGAACATGGGACGTCACAGGAAAGAATGATCAATAATCAGCACCAAAGGAAGAAAGGAATCAAGTACACTTGCTAAAATATTCAACTTAACCCTTGCTGCCTTCTATTCTGCTTTAGTTTCCCTTATGTTTTCTTCCTCTTTTTCCTTCTGCTTTTTCTCTCCTCTCCCGATTCCATCATTTTTTTTTCTTCTTCCTCACGTTTCTCTTGTACAAATGAAGGCTTAAGCTAGATTATCACATCTTGCCAACACTCCCCCAAAATTCTTTCAAAGTCCAACGAGTATTCTTGCTGACTCACACAATTTCTTACTAGTTGTTTGCTTGTTATTCTGCCTCTTGGAGATTTCTTATTAGTTGCTGATTTTTAATTGAGAGAGCTGCTGTTTGGCGTGGAAAGCTGCAACCGTGGAGTTTTGATCAGCTGCCAAAGGAGAGCTACTATGTGCAGCCATGAAGAGCGGCCAAAATGCCTACTGCATCAGCAGCAGTGCAGTTTAGTCAAAATAAGCAGCCGTGGATAGCTGCTTTGTTGCCCCAAATTTTAACTAAATTTGTGAGAACTAATGGCTGCCGTGGTGGTTGACTCAATTGAATCATTCAACTTCCTAGAAGCATGCTACTGCTGCCGTAACCTTGCTGAATCATTAGCATTCTAGAAGTGTAAGTGCCGTGCATTACTTTTTCTCTTCTTACTAGTATTACTTGAATTTTTTTTTTTTTTTTTAGCTAAGTGGGCCTAAGGTGGCAGCTGAATAATATTGGAATTTGGCTAAATTTGCAACTGTTCTACTGCTGCCCCAAGCCTTGCTGAATTCTTGGAATTTCAACTTAAATAGAGAGGCTGCCATGTGTTGGTGTATGTACTAATTTTTCTATTAAATATTGAGAAAGTAGGGTGCTGTTATGTGTGTATTGGTTGGAAAAATTCTGATTTTTGGTGTAATATTATTACTGTGAACCTTCCCTTGCTGAATTCAACTTATATTTGGGCTGCTCGGGTGACACGGCATGCTACCGTGGGCATATAGGGTGCTACTTTTTACTTAATTAATTTAATTTGGGCTATATTTAATTGGCCGAGCTAAATTCGGTTACTAATCGAGTGATATTTCGGTGGCCAGGCTATCCTTTTGTTATTCCAAAATTACTTCGGTTAATAATCGGTTAGAATTTTGGTGGTCGAGGTGTCCTTTTATTAACCTTAATTAAATTGATTTATATTCAGGTCTATCAGATAATTTTTTTTTTGGGTCACCGTTATGTCTCTGTGTAAATCTTTAGCTTTCAAGTTTGTAACCTAGTCAACGTAATAAATCTCGATTCGAAATCCTTCGACAGATAGAAGTCTCCAAGTCCACATATTTTAATTCCAATAGTTCCCGGGTGTCGAACTTTTCTGCGTCCTTCGACCTTGATTAATTATAATTTGCTTGATCGGGCGATCTTAAGCCTTACATATATCTATAACTACTTTTAGTTGTTTGAGCCTTGATTAATATTTTCTACACTTATAGACATATATTTATATTTCGATTAAAATCCGATTATCTCGGGCAAGCGCCTCACATAGTGCCTAGCACCTCGGACACTATGGAGTCTTAACATCCTAGCTTGCCCAGCATATTTGACAAGACTGCTTCCTTCTTGGAAATTTCACCTTGGCACCTCCTCCTATCTTTCTCCACACCACTCGGGCAAGTTGGAGAGTGATGGGGTTCAAGCTTCATCTAAAGCCAACTTATACTACTAAGAAACTTCACCAACACTTGAAACCTCGCCTAACAAGTGTGGGCAAGAAAGCATGCAGCTGGACACTTACCACAGCCAAACTCTTCCTACCCCACTCACTTTGGTTGGCCACCCCAAGCAAGGAACACCTAGCATCCTTAATGCTATGATCAAGAAACCTAGTAACTTCAAATATTCTTAACTTGCAACCACATTTTACACTAACCCCCTAGGTAGGCCTCATGTGTCAATGTTAGGTCCAAAAGCACCTTGGGTCGAGTACATGTAAGTTAAGGAGCCGAGGCATCTAGATGGATAAAATCGACACCCAAGCAACTGGGCCTAGAAGGCTGAACCAATCAACAGAGTAACCTTATGGATGTTCGGACCTCAAAACACCCACACCCCCCTGGTATGGGGAAGGATGTAATGAGAAGCAAGCACTATTTCTAAGGTATGTAGACTGAAGCACCCAAAGCACTCAATTACTCCAAATAGACTGGAAAATATTGGTGGGCCTGCCTTACAGAAAGGCAAAAAGGCATTGCAGGCACTAAAAAGCTTGGTGTCACCCCTAGCCAGCCAATAGGAATTCCGCAGCGTTTGAGGGCACATTACCCCCCTCAGCAAGAACCAAGTGTGCATCACCAAAAGGAGGTCCAATCAGAGGGTGGCAAGTGAAAAACCATGAAAAGACTTACCTTTCTTGGAGAATTTTAGGCAACAAACCTAAAAAGTTTTCCCTATAAATAGTGAGGGAAGTCTAAGGAAAGAAGTAGGATTAAAGAGAAAAAGGAGAAAGGAAAAAGCAAGCATTATATTCTTAAAAAGGACAATAACCTCAAACCTTGATTAATTTAGATGTTCATCTTGAGAAGGTACTCAAACTCTTCTTGAGTGGATATGACTTAGCCAAGCCCAAACAATCCCAATGGAACAGTTTTGCTCCAATAGAGCCTACTAAATTGATCCCAGAAGTCACTAGAGCAAGAAGCCTAGATTCCTACCTTTTTATCTTTTGGCTGAGTAACATAGACAGCTTGAACTTTCAACAGTCGGTACCATTATTCTTACAACTCAGGCACAAAGACTCCGATAATTTTCCATCTCTAATCCCGACTCAAGCTCAAACTAGCTTATGCATCAAAAGGTTTAACTGGGGAGAACTACTCTGACCCCTTAACTTGTGTTTCTTTGTGCTGTGCAGGAATTAAATTGAGGTCTCGAATCAAACTCGGTGTCAGAATTTCTGCCATCTAGATCAAACCTTAGCCTAGGTACGCATCAGTTTCTAGAAGGAAGACAGTTAAGTTCTACATTATAAAGGCATTAATCAAGTCTAATATGCTACCAAGTGTAGTTTTATACCACTAACTACGGGTAAATTTACGTTTGGTTATGCTAATTAAGTCCATATGTGTAATATTAGTTTCCAAACATGGCAATCCAAAGCATGCCCTTAAAAAAGAACCCTATGCATGATTATTAGGCATCAACAAACAATATCTACACTAAGTTCAAGAACTAGATATTACAAGTCGAGTGCACGAGACTCCCCATATTATAACTCTGGACAGATTAGATATATATAAACTTATCCCTATATGCAGAGAGGTCATTTCAATGGTTAACCTCCAGACCAAGTCACACCAAAGCAACCTTACAGTTGCAGAAAACTCACTCCTTCATCCATCCATGCCAATTAAAATTTGAACAATTCCTTCTATGTGTATTGATATTACTAACATAAATATGATATATCCATACACAAAATATATGCAAAATATTGAGGGATACAGTGAATTCAAGATCAATGCACGGCGAGGAGTATCACATATCAATGAAAGGCCCAGGAAAGGATGGTACACAAAAGATTCTGAGACAAGTTTGTCTATAGAGGTTTCTTCAGAGAACTGCAATATTCATCTAATGTCAAGGACCTTAAAGCCTAACTACGTTTTGTCCAAAAATTAAGGAAACTGTGGAAAACTAAGTAAACACAACTGTTTGGTTTACATGAGGGTATACTGTGTAGAACTGTTTTCATTTAATTGGAAAGTAAATATAAGCAATTCCAAGAGATGGTAGTGATTGGAATACCTTAATACTCACATTGCATTCTCAAAACTAAACAGGAAAAAAAATATTATTGATTGCTATAAACAGTGGAAAAGCCTGCCCACAAATATCAACAATGATATTGCTTGGTTATTTGATTCGAAACTGATTTGGTTGGGTGTATGTTTATCACATTGAGTCAAATGATTGTGACCAGTAAACAAAAACAGAAAAAAGCAGAGCAAATCATGACAACGAAAAAGCAAAGGTCAGCAAATTAGCATAAAAAACAAAACCCAATGCCAGGCTGCTTCAGTGAGAGAGAGAGGGGGGGGGGGGTGAGGGCAGTTTGTTGTCTGTCTATGGTGGAAGAGGGTTAGAGGGAACAATACTTGATAATTTTAGTTTAGGGAAGTATGGAAGATAAAAATACTCATATCATTTTATTTTAATCAACTTACTTGGTATTCCATGGTTTTGCCACCAGTTTCAAGAGCAAACTGCAGAAAAATCTATCAGGCAGAATAAGACTAGAGATCTCTAGCATTTAACAGTGTCTTGATTTCCCAAGTTTTTCACCCATTACGTTGAACAAGTTTTGTTTTTTTTTTTTTTTCCAGAATCAACCAGACTTTTACAAAGTTACAAATAGCTAAAGAAGGAAATCAACCAGTGTAAAAGATGTCTCTAAATAGTAGGTAGAGAAATGCTTTTTATTGTGCAAAAGCACTATATTTCTTCTTTTTTATTCTACGCAAACTAAAGATAATATTTGCAGATACTCCTTTCCCACTGAATTTTTTGCCCAATTTTGCATTGAGATTTTCAACCTATGACACATCGTCCATATATGGATACAGAACTTTTGATAGAAGAAAATCAAATCCAGGGAAAAATTTTTCAACACATATAAAAGAAGATCAAGAAGCCAAAATCAGAATGCAAACTAAGACATCGGATTTCCACATTTGCTTCCATATTTTAAGCTACAATACCTCATTTTTCTTCTTGTGTATTTACACTTGCTGATAGAATGATTCCATAAAACCATTTGCCAACTTTTTGTATAAAAGTTTTTCCTGACTTCGCAATATTTCATCATGGTTAGGATAGATTGTGCAAGGTCTTTAATGCTTGTCAAAGAGCACCTTGTGTGTAGTTGATATCATCAGATCGGATGTGAAAAAACATAAATTTCCTTAACCTGTCTAAGTTCTCTCAACCCTGTTCTTCTCCCCTTCCCCTAACTTCAGTTGCCTTTACCTCTCTCTACCGTTTCCCTATTCTACATCAACTGGTACTAGTGTTACGATCACCGTCTTCCTCGGTTTTCTTATGCATCCGACCTAATAACAACCATTGTAGAAGTCAATGTTATTGAAGACACACCCCATTTGCACTGCCTAGGATCAAGACTCAAGCCCTGGCGCCTCAACATAACTAGGTAAGGCACACTCAAACGGGTATGCACCAAGGATCCAAGGCATGCACCTTTTTTAAGTCTCTAGGTGAGTTCCTTCGGTTCTTTTGAAAAAAATTGATTATTTCTTGTTAAATTAGTTATTATATTTAATTGTTGTTAATAATATTAACTTGGTGTTAGTGAAATTAGATGTGATGAAAGTAATGTGTAGGCATTTAGAAGAATAGATAGAAACCATGATGATGACAATTAATTTGCATTTGAGAATAATTTTCAAACAAAATTTTGTAATTAAAATTGTTGAAATAAATGAGACTACATGTACTAAATTGAAAAATAATGTGAACATTAAACAATAAATGCCTTTAGAACTACTCTATTGGAATTTGTAAATAATACATATTCTAACATAGAAAGCAATGTAAAAATAAAGAAATAATTCAGGCCTATAAGCTAGTGTATGAGAAGATATAAAGTTTTATTTGATGATAATGATGGATATTAGTCCTCGATATAAGTATCTTGAGAATAGTATTTCAAATTTGTTAACAAAGCTTATTGTTCTTATGCATTTATTGTATATTATGCTTATTAATTGTTATCTTTTATATTATGAGTTAAACAATGAGTTTATGATTATTATCATAAATATTTTTTGGAGACTTTATTCTATTATTAGCTTTATTCCTTAAAAGAACATCCTATATACATACTTCATAATTAGACACTCATTTCCATTAGGCCTATACCTGTGCCTTGTACCTTGCACCGAGGCCTCAGCAACCCTTTCTATCTTGATGCGCCTTATGCATTTTAACAACATTGACAGCAGCCCACCATCACTATCTGCTTCTCTCAAAACTAACACAATCCAGCCACATCACCAGCACCACTTTAGAACCCATATCCTCATTCAGTCACCACCCAAACAGAACCACACGTCAACTAATTAATACCACAAGTCCAGATTTTAACCATCTTTTAGTCTGTACATGTGCAAATATTTATTAAAAGCGCCAAGGCATACGATCACATAAACTCAACAAAAAAAATGCTATCTGCCAACGTGCAGCTTATCCAAGAAAATCTGCAAACAAAAATAAAATCCAACTGGTGCCAGTTTCACACAAGAAAATAATATAGCCTACCCAAGCTGAAAATCTGACTTTCAACTCCTCAGACCTGAATAGAATGTTATTCCTCTCAATCCAAATAAACCAAAAAATACAGAGGCATACTAGTTATTTGCTTCTCCTGCTATCAAGGAACCATTCCCCAGCCAAAAGTTCAGACAGAGCGAAACCAGAATATGCATCACCTACCATTAAAGTCAAAGCAGACACCCAATTTCTCCTAGACAAAGCACAACTGCAAAATAGATGATACACTAACTCGCAAGATTTCCAGCATAGAACTCTAAAAAGGTGGCCAGCTAAATGCCATTTTTGCAGATATTCAAATGGAAAATGATCTCCATGCAACTTTGCAAGACAATGAAGAAAATTTTATAGGAGCACCAGATTTCAAAATTGCATTCAAGGAAAATAGCATAGATTAATATCCCAAAAGGCCATACCAAATGACACGATATATATATATATATATAACTCTCATTTTATTGCATCATCATCCAAACTAAACGATGTTTTTTTTTTTAAATTTCATAAAGTCAATTGTGCAATAGTCCCTCTAGCAACAAAACAAACCCACATATTGGTATATCATCCTTAATACACTATAACAAGCAACCACAACATAGCTATCAGCAGCAAGATTGAACACATTTGGGAAGTCCTCTTTTAATAAGCATTTGTTCAGTTCGCCCACTCCTACTTATGAAACCAAAGGCAATTGACTCACCCCAACAAATCTCAAAGCTTAGGAACTTGCAAAACAGTCCCAGCCTTTCCTGATATATTCCACAAAAAACACACTAGGTTTTGTTCGACGTCTGGGAAAACACCACAAAAAATCAGACACATCTATTGCTTCAACAACTCTACTTCATAGGGCTTGCTTTCCTTCAAGAACATCTGAATCCATTAGCTGACAGAGTATTAAACCCTCCAAAATCTTTTACACCCAAGCCACCACAAAAGTCTCCCTGTTGTCTCCGCAAAAATCTGATTAATTTCAATCCCAAGGCCCACAATGGAAACAATTAGAAAATATAAGATCTTGATGATAGGAACACTAGAAAGCATACTTTTCACAGGAATTAGGATTCCGCCTTATACAAGTACTGCTTCTTCTGTAAGGGAAAGCACACAGCCTTTGTCAAAGTTGTTACTTGGCATGTGAACAAGCACAATAGCACTTTATCCGCTAAATGGAAATATTCCAACCAATGCAAATGGGTTCTACAAGTACATACACGAATCAAAGATTAAGAAAAATCCACCTTCATTTATTCTAGGAATAGATTCTTAAAAGTATGTGTAATCTAACTTTTGAAAAAGAAACCAGTCTTAGAGAGCAATTCTTCACGAGGAGAATAATGTGCAAAACATCAACAAAATTGATTGATATAGACATTATTCCCCATTAAGGAGAACACTACATTGGAATAGCTCTAAAACTCAATACTCCAAATTTACTACCTTCTAAACCTGGAAAGATTATTTTGATGAGCAAAATGGGGAGTTTAAGGAAAGGCTCTCACTCTCTCCGCTTTAATCCATGACTCATGAGACATATTTATCACTCATCTTTAACCTATGGGTCAAAGACACAAGAAAGAAAAAGTACCTTTGAAGAAGAAAACCAGCCCATGAAAATGGTAACTATAACTGATGTGTTGAGGAATTGATGCATCTGCAATGTAGAAGGGTTCCACAGTCACTATTTCTGTATTTTTGGAGATGAAATGAGGTTGAGAAGAGAGGAAAGGGAAAAAGTTCAGATGGACTTGCAATTCAAGAGGATACACGAGAGAACTACTCTTAGGAGAGTATTCAGGAATACAGAAAATATTTTCATTAACATGCGGTTGAATGTTTACATCTTGTGCTTTGTACTGATTTGTGTTCTAACTACTTCCTTTCTTGGCTGCATCTATCAGCCATTCCTTTGTAACAACTTACAATTACGTACAACTACAATGACAGTTCTACAATCACCGTTCCTACAGTCTAGTTTTGCTGCAAACTGAATTGCTGAGTTGGTCTGCTATTAACTGATTTGCTGCTTTGATGAATCGCAGAATTGCTGACTTGGTGTTTGATGCCTAGTTATATTGCTGGTGGCCATCTTCACCATGTGGCAGCATCTCATGTGTAAATGCATTAGTATAGCTTCATTCTAGTTAGATTAGTTCTACACTAGTATAATATTTGCTGTTACACCGTGTGGTTTGAGTCAAAAGAGGACCGAGGAAGCCTTACAACTGCTCTTAACTAATGACTGAAAATGACTAGTATACTGGATCACCATTAAACATTAGTCTAGCAGTTTGACATGAATTTTTTCCCTCCTTGAAAAAGCAGCTCATACATGATGCTTTAGCCCACAATGGGAAGTTAATGTAGCATCTCATGAAATTGGGAACCCAAGTGATTATTCTCTTGCATTAACATAACAGTCATATTCTCCAACATTCGACTACAATTCAAGTACATCTGTCCTTTGTGGATAACTAACACAGTAGCACAACATATGTTACATCTTTAACAATTTAATCAATTATTATAGCTAGAGATTCACCTCATAAAATGGCCCAAACTTTGAGTTCATTATATACATTAACTCGTTATATCTTTATTAGCAACTACTAATAGTCATCACCGCACTGAGAAGAAACAGATTATCGATTCACTGACAAAAAACAGATTCCTGAAGCAAATAAATAGATTCTATACAAAACTATATGATAAGAAAGAAGTAGATAATACAAAAAATTAAAACTTCTTAAAATTCTTATCAAGCATGGAAAAGGCATGTATTTCAACTTCACATTTGATTTTGAAAAAACTGAACATGATCTCCAGTTTCCCCTTTCCCTTAAAATATAGAAATGAAACCAAGAATCTGTTTCTTAAAAAAAAAAGCTTAAACAGTATCTTCACCGCACTCCCACACTGCACTGCCTTCAATGGAAAAAAGGATTTTAAGATCTGGAATCTTCAAATATGACAACTTCAGATTATTGGAACTGGAATAGAAATCCTTCCACAGTTATTAATCACCTTATATCTCTCAACATGTGCTACTGCTCTCATAACCTCTGGCCACAACAACTGTCAGGGAAATTCTCTAGCCCATCCCAGCTTTCATGGAGCCAAAATAGAACTAAAACTTTCTAATACATCTACATTTTCTAACAGATATTGACCTTGCAATTGCCCCCTTTTTTGTTTATAGAAACTCTTCAAAGAATTTGGATCTTGACATTACTACCCTACCTCAGTTGCAAACTTACTTTCAAAGGTCTTGAAAAGAAGCCTATTTTAGCTTGAGGTTGTCTAAATAGCACTCTCTAATGGATTAGCAGCTGGTATAGCTGTGGATCATATATAATTGCTACTGCAAACCAATATACCACAAGTTAAATATAAACAAAGATAGCAAAATAATTTTCTTATTTTGAAACAGCTCCTTTGAGTGGGATAATGTTTCTTGGGTTTACTCTCATTCTCACACTGGATAACAGGAGTGGGAGGGGAGGCCCTAATGCCTGACATTTATATAAGTTCAAGTAGGAAAAAAAAAAGTTAATTATTTTGAAACAGCTCCCTTGAGTATGTTATGTGTCTAAGATTTCTCCCATTCCTCACAATGGATAACAGGAGTTAAGCTAGGTACATAGGCCATCTTTTGAACCCCTCTGAAATTCATGCAATGATTAGCCACTAGGTCCACTATTAAAGCTACTTCATTTTGTTGTTAAATTAGCTTGTCCACCAGCAAGCTGAAGATTCCAGTGGGCTCCATTATTTGCTTGTGCAACACTAAAACCTAGCTTAACATATGCTTAAACCCTAAAATGCATAGATCCATAACAATGTAAACACCCAAAAGAGCAAGTGGGCTCACAATATACTTTCATCATCCACTAAATGCATCCCCCCTAATTATGTCACCATTGCTTCCTCCAAATCCGCCACGTCCAAATACCTTGAAGGACAACCATAATAGCTTCGTCTCCATCCCTGTATAACATTTTTCTCCTTCATTCCTTCAACTAGGAGATCCCTACATTACATATCAGTCCCCAACCCATATTACTCCCAGCTAAAACATTAATGTCAACTTGTCTGCATTCCAGAAAACTCATATATCCCTTCAAAGCCTCAAGAAAACATTGCCATCAATCAAGCACTTCTCCACCTGAAAGAGAACTGAATAAACCTTGCATAACCACATCCAAAAAAAACCCATTTGCTAATATTGCAGGCCATTCCTAAATTCCAAATTTGTCCAAATTCCCTCTTCTTTCAAATTTTCCAACCAAAAACAGCCAAGAAGGGACATCATTTAATCAGCTGGCTGCCTGGCCACTACTGCTATTACTACAAGTCCATTACCTCGTTTACCTTTAGCAAAAAAGAAAGAAAAGAAAAGAAAATCAAAAGCTCACACAGGTGACATCTTATTTTTTTCAAACCAAAATGATTTGGCACCTGAAGCCCCCATGCTGCACTCCTAACTAAATACATCACCAGAGGACAGATAGAACAGAACATGTTACTCAAAAAAGAGAAGAGAAGATGAGGACATCCTGGAGATTTGTTTATTAGTTTGTTTTATCAAATTTGCTTCTATGTTTTAACAAATCTTGGAAATTTTTGAAAATCTATAATTTTAATAGTCTCTAAAATATTTATAAAAGTCATATTTTTTTCTCCAAATTCTAATATTATGCCATCATTGGTTAAGAATTGACCTAGGGATAAGGTATCTTTATATGAAGATCATAATTTTATTATTTAAATAGCTCTAGATAAATAACATAATGAATATAGTTGTCATCTAATTGTCTCTCTCTTCTCCTTACTTCTTACCCTCCCCACTCTCTCTTTTCCCTCACCCTATTCATCCCTACTTATTCTTCTCCCCCAACCCTCTTCCTCCATCTTCCTCCTTGCATCAAGAGTGCTCCAAATTTCCATGAGATAACTCACAAATCTATAACATCTCTTTGTTCAGGAACTACATTATGTTTTCATAAACAGGTGGCATTTCTAAAAACAGATGGAAACACATTGGATCAACAACTCAAGAAAACAAGGAAAAGGAAATACATATAATGCATGAGGCTAATGTATTTTGAAACACCTTTCAAAAGATGAGGGAGAATTGTTTAAGATTGTCCAAACACTAGAAATGCAAGGCAAGTATACTCTAGCAAGACAGAGTGACTCTTTTTTTGTTGATTGAAATAGTAGAACAGGAAGGTGTATGCGACGAAGACTGGGAATGTCATAAGAAAATATTTACTAGCCCTACAATTTCAGGGGATATTTCCCTGGAGCAGGATCGAACAGAATGGGATAGGCTAGAAAGTAAAATTTCATCATAAATGAAAACGAAGAAAACTCCCTCAAATGGATAATTCACAAAACACAAAGTAAAAATGTTCAAGCACTTAAAATTCTTCAAAGAAAGCACAAAATATAAATATAAATCTTCACCAGAAGTTATCACCTAACACCAAAAGGCCAGCTCACCTCTTGCTTTCACAACACTTCTCAATTGTCCCCCAAATATTGCACTTAGTTGAGATGGAACAAAACTTTGGGTTCTTGTGACTGCAGATTTGTTCCTTCGGCCAACGGTCTCCCATTCATCATCTTCTAACGAAGAAATCAATGATGAATTTCTCCCATTCTTTCCCGAAAATCGTCCAACAACCTTCAGTAACTCATCATGCATGTGATCCATGACAAAGCTCAGAAACTCCTGGGCATCTTCTTGCCTGTACCAGCGAAAATTTCCACATACAAATTAATAAACCTTTTACTAAGTACAAAGATATAAAGTACAAAGCATACATTTGAGGTCTTTTGCAGACTATCTGCAACTGAATCAATAGTTCTCCATAATGGATGTTCCAGATGCAATCAAAGTTTGCTAACATGAAGGCTAATAAGTCATTTATTTCAGTCCAAGATCGACAGCAAAAATTGGAATTACATGCTATAACAACAATGTAACCCCTAAAAATCAAATCAGCTTCATGTTTTCAGAAAAAATAGAAGGTGCATTCTTTAGAGTTTAGACAGTAGACAATTATCAATTTCCACCTGAAAATGAAGAACTTAAGAGTTGATTTCTTAACTTCTTTCCCTAATTTTGGTGATATAGTGGCCTCAAGGGAGTGAGAGATTTGAACCAATCATGAGACCAGCTCAGAAAGCCTCATGGACATTTCATAGAGTTTCCATTCCAAACCTTCTTATTTTGTAAAATGAATGAGTTAGACCCATAGGATATCCACAGGGAGATTTAATTCAAAACAATCATGCCAAAAAAAATTACGTTTCATGAATATAAAGCTCAATCACATTCTTAATCATTCAATGAAAGTTTTACATTAAAGTGCAAAACAGACCACATCCACAAACCTTGACCGTCCAGATATGCCACTTGGAACATCTGGAGTAAAATTCTTCAAGACATCATCAAACATGACAGGGCTGAAAGGCCTACCAGTCACTATAATAGTTGTGCCTTTCTTCTTTACGCTTGATCCACTGGGGAACACAAACTCCGACACAAAATTCACGAATGCATTCAATGTTGGATAATCAACCTTTAAAAGGGGAAAAAAGAAAATCCCCAAAAAAACATAGTAAATATGTTACCAAACCACACTTGTGAATCTTCAAATGCAGCAAACTAGCGGATGATTATTTCTGGAACATACTAAAAAGTGTGAGTAGACAAAAACTAAAGGGTACCTTGGGAATGTTAAGAAATTGCAATTCCTGCAAGAGCTGGACAAAAGGAGAGCAAGATAGAAGAGACTGCAGTGTTGCATTGAGAAAGCACAAATTCCCAGAGTTGATCAAGCCTCGAGGGACCAAGTCACTGATAGCTTCAATTCTACCGTTATGTGCATTATTTACATGCTCTTTGGACATACTAGGCACTTGCATATCTTCACACAAATATCTATCCTCTAAGTTTTCACACTTGGCCACTTGAAGATTTAGATTAGAAGATTGTATTGAAGGACTAGCTTCATTTTGGGAGACACACAAAGAAGCTAGATCAAGACTGTCCAGTTTAATATCAGTCACGCCATTGCCTGGAAGATTAAAATGGTTGGAATCATGAATAGTTCCATTTTTTTTAACAGCTATCTGAGGTTTCACCTCATAATCTGGTAGCACCTTTGAGTTCACTGAACTCTCAATCATAAGATCTTTGTTAACCAAGTTTGCATGTTTCACTGAAGAATCTAGCTGCTTGCTTGACTTACCGTTTACACTTCCAAATGATGTACCACTCACGAAATGTCAAAGAACCAAAATGGATTTTTTTATTGTCTGCATTTCCTTCAGTGCTTCCCAGTGGCTTCCTTTGCCACAATCTGATCTCATCTTCAGTGAAAGATCCAAATACTATCACCTGCACAGTTTAAAACAGATTTAGAAACAAGTGGAAAAGATCAAGAGACTATATCCTCATATTAATTAGTGTGCAACAGGTGGATAAATCAAATGATAAATTAGCCACAATTCCATGGAAGAACTCACAAAACACTCTGGAATGATGCCTTGGGTTCCACTAAGTGGTGTCTACACAAGAATCTGATTCCCTAGTTTGATGAATTTAATGAAACATTCTCTAGGATCAAAAGTAATTTCACATCCTTTTTATCACCCCACACACAAATTTTTTTAAACCAACATCTCCTTGTCTTGCCTCCAATCTCAACCAACTCACTCTTTCTCACAAACTTTTCATTTGGACTACATTTTAAGTAACCAAAGCACCAGATCTTCCTTTCCTCATCCTTTCTATACGTGCAACACCCAAATAGATTGGACATGATCATTCTTTATCTTATTCTTCAGAGTAACCCTCATCCACCATTTAACTTATCATCTCTACAACATTTACACTTTTATTTTGATTAATATCCAATCATTCCAATCCATATGAACAGCAGGCATAATACTATTGTATAAAAGCTTTCTTTCAATTTTCTGGGCATCTTCCAATCACACAGCATGGCTAATGCATTAGCCAACCCAATTAATCATGTGTGATATCATCATCACTATGCCTGCTTTTAACATCAACACTATGCCTGCCTTTACTCAGTATAAGTCCTTCCAGTAGACATTACATGATGGGAAGAAAAACATATAACAAATAATTTAACCACCCAATTAGCATCATATCGTTCAATATCAGTCAGATGGAGAAATACAACATAGGATTCTACTGCAACAGGAAGGAAAATGGTTAAAACAAGGCAAAAGTTTACAAATACAGACAACACTCCAAAGCGTGTGCGAAGGTATCATAATCAGGGACTAGAAGAACACTCAGGTAGCTTCCATAGTTGTCCCCTATATAGCATGGTCAGTTACTCTGAGGTAGCATATTAGAACCATTCCGGTATGCAACATGAAATTCTCCACCGCTGCTTGGATGTCTGCAATACTCAGTAGCTTCCCCAAACATCCCCTAGGAAGTAGTATGAACACTCGTACCAGGGTAGCATATCGGCATCAGACAAATAACTAACACTAAGATGCTCCAAACACGCTTGGAGGCCTTGGAAAAATTTTAATTAATTTAAACACACTGAGTTATGTTAGGACACGCTAGAGAAACATTTTAGCTATTATTTAAAATTTCAAAACAGAAAATGGGCCTTTGAATTAACTTGATACTGTGTTAGTCTTTAAAAAAAAAAAATTGGTAACATAGTATCTCGTGAAAGAGAACCAACTATTTTGAACCCACTAATCAAGAACATAATGATAGAGATTATGGCGGTCAAAATTCTTCCAAACAAAACCAAGAGAGAGAGAAAGATTAGGAGCATGCTTTCAGTCGCTATTTTCTCCTAACCAAGAAAAATAGATAAAGATATTATAGTCTATAAATATGTCATTAGCTATAATAACACTCCGTTTACAATAGTCCACGATTATTTTAAGTCAATTGTGCAAGCTCTTGTACCCAAAGATGGAGGAGATGAAGCCCAAGGTGTGGAAAGATCATGAATCAGTATCAAACTTGGAGAAGATAAATCCTAAGGTTTGAGTATGACTAAAGAGAAGCATTCCTGGGAAGATTTTTTTTTGGCCGTGGGATGACTGGCTTTAAGTGCAAAGTGTGAGACCAACAAACACTAGCGGCAATGTTTTGGTATTTTTCTGAACTCTAATGCTGCAATATCCAGTTCTACCAGATCTCTATCATCGATGAATGCCACTTTTATCGCTTTAAATCCTAAAACCTAATGGGAAAACCAGAAGGAAACAACCACAATAAGCTTGGCTGTGGAGTTCTCGAGATTGCTTTCCATAAGATTGTATAACGTGATGTTGTAGTCAATAGTATCGAAATGCATAGGGCTTCCTACATTTTATGTAGGGGACGTCCAAAGACGTCCACTTCGGAACATATATACAGCATTCAAAAACCAATCAAATTTCGCCATAAAACCGATTGTTATTCTTCACTCTTTCCTTCAATCGCCTATCATTACAGGCAAAATTAGCATAGCCAGTTAAACAACTCTTTTGTCTATTTAATTATATAAAATCACCCTGACAAAAAATTATTACCACCGACTTCAACCTAGCCCCATAAGAGGATGATTTACTATCCAAAATTCTTTTTTCAAACAAACAATATCATATAAGACCATTTATTAATAGGGCAGTATTTCCAAGGCATCAAACTAGGAAGCAAGCATAAAGGGAGAAATTTACCTTAGCGTCGTCCATACGGTGAAGATAATAGCTTGCGGAAACAAAATAGCCAAAAACTACGGCTATTAGCGGCCGAATGTGACCAAAGCAGGTGAAGAGAAGAGGAATGTATGCGAAAGGAGTCGGGAACTAGAATTGGTTGGGACGTCGTAGTCGTTGAAGCGAGAGAACGGAGGAGCGGGACAGCGTTGATTGAAGACATTAAAGGAGGAGACAGAGGTTGGAGAAACAACAGAGCATTTAACAAGAGAATTCTCTCTCCCACTGCTCTGATTCAACAACACAACCCGCAATTTGTCGATCATGGACTGAAGATATAGAAGACGAAAAGTTTAACGGCGACGCAGATAAGAGAGAGAGAGAGCGCGCGCGAGAGCGAGCGAGCGAGCGAGCTGGCGTCCGCTGTTAGGCGTAAGGAACCTTTAATCGCACTCCTTGTCATTTTAAAAAGCCAAATTAATTAAAAAAATTAGAACACGGCGATTAAAATAAATTATCGGAATATAAATATTTTTTTATTTTTATTTTTTTAATTAGTTAAATCCAAACTATTGAGAAAGAATCTCAGTGAACGGACTTACAAACGGATCTCATCGTCTGGATTTTAAAGTCTCGCTTGGATGTTCTACTACGATATGTTGCTCTCATTAAGTCGGCAAAACTAATCAATTTTTTTTTTTAACTGGCTGAATTTTATATAAATTTTTATAGCCAATTAAGAGTGAAAATTTCCTTGAATGGTAAAATTTTTAAGTGGAAAAATTTGAGCCCAATTAATCTAGTCATTGAAAAAAAAAATGTCTCAAAATCATATTTTTTAGACCATCCAACTCTTTAATTTACCAAGAACAAGAGTGAGCTTTATCAATATAATCATTCATTCTTTTATTTGTAATAAATTGAAAATGAATTCTTTTGATGCCTAAAATAACCATAATTAATATCTTAGACAAAAAACTTCCTACACCACTGACATTGCAGTGAACTAATACGCTTTTGCTGCGTTTCCTTTCTCGAGGATCCAATCGATCCGTGTTTGAACAAGTTGTCAGTCTTTGGGGAGATTAAGACATCAATTTTTACGAAACCTCCTCGTAATGGGGAGAAAAAATCACGGCGCTCCCGCTTTAGAGATATTTGTAAAGTACAAATTTAATGATTTCTTGTCTTTATTTTGAATCTTTTTGGGGGATGTCGCTCCAAACTTTTTTTCGTCCGTTTTTATAAGAAAGAGAGATTGAGTGGCCGAGTGGAAGCGGGCTTTTTTCCTTCTTTCTGGAGCAAATTTGGGGGAAGAGAATCCGGTCCTTTTGAAGGAGACTTTGTTGGGTATTTATAAGAAAGATCATGCCATTGGGGAGGAGACACGTGGCAGCCATCGGATGGCCCGGTGGCTACGCAGTGTCCTACCACTTTATTTAATACTGACGCAAAACGCACCGGTGACGCCTGCAGGTAGGCCTAGGTATCTATTTATTGACTTGACACCAAATGTCTTAGTTTAGATGGTTTTGGCAGGGTTTTCTTAGGAATCGCATGCATCCCTCGGCCAAAAGTCCTCCGGGAAAAGCCCCGAGTCTCTTCGACTTCTGGACGGTTCCGAGACTCGGCCAGGACTTCTAGGGTTCTCAATTTTTTTTGTCCGTGTATTCGGATATCATCGGCGATGTCCTCGAGCTTCCTTACGAGTGGGCGACCTCTTGGACTTCTCGCGGGTGGTCTTGGTCCTGGGTCGCCCGCCTCAGATTGGGCCTCTCGGGCTGTTTCGGTTTTCTCGACTCTTAGGAGCCTCTCGTTTAGGCCTTTCTCTAGGTCAGCTTTTATAGGCCCTTATATTGGGGACCAACATAGCCCCCCATGCCAAAGGGCCCGAGGTTCTCGGCCGTTGGCCTGAAGTCACCGATCTTCTAGAAGAGTTGGTCACTTCCTGCTCGGTTTTGGGTGCGCGCGTTTTCAACTTGATATGGACATTCCTGGACGGGCCAGAGCACGGTATCCTACGTTCCGAGTTAGGTCCTTCATAGCGACCAGAGCGGCGTGTGCGCCTGGGGGTGAGTGCGGTCTTGAGAGTTTGATGGGAGGCGGTCCTGTGGCCTCTTCTTCGGGTCCGAGCCTTTCCAACGTTGCCGTTTTCGGGCTTCTGAGATGCATTAAATGTTGAAGTGACGCACTGACAGGCGCCTTGGGAAGGAAATGCCATCGCTTTTCTCGCAACGAATGGCTTAAGGTTAATGAGTGCGCTTTTTGAATTCCAGGGTTATTTAAACGCCTCCTTGCCCGACTTTCCACCTTCGTCTGCTTTTTCCTTTTCCTCTTAAGTGTTGAGGCTTTAGTCTTTTTTTCGTTCGAGTTTCTTCTTTATTTTCTTATTTTCGGCGTTCATGGCGCCCGGGGTGAGACAGATTGCCTCAACGGTGACGCTCGACAAGCTCACGGAGATTCGAGCTCGATATCAAATTCCTAAGTCTACAGCCATGATAATTCCGGAGTCGCGTGATAGGGCATTGTATCCTCAGGACGGCTTCATTACCGTTTACGAAGTCTACCTCAAAGGCGGGCTACGGTTTCCCATCACGGAGGAGCTTTACGACATTATGAGGGCACTTGGAGTGCCTCTTGCCAGGCTTCAGCCAAATGCGGTGAGGTATTTGGTATCCTTGTGTGTCTTCTTCCGGTGTTATAAGATGCTCTTGAATGCCCTTACGGTCAATGTGATATTTCGCTTTACGTAACTCGATACTCTTTGTATTCCACGAAACGCTAGAAGGATAAGTTCTTCTTTCTCGGCGTTCACGAGTATTAGGCCGTTCCCTTTAAGTGGGGGAAGGTGGCTATCCAGTATAGCTCTAACCCTTCAAAGGAGAACAGGGAGAATGTAAAGGAGTTCACGGACTTGGTGCTGGCCAATCTGGGGAGCTTTCATCTGAACAAGCGCAACATCTGGCTGTCCCCCGAGAAGTTTGAGGAAGCCAAGTGGGGACCGCGGGCCGAGGCTTCTGCCGCAGCTTCTTCCGAGAAGTCCAAGAAGAGACTGAGGAGGAGAGCTGGGATACTGAGGATCGGGGGTCCTGTTGTCCGCCCGGGTGAAGACATCCTCGTCGAGAGCTTGGGACTCCCGGCGGCCTGCACCGAGCCTTCCTCTAGTGATGATGATGATGATTTCAACATCGATGATCTGGCGAAATGACGTAATCAAGAGGTCGAGGATCGCTCCTTAAGTCCTCGGGTCCGAGGGCTCGCTTTCACTTCCACTGCTAATCTTCTGGCTAAGTGCTTGGGAGCAGGAGATCTCGCCTTCATTTCCACTGCTAATCTTCCAGCTGAGTGCTCGGGAGTGATTGTTCAGATTACGGAGCTTCCGGACGTCCAGCCCCCCTGTGATGATTTCATCCTCGAAGTTCCTGTTGGATAGCCTGGTGACGTCTCGGACAAGATTGATTACCCTTCCGAGGACATAGGAAACGGGAATGTCATGGTGGACTCTGAGAGGGGGATGACGGCTGAGGCGGTCCGAGAGGTGGTGGAGATCGAGGACTTAAGTGTCGACGAGCTCATGCCCCTTGATCCTTCTGAGCGCCCTACTGTGGTTCAAGTCGAGCGGTCCTCTGAGTTTCTTGGGGATGTTGATTTTGAGGCAGGCTCTCTGGTGCCGTTTATAGCCACTGAGTCCGTGTTCGAGATGGCGCCTCAGGAGCGATCTTCAGGAGTCTGAGATCCATGGGGGAGCGTGGCAATTCCTCTCATTTCTAAGGTATCCCACTGTTTCTTTTCCTGCCTTGTTCCCATCTGTTCGTATTTTGATGAACTTTTCTGCTGCAGCTCCAGGGCCTGATCGGAGGCCTCAGCGAACTAGTAGGGGTGGTCGCCCAATCCCGCTTGGAAGTGGGGTCTTCGAGGGCCGCCCGAGAAGCTGCCCGACGGGCGGAAGTGGAGCTAACTAAAGCTAAGGAGAAGATTGCTTCTTTGAAGGACACTGTCAAGCTCCTGCGGCTTCGGTAGGGCCTTCTTCAGGATCGAATCCTCCACCAGGAAGAGAGGTTGAGGACGTCCGTGCAGATTGCCGAGATGGCACCAGTGTTGGACAGCAAGTTCTGGGACGACATCCGCATGTGCCGCCGAGTGGTGCGACTTAACTGTCCGCATTTCGTAGCCGCCTCGATCCTGGAACGCCAAAGGCCTTGAGTGCAAAGACTTATAAGACCTTTCCCCCTGGCCTCCCGTGGCGGGGGCGATGGTGAGCCTCTTACGCCCGAGGAGCCGCCTCCATGGACTGGACGGATCTTCAGAGCCCAAGAGGCTTCGAGAGGTGCTCCCCGATTCGTTGTTTCTTTCTCTTGTTTTGCCACACTTGTACATAAATTCTTTTTATGAATAAGACTTATCCTTTTTGCATTAGAGTTTCGGACGTTACTTTGGTCTTGCTTGTACGAGTGTCATCTGTTCTCTCTCCTTTTTTTTTAAGACCGCAGCAAATCTCTTTAAGATCGCTCCCTTTAACTTCTCGGGTTTGGGCGTGTGACCCTTTCAGGATCTTCTAGCTTTTACCTATTTAATCTTTTGACCTTTGGGGTCCGACCTCTGGGGCCGCTCGGTCACAGCCGAGTTTTTGGAGTTTTGACCCCTAGGGTCCGACCTAGACCGCCTCGGTCAATAATACCTCTCTCCTGGTCCGACTTTAGGGTCGCTCGGTCGTAGCCGAGTTTTTGTTGCTTGACCTTTGGGGCCCGGCCTCTGCGGCGGCTTGGTCACAGCCGAGTTTTTGAGTTTTGACCTCTGGGGTCCGGCCTCTGAGGCCGCTTGGTCACAGCCGAGTTTTTAGAGTTTTGACCTCTAGAGTCCAACCACTGGGGCCGCTAGGTCACAAAACTTTGCTGGGTTTTAACCTCTGCGGGTCCGGCCCCTCGAGGCCGCTCTCACAGTAGTTTTTGAGTTTTGACCTCTTGGGCCCGGCCCTCCGAGGCCGCCTTCAAGTTTTGACCTCTAGGGCCGCTCGGTCACAAAGTAAGTTTTGACCTCTCCAGGACTGCTCGGTGGCCATTTTGACCTATGGGGCCGCTGTCACAATTTTTGAGTTTTGACCTCACGGGGTCCGGCCTTTTGGGCCGCCTACCAAGCCAGTTTTTGATTGTGTCTGAAGTTGCTTCATCATCGATGAGGGAGCATGAGAACGCCTTAATAGACGAAGTGAAGGGACGTTTTCATTGTGTACGTTTTACATCGTTTCGTGGCCTTTTCTCTCTTATTTTTTTGGGTTACATTAGTCCGTGCGCTTGGGCCATCATACTCCTCGCCACCATCTCCCATGGTTCTTCGATACCATATGTTTAGGATCGGCTCTCGCTGGTACTTTACAATCACGGCCTTGCCCTTTGAGTGGCGCGACCGGTGCGTCCCCGCATTCCGGCCACGCCCGATAAACGGCAGATAACCTTCTATTACCGGCCGCTCGATTTCCATGACAATAAGAGCCATCTCAAACTCATCGTCCCCGATCTCGCCTCAAGATGTTGGTGAGGGAGTCGGGTGAGAGAGTCGCAGGCCCGAGAGCCCGTTCCGTTCGGGCTCTTCTTGCTGGACGGCCCTTGGGTCTCCACTGGGGCTTCCCTTTTTTTCTTTCCCCGTCCTCGGGGCAAGGAGTCTTCTCCCTCCCTGACTTGTTTTGCCGGTTTTGGACTTGTTTTGGCTTTGGGTCTCAAGACGGCCTTCCAGAGCCCTTTTCTTCGTCGGGGCTTGGGTCATGGTCTTTTTTTCTGTTGTGGTAGTCCTCAACTCGCCAGAGCCCGCCGCTTGTTGCCTTTGGGCGCTCGCAGCTTTCGGGCGCATGCCCTGGATCGCCGCCCACCTTCTCCGGAGGGTAAAAACTATAAGTTTTACCCGATGGGAGGCACTGTCAGAGCGCTCCTCTTCCCGGGTGGACGACTTTCTTGTCTACTCATCACCTTCGGGCGTTGGTTGTTCTCCGCGAGGGAGGAGGCTTGTGAGCTTTTGTCGGCCATTCCCACAGTGTTGTGTTCGGATCCGCAGGTCCAAATGGGATTCGTGGTTTTTACACAAGTGTTTGAAGTGTTGGGGTGCTAGAGGGAGATTAAGATCGAATTTTTACGTAGGAAACCTTCTCGTGAATGGGAAGGAAAAACCACGAGGCTTAGGGACTTTAGAGATGCTTCACTATTTGGGTGGAAGTCTTTACAAAGTACAAGTGTGAGGGTTAATCCCTTCCTTATCTCTTATTTTGTATCTCTTTTCTAGGGGGATGTCGCTCACTGGAAGGCTTTGTCATTCCTTTTCGTTCCGTTTTTCTGGGAAGAGAGAGAGATTGAGTGGCCGAGTGGAAGCGGGCTTTTTTCCTTTTTTCTGGAGAAAATTTGGGGGAAGAGAATCCGGTCCTTTTGAAGGAGACTTTGCTGGGTATTTATAGGGAAGATCATGCCGTTGGGGAGGAAATACATGTACCCAAACCTAATTTAATGTTCTTGAACTTGAAGGCATCGGGCAGGCCCCGCCAATAGGTGTGTCGGTCATGGGTCTAGGCCGTCGATCTTGATTTGATGCAAAAATATCGAACGTTGCTTAGCATCCTTGGCCGATCATAGGGCGCCCTCGGGGATCCTCTGGGAAAAGCTCCTGAGTCTCTTCTTGACTTATCGGACGCAGACTTTTCTAGGGTTCTCATTCTTTTCCCCCGTCCGTGTATTCGGAATCGTTGGCGATATCCTCGAGCTTCCTAAGTGGGTGGAGGGACCTCTTGGACTTCACTCTTGGTCCTAACCGGGCCTGCATTGGGCCTCTCGAAAGTGTCCAATTTTCTGCTCGTGGGAGCCTCTTGTTTGGGCCTTTCTTTAGGTCGCGCTTTTCCGGCCATTATATTGGGGCCCAACAGCTTTAAAACAATTGAGAAAACAATGTTCATATGCAACTTGTAGGCAAGTTATAAATAATAGTATGCCAGTCACCCTAACACTTTAGCCAATAATCCGTAGCATACGAGCATTTTGGTCTTCTAGCGTTTAAACGTCACACTACATCGTTAGCATGCTAGAATGTGACACTACTGTGAGGTCTACCCAAAACTCTAACCTACTATGGCCATAAAACGTTGAAAAATACATTCTCCTGGATTTCTAGACCACAAATTTTCTCAAAACTCAAATTTGTCCTAAAACACGGGTGATATTCGAATATTACCTCACGCATCACGACATCACTTTTTCATATAAAATTTAAGATCTAAAGACTACAACCCACCCAAAATACATCCATTAAGATATATCCTTAAAAACACATAACTAAGCTTGTAATCTACCAAATCACTCCAAGCTTTTACCTAGCATACAAACATGGCCTTGCATGCCCGATTACACGCCAAGTCAAAACACTCCATATATCAGCCGTTTTGATAAGATTAAACAATAAATTAACAATTTTAAAAGGTCTCAATGTTAGAGTTTTCATTAGTTCTATCCATATTAATCATATAAAACTTAAAAACTTGAAATAAATAGGATTCATGCAAGAAATATGCGGATTTAGCCATCACCACTGCGACATTTGAACATTATTCAAGCTCTAGCCTAATTACAATGTAACGTTCGAGCATTGGCTCAGACGTAAGTCAAATGTCATCCAAAAATTGATGAAACTGAATTCAAATGGTTATGAAATTCATCACACCTCCTCTATATTTTATTTATTATCAATTCAACTTGTTAAAATATATTAACAACAGTGGAAGACTGAATCTTTGATTTAACAAGAAGAGTAAGGAGTGTCCAATGAGAAGAGGTTATTTCTACTTATGTCACGATGTCTGAAAGTCATAATTTTCCACCATGAACGGCCACCAACAGCGCCGCCACATATGAATCTCTAAAATAGCACTTTAAATTCGGCACCATTGGATGAGGAGGTTAGAAATATGAGGGGTTCTCTTTCTCTCTCTCTCTCTCTCTCTCGTCTGCCGCACAACGAGGGTTTTCTAAGATAAGGAGGGGTTGAGCTAGGGATGATTATAAGGAGGAGGGGATTAAAGTTTAGAGGGGGCGCAGCTGTGGTGTTAATTAATCCACCAATTTTTCTTTCTCTTTTAATTAATTACATTGGATTAGGATTACAAGAGAATAAGAGAGGCGGCTGAATTAAAAGAGGAGATGGGGCATGCTCTCTAGGGTTTCCTAGGTTTATTTTAGGCTTTTCAGGGAAGATTTACGATTTAAGTGAAGTTTCGTAAATTGTAGTGGCTTAATGAATTCATTTCAATTAAGGTTACACGTACATACAATTTAATTCCATAATAAATCCTAGCTAATAAATTAAAACAGCTAAAATATCTTAACAATTTATTGAGTAAATTATTAAAATGCCCTTCTAAAGGTTTTGTTAATCAGAATTGTTTAGGATCCTCATACAATTATTCCATTCTTGCCTACAAATTATTAGCTTCACTAGATTTTATATTCTTCGTTAATTCTAAAATTAAAGATCTTAATTAGTCAAAAGTTCAATTAATTCAACTTCGAAACATTTGAATGTTATAGTAATAATAATCTAAGAATGAATTTTAACTCTTACAATATAACCATTAATCTAAATATATTTTGTTCATTCATGAAACACAAAATAACCGTAATATGAAGTATTACTCAATTATCATAAAACAATAGTACAAGTTTAGTGATAGGGACAGTTATAGCGAGCTGGCCTAAAAGGGTAAGTGAACTAAAATGTATAATCGCCCACTTGCCCATGGGACGGTCAACACTCCAATTAACCGAAGAAGGTTTCTAAGCAAATTGAAGCAGCCCAAAAAACGAACACGGCTCAAATCAAAATCGACCCACGTGCACTTTTCCATGCGCAACGGTCATCTGTCCTAATTCTCTGTGACTCTAAGGATGGTAATCTCCTCTGTAACGAAAAGTTTTCAAAATCACAGTACATCCCGGAAGAAAAGCCCTCAAATCAACGCATGACGAGCAACGACTCAACGTTCACCGCATGCAACATCTCCGCGGAAGGAGAAAATCTTCCTTCCCGACTGTTACAACCGAAAATGGTACCCTTATCTACACGAGGAAAGGAAAGGATCTTTTCAAAAGGCAGGCATTCCGCCTCGCCGCCTAAGGAAGGCGACAAAAAGCCTATGGCTATAAAAGGCCATAGATACTTATTTCATGGGCATGCTTTCTAACATACTCAAACATGTATAAGATTTCTAATTCTCAAGTGTCTAATTACTCTACCCTCTCTTCTGCTACTAGTTCCCAACGAACTCAGTAAATAAAAAGGCCACTCTCAATTAGCACTTTACGACTAAAGCCAATCTTAACGAGTGCACCTTCGATCCTCGCTCTTAAATCCCTCACCTTGCATTCATCTAAACATATTCTATTTTTACATTCTTTTTTTAGGAATGTCGATTATTGATTTGAGTATTGGAGGATAAATCGGGGGGTAAATCCTATCATTTTTCTCTGATTTTTCTTCATTTGTTGTAGTGTGCAAGATTCAAGGCGCACAAGACGGTGACAGGATTCAAAGAGCAATTGAATCCGGATCCGTCCAAAGTTCGGATCCAAGACACATCATTTTGTATACTTGACATCTAAATCATTGAGGATATTTCTCAACCATGTTAGCTCAAAAGTATGTGAAAATCATTGACATATACTCAGCTTTTGCAAAACGTCTGGGCATTGTATGTTGTTTCATTGGCTTCAATGAAATAAGAGGCTCTCCATGAAATATGCAAAATCATGTCATTGATTTTCTTCAGTCTGAACACATGACCCAATAGCATTACAAAAAGCCTTTAAATGCAACTATGAACTAAATGGAAAGAAAAGTCCATGGTCGGGTGTAGACTTCAAATACTTAATATATAATATACTGCATCAAGATGGAGTCGTTTTGGAAAATCAAGAAATTGACTGAGGACTTATCCATATGTGACAAATCGTGTTGTGATATTGTAAGATACAATAGTCTTCTTACTTATTTTCTATAGATTGTCTGATCATGGACTAACGTAGTTGGCATATAATAAATTTACGTGAAATAATAAAAAAAATAATACTGCAAACCACTGTCTTGAAACTTATTTTAAGCCATTAAAGACTTTTGTAGTTGGCATACTAGACTATAAATTTTCTCTAAACTCAAATTTATCCTAAAATACGGGTGATGTTTGAATATTACCTCACGCATCGGTCAAACATTAACTCTTAACCTTATGAAACGACATCACTTTTTTATAAAATTTAAGATCTACGGGTTACAACATATCCAAAATACATCCATCAACATGCACTCATAAAAACATGCAACTAAGCTTGTAAATCTACCAAATCGCTCCAAGCTTGCACCTAGCATTCAAACATGGCCTCGCAGGCACAGTTAAATATTTCATATATCAACCGTTTTAAGAATATCAAGCAATAAATTAACAATATTAAAATATCTTAATTTTAAAATTCTCATTATTTCTATCCATGTTAATTATATAAAACGTAAAAACATGAAATAAGTAGAATTCATGTAATAAATATGCGGATTTGGCCATCAATACGTTTGAATATTATTCAAATGCTAGCCAAATCACAGTGCAGCATTTGAACGTTGGTTCAAACGTTAGTCAAATGCCGCCCAAAAATCGATGAAATTGAATTCAAATGGTTACGAAATTCATCACACCTCCTCTGTATTTTATTTATTATCAATTCAACTTGTTAAAATATATTAACAACAGTGGAAGAATGAATCTTTGATTTAATAAGGAGAGTAAGGAGTGTCCAATGAGAAGAGGCTATTTCTACTTATGTCACGATGTTTGAAAGTCATAATTTTCCACCATAGACGTCCACCAACTGCACCTCCACATAAGAATCTCTAAAATAACACCTTTAAATTCGGCACCATTGGATGAGGAGGTTAGAATTATGAGGGGCTCTCTCTCTCTCTCTCTCTCGTCTGCCGCACAGTGAAGGTTTTCTAAGATAAGGAGGGGATGAGCTAGGGATGATTATAAGGAGGAGGGGATTAAAGTTTAGGGGGGGCGTAGCTAAGGGGTTAATTCATCCACCAATTTTTCTTTCTCTTTTAATTAATTACATTGGATTAGGATTACAAGAGAATAAGAGAAGCGGCTGAATTAAAAGAGGGGATGGGGGATGCTCTCTAGGGTTTCCTAGGTTTATTTTAGGCTTTTCAAGGAAGATTTATGATTTAAGTGGAGTTTCATAAATTTTAGTGGCTTAATGAATTCGTTTCAATTATAGTTACACATACAGATAATTTAATTCCATAACAAATCTTAACTAATAAAATAAAATCTTTAAAATATCTTTATAGTTTATTGAGTAAATTATCACAATATCCTTCTAAAAGTTTTTATAAATCAAACTTATTTAGGATCGTCATATAATTATCTATTCTTACCTACAAATTTTAGCTTCACCAGATTTCATCTTCATCATTAGTTCTAAAATTAAAGATCTTAATTAGTCAAAAGTCCAATTAATTCAAATTCAAAACATCTAAATGTTATAATAATAATAATCTAAGAATGAATTTTATCTCTTAATATAACAATTAATTTAAATATGTTTTGTTCATTCGTGAAACACGAGATAAGCGTAATATGAAGTGTTACTCGATTATCATAAAACAATAGTACAAGTTTAGTTATGGGGACAGCTGTAGCGGGTTGGCTCAAAAGGGTAAGTGGTCCAGAATATATAACGGCCCATTTCTCCATGGGATGGTCAACGCTCCAATTGACCGAAGAAGGCTTCCAAGCAGACCGAATGCAGCCCAAAAAACGAACACGGCCCAAACCAAAATCGACTCACACACCATTTCCGATGCGCAATGGTCATCTGCTCTAATTCTTCGTGACTCTGATAATGGCAATTTCCTCTGCAACGAAAATTCACCAAAATTACAATAAATCTAGGAAGAAAAGCCCTCAGATTAACGCATGACAAGCAATAACAGCCTCAACATTCACCGCGCACAACATCTTACCGGAAGGAGAAAATCCTCCTTCCCGACCGTTGCAACCCAAAATGGCACCCGCATCTACACGAGAAGAGAAAAGGAAAGGATCCTTTCAGAAGGCGGGCATTCCGCCTCGCCGCTTAAGGAAGACGACAAAGGCCCACAGCTATAAAAGGCCATAAAGACTCACTCCATGCGTACGCTCTCGAGCATACTCAAACCTGCATAAGCTTTCCAACTCTCAACTGTCCAATCACTCTACCTTTTCTTCCGCTACTAGTTCCCAACAAATTCAGTAAAAAAAAATATCGCTCTCAACGAGTATACTACGACTAAAGTTACTCTCAATGAGTGCACCTCCGATCTTCACTATTAAATCCCTCAACGAGTACTCTATTTTTACTTTCTTTTTTCCTAAGAAGGCCAATTATTAATTTGCGCGTCGGAGGATAAATCGATAAACGAATCCTGTTATTTTTCTCTGATTTTTCGTCGTCTGTTGTGGCATGCAAGATCTTAGGCACACAAGATGGTGACAAGATCCGAAAAGCAATTGAGCCTGAATCCGTTCAAAGTTCGAATTTAGGATGCATCATTTTGTATAGTTAACATCTAAATCATTGAGAATATTTCCCAACTATGTTAGCTCAAAGTATGTGAAAATCATTGACCTATACTCAGCTTTTGCAAAACGTCTAGGCATTGTATGTTGCTTCACTGACTTCAATGAAATAAGAGACTCTCCAGGAAAAATGCAAAATCATGTCATTGATTTTCTTAAGTCTGAACACATGACCCGATTAGCATCACAAAAAGCCTTTAAATGTAACTATGAACTAAATGGAAAGAAAAGTCCATGGCTGGGTATAGACTTCAAATACTTAATACATAAAATACTGCAAGATGGAGTCGTTTTGGAAAATCAAGAAATTGGCTAAGGACTTATGCCATATGTGACAAAACAAGCTGTGATATTCTAAGATGAAGTAGTCTTCTTACTAATTTTCTATAAATTGTCCTATCATTAATTGAATCACCATTATATCTGTTTAATTTCAAATTATCATTTGATTTGGTGTAGGTCAACACAAGTATATGTAACATCTTGTAACACATCTAAAGCATAATTATTTTTGAAACTTACATATCCCTCAAGGTTCTAGCTATTTCAAGCTGAGGAAGTGTTTCAACACTCCTAAATCTTGGAGTTTGAACTATTTGTTGAGGGTCTACTTGCTCTTTTATATATGATGTATTGTTTCCTACAATAATAATATCATCTACATATACAAACAATATAATACATAAGCGGCTGATTTTCTTAAGGAATACAGAGCAGTCTACCTTTGATTGTACAAATCCACGTGAAACAATAAAAAAAGATAATACTGTAAATTGCTATCTTAAAACTTATTTTAAATCATATAAAGACTTGTGTAGTTGGCATACCAAACTCATACCTTTCTTCCCATGGTGCTTATAAATGGGAGGCATGTTTATATAGACTTCTTAATATAAATCACCATAAAGCAAAGCATTGCTGACGTATCATTGATAAAGATGCCAATTCTAAATGGCAACAACTACTATGAAGGTCTTAATTGTGCTAATTTGGCCACAGATGAGAAAATGTTTTGATATTTAAAGCTGGATTATTGAGTGAAACTCATAACAAATGTTCTCCCTTCTTTTCTCTCTTTGGTGCCATTAACTTTATATTTGATGTTGTTTACCATTTATAGTAACCAAAATTAAATTATTAAATGATTTGAACAAAAAAACCTTTTCAAAAAAGTTTAAATGAAGTTGATTTTATTTTTGATCGTAAATATTTATGGGATTAATTATATACCTAAAAAGAATTAAAAAATTACAAGTACAATTAATATACTTTTAATTTTTCTTTACAGTATAGATCTTTTTTTTGGATAAGTCTTTACCGCTATTGTTGGCTGTAAAGAAAATTAAGATTGGCTTTACATTTTAGATGATTTTATAAGATTGGCTTTACATTTTAGATGATTTTATAAGATTGCCTTTTTTTTATATATATTTATAATATGAACTTAAAATATGAGCTTGACTTTGCTTTTTAAAAAGTAAAACAAATGAAAATATCAAGTTAGAAAAGAAAACAAATGATTAAAAGAAAAACTAAAAGAGGGAAAACAAGTTTTTTAAGGAAAACGAAATTTATAACAACAATATTAATATTCGTATATTCGTAAATTATACGTCTATATTGAAACTGTCAGTTTGAATTAAAAGCAAAGAAAATTATTTTTTCACGTATCATCCACCAATTCCTTGTGCTCTGCAACTCAAGCGCTTTATCTTGTTAGAAAATTGTCTCATATAATAAGGTGTATCAATTATTAATTTTGATTAAATAATACAATTATATATAATTAACTTAAATGTATTAATTATTTATAATTAATCAAAGATAAATTCTATAAAAAAATATACATATTTAAAACACATTATTTGATGAAAACGATGGACATTTTAACAATTTAGAAAATACTTCCCTCTCACTCTATAAAAGGCTATTTATATCCATCTTTTTGAAATATATCAAAATTGTAAAAAAAAAAAAACTCTCCAGTTTTAAAGGGAGATAAGAGAGAGAAATTATATTTCTATTATGTGAGATAAGGACAGTTTTGATATATTTTAATTTTACAGATGATTTATGACATAGTCAAAATTTAACTTTTATGAATATATATATATATATATATTTATTTTTACGGATACTTGATTGGTAACAAATTATAATAATAAAAATTTTGAGAGTTAAAAGTAAAATCTTATTAAAAAATTTTTTATATATGGTATCCACGCATATGGTTAAATTATCATGTTTCTTCCTATTAAGTTATTATGGTTATTAATTATATTATTTCTTCCTTAATATTATTTTCTTTGTTACTTTTAAAAAGATGTCAGAACGATTTATATTTTTGATAGATTATTTGTTGGGGTCACTCCCGAGTGACAGTAGTCCGCGGACTCCATTGGAAGAATGGACGAGAACTTTGTTTGAAGTGTCATGTCCGAGAGGACGTGGACGAGGACTCCTAAAGTGTAGACGTTGACTCTATCTTCGTAGGACTGCTGTAGCCGCACTTGCAGGTGGGTTGGTAGCCCACTCTGATTGGATGTTGTGACGGCTACAGTTTTCCAGACGCTAGGCCTGCCATTATGACACGTGAAGCATGCGTCTGTCATGGCAGGCCTAGGCAGCATGGCCCTGCCACCCTAATGCCTGTAGGGCGGCCGGCTGTTCACTAGGTATATATATGTGGTTTGTGTCCCTTCACATATATATAAGGGCATAAGAGGGTGATTCACTGTGTATGAATTGGTGTGCAGTAGAACTGAACCTTGAGAGAGTTGAGGCGCAAGCCTTTGTTGTAAAGATAGAGTGAGAAACACTTTAGTGAGAGAAGTTGTACACTTGAGATTGTTTTTCTTTCGTTTGAACTTGTGTAGCTAACACTTGTCAACAATCCTTTATAGTGTATTCTTTCGTGGTTTTTCCCTTGTCGAAAGAATGGCTTTTCACGTTAAATTTATGTGTTCTCTTTCGCTCTCTATCTTTACTTTTTGTGTCCGTCCGAGAGCTCTGCTCTGTGTGCTGTCCAAGCATTCTGTCCGCTCGGTCACCGTTATCTTCCGCATTTTTGCGCCTACATTATTCACATTTTATTTGTTTATGCAACAATCGTTCAAGAAACACGAGATATGTTGAAATCATGATTCTCTTGAAACAATCAAAATCATATTCATAATTTATGAATGCAACAAATTTTTACTGATGATTTCTTTTAAATAAAATTAGAGAAAAAAAATCCATAAAATTCATTAATCTTGAAAACTCAAGACAATGTTAGAAATCACTCCCATGAAAAAATTTTAGTCAACATCGTTGACCTCAATATGATCGCCACCTTCAAGTTGCTTTGATTGAGATGCATGCTTCTTCGGAACTGTGCACCAACCATAGAGTAAGGCATGGTGATCCAGCTGCTGCTAAGTCTTATGTATATTCTTATATATATATATGTGTGTGTGTGTATGTGTGTATGTAAGATATATATAGGTAGAAGAGTGGCGGAAAAAAAAAAGCAGAGTGTGAGTGTGTGAGAGTAAAAAAGAAAACAGATGAGAGAAAGAATGCCCAACTGTGTGTGTATTTTCGCCTCCTATTTTGTAATCTCTATCTCATATATAGTGTAACTTTACGGACTGAAAATCCCGTGATTTTTTCTTTGATTTAGAAGGATTTTTCACGTAAATATCAGTTGTCAATATTCTTGCTTTCATTCCTTCTCTTCATTTCTTTGTGTCTGTGTTGGTAGGCCGCCCTATTTTCGGCCAACAGGAAATAGGATGAAATTTTTATCCCAAATGAGGGACTTGAAGAATGAGTCTTTTTCATTTTTTGGTAAGTAAGATTGAGTCATATTTACTTTAACTTATAATTTAAAAAATCTGTGCCCTGAATCTGCGGCAATCGCACACCCACTTGGGCAAACTCATGGCTGCTACTGATGGGTTATGTACGCCATGTTTAACCGTTAACAAAGTTTGAAAATCCGCGAAGAGACGCAGCTGATGGGAGTAAGGAACCGCTGACCATGTTATTATCTTCCGTAAGCGCAACCACTTGCGCCAACTGAAAGTTGGGGGCTTTTTTATTTATATTTGAATAATTATATTTATAGACGGTGAAAAACGAGAAGGTCGCACGTTTGTTGGGAATCAGAACAGCAATATTTGGGTTTTCCCAGCTTTTTTTTTTTTCTGGTCTAACCGGGCACCTTATTATATTTAAAGTATTCTGCATTAAATTAAAAAAATGAGCCATAGCACAGAACGAACTGCTGACCAAGCAACCCCCCCTGTTTAACTGCTAGTCCCATCTATGAACAATATGACTTGTTTTGCTGTTTTTTTTTTACTTTTTTTTAAAAAAATTATTTAAAGTTTAATAAATCTGAATATCATAATTGATAATAATTTTATATGATTTTGATGTGTCACTGGGTTCGAATTTTTGTATGGATTAGAGAGCTTTCGGATTCCTTGATTCGAGTGGATTACGAACGGGTCCGGTCTCCGCATATCTTCAACCTAGGCTTACGTATTACAAATTACAAATAATAGATCAAATAAATGTGGGATGTCCTCCCACTGTAAATATTTTGACACTCAATTCAGAAATTTTTCCTATGCGACAAAAAGATATAGGCGTGGAAGTAAACGTGATGATGAATGCACGTATATAAGTATGCAGGGTGTGCATGTGGTGTTTGGAGGAGGTTTGTGCTCCCATTTTTACAATGCTAAAAGTGGCTCACTATTGTCTCCATACTGAGGCAATGGTTTAAGGGAAGAGAGTTGGCTCTTTCTCCTCGTTTTGTTAAGTGCAAAATGTTAGGATTGATTTTAGATCTCTAGGTTAGGTTCTTTCTGGAACATGAACGGGGGATTGAGAGATTGGGATCCTCCTCTTTGTTGAGGGAGAAGACATTTTTAGGCTCTGTGCAGGAGGCTTTCACAAGAATCTCCGACATGTGGCTTGTCGGGATTTGCTTGTCGTTGAACGCTGGTAATGGCTAGCAGTGTCAGTTGTTGCCTTATGGTGGCATGGGGACATCATTGGGCATGACCGACACTAGCTTGTTTAACTTTGCTTAGATTGGTTGAGCGATTGCCGGGACGGCATGCGTTACGACTTGTTAGCGTTGACCTCATTTCCATTGGTTGTCATTCCCTGAGCCGGCGCCTTCTGCGCTATCAGTTTGCAGCCGCTTCGGTAGAAGCGTAGGCAAAGCTGATTGGATGTGCGTCAGGGGCACCTAATAGGCTTTGCCCTGATTTTCCTGGGTTGTCGTTGCCTAGTTCGATTCTGCTGCTGGTTGGGCCTGTCTGCTATTGGTTGGGCTTCGATGATTCTGACCTAGATTCGTGTTAGACCCATCACTAGCCCCCATGCTTGGGGGCAGCCCCTTACCGAGGCCTGACATGTCAGAAGGTGGGTCATGCTGCTAGCTTACGTGTGCCTTCTCGAGATGCGCCATCTTCAATTCTCAGGGACGTTGCTCCTTCCCCATGCGAATATGCAGCCATTCAGAGGTGCCACAGTGATATGGTGCCCTGTTTGGAAAGATCTGTGGCCGGGGAATCGGCCGCGCATTAATAGCTTGCCTATTTCTTGATTGATGGTCGTCGAGTGGCACGCCTCTTTGGTTGTTCGTCGGGCTTTCTACGCGGCTATAAATTAGGGGGGTTCCCGCATGTTGGGGACCCAAACTCATTCCTTCACCGGTGGAATAATGCGGGGTCCTCAGCAAGTTTTATGCCATGTGGAGTTCCGCACGGGAGTCGGATGGGTCCACAAGAGACTTGTAACCGTTTTTAAAGCCCATCGTCATGCTGCTTGTGACGGAACGGGTATTTATTATATATATATATATATATTGATTCCGTCATTCATAACATAGGATCACAGATGCCATCTAGGACGCATATACTTTTAGCCATAAGAACATAGCGGAAGTTACTCTAACATCTTGCGGAAACATTCATATTTATTCCCAAGTATTCATTTCCGAATACAATCAAAACGCCTAGCTATGAGAGTTCATGAATCATAAACAAGTCATTACAATAATATTCTCCAAAATAAGTTTTCGAGTCTTTAATAATTCTTTAGACAAGCTCTAATTACTCCAACTCGTCAGGTACCAGCTCTAAAGTCACATCTGAGGGGGGGAAAATATAAAATAGTGAGCCGAAACCCAACAAGGTACATGCAGATATATAATAAAACATGTATGCGGAATATATCTCAGCAAAACAGATACTATTGCACATAAAGTTACAAATGCTATAAGAAAGTGATTTATAACGGGAACAGGATGCAGACATATATAAAACTATCAGAAAACAGAAACAGTCTTTGGAAATCAGAACCAATGTATTTATGTTCAGAAAGTAGAAGTCAATCTTACTTCCATATTATACAAAAAACTTATCTTTTGTCAGTAAAAGACCCTACTAGTAGATCCTACTGGCGAAGGGGGTGAATAATCGAGGATAGATTGTATACATCTCCCCACAATCAATGACAATAAATAGAACAAAACGGATGATCCCACCTCAAGAGATCCTTCCCCAATCCAAGGGGGTGCCGACCAAAACAGAACAGAATCTACCATCCATATTTTAACCCCTCGAGGAGAAGCGGACCATAAATAACTCCATGGATAGAGTTATTATCGATTACCACCGTAACGTTCTAAGGCATGCCGGAGAACCTAACCTGACTTCATATCAGTTTTGGGTCCAAAATAACAGAAACAGAAACACTTCCTTGTTATTGCTTATTGAAAACCATTTCAGTAAAGCCGGAGTTCATTGTTGGTACAAAGTTGAGGTCATTTTCAATACAAGCCGGAGTTCACTTTCAATACAATGCCGGAGTTCATTTCCAATACAGAGCCAGAGTTTATTTTCTTAAAATGCCGGAGTTTATTTTCTCAAAATGCTGGAGTGCTCAGAATCCAGAGTACTTTTTCAAAAGACGGAGTGCTCAAAAAGTGAAGTATTCAAAAGTCGGAGTGCTCAAGAGTCGACTGCTTTTTCAAAAGACGGAGTGCTCAAAAAGCCGAAATGTTTAGATGCCGGAGCACTCAAAAGCCGGAGTGCTCTTTCAAAAGACGGAGTGCTCAAAAAGTTGGAGTGTTTAGAAGTCGGATTGCTCAGAAGCCGGAGTGCTTTTTTAAAAGACGGAGTGCTCAAAAAGCTGAGTATTCAAAAGCCGGAGTGCTCAGGAGCCGGACTGCTTTTTCAAAAGATGGAGTGCTCAAAAAACCGGAATGTTCAGAAGCCGGAGCGCTTAGAAGCCGGTGTGCTTTTTCAAAAGACGGAGTGCTCAAAAAGTTGGAGTATTCAAAAACCAGAGTGCTTAGGAGCAGGACTGCTTTTTCAAAAGATGGAGTGCTCAAAAAGTCGGAATGTTAAGAAGTCGGAGCGCTCAGAAGCCGGAGTGCTTTTTCAAAAGACGGAGTGCTCAAAAAGCCGGAGTGTTCAGAAGCCGGAGTGCTCAGAAGCCGGAGTGCCTTTTTCAAAAACTGGAGTTCTTTTTAAAAGGCGGAGTTCTTTTTAACAAAAGTAGGAGTGCAAAAGTCGGACTTCTTTTTCAAAAACCGGAGTTTTTTTTAAAAGGCGGAGTTTTTTTTAACAAAAGCAGGAGTGCAAAAGCCGAACTTCTTTTTCAAAAGGCGGAGTTCTTTTTAAAAGGCGGTGTTCTTTTCACATTAAGGCCGGAATACTTTTAAAAGTTGAAGTTCATAAATCCGGCGTACTTTTTTTTTGAAGGACATAGTGCTTTTTCATTATGGGAAAACCGAACTGATTCTTTATCAAGAAAAAATCGAACTTAATCTTCATTAATGGAAAACTGAACTTCTTTTAAGCATATGGCTAATAGAAATTCTTCTTTAATAAATGATCAGGACAAACATCGTACATATAGCATATACTTATCCAGAATCAGATATACTTGCAATGAAACATGCATATACTTGCATTAAATCATGATCTTAAAAGCAGGGGAAGGTGTACACTTGTAATATTCTTAAAACATGACTTAAAAATCAGCGTCCGAGGTACATTTGCCTGACTATATTCGCCCACCCTTATAGACTGGAAGCTCTCTCCTTCTATACTCCTCACTGTTATTCTTGTAGAGTGCTCATGCCAGCCTCCTTGATCGAAGTTGGGTATATATAGAGGAGGGGTTGGGTAAGGTAAGTGGGGTAAGTCATCCACTTCGGTGCCTCTTTTCAGAGGATAGGTGGGAGCAAGTGGGTTAGGCTACTTACTATGGTACTTTTTCTCAGAGTGTAATGTGGTAGTTTTTACCTATCCCATTTGGTGGAGGCCAAGTTGGATTCTAACTAAATAATAAAGTTTGCCTTTTTTTTTAGTTGCCATTAATTTATTCTGGTCAACTTTCCTACTTAAAATCGGTCAACGTAATATCCTCAATCTAGTCAACTCCTTTAAATCCAGTCAACATCTCCAATTCCGGTCAACTTTTTCTTATTATTCACTCCGTCCATCACTTTTTCATAAACTTGGGATTTCTTCTCCACAATTCTACGCCGGCCTCACCAACACACAAAGCTACTCCAGATTTCAAGGCCACTTCGGCCTCTCTTCACACAAGTCACTCCGGTTTTCAATTTCAGGAGACAAATTCTGATTTCAAAATATGCTCTAAAGCTGGTTTATATTTTCCGAATAACTTTCAATTTTCCTCGATCCTTTGATTATTTTGATTCGATGACTGGGATTTGCTATGTTTTAGAATTTGGGTCGTCACACTCCTCTTGTGAATGTATCCTCATTGTAACGGGGGTGACTTGACCACTTTGCAATCATCATGTGCCTTCTCTCTACTTGGCCAGGGTGTTCAGCTGCTAGAGGAGTGTCGCGAGGTTAGTACTATGATTTGTGGACTCCGTTCCCTCGATAGCATGCTACCTTTGGCTCTTTTTTCGGCTAGTTGTCCTCCTGGCTTTTGAGGACTTTGAGGACAACTAGCGAGGTGGAGGCATATTTTGGGGTCCAATCAGGCTGCACATTTGGCACGTCGTGGTTTCGGTGGTTGAACCTAAACGAAGGCCTTTCCAATGCTGTGGGGGAGCCTGTCTCGCCGGCAGTGAGGGATTGGAATCCAATTCACCCTGTCAGAGGGAAATCTGTGACATCATCGATATTTTTAAATTTAATATAAAGTTGATGATAAATATTGGATTAAAAAAATAATAAAATAAAATAAGGGAGTTAGAATAATAATAATAATAAAATAATTGAATATAATAATAACAATAATAATAATAATAATAATAATAATAATAATAGAAAATTTGGAAAGTAGGGGAGCAAAACAACAAAGAAGGAGAGGAAAGGGGGAAAACGGTCGGCCAAAATTGCAGCAACGACCCTTCCCTCTTCTGCTGATCGGTTGGAATCACCATTTTTCCTTCTTCCCCTCATTTTGCCAGCTTCGTTTTCACCCTTTCAGGTTGCCTCATATTTTTAAAAATCACTGTTTTTCTTTTCTTGGGCTTCTTCTTCTTCGGTGATGGTTACGGGCGAAACCAGGGAGAGCAGGAGCAAGAAAGGCATAGCCAAAGGTCTTCCACTGCTGCCGCAGTCAAGGAGTATCATCGGGATTATCGAAGCCGCTGCCGTTGGTATTTCTCATTAAGTCAGGCATGTTGATTTGAGATTTCATTCGCAAGTAAAATCCCTCGTTTCTGCAAATAAAATCTTTCTATTTTCATTGTTAATGTTGAGTTCCTTGCTGTATGCGTGATTTAGTGGGAATTTGGTCATGTTTCCTATGAATCAAAAAATTGGGGGAAAAACAGAGCACCACAAAGAACCTGCAATTTTGAGGGTTTCTCATTAAATTGAGGGTCGAAATTTAGTGGGATAATATAACAAAATAGTTGTCGTTCACGTGGGAAAAGAAATGTGATTGTTCTTATTTTACAGTGGAATTGAATGAGATGCGAAAGAACAGAGCGCCATTGCTCTGTGTTGCGCGTCGGGTTGCCGGTCCGGGGAAGTGGAGAGAATGTGATTCGAAAAATCGGTTGCTAAATGGATAGTATGGGTTACATTGTGTGGGTGTAGATGTATTATATGGATATGTGTGTATACCCATACGTATAAGGTATGGGTATGAAGAAGATATGCGTGGGCGTGTGTGTTTCTGTTGTGTGTGGTGGCAGTGGGTGTGTATGAGAGAAGTGCAGGGATGCTGAAGGTGTGTGTGCACGTGAGAGAGAGGTTGGCGGCGGATGTGGAGTATGTGGATGAGGGAGGTGCCGTGGGTGAGTGTGTATATATATATATATATATATATATATATGTATATTATAGGTGTAAATATAAATAAATTTGGATAGGTAGTATGAGGAAATCTGATGTTGGGTATGTGTACGTGGATGAGGATTATGCAAATGTGTTTATGTGTGTTGAGGTGTGTGTATGTATAAATATAAATAAATAAATAAATAAATAAATAAATAAATAAATAATATATATATATATATGTTGAAATTGTTAATTAATTGAGGAGAAGGTTATAGGTAATTATTATTTTGATGGGATTGTTATGGAATTAATTGGGATAATGAAATAAGATGAGAATTGTGAGTTAGTTTGCTAACAACAAAATTGATGATATTTTGTGACCTTAGAGGTAATTTTGAGACCCCGAATGAGTTAGAAATGATTTAATAAAATATTAGAGTATTTGATCGAATATTTAAACTATTCTTGGTATCGTTGCTTTCTTTCCGATAATGACATTATTTGCGCCATCTTTGAATTGTGTGTGTATGGTATTTATCAGCACCGAACGATAATTCTTTTATTAAAATTATGAAGCCTTCTTTGTGTGTGCTTGGTTGCGTGAGTAGTTGAGTTATTGGCTTTCTACGGTTAAGGTTAAGAAAAGCGTATGAAAATATTAATGTATTTAATTGAATGGGAGGTTACGACACCTTAGCATGGTCTACACTTATTAGATACTGATTTTCGTATCATGGTGATAATGAGGGTAATTGTTTATTATGGAGGGATACTTATAGCCATGTGATTATCGTAGGAGATGATATTAGAGATATCATTTTGGCGAGGGGTATCACGGATGGTATGAGCATACTATGCGTACAGCTTCTGGGAGGATTGTAGATGTAGTGAGAATATCATGGATAACCTCGTTACATTTACTCAGCCATTGGGGGTATAAATATGCGATTTTTGGTTTACGGTGGTAGAATAAGGTCTAAGAAGATTCATTGTGATATTTCGTTATTGTCGATACCTCATAAGTTTGAAATTCGGTTGAATCCACAGGCTGTATTCGATAGAATCCATATGTTGGATTTTATGATATCTGAATTCAGTGAAATTCATGTTGTTCATTGTTTTCCGATTTTCAGATCGTTCACGCTGATATGTTGACCAGGAGATCCCTTTTTATATTTTGTAAGATCGAATTCTGAGGAATCTTCGTCTTTTATTGGTAAAATATTATGATCCTTGCTACATCAGAGTTGGAGTGATCCGCTTATAAATTGGTATCGCAAATGCGATGAAATACACTTTCTCTGACATATTTATCTATTGGATATTATATGATTATTTATGATTTTTGTCATACCTTATGTATTGCTGCTATCCTTTCCTGTTTGTTTTGGATTTGCTTATTACTTCTTGGGTATTTTGCTTACTTTTACTATTTTTCTTTATTTTAGAGTAGCATGTTTAGACGATTATGACTTTAGAGTTAGATAAAGAGTTGTGGCGAGAGAGATTGAGGTCCAGTTGGAGATAGTATTGAATTTATGCTCTAGAGATATTTTAATATTTTGCTTTATTTTGTTAGAATTTTTGGAACTATGTACTTTCCTAGATTTATATTTGGTATGAGGATATTTATATCATTATAGTTGTGCTTTATTAGTTGTGGACATGCTATGAGTATATACATATATATTGGTTGGAAAGTTAGAATTTCTCCTATGTGAACAGGTTTGGGTATTAATTACAGATTTAGGATAAGGTTGTTACAAAATCAGTTCTGGGGTGATGCTACCTGAATGAGGTGACTCCTCATGATGTAGTATCTCTGATTAGGATTGAGTTGGCTCGGCAGGCGCCATTCTTCTTCTACTCCTTATATTTTGCTTCATCCTCTTTTCTTCTCTTTTTTTTTTTTTTTTTGTATGTTCACGTTAGTGCAAGCCTTATACCTTGTAACAAACATTTCAATGAATATAAGCATTGACATTTGCTTTTACCTCTAGTGCCATCGAATTTTATCTTTACTACTGTTCGGTATGACTCAAGGGCCGAAGGGCCCTCTCGTCGCCATACATGCTTGATCACTCGTATATTTTGAGTGTCGAGCGGCTTGTAGCTGTCCCCACTGGCGTTCATCCCTCTAGTCTGTATTTGGACCGTTGGCGGGAAGGCTTAGCGGGAGCCGTTCGCATCTTGTCTTGGCTGAATGCTGCTGACGAAGGCCGCGTCAATCAAGTCGTGTCTGCGCATTTAATGTGCCGAGAACCATAGAATCGTCGCGTCAGCACATTTAATGCACTAAGAACCGCAGAGTCATCGTATCCGATTACCTTTCTTTGAAAGGGCACCATGCTTTAGGGCATCACCACATGGAAGGACTTCGTTGGGTGGTGGTATGCCTTGCCTTTGTTAAACGACGCCGTATCCTTGGGGGGATTTTGGCTATTTAAGCACCAAATCCCTCTTCAATTTGGGCCTTTGCTTGTTGCCGTGAGATGCAAAACTTGACTCCATAGTCATTTCCTCTTTCCTTTGGCTGTGATCACGGCAATGGTAGATGAAATTCATGACTTTGCTCCAAGGCCGTTAGTGGGATCGTCCTCCTCATCTGGATCTGGGTTCCCTACTGAGGAGTCGAGATGGGGGGAACAAGAGCTGAGAGACTATAATGAGGTGATCCTGCCATAGCGGCGGCGGAAGGTTGTTGCTTAGAGCCTTCAGTCCTCGGGCCAGCAAGGCCTTTGAGAGTGCCGCTAGGCTTTGAATTTGAAGGGGCTTCCAATTCCTCTCGGCTCTGAAGGCCTGAGGAAGTTAGTCGGCTGATTCGACGAGCTTAGTGAGCAATTGAAGAGGTTGAGAGCCGGCTGTAGGCTGCCATTGCTGACATTGAACATAGTTGAGCACGTGCGGCTTACTTCGAACAAGCCTGGTCGGAGTTCGAGGTGAGGTCGGCACAGTTGGCCGACGCCAATTTGCAAGCTCAGAGCTGGATCACGACACTCTAAGGGGAGCTTGAGCAGTGTCAAGAGTGACTCTGAGAAGAGCACGGCGTCCATGCTCAATTGGAGGCTGAACCGAGGATGAGGATTCGCCCAGAAGATCTGGTTATGATACTGGAGGGACAGTTCAAGGAAGGGATCTGACTGCGTCGGAGGATAGTTTCTCTAGCGGCACTTGGCTTCCCCATAGGCCTCCTAGACTTTCGAAATGTGGGTGCCCGGATGCCATTGAAACTGACCGAGTTCCTGTCTTCTAGTCCCATGGAGCCCAACAGGTGCAGATAGCACTATTGCATTTTTGTGGCCACTGGTCGACCACCCTTCCTATAAAGAAACTTTATTAATAAACTTTCTTTTTAATAAGGCAATTTATTTGTTGTAGCATGCTTGCATTTGAGTGTCATGTGCTGCGCTTCCGATTTGGAAGTCGAATGAGCTTCCATTGTCATCATTCCTGGCGGTTGAGATCCTTGCATTAATTACTTGGTGTGACAGTCAGGATTTGGCAGGTGGTTGTGGCTCAAGTTGAGTGACCATTTGTCAGTCGCCATAATGGGCTACCCTGGATAGATGCGTCATGCCTTGCTAGAGGAACGTGTGTCACAGCCATCATTAGGGGCAACCCTAGGGTTTTCTCACGTGATGCTGCTAGATATCCTTCTGTGTCGCCTATTTAAATGGTGCTCCTTGACGCCATTCACATTTTGCGTTCTCCTACTTCCAGCATTCCATGGCGAAAAGAAAAGTTCTCATTCTCCCACAATTCGACAGAGAGTGGGGGAGATCAAGTCGGTTCTTATGGAGAGCACCATTGTAGCCTTGAGAGTGAGTTATCATATTCCTAGAGATTTGGCCTACCTCCTTCCTGGTGAGGAGGGTAGAGCGAACTCGCCCCCGGAGGGCTTCATCACCATATATGAGCACCACCTAAAGGATGGATTTCGCTTCCCAGTTTCGTTGGACTTGTATGGGATCTTCGAGGCGTTGGGCATTCCTGTGGCATGACTTCACCCTAATTCCGTGCGCTACTTGGTGTCCTTGTGCGTTTTCATCCGCCTTTATGCTTGCGTGTTCTGTGCACCTTGGTGAAGATGATCTTTTGCTTCAACAAGTCGGAGGATTGGATTCCATGTCTCTTTGCCCAGGCTTTTGCTTTCGGGGAACAAATCCTGACTTGACGAAGAATTGGAAGAATTGCTTCTTCTTCTTGGAGGCCCCTCTAGAGTAGGATATCCCCAACGAGTGGGGTCTTGTGAGTGATTTCTTCATGCAGAGCATGAGCGAGGAGGAGGAGAAGGAAGAGAAGAAGTTGATTGATTACATCCAGGCGGCAATTGGTGCATTCTGCACTCAAGGGTATTACTTGACCCCCGAGATTTTTCCTGTGGTTAGGTGGGAGCCCGGGAGCAACAAGGCGGTGGCTGTTGAGTTGAAGAGGAAGGCCAGAGTCTTAATCATCCAGGAGCCACCAAGGGAGCCACAAGAGCAGAGTGGCTCATCATTTTCCCTAGAGTCCTCCTCTGACAAGGATATGGTGACCCTGAAAAGGCTCAAGTGGGCAAGAGGCACTTCGAGCTAGAGGGCCTTGATATTGCCAGCCACATCCGGTCAGTCCGCTGAGTCCGTCCTAACAATGCCCACTGGAACTATTGTTATGGTATAGGATCTAGGATCGCAGCCACCAGAGGGAGGTGCTGCGTGTCCACTGATTTCGGCCGTTGCTCTGGCAGAGTATGGCGTCCCCTTCGCTTGCCATCCCTTGAGTGAGGGGTCCGTGCTGAGTCCCATTTTCACGTTGCGGTGGGACCTTCCCATGGCGAGGGGCTAGTTGAGCCCATCAAAGAGGAAGTCGCGGCGGGCATCGAGGAGGTGGTGGTCGGCACCATAGAACTTGTTGAGGTAGACAACCTTGAGCTTGATGTTGCGCCTGCAGATGCCCTAGAGGTAGTCGGCACGCAAGTCATGGAGTCACCCGATCCCCTCGTTGTGGAGCCTGAGTTTGCTGTGGAGGCTAGTGCGTCCGAAGGGTTCGCCATTGAACCTCTGGTCGGCGGGGCTCCAGCAAGCAAGATAGAGGAGGCCGCTAAACGGTCAGAGCCCCTAGGTGTGCCTGCATCTGTGGTTGTGTCTGACTTTCCTAGTGCTGCATAGGAGCCTTTCATTGAAGTATGACTTCTTTGTTTGACAATTAGGGAATTTCCTTGCTGGAGGAGCAAGGAGCCCTTCATCACGGAGCCTCTCTTATGTGCAATATTTCCCTATGTTGCCAGGATCCACGGATTTTCCATTCCTTTTTATCTTTTGCAGACCTCGGTTGTGGTTTGATACATCCCTAAAGCCCTCTCTCAATGAGACAAGCTCACTCGTCGAGTTCGAGAGGAGGTTGAGCGGGCAGCGGCGTAGCATTGGAAAGATGGGTTGCAGCCCTAAAGCAGGAGGTTGAACGGCTGAATGGTGAGCTACTGGTGGCCGGGGACCTCATTTCTTACTTGCAGGATCGGAGTGCTTGTGTTGAGGCCGGTTTGCGAGTTTAGCTTTCCTCGGATGAGATGGCTCGACTTCTAGACGTGAGGTTTTGGGACGTCATATGTGACGGAACGGATCCTATTCTATTAAGGACCTTCATCAAACACATACAAAACTAATGCCCATAAGTTTAAAACATTAAATTCTTACGGAAATTGCGGCAGAGTTTCCTCTAAAAATGGACTAAAACCCATACAATCATGCATAAATCATATACATAAATGTTTTTCAAAATTTAATCCACAACACCAACATCACATGTCCATAGGATCAACAAATGCCATATTAATTATGCCTCCAATACAGTATTCCTAACTGCAATATTTGATCTAAGAGAGATGCCATCTAGGACCATAACAATCCAAACATCAAAATAATGCGGAAGCAATTAAATCCATATGTCAACCTGCGGAAACAAGAACAAAACATTCATCATGATATAGCATCATTCCACATTATTGTAATATACAAAGTTCATTTCAAAACATTAGCTATATGCATCCAAAATCCTTCAAATTACCAAATCTTCCAAGGGCTTCAAAACTCACAAGCTTCCCTTCTTTTAGCTAGTTTTGACTTCGATTCTTATCAGGCTTTTACTTATCTAGAGGGGAAAACAGAAAGCAAGGAGTGAGCTAACAGTTTAGCAAATGTACGCAAAATAACGAAAGTATATAATTTTATATAAAACATATACATACAAACAGACAAGAAACTTAAAAGGAAGGTGGGAAATCATACATGCATGCAAGTGAAGCAAAAGCATGCATACAATGCAGAATATAAGAAAATCATGATCATAAATCCTTAGTTCTTAGATTATAGTTCATAAAATTAAGTTTTTCATTTAAAACTACTATCCTCCATACTTTACATCCCGAGGCAGGATGGTTCTTTTTTTTTTCCTTTTATTTTAATCTTCATTATCCTCCATATTTTATATTCCGAGGATAGGATGCCCATTATTAGCTTAATTATTATTCTCTATACTTTACATTTTGAGTATAGGATGCTTGTTTTTTAGCTTAATTATTATCCTCCATACTTTATATCCCGAAGGTGGGATAATTTCTTATTCAGTTTAACTATTTTTCTCCATACTTTACATATCGAGGATAGGATGATTATTCTTTTGACCTAATTTCTATTATTTGGCGCCTCGATTGAGAGAAGAACCACACGTTACCCAAAGGATGAGGTCATTTTCATGTTATGCCGGAAGACTTTATATGACTATACGGCAAATCCTAGGTCCGATCTTTCTACTGATTTACTTAATTGAAGGTATCATTGTCCTTATTTCCCTAATTGTAACTCATCATGCCTCAAAGACCATTCCAGTTCATACAATTAAACCTTCGGTCAACTTCAGAGCTTATCAATAACTTAACGGTACAGTCTCAGATAAAATCTTTAAGTACAAATCGTTAGATAAGTCTCATTAAATCTCCAATAAACACTTCAATTTTAAGATTTGAGATTTTTAATCACCAAATCCCTAATTTTAGTCCCAGGGTTCCATTTGAAGTTTCAGACATAAATCAGACACAAAACATATACCAAATGGTGAAATCAAAGCCATAAACCTTGGCAATCATATACAAATACAAGCTCTATCCATATTTACTACCAATATATCACTATTTTCGAGTTAGGGTTTAAAACAAACTATCCGGACACAAATTGAACACAAAACATGAGTCATTCCATGAAATCAATGCCACAATTTGTGATACATATACATAAATATGAAATCTAGTCCAAAAGTCATGAGATTCATGCATTATTCATGTCAAATTTGAGGGAGCAAGATATTTAAAGTATAAACAACAAATTGGAGATATTTAAAAAAGGTAAAAAATGGAAAATAATGTTTGAGGTACAATTGCTTTAACCCGATCTCTTTTATTTTTTACCCGAATCGGATCGGAAGGGCCAAAATCTCACTTCTCTTCCCTTTCCCCCCCTCCTTTCTCTCCTCTTTTCTGCTCTTCGTGTGAACTGGCCTTCTCTCTCCTCCCCTTCCCTTTTTAAAACAAAATAAAAGCAGGTCGGTGGCTAAAAGTCAGACTCGCGCTCGAATGCCTAGCAAGCGTGCGACGAGCGCACAAGCACTGGAATTGGTGCCCTCCAACTCGCTTGAGCAAGCCCCTTTCCGGAGAAATCTACTTTTGGTGCTCGTTGCTGGGCTTGAGCCAGCAATGAGTTTAGCTCTGCTGTAAGATCCCGATCTCAAAACGTGATAATTATGGAATAATTATGTAGATAAAAATCATGTTTAGGCTTAAGTATGGTAAAAAATTTGATACCAAAATAAAATGAGACGAAATTGGCCAAAATAAGAAGGGCACTTGAGCAATGCTCGAGCACTATTTTATGAATAGAGCCGCTCGAGGCGAGATGAGAGCGGTGGAGGCTTACAGGGGTGGTGCTCGACGGGTGCTCAAGCGCCAACCTAGGCGCCATTTTGCGAGAGGGAGCGCTCGAGGGCCGCTCGACGGGTGCTCGAGTGCTGGCTCTCGGGCGAGTCACGTGACCTGCTTTCCTTTGATTTTATAAAGGGGTTTCGGGCTTTTGTTGAGGCACCGTGTAGCAGAACCAATGATAGAACGCGAGAGGAGAGGAAGAGGAAGGAGAGGGGAAGAAGAAAAAGAGGAGAAATCTTTCGATCTACTCCGATCAGAGTAAAGTAAACTATAGATTGAGTTAAGACAAGTGTACTTCGGACGTTATTAACCGTTTTTACAGTGTTTTAATATATCTAAATTTGTATTTTTGCTCTGAATCTATATTTCTCCATGTTTACTGTAGATAAAGTATATTTCTCATGATTAATTGGACAGATTTCTTATTTACTTGTATGTACTGCTGAATATACCTCTTATTTCACGTATGGTGAAACCCTAAGCACGGAAATGATGGGATTTGGTGGTTTTAATCCATAAATTTGACTAGTAAATGTCAATTTGTAAAAGAGTATTGCCCTTGTTATGATTTGTAACTGAAAAATTTACATGGAATTATACTGTTGAATTTTTGTGGAATTTTAAAGTATTTTGAAGGAATATTTGTGTAAATCTGACTGACTTTCTGATGTTTGATCTGTTATAAGTTGAGAAATAAGAAGAAAAGTATTTCTGATTTTGTAAATTAGGACCCATGATTGAAATACAGTTAGGTTAGGTTCTCCAACATGCTTTAGAATATTATGGTGGTAATCGAGGATAATTTTATTCATAGAATTATATGTGATCCGTTCTTCCTTAGGGCGTTAGTTTCAGAGGGTAAAATTTGGATGTTCCACCGTCCTTCGGGAGGTATTAGTATATAATTTACCAACCTTTGGGAGGTATTAGTATATAATCCCACAAGAATGGATAATCCCATGAAAAGGGATACTTGTTGCTGGCCTTGGATTGTGTGGAATGAACACAATCTATCCTCGATTATTCGTCTCCTCGACTAGTACGGTCTACTAGTATGAATCTCTTGATAATATAAAGGAAATTTCTAGAATTTATAGACTTTGATTTTCATTTTTGATTTTTGAGACTTGTTATTCTGTTTTATGATTTTTGAAGTGTGATGATATTGATTTTTGTTTTCTCATGTTCCATGTACTCCTCTGTTCCTGCATATTTTTGTGATTTTGGTTTATTTGTATGCATGTTCCGCCTAAAAGGAATTTCTAGAAATTACAAGTTTAATTCCGGTTTTGATTTCTGATGCTTGTCCTATTGGTTTGTGGCTTTCGAAGCTTGATTTTATCGACTTATGCTTTTTCAATTTTCATGCATCTTTCTACTACTGCCATGATTGAATGTTTTCATGTTAATGTTTATCTAGCACTTATATTCTGTATGAAAGCATTATGTTCTACATGTCTTGGTACCTTATTGGGTTTCAGTTCACTGTTTTATTTTTTTCCTTTCTAAATGATATAACAGAGCTAGTGCCTAACGAGAAGGAATAGTAACGTCTAGCCTAGAGACTTTGGAAGACGTTGAAGCCATTTTGAGGATCTTAAGAAGACTAGCTTGAGTGTAATTGCCTGATTTTATATATGGATTTTTGCATATGGATCTTGTATATGAAACGTATATTATGCATATGATGAAATAGGAAATTTTGCCTCCGCAGGTATATAGTTCAGTTTTCGCTATATGTTTTCTGGATTCTGTACAAGTCCTAGATGACATCTCTATTCCGAATTATTAGTATAGTGGATAGAAAATGTGAAATGTAAGCTGTAGGGAGTTATATGGCGTCTATGATCCTGTGTCTGTAATGAGAGTACTTGTTGATGGATATTATGATATTATTCTGTATATTTGTAGGTTATAAACAGGATTTATATTTCAATTTAGCCTAATTTTAAGAAAAATTCTATACATTTTCCCTTAGAATTTTAGATTGTTAATTGGGCTTTAGTTTCTATTTTTTGTAATGAAGCAAATTTCTGAGGACAAAAAAAAAAAATCGTTCCGTCACATCTGCTGCTTGCTGCACTAAGGCCAATTTCTTACTTTTCTAAATTTTAATTATCTCAAATTTAATTATACCAATTTGATTACTAGAATTACTATGTTTTGGGAACTCGGACCTCATAGCATACATCTATGTCATCGGATAGTGTTTGTTGCGGTTTCGAGCATCTCTGCGGGGATTTTCGATCCCCAAAATGGTGGAATCAAAGAAAGCACTTGCTTGATCAACTTCCCGAAGGGAGTAGGGCCTTCTAGCACTTAAGGCAGCCGGATCCTTTATGCATTTATCCTTGTATAGCTTTTGAGAGCAGCCTTGTAACCTCTAGTTTGAACGATCAATAAAGTATACCCCCTTTTTTTATCTTCGAGTGTTTCTAAGTGTTGTTGTTCCTCTTGCCGTGTTGACTAAGCTACTTTGCTATTGTCGGCGAGACTTGCTTTGGGAGCCGGTCGCATTGTGTTTGTCCCCGGTTGAGGATGTAGTCACATCTCGTAATTAGTGGGGTGCTGTGTCGAGCGAGTTGGTCGCCGCACGCCTAAGGTGGAGTCACTCAAGGGCCAGCTGGGTTTTAAGGTCACAGCAGCCGGACTCTGGGTCTTAGATCGTTGCGTGCACGACATTGTTTTCGGCGCTCGACCCTGCTCAGGGCATCGTTGCTCACGTGCGCATGGTCCTAGCCTATCGACCATCGTTAACTGAGAGTACTCTCTTTTTCGGAAGAAGATCACTGTATGCTTGCCGCTTAGGCCTTCTAAGGTTTCAATGGCCATTTCATTGGGAGCTTTCAGAGCCCCCTGGCTTGCTTGTTCGATCGCGTACGAGCTGCTTGGCATGGAGCCATGGTTTCTCAGCCGCTAAGGGCCTTTCGGCGTGGAGTCGACGCATGGAGTTCGACCGCTAGTGGGTTGCTCAGCACGAGGCCAAGGTCTCGCTGCCGCTAAGGGCCCTTTTGGTGTGGAGTTGAAGATCAGAGCTCGACAGCTAATGGGTCGCTTGATATGGGGCCAAGGTTTCGTGGCTGCTATGGGCCTTTCGGCGTAGAGCTAACATTTGGAGTTCAACCGCTAGTGGGTCGCTCGACGCGGGGCCAAGGTTTTTCTTACAGGGGACAAGCGCCCTCCTGACTTAGGGGTAGTCTAGGTTGTTTTTTATCTTTGAAATGGCAAGCATGGATGCATTCATATGAATAGTCATACAAGAAGAGGAAAACAACAATTTTATTAATGAAAACGTGATACATGTACAAGCACTCTGGACCATGTATGCAGACCTTACCCGGGCGTGTCCATGGATCATTGATAATGTTTTTTGAGACGGGTCGGCATTTCAGGTCCGAGGGACCAGTTTGCCGTCCTGGGTGCATAATTTGTACGCCCTATTTCGGAGGATCGCTGAGATAGGGAACGACCTCTCCTAGTTCGGGGAGAATTTTTCCCTATGAGTAGTTTTGCCCGTTTCCTCTACACCTCATAGGACCAAATCCCCAACCTCGAGCAGGTGAGCCTTCAGCTGCTTATTGTAGTATTGAGCCATGCGCTGCTGGTAGGCTATTGTCCTCAGGAGCACTGCGACAGGGGCTTCCGGAAGCAGGTTTAGGTGCTCTCTGAGCTGCTGGGAGTTGCTACGGGGCCGAAGTATTCGCTCCGAAGATGGGCAGCTTTGCTTTGACGGGGACGACCGCTTCAACCCCGTAATATAGACCAAAGGGCATGCCCCATGTTAGCTCTTGCGGGGTCGTTTGGTATGACCATAGTATAGATGGTAGCTCATCGGCTCAAGAGCCTTCTACGTCTTTGAGTTTAGTCTTTAGCCATGCAGCAGCGTCCTATTAGTCACTTCGACTTGACCTTAGCCTTTGGGTACGCCATGGATGCGTGGACCAGTCTGATGCATAAGCATGTGCAGTATTTGGTAAATCTCTTGCCGGTGAATTGGGTTCAGTTGTCGGGGACTATGACCTTGGGAATCCCAAATCGACAAACAATACTCTGACAGATGAATTTTGCCTATTCTACTCGGTTATGCATGCATAGTGGGTTGCTTCGACCCACTTGGTGAAGCAGTTGATACCCACGATGAGGAATTTCCTTTGTCCGGAGGCCAAGGGCATGGTTGTAAGGATATCAAGCCCCCATTGTATGAATGGCCATGGGGCTTGTAGGCTCTTCAACTCCGTGTGTGGCTGGTGGCTCATGGACCCATCGATTTGGCAGCTCTCACACCTTTTGATGAAGTCCGTGGCGTCTTGCTTCATTATGGGCCAGAATAAACCTTGTCGCATGATTTTGAATGCGAGGTTCTTCCCTTCGATGTGTGAGCCACATATGTTGAGGTGGACTTCTCTCAGTGCGTATTCGGCTTCTTTAGGTGAGAGGCATTTTAGGTCCGGGGTTGAGTATCCCTGTCTATACAATCTTACATCGATGTTCGCATACCAGCTAGTTGTCTTCTTTGTTCACTTGGCCTCCTCAGGGTCTTTCAATAGTGTTTCGTCTTTCAGGTATTTTCAGTACAGGGTTATCTAGCTGTTGCCCTCCGCTACCTGCAGCATCTTGTGCCCTGGGTCATTAATAGTAGGTGCGGCTAGGATTTTCTGCATGCTCCTGGCATACTGCTTCGGAGACCCAGTCGCTGTGTCTTTTGCTAGCTGCTCGGCTTTCCAATCCTTCGCCCTTGGGATGTGCACAATCTCAAACTTCTCAAACATCTGGGCCTGGGCCTTCACCTTCGTCAGGTATTTAGTGAGCTGAGGGCTTGATGCCTCAAAGAGTCCCTGAATCTGATTGGCCATAAGCTTCAAGTCGCTGTATATGACCAACTCCTTTGTTGAGCATTCCCTGGCCAATCTGAGCCCTGCAAGGAGGGCCTCATATTCCGCTACATTGTTGGTGGCTGGGAACCCGAGCGTTAGAGAGTATTTGGTCTTCGATCCATCACAGGTTCTGAGTATGATTCTGACCCTGCTGCCTGCCTGCGTGGATAATTCGTCGATGTGAAGGGTCCACACATGGATGCTCGCGGTGTTTGCTCCTTCGACTTAGTCTGGGGTGTCGAGAGCAGGAGTCGTTGTTTCGACCATGAAGTCTGCGAGGGCTTGGCCGGGTTGAGCTTCATCCTGCGGGTTTGAAGCACTTTGAAGGTTTCTGTTAGATCGCAGATATGGTCATCAGTGACTTTGCTTTTGATGAGTATATCATCTATGTACACCTCCACGTTCCTCTTGATCTGGGCTTCGAACATCTTATTTACTAGCTGCTGGTAGGTTACGACAACATTCTTTAGTTTGAAGGGTATGACCATGTAGTGGTAGGTCCCCTGATCGGTCATGAATGAGGTGTGCTCTTTGTCATTTAAGCTTATCCTTATTTGGTTGTAGCTTGAGTAGGTATCCATGAAGCTCAGGAGTTTGTGCCCAGATGTGGAGTCCACCAGCTGGTCGATCCGTGGAAGCGGAATGCTGCCCTTCGAGCATGTTTTGTTCACATCGGTAAAATTGATACCCATCCGCCACTTGCCGTTACTTTTTTTTACGAGGATGACATTTGATAGCCAATCCAAGTATTGGACTTCTCTTATGAACCCCGCGTCGAGGAGTTTCTTCACATCTTCCCTTATGGCTATTAGCTCTTTGATAGAGTGATTCATGCGCTTTTGCCTGACGGGTTTGTGAACAAGATCGAGGCCCAATTTGTGGACCATTACTTCGATTGGTATCATGAGCATGTCGACAGGAACCCATGCGAAGACATTGGAGTTCTGCTTGAGAAAGTCCACGAGTTGGTTTTGAAGTGGCTTTGAAAGGGAGCTACTAATGTGCACGCACTTCTCAAGTTCGTTGGGGTCCAGGGGGACTAGCTCCGTCACCTCGCTGAACTGGGCTTGTTGCAGCATTGCTTTATCGCGGAAGTCTAGATCCTCCACTGGCCGGTTAGGTGCGATCGGAGCAACCTTGGATAGGTAGCACGTTCGCCGCACCATCTGGTCGCCCAATGCCTCCCCTATCCTGTATGGAGTATGGAACTTCATCTTCAGGTGAGGGATCGACGTCACGACTCTGAAGGTGGTTAGGAACGGTTGGCCCATAATGGCATTATAGACCGACGGTAGGTTGACAACGAGAACGAAAGTATTCGCATAACTATGCGCAGGTAAGTCCCCATCATGACCTCTAATTGGATCTCTCCCTACACGGGCATTGGTTCATTGTCTAGGTCGTACAGAGGGCCCTCAGTTGCTCGCAGTCAGCTCTTTTTTCGTCCAAGTTTAAAAAATTTATCGAGATATAGAAAATTTTGAGAGCTTCAGTTATCAATGAAAACTCGTTTCAACTACTAGTCGAGTGTAACATCTGAAACAAGGGTTGTTACAACAATAGGTTTTGAATGAGGGAGGTTATATGTGTCATGTCATCGTTACTAAAACTAATGATATCAGTCCTAACCTCTACCCTCGCTTTCTTGCTATTGGACGTGGCTTCGGGCTGTTCCTGGTCGCTACTTCTGGCCAGCCTACTTGAGATCATGTTGATGACGTCGGCAGCGACACGGTTCCTCGGTGGCTCTCGAACTTCGTCGTTGGAGACCTCGGGGTGCCTGCCTCAAGCTTCACAGGAACCATGTGAGGTGGCCCAGGCGGACCAGGTCTTCAATTTCCTTCTGCAAGGTCTGGCAATCTTCCACGATATGCTCTAGAGACCAGTAAAAATGGCAATACTTCATTTGGTCTCTGGCCTCTGGGTTCTTCAGTGTTTTGGGCCACTTTAGGAACTTCTTGTCCTGGATTTGTATCAGAATATTTGAGGGAGTGTCATTCAGGTGCGTCAGGGTTAGGGGCTTGAACTCCCTTCGGACACTTGGCTGGGACTGTGGTTGCTTGCGAGGATCTCAGGAGCGGCCGCCATCTTCGTTTCTCTTCTTCCTAGTGGTTAGCTCTTCTAGCTGCCTGTTCCGTGCTCAGGATGCTTTGGTTCATTGGCCTACTCGGCCACAATGTAGGCCCGAGCGATGGCCTTAGCTTCCCGAAAGGTCTGGGGGTGCTGGTGCGCTAAGTGCTTGAAGAACTCCTTAGCTGCCAACATAGCGATGAAGGCGCTTAGCTTCATCTCATCAGAGAGTTGGGGTATTCAATGTGCTTCTACGGTGAAGTGGTTGAGGAATTATTTCAGGCTTTCCTCCAGCTTTTGGTGGAGGCTAATGAGATGCCAGGGCAGCTTCTCTTCCCTCCGGTTGGAGGCAAAATGGTATAGGAAGTAGTCAGTAAGCTCATCGAAGGATCGAATGGAGTTGGGTGGGAGGCATGAAACTAGAACCTGGCGTCCCCTTTAAATGTCAGGGGGAAGTACTGGCACATGACAGCCTTGCTTACTCCGTGGAAGGACAACAGTGTTCGGAAGTAGTCTAGGTTATCCATTGGATCTGTGCTTCCATCGTACGTGTTTGGCATTGGCATCTTGAATTTGAGGGGGAGTGGCTGCGTTCGGATATCCATGGCAACGACGACCTCCTCAAGTCGAGTGTCTATCGCTTGGCCTCCACTTTAAACATGTGCTGCCATATCTTTTCCACCATCTCATCTATTCGATGGGTGGACCCGCTTCTCTTCGCATTGATGAAGTCTCAGAGCTTGGAGTTCTCTTGGGGGTCGTGCAGGTCACGGTAGTTGCTCGCGCAGGGCGGCCGCGTACTACATGAGCCCTCTCTTCTAGTCGTGGGCCTCCTGTCGTTGTGGGAGTTGCGAGGGTTCCGCTGCTCCTGGCTTTCTTCCAGCGCATCCCTGCCGAGAGGCTTTGAGCTGTTGTTTAGGCCTAGCTAGCATTGTCAGGCCTGGTCATTCTTGCTGCTGTAGCTCTCGCCCCATGTCCCCTTCATTTAGAGGTCAAAGCCTAGGGTCCTAGAGGGGAGGGCCCCATTCACTACATGCCAGCTTGTGCGCATAGCATTTGAAGCACCAGCTTCATGTCGCACACGTCAGCTGTCAGCTTGCGCACGTCTTGCTCGAGCTGCTCGCCCGCTCAACTACCCATAGAGGGGTTGTTGCCGTGGGCTGCAGTGTTCCTTGCTAGTGCACTAGCCTGCGCTCTAGTATTGACCATCTCTTGAGTAGGAGAGTGCATGTTGTGACAAGTGGTTGGACTTTTTTAGTCTATCCCACAGACGGCGCCAATGGTGCGTCACTGGCTCCAAGTTCTCATGCGAATTAGGGAGCCTTCGGGTTCCTTGACTCGGGTTGATCACAAACGGGTTCGATCTTCATGTATCTTTAACCTGAGTCCTGCGCACCACAAATTACAAATAAGAGGTCAGAGAACGGCAGGATGTTCTCCCACCTTAAATACTCTGACGCTCAAGTCAGAAATCTTTCCCAGGGGACGGAAAGATGCAGGCGTGGAAGTAAACGTGATGGGAAATGCACGTATGCAGGGTGTGCATGTGGTGTTTGGAGGAGGCTTGTGCTCCCCTTTTTGCACTATTAAGAGTGGCTCACTATCGTCACCGTATTGGGGCGATGGTTTAAGGGAGGAGAGTTGGTTTGTTTTTCTTGTTTTCTTGAGTGCAAGGTGTTAGGATTGCTTTTAGATCTCCAGGCACCGATTAGATTCTCTTTGGAACTTGAACGGGGGGATCGAGAGATTAGGATCCTCCCCTCTGCTGAGGGAGAAGACATTTGTGGGCTCTATAAAGGAGGCTTTTGGGTACGAGAATCTCTGACAGGTGGCGTGCTAGAATTCATCGGCTGCTAAGCACTTGTAGTGACCAGCGGTGTCAGTTGTCACCTTGTGCTGGAGTAGGGAACGTCGTTGAGCGTGGTCGACACTGGCCTGTTTGACATTGCTTGGATTGGTCGAGCAACTGCTAGGACGACATGTGCTGCGACTTGCCAGTGTTGATCTCATCTCCATTATCTGGCATTCCCTGAGCCGGCACCTCCTGTACTACCAGTTTGCAGCGCTTCGGCAAAGGCGCAGGCGAAGCTGGTTGGGCAAACGTCAGTGGTGCCTAATAGGCTTTACCTTGATTTCCCTTGGTCACCGCTGCCTGGGTTGGCCCTGTTGTTGGTTTCGCCTGTCTACTATTGGTTGGGCTTCGCTGGTTCCAGCCCATATTCGTGTTGGTTCCGGCCTATATTCGTGTTGGACCTATCAGATTCAATATCTATATTCTGTGATGTTTAGAACCTAGTTCTTTTAATTTTATTATGTGCTCAAATCTTCATAGATATTTTATGACATTTTTTATAAAGTTGTTTTTTATTGAATAGTATTTAATAATATAGTTTGATAGTGGCTAAGATGGTCCCACTATATCATTTTATTAATATTAATCATCTAATAAAAAACTAGTATAATTATCTGATGGGGATGCCAGTAACGGGCTGGCAGATAAAGGAGGAAATGACCCAAATCCTCAGCACTCCATTTTTGCCTGGATGGTCAATGCTGCCGTTGACTGGATGAAAAGCTAGTGAGCCAGTAGAGGCCCAAGATCAGGACTGCCCATTTGAGCCCAGGAAGATCAATGCTTCTGTTGACCGGAACAACGATCAGTAGATCGGCTGAGGTCCAGGACGCACACTACCCAAGCTTAGATTGGTCCACAAGTCCGTCCTCAAGCCACAATGGTCATGTGCTCTAATTTTTCATATCTTCAAAGAACGTAATCTTCACTGTGATAGTCATCTCCAGAATCAATGCGCATCCCGGGAGGAAGGCATCAGAATTTATGCATAGTATGTTGGAAACCTTAACAGTTACAAAACATAGAAGGAAGGAAATCAGCTTCTTTGACCGTTATAGCTAGAAAGGCGCTCACGCCTACGCTGGAAAGGTAACAATCCCCAACAGAGTGCAAGCATGAACCCCCTCTGTGTAAGGAAGTTAGCCCAGGTCCATGGCTATAAAAGGTTATGGAAGCTTCCTTCAAAGTCATGCTTTTAGGCACACTTGAAATGCCATTTGTTGCCCACAAAACGCCCTCAAGCCTACGAAGCTCAACGAAGCTCTCCTACTCTCTCGAGCATCATATGCTCACTCTCTCTGCTACTAATTCTCAGCGAACTTAGTACTTAGAGAAACTGCTCCTCACGAGCAACTACAAAGCCACTCTTCCTACGAGTGCACTCCCACTTACGAACACTCATCGGCATTCATATTGCACCCATTGCATTCGCCTTCTTGTCTTTAGAAGGAATATTTATGACTTAAGCGTTGGAGTATTTTTGGTGGAACCAAATCTCACCGTCACCTGACCTCCTGTTTAAAGTTGTGGTGTGCAGGACCTAACGCTTAGCGAACGGAGACTAGAACCCAACAGACTACTTGACTCAAATCTGTTTAAGTTTGGATCTAGGACGCATCATTGATGCCGTTTGTGGGAAGCTAACAAAAAGCCAACCACTTTCATCTTGACAACCACTCTCATCTTCCAACTTAGTCCTATCAATCAAAATGGTGAACACTGCAGCCCAAGCTAGCATTTTCGCTAGAGATGCTACCCCCTCTGATCAGGACCATTCTGTTGGTAACCTAGTCAAAGGAGCACCCACACCATTTCTCCAAAACCTGGCGGAACATATGGGTAATATAAAAAAATGCACTAGATACTTTGCGCCCGCTAGGGCAAAAAGAAGTTGGGGTCTCCGCCGTCCTCAGCTCTTGTTTTTGCCTCCACGAGGGAGGAAAAGGAAGAAGAAACCAGCCAAGAAGGCTACGAGGTCAGACAACTCTCATGCTCCGGAGGCCTCCAACGCCAAGAGTCGTCCAAGGCTTGAGGGGTGCTTGGGCCACATGACTCCGGATGAGTGTCTAGAGTAGAGAAACCCCCGATATACTCGGGATGAGCCACAACCCCAAGCTCAGGAGGGAGCATCCCAGAACCACTGATCCGCCAACGGCAGTAGCCAGCCAACTACATGCAGCACTGCTGAAAGTGTGGAGTTGAGGACATACCTCAACTCCAAGAGATTTGGGAATGCCTCCTGAGTGGAGGCAAAAGTCGAGATGATCTGGAACCACATGTTCAAGGATGACGACGAGCATGCTACTGATCTGGAGAGATCTCCATTCACTATAGAGATCTTGAACCGCCCATTGCTTGCCAAGTTCAAAATTCTAGCACTGGATTCTTATGATGGGAGTATTGATCCCTGGATCACCTTGGATCACTTTCGCACCCATCTGAGTCTCCGCGACATTAAGGATTCGGCAATATGCTATGCTCCCCTCTCATATTGAAGGGAGATGCTCAGATCTGGCTCCATCAGCTCCTATTGAACTCAATACGGAGCTTTCGTTGACTCACTGATTTCTTTCTGACTCAATACGCTTCCAGCCGTTGGGAAGTGAAACAGTCGTATCATTTCTCCTACATCAAGTAGAGACAGGGAGAGAACCCGAGGAAATTCTTGGAGCGCTTTGCAGCTGAGACCAGAAGGATTTTCTAACTCACAGAGGAGATAAAACTTGATAGTTTCATCTCTGCCTTGACGCACGGAGACTTCTTCAAGCACCTGGCCCATAAGAACCCACAAACTTTTTGGAAAGTGGAGTTTATCACCAGGGCCTACACAGCTGTTGAAGAGGCTAACGAGGTGAATAGTCCTAAGAGGACTGACTAGGCTCACTCTTTCCTGGCCAAGAGAAAGAGGAAGAATGGTGGCGGTGACAAGTCCCGCTGGAAGCAGCACAGTATCGGAGTGCTGGACCGTAAGGAGTACAAGCCGATCAACCCGACTCCCCTCTCGGAGTGCTGGACCGTAAGGAGTACAAGCCAATCAACCCGACTCCCCTCAACGACAGACGGGCCAATGTCCTCATGCAAATCTGTGGTGAAACGTTCCTCAAATGGCCAAAACAACTTAAGAACACGGAAGGAAAAAATATAGCTTAGTACTATAATTTCCATTGATCTCCGGGACACACCACGGAGGATTACAAGATGCTCCAGTAGGAGATTGATGAGCTCATTCGGAGGGCCCATCTCACTAGGTTCATCGGAAACCCTGTGCTGAGTTTCGGCACCTCAGGCGGGGAAGGACTTGATTCGTTCTAACCATGGAACTGGGTCGTGGCTGGTGTGGTCAACATGATCACGATTCGGTGGGTCGAGACCCAAGTAGATCACAAAGAGCGGCAAGTTGAGCGGAAGAAGTAGAGAGTAGAAGAGAATGTCATTAGCTTTAGTGATAGTGATATGGATCATATAATTTTTCCACACGTTGATCCCGTTGTTGTATCTACACTCGTTTCAAACGGTACTGTGAACTACCAATTAAAACGAGTTTTCATTGGTAATGGAAGCTCCAAGGATTTACTTCATCTCGATGCCTTCTTTAAACTTGGATTTAAAAAGAATCAGCTAAAACCTGACGAAGGGCCACTGTATGGCCTAGACAATGAGCCTGTGGCCGTCCAAGGAGTGATACAATTGGAGGTTACCTTGGGCATGTACCCTAGAACGGTGAGCCATACACTCACCTTCTTGGTCGTTGACCTGCCCTCCGTGTACAATGCTATCCTAGGCCAGTCGTGCCTAGCAGCGTTCGGGGCCGTCACCTTGATACCGCATTTAAAAAGAAAATTTTCAACAACATGCGGTATCGGTGAAGTGTTGGGTGACTAAGTAACTAGGCAAACATGTTACATGTCCTAGATTGCACCAAGTAGTAGCGAACGGCCTAGAGGAGAATTGGACCATCGAGATGAAGCAATCTTACAGGAGGCGCAACCCGGCGAGGCAACCGACCAAGTCCCATCGAATCTAGAGGACCTGAAGAGGTGTATACAAATTGGGGGCTCACTCGTCGGACCCTTGCGCGATGAGCTGATAGCGTTCTTAAGACAGAATGCTGATGTCATCGTGTGGACACCTGTTGACAGGCTTGGAATTTCGGTCGGAATAATGGTCCACAAGTTGGGCTTCGATCCCAGCCGTAAGCCCATAAGGTGGAAGCGAAGGAACTACTCCATGGAGAAGCTTGTGGCCATTCGGGAAGAGGTGAAGAAGCTTCTAAACGCCGGCTTCATCAGAGAAGTCCAATACCTGGATTGGCTCTTCAACATCGTGTTGGTAACGAAAAGCAACAGGAAATGACAAATGTGTGTTGACTTCACCAACGTCAATAAAGCTTGTCCAAAAGACAGCTTCCCTTTGCCCAGGATCGACTTATTGGTGAACTCAACTTCTAAACACGAGCTGCTAAGCTTCATAGATGCGTACTTGGGCTACAACCAGATCCAGATGAGTCCAGAGGATGAGGAGCACATTTCGTTCATAACTGAACAAGGCACCTACTGCTATAGGGTCATGCCTTTCGGTCTAAAGAACGTAGGTGCTACCTATCAAAAGTTCGTGAACAAGATGTTTGAGAAGTAGATCGGCCGTAATAAGGAGGTGTACGTCGACGACATGCTCGTCAAGAGCAAGACCACCGGCGACCATATTTGCGATTTTGGCTGAGTCCTCCGAGGTACTCTGTACGTATCGGATGAAGCTAAATCCTTCAAAGTGAGTCTTTGGAGTGTCCTCAGGGATGTTCCTTGGTTTCATCATCTCTCAGCGAGGGATTCAAGCAAACCCAGATAAGATCAAGGCCCTCGCGGATAAGTCTCCACCGTGGAGCATCAAAGATGTTTAGAGGCTAACTGGACGACTGGTAGCACTGTCCTGCTTCTTGGCAAAGATGGGGGATAAGTGTCAGCCTTTCTTCAAGGCTTTGAGGGGGATTAAAGGGAACGATTTCTAGAGGATTACGGAGTGCCAGGCAGCCTTCGATGAGTTGAAGCAGTACTTGGTCTGTCCACCGTTGTTAACGTCACCCAGGGACGGAGAAGAGTTGTACCGCTACTTGGCAGTATTAGAGGTGGCTCTTAGCTCCGTCCTCATACGGCAAGACTTTGGCTCTTAGTGGCCGGTCTACTATGTGAGCAAGATGTTAATGGGTAGTGACACGCTACCCGCGTGCTGAGAAGCTGTCTTTGGCACTTGTCTTCTCAACCCGAAAGTTGAGACCATATTTTTAGGCACATCGCGTGGTTGTTCTGATCGACCAACACTAAAGGGTATCCTCCAGAAACCCAACATTTTCGGACAGCTGGTTATGTAGGCCATCGAGTTGGGAGAGTTCGTCATCGAATTCCAACCCAGGCTATCCATTAAGGGCTAGGCCCTGGCGGACTTCATCGTCAAGACTACGACCCTAATCGTCGATGAGCACCCCACTAAGGACACGGGTCACCACCCAGCAGAGTCGGAATGGGTCCTAAATGTGGACGATTCATCTACGAACTCAGGCAGTGATGAAGGAGTGGTTCTAAGGATCCCAGACGGGTTTGAGGTGAAGTACTCCGTTAAATGCGATTTTTCTGCCACCAATAACGTTGTCAAATATGAAACCCTAATTAGTCGGATTACGACTAGCCAAAGAGTGCTCAGCTAGACGGCTAACCGTCTACAGTGACTCAGCGCTAGTCATTAACGGGAGCTTCGAGGCGTGCGACCTTCTCTTAGCCAAATACCTGGCCAAGGCGAAGGATGCAATCCGGAGATTTGACATGCTAAACCTGATGCACGTCCCCAGAATTGAGAACTGGAAGGCTGACCAACTTGTTAGAATAGCAGCGACCAAAAATCCAAAACAGTACTTGAGGGATATGAGGAAATTCTTGAGCGCTCCCAGTATAGAGGAACAGAAAGCGATGCAAGTTTCCGACTCCAAAAACTGGATGACACCTTATTGGAGATATCTGGCGGATGGAGCACTACCAGAGAACGTGAATGAAGCTAAGCGGACTAAGAAGAAGGTCAGTTGGTACACCGTAGTCGACGAACGGCTCTATCGCAGAGGATACTCGACTCTATACCTTCGGTGTCTTACTCATGAGGAGGCCGACTATGCCTTGAGTGAAGTCCACCTCGGGATATGTGGGTCACACATTGGCGGCAAGAAACTAGTATTCAAAGTCATGTGCCAGGGATATTATCGGCCTACGATGAAGAAGGATGCCCTAGAGTTTGTGAAGAAGTGTGAGAATTGTTAGCCCCACGGCAATTTTCACCACTAGCCACCCGTAGAGCTAAGATCCCTACAAGCTCTTTGACCTTTCACGCAATGGGAACTCGATATTCTCGACCCATTTCCCATCGTGACTAGGTAAAGAAAGTTCATCATCGCGGGTATAGACTACTTCACCAAATGGGTTAAAGCCGCCCTGTTGGCTAAGATCACTGAGCACAATGCGTTGGAATTCATCTAGCAAAGCATAGTGAGCAGATTTGGCATTCCTGAGGTCTTCCAAGCAGTATAAGATTGAATCACCTGCAAAAACAAAGTCTCCCATAAGCTAGAACTAGGATGTTTGTTTTCTTTTCTCTTCATTAGGAGAGAGATTCTTTTTCTTTTATATCCGCTCGGAAGTATATGCTATCTAGAGATTCTCTTAGCCAATTCATATCATTTCTTGAAGAAGCATTCCACCGATTGAAGTGAAAAGGTATCACACAGGGGGGATTCGGGTGGATATGGATTAACCAAGATAGGATAGCGATTTCACACGAAAGGCAACCAAAGATGTCAGAGGACAAAATTCCTTTGGGAAAGATTTGTGCTACGATCTGGATTTGAATTTCAAAAGAGATTTCTTTCTTTGTACCAACTTATTTTCTTCAAGAATCCTTGTGAACATCGCCTTGGGCATAGCCATTCTAATTCTAGCATTGGTTATTCTGGAAAGTATTAAAAGATCAGAGTGCTTCACTGGAAAAGACCTTTTCTACTGCAGAGGAGATCCCACATCTGAATCTGAAAGGCCCCAATTCTCAGGGAAGTACTTCACCAAGTATTGCACCAGTCTTGGTATTAGATTGGTTCACACTTCAGTGGCATCCCCCGGAGAAAACGAATAGGTTGAAGTCACCAACCATATGCTACTCCACGGTCTGAAGACCAAGTTGGAGGACGTAAGGGGCTCCTAGGATGATGAGCTACCCTCCGTCCTATGGTCATACCAGATGACTCCAAAGGAAATAACTCACGAGACACCCTTCAGCCTCTACTATGGGACTGAAGTAGCAATTTCTATTGAGATCGAGCTCCTAAGCCTCAGGGTCGAAGTATTTGATCTACTCAGCAACTCCCAAAAGATCATGGAACACTTAGATCTACTGGAGGAAGCCCGTGATGCAGCCAGAATGCGGATAGCTTCCTATCAGCAACGAGTCACCCGTTATTACAACAAGAAAGTGAAAACGCGGTAATTTGAAGTTGGAGATCTGGTCTTGCGAAGTATAGAGGCTACAAGTAAGACCACCAACGAGAACAAGCTTTCCCCGAATTGGGAAGGCTCGTTTCTAGTCTCAGCAGTTATGCGGAATGGATTGTACACACTCCAAACCCAGAACGGCAAGTTGGTCCCATGGACGTGGAACGCTATTCATCTAAAATGTTACTTCCAGTGAAGACCCAGGTAGGTCATTCGTATGACATGAGCATGCTTGTAACATATATTGTCATTAATAAAAGGAAATTCTTTTGAAATTGCATTGTGCCCTGTATCTCTTTTCTTTCTTTTTCTTTTCCAGGTGAATGCTTACTTATAGGTTATATGAAATGAACAACCTAGACTACCCCTAACTCGGGCAGTTTTCACCCATTTACAATTAAACCCTGATCATCCAAGTGGCCCGTAAGCAGTCAAATTAAACTCTAGTCATCCAGACGGCCCGTAAGCAGTCGAATTAAACCCTGGTTATCCAGGCGGCCTGTAAGAGGTTGAATTAAACCCTGATCATCCAATCAACCTATAAGCGGTCAAATTAAACCTTGATTATCCAAGTGGCTCATTCGTGGTCTAATTCCAAACCTTAGGGGGCTTGAACGGCACACGTGACGACCTCCTCCAACAGGAGTTAGCGTTGTCAATCTACGATGGTGAACACTTTAGGAGCAAAGTGCTCCATCCGAAAGCTGGCTTCCCATAGTCTATGGGCAGAGATTCACGCTCGAGTATAAAACCAGTTCGGTGCGACATTATGATTCACCCTGGCATCTCCTAAAGGACTTAGGTCCACTTCGAGAGAACAACATTTGTCTCCAACGTTGCGAGACGGACGACCAACTTGTACAAGGTTGGTGTCGGCTAATGCAAAGAACAAGTAACTAAAGGGATAGCTAATGAAAGAAACATCATGGATTGCATTATGTTAGTAAAATGATTGTTTTATTAATAACAAAGTTGTATTTACAATTACATCCAAAAATAAAAAGTGAGGGATACAAAATCTCTACTAAGGAGCAATGCTCCTAAAAGGCGGTGGGAGAGGCCCCTATTCACTCTGGGACTAGTCCACAAGGCTCTCATGTTGCCTGGCGGTACGACTCACTATGTCGAGGACACCAATGGAAAAATTGGGGTCCACCAGCTGGGCAATGCGACGACTAATGTTGATGCCTTCCCATAACTGTGCCCACAATGCCTAAGAAACCTCATGTGGACGTATGCAAGTAGATAGCTCATTCTCTAATGAAGCTATCTTTCCCAGTAGTTCATCAGTATGCCCCACCACCTGGGCAGCCTCCTCTTCTAGTCTCATTGTTTTTGCTTTCAGTTTACACAACTCCGACTGGAGAGCGGACTTCTCCTCCCGTATTGGGCACTTAGTAGGTCCATCTCCTTCGTGAACAAGGTAATCTCTTCTTCTCGGCCCAAGACCACCAAGTCCCATTGTCGCAATCCCTTGCTCACCGCGTCTAGAATCTTTTTCTCCTGCTAGAAATTAAAGAAGTTAAGCAACAACAGCAGAGGAAGAAGAGAAGGGAAGCTTTGAAAAGTTACCAGCCAGACTTTTTGTTGCCTTCTTACTGGTTTGCTCCACGACCTTGGCCGTGATGGTGGAGGACTAGGAGCGGTAGCCTTCTTAGCATGCTTCGCTGAAGCCTCAGCAGCGATTTCCTCTGCCAACTCAGCACTGATGTCAACCGCCTCAAAAAGCTCTCCGACGGTTGACTCATTAGGCACAGAAGACGGGTCAATGGCTGGCTCCTCTAGCTCAGCTGGTAGCACCATTCCGGTGGCTCTGGGCAGCTACTCCATCAGCACGGCTTGCGCTGCCAAGTCCTTCGATTGTGGTAACGCAACGACAATGCCACTTGCAGTAGTGTACAACATAGCCTCGTACTCCTCCATAATAGCCTCTACTCCGGAGTGCTCTCGGACTCCAGCGAGTCATCCGGTCGTTATGTAGTTCGGCTCTGTGGAAGATGATGAAGAAGGCTCTATCGTCACGACCCTCTAGGAGTATCACTGGTGGGAATTGCACTGGCCGCATCAATGGTGATAGTGCCAGCTTTCCTCTTGCACTGTGAGGCTGCTGACGGTGGTGGTTTAACCTTCTGGACCGAAGGAGGTCCCCAATGAGATTTCTTGGTTTCCTCCCTTGAGACCAGGTGATCTCTCCTAAACTTAGAGAGATAGTCCCTCACTAGCCGCAACAGTGGCTCCACAGCAGCCACTTCCACTTTCTTCGGCGTCCCGATGAGAGCACTGGAAACTTTGCCCCAATCCCAGGACAAGGGCCATGTGTTGTCAACGTGCACAAAGAAGAAGCGAATCCTTCCAGTTCTTTAAGGAATCGTATATGGCATTGCTGATGTCAAGATCTTTGGGGGACAAGGAGATCCAATCCTCACTCTTGGTGAATCAAAACATCAACCTAACCGCCTCTATCGTCAGAAATCGTGAATGGTGACGGAGGAAGATGCACGACAAGAAGAGGTACCGCACGGCATTAATATGAAGACGTGCGATAGGAACTCTAAGCATTGTAAAGATAGCGAGCAACTCCTTTGGTACAGGAAGGCGCAGCCCACTCCTAAGGTGGGCCTTGTATATAGCAATGTGACCCTTAGGAGGGAAGTAGGCCCTGTTGTGCTCATTGGGTATCGTGAATACGATCTTTCGTAGGATGTTAAACTTAACATATAACACTCTCATCTCACGAGGAGAAATCACGGAAGCAATATTAAGAATGGAAGGAGCCATAGAAACGAGAGTAGGAAGGACAGTAGGGACTTATAAATTTTAAGAAGGAAAGTGTGAACATTTGAGTGGACGTACAGATTATATAAAGGAATGCAGCCTTTAGAGAAGGGCAATGCATTGAAAAGGTGCGCCCATCATCGTTGACACATGTTGCCTTCAGACTGAACGCAGTCGAATCAGATCTTATGATAAATTAATTACCAGGATCGTAAATTCATTGCATGTTGACACGTGGCAAACTTTTCGACTGACAGTCCGGTGACATGATGGCACGTCGAGTCAATCCCCACCAGTTCTTCGGATTCTTACCTGGATGGTCAACGAATCCGGTCAATACTCCTCTTCCTGCTTAGTTCTTCAGATTCTGACCAGAATGGTTAATGAATGTAGTCAACGTTCTCTCTCTAGTTCTCCAGATTCTTGTTGGGGTGGTCAATGAATTTGGTCAATGCTTCCTACAGCTTTGTTCTCTAGATCTCATCTTTATGGTTAGTAGTCACATGCAACGTGATCAGCAGACCAAGAGCCATTGCCAGTTTCCTCACCAAGCTGTCTCGAGCAAGTTGCCCAGCTAGAAGCGTCCCATCGTGAACATGTTGGAGGCAGAAGTCCCAGACCACCAGTATGGGGGCTAGTGATGGGGATACTGGTAATGAGCTGGCCCACGAAGGAGGAAATGACCCAAATGCTTAGCGGCCCATTTCTGTCTGGACGGTCAATGCTGCCGTTGACCGGACGAAAAGCAAGTGAGCCAGTAGAGGCCCAAGATCATGATAGCCCATTTGAACCCAAGAAGGTCAACGCTTCTGTTGACTAGAACAGCGACCAGTAGACCGACTGAGGCCCAGGATGCACGCGGCCCAAGCCTAGATTGGTCCACGTGTCCGTCCTCAAGCTACAACGGTCATCTGCTTTAATTTCCCGCATCTCCAAAGAACGTAATCTTTACCGTAACGGTCACCTCTAGAATCAATGCGCATCTTAGGAGGAAGGCGCTAGAATCTATGCACAGTCAGTTAGAAACCCTAACGGCTACAAAACTCAGAAGGAAGGAGATCAACCTTTTTGACTATTATAGCCAAAAAGGCAATCACGTCTACGTAGGAAAGGCAACAATCTCCAACAAAGTACGGGCATCAAGCCCCTCTACATACGGAAGACAACTGAGGCCATAGCTATAAAAGGTCATGGAAGCTCCCTTCAAAGGCATGCTTTTAGTCACGCTTTGAAATGTCTTCTCTTGCTCACAAACTGTCATCAAGCCTACGAAGCTAACAGAAGCTCTCCTACTCTCTTGAGCATCACACGCTCACTCTCTTTGCTATTAGTTCCCAACGAACTCAGTATTTAGAGAAATTGCTCCTCATGAGCAACTACGAAGCCATTCTTCCTACAAGTGCACTCCTACTTATAAACACTCATCGGCATTCATATTGCATCAACTGCATCCACCTTCTTGTCTTCAGAAGGAAGATTTCTGATTTGAGCGTCGGAGTATTTTTGGTGGGACCAAATCCGGCCGTCACTTGACCTCCTATTTAAAGTTGTGGTGTGCAAGACCCAAAACTCAACGAATGGAGACCAAAATCCTACGGACTACTTGACCCGAATCCGTTTAAGTTTGGATCTAGGACGTATCAGTGGTATCGTCTGTGGGAAGCTAACAAAAAGCCAACTACTTTCATCTTAACAACCACTCTTATCTTCCAAGTTAGTCCTCTCAATTAAAATGGTGAACACTAGAGCTACTGAAAGTTATTATCCTAACTATAATACAATAATAATAATAATCAATAATTCTAGGTTTTTTGAAAATAATGAAACCATTAAAAGTAATGTCTTATGAAATGTGGGCATTAAAGAAGTTAGGGTACATGTCATTTTATCCATAACTTCAAAGAAAATTATTATTTTTACTATTAATAAATAATTTAATAATGATGAATAGCAAATCAATGATTTTCTATCTTCTGTGATGAGATTATAACTATTAACGAGTTATATAACAACCACAAGAAATAATATTAAAGTGATCTCACAGATAAAGGAGATCTATTATTTTAAATAATTATTTGGTTCATTAACAAAAATTTAAATTTGATATAGAAATATCTGATAATTTGTTTTCTTTTTAACAAGCTATATAAAGAGATCATGTTTCTAAATAAATGATATAATAAAAAATAAGTTAAAATTAATGGCATATAATAAAGTCTGGGTTCTCATTGAATTAGCATAATATTATAAAGTACTTGGTTATAAATGAGTATTTAAGATCAAATATAACTCAAAAGATCAAATATAAAGTTAGACTTGTGACTAAATGTTATATTTAAAGAGGTGACATTAATTATAAGGAGATTTGTTTTTTCAATTTAAAAGAATAATTCTTGAAGAATTATAATGGTATTAGTGACACATTTTGACTTAGAGTTAACCAAATGAATTAAAAACTATTTTTTAAATAGTAATTTAGATGAGAAAGTATATATGGAACAATCTAAAAGTTTCTTAGTTGAATGAAAATATAACTTAATTTATAAATTAAAGAAACTAATATATGGAATTAAATATGCCTTATAGTAATGATATCTTAAACTTTATGATTGTATTTTTTATTTAATTTTATAGAAAATACTGTTAATCAGTACATATACTTAAATATTAGTTAGAGTAAGTTTATATTTCTAATTTTATATGTTGATGATATATTATATGCAAGTAGTGACTCTGAGCTATTATATGAGATTAAGAGCTATCACTTTAAAAATTTTGATATTGATGCGTCTGTAGATTCGGGTTACTGTTGGGGCTAGAAATTCACTTGATCTTCCTCGTCGGGTCGAATTGAAGTGGGTCTTTGATGATAGCTCCGACCCTACATGCTACACACCACAACTAAAAATGAGAGGTCAGAGGATGGTGGGAATTACTTTCACTATATATCTTTCGACACTCAAATCAAAAATCTTTCCCAAAAAATAGAAAGATGTTCAAGGGATGCTAGGAATGCATAGATACATAAGTGGTGAATTGAGCGTTTGGATACGCTAGCTGAGGAGAGGCTTATAAATGCTCCTGCCGAAGGGCTTCTTAAAGGTGCGTCTGCAGAGGGGCAACCTGGTGGTGCGCCCGGCTAAGGGGCGTCTTGGAGGTGCACCCGCTAAGGGGTGGCTTAGAGGTGCGCCCATATGGAGGAGCGGCTTAGAGTAGTGTTGGCAGAGGGCGGATTACAGGTGGAGGACTAAACCACACTGATGGTCCTGCATCCTGGTCACCTAAGCGGAGGGTTAGTTCTTAGACAGCACACTCTTGGCAATAGGATGGAGTGCTCCGGGCTCTGGGATGGAGGGTTGGCTCCTTGATGGAGGACTTGTGGCTTCGGGATGGAGTGCTCCTGACTTTGAGACGGAGGGCTCCTGGCTCTACAACGAACTCGTGGCTCTAGGATGGAGTGTGTGGCTTCGGGATGGAGTACTCCTAGCTTCGGGATGGAGGGGTCGTGGCTCCGGGATGAAGTGCCCCTAACTCTGGGACAGAGGGCTCACTGCTCCAGGACGGAGGGCTTGCCGCTTTGAGATGAAGGACTTGTGACTTCGGGATGGAGAGCTCCTGGCTCTGGGACGGAGGCGACTCCTCAATGGAAGGTAGGCTTCCTGGAAGGAGGGTAGGACTCCTAGAAGGAGGGCAGCTTTTTAGATGGAGGGTTCTTGGCTCTTGAATGGAGGGCGACTCCTGAATGGAGGGTAGGCCTCCTAGCAACTCCTGGCTAGAGGTAGGCCTCCTTCTTGAGAATGTCAAGCCATTTTGAACTTATCCTTCCAATCTTGAGAATGCCTGGCTTTATAGTATAATCCGCAAATGCACGCCTGTTGCTTGGATAATGTGGGATATTTCACTTTGAAAAAATTGTTGGGTTGGAGTTGAGTTGTGGACCTGCTGTGCGGCCTGCCCCCTTAGGCCCATGGCTGTTGGAACCATCACTAGACCCCCATGCCGGGTGGTTTAAAAATTCAACCCCTGGCATGTCATGATGGGATATCGTCATGCGTGATCTCGCTGACTTAATGCTAGTTGATGTTGTCTTTTGACTATAAATAAAGGGGCTCTCTATGCCTTACTTCATGAATTATCTTCACCAGCCAAGTAATGTAAGAACTCGGAGCTGGTACGGAGCCTGCATAACCGCGAGCCAAGATTGGCAGGAGTTGCCCTTCCTCGCTTGAAGTTGATGATATGGGGATGTATCTAAAATCTGCCTTAGTTGTTGGCGAGTCATCAAGGAGGCCAAGTGCTGATCAGTCTTCGCTAGACGACTTGGGTCGAGCGACTCATCTAGATGGACTATGGGCGATGAGCCCCCAGCGGACTTTGATGCTGGAACAGACTGCTAGCGTCAACTGTGAGCCATCCAAGTATCGGGCAAAATTTGAGAGCTTACATAGCAAAAGCCTTGTGCTCTAGATCGGATTGCCTTACTACAAAGGTGCGTACCAAGAGGCCGAGCGGTGACTTGTCGCTTTTTGGAGAAATTATGGTTGAAGAGGTTGAGGGAAGAGGACTTAGCTTTGCCTAGAGGCATCTTGCCGACCTTGGATCTTCTTATCGGTGCCTCTGATGCTCGAGATTGACATAGATATGGCTTGATCGATTTTTCGAAAATAGAAGAGAAGCCTTCGCCGATTTTAACTGTGAGCTATCCGAGTCTCAAGCGAGATCCAAGATGGCACAGAGGGAATATCTCTGGCTCGAGATCATATCACCTTACTACAAGGATGCGCTTTGAGAGGTTGGGAGGTGACTTGCCTTAAGATAGCTGATCGTCTGAGTTATAGCAGTAGGATGCACTTCGCATTCCTTGGAAGGGTCTTTCTCATCGTGCATTACTATTGGCGAGCCAGCCGATTAGACTAGGGGTGAGGAGCCCCAATGAACTCTGTTGTTGGAGTTGGAGATCCTTTGGCTCTCAAGTCGAGTGAACGGGTCAACACCATGACCATAGCCAAGCTTGGGATCCTAATCTCAGTGACTCCCTCTTCGTGGATGCCTCTTTGCTTTCTAGTGGAGTGTTAGGGCTGTTGAGGATGGCTTACATTGGATTTCGATCGTTCCCGTAAAGGGAAGTCATGTCCCTGAGGAGACGCGGTTTTCGTTTAAGCCTCATGGCTTTGACAAACATGTCTAGTTGGTCACGCTCGCCCCCGCCAAGAGGAGGTCGTGGCGCTAAGAAGATGTGGTTGTCGGCTAAGCTTTGAGGCTATTGTTGTCGGGCTTTTGCTAGCCTAGGTCATTGCTCGCATGTACCATCGGTGCTTAGTCCTATTTGAGGACGTCATAGCTTTCATGGGTCTAGCCCTAGTTTGCCAACTGTCGTTGACTGATAGTACTCTCTCCTTCGGGAGGAGGTTGCCACACGCATGCTGAAAAACCCACTAAGATTTTGAGTTGGACCACACATGGGTGGCTCGGTGATGGGACCGACGTTTAAATATGACTACGTATAGGCTGCTTGGTGCGGGACCAAGGTTTAATCCGACCGCGTATGGGCCGCTTGATACGGGACCGAGGTTTAATCTGACAGCATATGGGCTTCTTGGTACGGGACCAAGGTTTAATCCGACAGTGTTTGGGCCACTCGGAGTGGAACCGAGGTTTGATCCGACTGTGTATGGGCCGCTTGGTATGGGATTAAAGTTTAATCTGATCGCGTTTGGGCCACTCGGAGTGGGATCGAGGTTCGGTAACAGGTGAATGAGTATTTACCCAACTTAGGAGCAGTTTAGGCCGCATGATTTTATGCAATGTTATGTAATCATTTGTATGAACAGACAATATTACTATTCTATTAATAGAAATGTGATTCAAGCAGGCGGTGTGGTGTATGCAAGACTAACTTGAATTCGACATGGAATCATCGTCTGTGCATGAGTGGTGCTCTTGTGACCGGCTCATTGTACTGAGTGTACGGTTGGCGTGCACCGCTTCAGAGGGTCATTGGGCACTTTGGTAGGTGCCTCGGCCTATGGCCCCTATGCTTCGTGGGATTTGGTCATTTTCCTTGGATTGGTTGGGCAGCATGCTGCTGTCGCACTAGGTGGCCTACCGGCCAGTGGTTTACCTCCCATTATTGCCCGACACTGCGTCGGGCAACCCAGACTAGTGCAGCACTTGGTTGGATGATGTCTTCTGTGATGTGATGGGTGGTAGGCTGAGCACGTTAAGCCCCCATTACGAGGATTGCCATAATTTTTGCAGGGTTTGCTGCAATGCAATGGGTCGATGAGAGGTGTTGCAGTGGGATCGGTCTGCTGACTGGTGCACCCTACTCTGGAGAATCGTCGAGGTCGAGGATGACCCATGAACAAGGGAACGGCCGCTCGAGCTGGCAGTCTCGTATCTATGACCCCTACTTTCTGAAAGGTTGTGTTTTCTTTACTTGGTCGATAGGGTTCAAGGCCAGCACCTCCTGGCAACACTTGGAGTGGCATGGATTGTATCGCTTTGAGCCTTTATCTTTACTTTATAGCTCGGTCAGCCTTCTGGCTGCTACTAGGCCCTGTCACTCATGACTGCCCAGGCCATGAAGTTTTCAGGCCATCGGATCTTCTATAGATATTTATCTGCTTTGCTAGTTTAGGAGTTCGAGGGAAAAGCCCCCAGTCGAGAGTCATTGATTGGACGCAAAGGTCCGAAAGTGGGTGCCGGTGCACATTTTTTGGCTGGTTGTCTGCCACCATAGTCATGCGAGGAGATGTCATTGACATGGGGACATTCTAGGCCGGTGTGATGGGATTCCCCTTCACGGCTCCTTAACACTACTCTTGGTAGAGTCTTAGAGAGGGGATCAAGCTCTGTCATCGTTGCCCACGGCCTCGGAAGCCTCAGTTCGCCACAGTCTGGCCCTTGGCGGCTACAAGCCCACAGAGGTTCATTCTTGGCTCCAGATTGGTTACGGCTGGACTGGTCATGGTTGGAATGCATTTGGGCTCTGGATTGGGACGTTGCTGGAATTGATCTCGGCTCTAGGAAGTTCAATAACCGGATGGAATCTCGGTGTCGGACTGAGATGTGGCCAGACTTGACCTGGATGCTAGACAGGATCTTATTGCTAGGCAAGGTTAGGGTGCCAAACTGGGACTTGGCTGGACATGACCCGAGCACAATATTGGATCTAGGTGCTGGATGCTGCTCAAACAGGAGAGGAGTAGCACCAAGCTGGTGGGACTTTGGATCATCAACCACGGAGCCGAATTGATTCTGGAACCTAGCTGGTATGCAGCTGAACTAGAACTGGGCGCCAGACAGGGAGTGGCGGACTACGTCACGGCCCAGCACAATGTTACGACTAAACCAAGTCATGGTCAAACCGAGTTGTGGCCGAAATGGGTCTGAGAAGAGTTCATATATCATGGACCGGAGGCAGAGCGGGATGCATTCATATAAGATGGTTGGAACCGCGCTTGGTGGACCAATGAGGCGTACCTAAAGATGGCGATTAGGATGGTTGGTGGAGGGTGCTCCCAGTGTGGACAGTGGCACCGGTCACGGTGACAGCCACCCTATGACGGCATCTGTAGCGATACAAGCTCCTTCGAGGTTTTCTCTTCCTCTCACCACCACACTTCACAATACACCAATATTTTAGCCGATTGCCTCAAGATTGCCACATGGAAACATAAGATCGGTATCCATAAAGAGGATAGAAGTATTTACTTGTCTATATTTACTGATTCTCCTCCAGGGATGGCGACGACAGTGGTGGATCTCCGCGGCTCATGATCTTCTCCCTTCCTTTAAACCATGGCGCAAATCAGAGGGTAGAGAATGGAGAGGGCTTCGTCACCTTCTGTTCTGGCCGGTATCTCCTTCGGCAAACACGGTTGCCGCAACTCTATTCGACGGAGTCTGGGAGTTAGAGGGGAAGCCCCCAGCGTGGCGTCTTCGGACAGGCCCTGTTGTGTCTATGGGCCATGCTTCTTACTTTAGTGAGGCAGTTCCCTAGTGGAGGAACAGGTAGTAGTTTGTCCGTTAACTCCACATGGGAACTCTCCGCGTTCAAAGAGGTTGCCAACCGTCTTGGAAGTGGCATGGCGTTGCTGCTCTGGGCTTTAGCCTGGCTCCCTAGGGCCGGATCGATCTTTCCTCTGGGAGTGGGCCCCGTCGCTTGGGTCTTTCCTAATACCGAGGTTGTTCGGTTGATGAGATAGGCACTGGGGGCCCTATTCACCTCCAGCTTCTCTTTGGGGCACTAACATTGCACAATGGAGGATAGAGCCCCTAGCCACTAGCATGCCAAAGACAAGCTAAGAGTCGTCATGACTACCCGGAGGGTCATCACCCTGGGAGGTGATTTCTCTTGTCGAGGTGCTAGTTAAGGTATGAGTATTGACCATATTTGTTTCGTTGTTATGCGATGGTTAGACTTTTCAGTCGTTTCCCATAGACAGTGCCAATAATGTCCTAGATCCGAGTCTTGGATGGATTTGGGTTCAGCTACTCCTTGGGCTCATGTTGGCATCGTGTTCGATCTCTGTCGGTGCGAGATTCGAATGCGGATTCAAATCTTGTAAGTAGCCACCCACACGAAAATCGGGTGACCAAAGCGGCCGCCTGCACAAAAAGGAGTGATAAAAGCAAACCAAGCACTATGACTTGAGACAGCAGAGAACGCGAATGGTCAAAGCTGAGAACCAGTTGCAGAAGCTGCAAGTCTCACAGCAATGTCAAGCTTCCGCACCATTTCACGAATCAACGAGGAGAATGATGCGAAGAAACATCGTAAGTTCTCAATTTATAGCATACCAGGAAGCAAGCAGAATGCTAAACACCAAAGGACCACTAACTGTCAAATCTACCAGAAAAATTAGAAAATAGAGGAGCCACGCAGAAAACAGTGAAAAAGGAAATCTGGGTTAGATCTAAAAAGACAACAGGGCCTGTCACGTTTCATTGTGAACACACCGGAGGTCGAAGATTCGGACCAAAGAGGTCATCACCCCAAAAGAATCGCAGCCCACTGACCCAAAGATGGTCAATGCCCCAATTGACTGGAGAGGGTCTTCATGCAGCCGGGTGCGACCCAAACCAAATGTGGCCCAAACTAAAAGCAGCCCACGAGCGCTTTCCTACATGCAACAGTTATTTTCCCTAATTGGCCACAATGCTGAGAATCTTCCCAGATGGAAACTTCCTCTGAAACAAAATCCCCCAAATCAGTGCACATCTTGGAAGGGAAGCCTTCAAATCAGCACACGACTCACAATGGAAGGTTCAGCATTCACGGCATGTGACATATCCATGGAGGAAGAAATCCTCCCTCTCGACCGTTGTAGCCCTGAATAGCACCTACATCTTCTCGATGGATGGAAAGGATCCCCTCAGAAGGCTTGCAGCCCGCTTTGCCACCCAAGGAAGGTGGTGAGGTCCAACTGGTTATAAAAGCCCTAGGGACACACTCTCTCTAGTACTCAAACTCGCACAAGTAATCATCTTTCAAGAACCAATTGCTATTCTCTTTCCCATTGCTCATTCCAGTGAATCCAATGGTCTAAAAAATTGCTCTCCACGAGTGCACTACGACTTAAAGCTACTCCACACCGAGTACACCTCCGAACTAGACTCACAAATCCCCTTCCTAGCTTCTATTTTAGCGTACTCTGTTTTTATCTTCTTCATATTGGAAGGATATTACTGACTTGAGTGTCGAAAGATAAATCGAGAAGCGAGTCCTGCCATTTTTCTTTGACTTCTCATCTTTTGTTATGCATATAGGATCCAAGCTACGCAGAATAGAGACCGAACCCGATGTTAGCACGAGCATAAGGGCAGCTGAACCCAAATCCGTCCAAGTCTTAGATCTAGGGTGCATCATATATAAAAGATATAGTTGAGGTATCTTATTTAATATGAATAGAAATATTTTGAGATAAATAACATTAATTGTTAGTATTATCTCAGAAAGGATATATCAGTAAAGTTTTAGAGAGATTTATGATGAAGAACTATACGATAATATTTTTTAATCTAGAAAGGTAATAAATTTAGTTCAATATAATTTTGAGAAATAAATGGTAATAAAATTAAATGAAGGACATTTTTTATGTATTTGCCATAGGAAGCTTGATTGGTATGCTCAGAAGATAGCAAAGTAACCAAAGTAACCTTATTATGGATCATTGAAAAGTTACAAAGAGAATAATGAGATACTTATAAGGGACTAAAGACTATATTACTACTTATAAGAAGTTGGGTTATTTAGAGTTGATGGGGTATTCATATTCATACTATTCCAAATATATAGATGCCCAAAAGTCCACTTCTGGACAACTTTTTGTTTTAGTTGGATAAGCAATTTTATTAAAGAGTGTGAAACAATATGTGATTACTGTATCCATAATAAAAGTGGAGTTTGTGGTATGCTTTGAAGTCACTATTTATAATTATGGTTATAAAATTTTTTTAGGATTTAAATTTGTTGATAGTACAATAGGCCACTGAAAATTTATTATAATAATTTCTTAACAATTTTCTTTTCAAAGAACAATAAGTATTTAAAGAGTATTGATGCGTTTTAACATTTGGATTATTGTACGGATTATGGAGCTCCTCAATCTTTCATTGTAGGTAGAGTTGGAGTGGGTCCGGTCTCCGTCTCTATTAACCCGGATCCTATGAACTATAAATAACGAATAAGAGGTTAGAGTATTGGTGGGACTCACTGTCCGATTTATTATCTGATACTTAAATCAGATGTTTTTATCAAAAAATAGAAAGATGAGAGGATGTAAGAGAATGCAAAGATGAAGGTATGAGGGGAATGTGAGAGGAGGATTAGGCTCCTGTAAAGCTCTTGACTAGGAGCAGCTTCGAGGTATTTGGAGAGTGAGGCTTCAATGTGGTGTACTTGGTGAGTGGCTTACTAGGGTACACTCGATGGGTAGCGACTTAGAGAGGAGGAGAAAAAGCTGTATGAAGAAAAGAGAGTTTGATTCTTTCTCAACTCTTATATCTCGCTCAAGGGTTGATTCAGTTGGAGATAGATCGATCCTTTTTTGTGTGAAGGCAAAGGATATTTATAACGCTTCGTGGAGAAGGCTTTGGTGCTAAGGCTCGTGATAGGTGTCCCGTTAGGATTCACCGGCCACTAGACATTGACGGGAACCACCATTGTTAGATGTCGTCTTGTGGTGGTGATGTCACCGTGGTTAGTTGTAGCCGATAGGGGCTAGGCTATTTTTTGCGTGGATTGATTGGGCTGCTGTTGGTCAGTTGGTACGGTGGTTCCCTATGGTTGACCGCTACCTTCATTAGCTGGCACTTGTTGCGCTGGCATTTTCAGTACTGCCAAACTACTATTACTGCGGTGGAGGGTGGACTTGGGTCGTGATTGGCTGAGTCGTAGAGGTCGTCTACTGGTCTTGGCCCGTGTTCCCCCTGAGCTTGCTCATAGTAGATTGGCTGGTTGGGCAGTTTCCTAGACTTTGCTCCGCTTTGGGCTTCGCTGGCAAGTGGGCTAATTGTTAGATCGGCCCTTGTCATGATTGGACCCATTACTAGCCCCCATGTCGGGGCACTAGGCCTCTTCGGTCTTTGGCATGTCAGATAATAAGACGTTATCTACTAAGCTTGCTCACGAGTCTCTTCCTGAGACACCTCAATCGCTAGTTCCCGAAAGCTATGCCCCTTCCCTAGGCATCTTACAACTTTTTGCACAATGGCGTAGGGATTGAATGACCTATTTTGAAAGATTTTGTTTTGAACTGAGGCCTGGCATCGATTCCTTGCTTGTCATTGGTTGATGCATCCTTTTGCTTGGGAGCTTGCCAACCTTCTCTCTTGGCTATAAATGGAGGGGCTTCTTACTCTTTATCTCAAGATTCATCCCTATACTAGCCAAGTGATGTGGGAGTCCGAAGATTTGAAGATGTGTTTAGCGCTCATGGTGTTGCCACTGCTCTGGCTATTATTGTGTCGCCTAGATCCTACTCTGATTGTTATCGTACCGCCACGATCAGTAACTTAGTTGTAGGGCCCTCTTTACTTTCCACCTTCGGCCGATGTTCGTACGTCCTCTTCTAAAGGGATCTCCTGAGAACAGGCATTTCCTTGGATTTTCTTGGATCCGGAAAAGTGGCCTTGCCCTTGGTCTCTTCTCTGGTGGCCATCGCAGGAACTTGTTGGAGGTGGAGCTTCAGGTGGGAAGCTTCTTTGATATTGGTGGAGGTGTTTTATTTCTCATTGTTAGGGAATTGCTTCCCATTCACCTCCTTTGGCACTTGATTTTTGATTGAGACGTTTGATAGGTAGGTTGATGTAGTCTGCGTGGTGTTTCACCCATGGCTGTCCTCCCAACACGTGTCTTACCCAAACCAATTTCTAGGCACGCGCCGCCGGTCTTTTACTCCATGTATTTTGCATTATTTCTTTTACTATATACTTTTACTGATGTAAGTTTTATACTTTATAAAAGAATTTGATGAATGGAACCACTGAGTATTTGCCTTTTTGTCGTGCTTCTAGAATCTTGTCTTCTTATCTTCCTATATGACTTTATGTTTGGAGCATCTTTGTGTTGTGTGCGATCTGCTATCCGATAGTCAGATGAATTGGGCGGCTGACGGCTCAAGTTTTTGATGAATTGCCTCTTGGTCGGCAGTCTCGAGTGCTTGGCTTGGAGGCTAGCCAGATAGATTGGTGTCGAGCCTGCTTGGGCCATGCGTGATCCGCTTTCTGTCTTGGGAGATGGATCATTAGAGGGCCGCGGTTTTGTCCATCAAAATATCATTGTGCATTGATTGCGGTGACAGTCGCTGCGCCGTCAGGTCATGATGACACTTAGCAAAAAGACGCTGTGACGCACTATATTTTTAACAAAAAATTTGGCAGAATTTTAACTGTAATACAGTCATCAGCCCAACGCAAAAACCTGTAAAATATCCTAAATAATATATATAATCCACATCATCACAACACAGGATCCACAAGCCATAACAAAACACGTGGCACCGACATCATAAGTCAAATTATAACGTTAACTCAGATAAGATGCCACTAGGTACGTAAATAAATCGTACAAACTTGCGAAAGTATTTACATCCATCAAATACAGTAGAAGCTAGACTGCATATATAATATCATCATCATCATACATATACATTAATATATAAATCATCTCAATGAATCAAATACTCCATGAGGAATATGCAAAATTACAAGACTAAGTTCACAAAGCTCTTCCTCCAAGATCCGCAGCTTAGCCAACTCCTAAGCCCTACTCTTCCACGTCAGGCAGAGGCTCGTGCTTATTTGAAGGAAGGAAAAACAGTAATGGTGAGCCAAATACTCAACAAGTGCAATATAATCAAGGATAATGTACAATATATTCAAAATAGAGTAGGGAAAGAGATAGGAGCATGATATATGATACATAACATGAAACATGAACAAATATATTTTCGAAATATAAATAACTTTTTACATTTTATCTTTCTTCTCTTATGGTTCCAAAATATACATAATTTTTTTAATCTTTGCGGATTAGGGCTAGTAGACCCTACTGACTAACGGAGCTGGAGAACAATAAAAGGAATGTGTTTGTTTCTACACATTCTAAAGCGTATAACTACATAATTCAACACTCCGTGGCAAGCGGTATACCTTTAACTCAATATATGGGGCCATATCACATATGCCGCCATGTCCCCCATGGCCTAGAGGAAGTCATCATTCTTCTATAGTAATATCGTAAAGCATGCCAAAGAATATCACCTGCTAAAATACATGGTCAGGATAATACTTGAGTTTTTACTGTAATATCAATGGCATATTAGGGGATACTATCTTCTGAAACATAAATCCATGGTCCAGGTTTCACGATTTCTTATTCTTTGATGGAAAGTCCACCAAACTTCTTTCACAAAGTTCTCACTCCGAGAAAACGAATCATATATATATCAAATTGTGGCATTCCCTTTGTAGACTTACATATCTTACATAATTCTTATATATAGATACAGATAATCATTTCTTGTGGGTTTAAGTTCTTCATGTGACTTTAAACATATGTATAATTTTACATAATACTTTGAAACAATTAGAAAATCCTTACCACATTTGGGCAAATGTAACTTTAGAGCTTTCGGATGATAATCCCTTCGCAAATGATTCATAATAATATTTTCGGAATATATAGTTGAGTATATGCAGTTATATGTAAGTTAAATACCAATTAAATAGAGTAAAATCATGCAAAAATCCCCAAATATCTCAAGTGAACTGTGCCAGGTGTGGGTTAGGGTTCCATACGTACAAAATTAGACAAAACTTGAAAAATCGGATACCCAATCGGTAAATAACCATATTCAAGACATGGATTTTCATTATTAGCCAAATCTTGCATAAAACTCAAAATAATTGGTTAAATATAGTCCAGGCGCGAGTTAGGGTTCCAGCGAACGTAATTTTTCATAAAACTATCAAATTGGATATCTAATCGATAAATTAACATATACAAGATATGGATAATATATTCTAGAGCCAATTTAGGGAAAAGTCCTAAAAATCAAAGGGAGAAGGCATCTGGGTGCGGGGTTAGGTTTCGGTGTGAAAACTGGTTAATTAACCAAGAAATCGACAACAAATTGATAAATTCATGTGACCATGTCGTGGGTTTCACAAAATATGTATATGGATCGAGTATCAGGACAATAATACTCGATAGGGATCGAACAAAAATTAAAAAGAGAGAACAAAACGGGTATAGGTGTACTTGCCTCGACCTGATCTATCACTTCTCCAACTAGCTCAAAATCGAAATCAGACTCGGGAACCTCGGTTTCCTCCTCTCTCTCTCTTCTCCCTCTCTCTCTCCTCTCTTTTCTTTCTCTTCCCCGAAACCCCATGATACCCATTATTATTATTATTATTATTATTATTATTATTATTATATATATATATTCCTTTTTTTTAATTTTAAAATCCAAATCAATACTCGGACGACTGTACAAGCACACTTTGGGTCCAGTCCAACTAATCTAAATATCTTTCAAAATTTTATAATATTTAATTATTTTTATCACACCCACATTACTCAAAATAATAAATTATTCTAAATTAATTAGATGAAAATTTGAGATATTATAGATGTGACACCCTGTGATGACGCCACGTGTCACTGCTGCTGTAGAGGGTGTGTCATTTCGATGCCCTAGTATGATGCCATTTCCGGTGGGGGCATCACCTATTTAAGTGCTAGCTCCCAGGCCTTTTCTTCATCTCTTTGAGGGCATTATTGTTTCAACTAGCTACACTTTTTTGCCAACTTGAGCAACTTTTGAATGGCTTCCCATAGTATCTTTACCATCTGATCGACCATGACTGACCAGGACGTGGGGGTTCTGATCAATAGAGGCTACTTTCACGACTTCATCCATACGTGGTTCCTGGTGTTGATGATGCGGCTTGCTCTCTTCCTCGTGAGTTCATGACCTTTTATGAGGAGCATCTACGAGTTGGCCTCTGAATCTCTGTTCAAAGGCAACTTCCTGAAATTCTAGTGTCCCTTGGGATCCCCATTGCCTGCTTGCTCCTGGACGCTGTCTAGTATTTTGTTACTCAATTTACCTTTTTCCATGCCAAGGGGGTCACCCTAGACTTTTGGGCTTTGAAGGTGCTCCTTTCGATCAGACGAGGGTGACTAGGTTTCCTTTGTTCCTCGTGCATGGTTGCAACTGAGCAGGTCCCAAACTGGTGGGGCTAAGTTAACAACTTCTACACCGTAGATTGCGTGCTACATGAGGTTGAGATGGGCCTGCCGCTAATGGCGCTGGTTAAAGGGAACCTTGGCACCCTTCCCATTATTTAGGACAAGGTTTTTGATGGGGCCCTAGTTTGAGGATCGGTAGAGGTTTTATCCGAGGAAGGTAGCAATTGTGACTTGCAAACTTCCCCCAAGGAGTCGTCGAATAGGCTAGGGCTTGAGGCAAGTTACCAAAAGCTTTTGGAGACCTACACTTAGGCTCGGACTGGATAAATTTCCTTGAGGACGAACTTGAGAGGGCTTGGCGAGAACTTGCAAACCTCCAACATGAGCATGTTCGGCTCAAGGGAGAGCCCTGGCCCTTCGTGCCGTTAGCGGATAGTTAGGAGCTCAGGCCGAGCTGTCGAAGACCTATAGGTGGCCGTTCTGGCAAGCTATAGATAGGACCTCTTCTTCTCCTTTTTCTTTGTTTTTTTCTTTCTTTATTGTACTTCTAGGCCAGTAGATGCCATCGGATGTAATGATGTGATTTAATTTTAATGGAATGCCTTCGTTACCATAAACAATGTCATGCGACGAGCGTTGTATGTTTAGGCCATTAGACTTTTGGCAAGACTGTATGTTGTCATAATTACCGCTTCAGTCGATGGGGCGTGCATCCCTTGGGGCCTACATTTTTATATTTATTACTGATAGGATGATTCGATTGACAGGCATCATTGGTGTTGTGTGGTGTTCGTACATGAAAAATTGAGGCGTTAGACCACCTCAACCATTGGTGGGAAGGAGTGCACCATGATGCCTCATGGGGCTGACGACGTTGGCTGCTATCATGAGGGCAGCCATTCGACTTCCATGCTACATTGTTTTAGGACCAAGGCTTTAGCTTATTTAAATCGCATGCCCCTCACCATTTCCCACACTTTGCTTTCATCTTCAAACCGTTGTGAGCCATGGTTTTCAACGAGGTCAGAATGATTTGATCGATTCTTATTGCCGATGATGTTCAATCGTTGCTCTCTTAATTCAAAATTCCAGGGAGCACAGCATTTTTACTACCTGGCGAAGGCGGCAGGGCCTGTTCTCTACCAGAGGGTTTCATTACAGTTTATGAGATTCACTAGCAAGGGGGGCTTCAGTTTCCAGTGCCACTAGAGTTGTATACGATCCTCATGGATCTGAGGGTGCTGATGATGAGGCTCATGCTCAACACCATCCGGTATATGGTGTCTCTTTGCATCTTCTCTCACTGTTATGGCTACAAGTTCACAATCACATCGATTAGAGCAATTTTCACCTTTTCTCAAAAAGTGGACTAGATCTCACTGTCTCCTCGCCCCGACTTTAACTTCAAATGGGTGAACCTCGATTCGATCAAGCACTGGAAAGACCATTATTTTTACTTGGAGGTTCCTTCTGGTTGGGCCGTTTCCAATGAGTTGGGGAGAGTGCAGCCTACTCTCAATAGGTCCATGGACGAGAATAAGAAGTCTTAGGAGAAGGCTCTAGTGGACCTCGTCCTGGCTAACGCCACCACTTTCTAGGAGAGGGGGCACTGGTTGACTGTAGAGGCCTTTGCTACTATGGCATGGGGACCGGCCCTTGCGGAGACGACTACTGGTTAGAGGAAACCCGGGGCATTGGTTATTCGAGAGCCTTCGAGTTGGTCGACAAAGTGGCATTGCTCCTCTCCTGACGACACTTCTACTAATTCCATTTTTTCTTCTAGAGAGGGCGTTGCTGTGTTAAAGTAGGTATGGTGATTTGGGAGGACTTCTAGGAGGGTGACCTTTAATCATGCCTCCTCCTCAAGTCAGGCATCTGGCTTGCTCGGGGGTGCAGATGGTGCTGTGCCCTTAGTGGCTCTTGCGCTGTCTCCAAGCTCTTGGGATGTCGAAGTCAGAGTTGAGCTGATCTCTGTGCCTATGTTGACACAATATGGGGTCTCAACCAACGTCAAACCTTTGCGTGGGGAGTTGACTCTCAACATTTCCCGAACTGTTGAGAGGGCCTTAGTTAGCGGACACTCCAGCCGAGCCGGCAGTCAAGGCCGCAGTGGGCGGAGATGACGTGCCCGCTTGTACGACGGAGGAGTCTAGTGATATTCCTATGAGAGTGGTCATAAGCTCGGCCGGTGAAGCTAATGGAGTCAAGGGGGCCGCTAAAGACACTGAGATAGTCAAGGAGCCTCCTTCCAAGGCAATCGTTCTCGTCGACGTGCCTCCTGCTGAGGCAATCAAGGTTATCGAGGCGGCTCCCTCTGACCTTTTGGGGCATGGATTCAAGAGGCGACGGTGGCTAGGGACGCCATGGAGGAAGCAGTGTTGCCACCCTTGAGTTCGAAGGAGGTGGGACTGCTAGAGCCGAGGTGGCTGTGGGGCCACCTGAGTCTACCCTAGGTTGTCTACCCTTTGAGGAGCTTTCCTTCACTGATGTACTCTTTTAGCATCTCTTTGCCTTTTCTCCGCTTTCGTCTCAATTTTCCTAACGTGTTTCTTGTTAGTAGGTACAGGAGAGGACTCTCTAGCTTTCAGTGGCCATTGGCAATCTGGCTCGAATGCATGTTAGCATGGGAGAGCATAGAGCCGTGGTTGAGTGAGCGAGGCTAAGTGAGGAGTGGATTGAGGTCCTCGAATGCGAACAGCGTGGCTGGGGGGCGAAGATCACTTCCCTTGAGGAGTCGCTCTGCAAGTTTTAGGAGCATTACTTCCTTCTTCGAGGATATTGCCTCCTGCTTGAGGGTTAGTTGAGGGCTTTCATTCCAACAGAGGGACTGTGCAAGGTGTTGGAGGGTAAGTACTGAGATGGCATTCATCTCTACCACCGAGTGGTGCAGCTTGCAGCCTTGGATTTTACTGTCTCCCTTCTTCATCTGGTGAATGCCAGTGCCACTCAGAAGTTGGATCTGCTGGCCCCTACTGAAGGGATGGGTAGACCTTCGTCCTCCCAGCTAAGCAGTTCTCAACCGCCAAGCCACTCTTCTCTGGATCACCGAGCTCCTCTTTTCTTTCCTTTTCTGTTGCTGTTGTATTGTTTTGGCAAATGGCCCATCTTGTACATTCGAAACCTTTATAATGAGATTAGCTAGATTGTTGTGACCTTTGTGGTTGTTTGCTTGCGTTTTCGTGCGGAATTTCTTTCCTTTGTCTGGCCGGTTAAGCGCAATATTAATCATTACAGGGCTTGTCTTGGGTGCATCTGTCTAGTTGTGCTCGTTCCCTTGTGGAGCGAATGTCACAACACTTTGATTCTGTGGGTGCTTTGTCATGTAAGTAGGACGTCATCACACACCCAATGATGAGCCTCACTAGGGCTAGTTAGGTTTCATGGCTATAGCAGCTGGGCCCTGACAGTCGTAGGTTGTTGCCCACACATTGCCATATTGGTGCTTGGTCCTATTCAAGGACGTCGTAGCTCATGCACGTTTGCTCCTAATTTGATGACTGTCATCGATTGAGGGTGCTCTTTTCATCGAAGAGTAGTTGATGCACGCCTGTTGTAGAAGCCCTCTAAGGTTTTAGTGGCCGTTTGGATGGGAGCTCCAAGAGCCCCCATGCCTGGATTTCTGGCCACGGAAGGGCTGCTTAGTGTGGAACTAAGGTTCAAAGATCGACCTCTTAGTGAGCCGCTTGGCTTGGGGTTGAGGTTTTTGACCACCCGGTGGGTTGTGAAGCAGGCTAGGATGAATCTCACCTGATTTAGAGGCAATCTAGGTCACTTGATTTTATAAGATAACAAACATGCATACATTCACATGAACAAGTATGCATCAACAAACAATAATTTCATTAATAAAAAATGTGATACATTTACGAGCTTTTGAAATGATGTGTGTTGACCTTACCTGGGCTAATCTAATGCCTATTGATAGTAGCTCTAGAGGTGGGTGGTGTTCTATCTCCTTAGGGCCAACTTGTTATCTTGGGTACATAGCTTGTACGCATCGTTCTGGATGATCGTCAAGACGAGGAATGGTTCCTCCCAATTTGAAGAGAGTTTGTTCCTATTGACGGTTTTGTTGGCTGCCTCTACGCTCCGTAGGATAAGGTTTCCCACCTCAAATCGGTGGGCTCTTACCCTTTTATTGTAGTATTGTGTGACCTGCTGCTAATAAGCTACCGTTCGAAGGTATGCTACGTCTTGGGCCTCTTTAAGCAAATCGAGGTGCTACCTAAGCCTCTAAGAATTGTTGAAGGGTTCAAAACTGTCGACTCAAAAGCCAGGTAGACCGACTTCAACCGAGACGACTGCCTCAGTGCCGTAGCATAAATTGAAAAGTGTTTCGCAGGTCGGCTCCCTCGGGGTGGTTCTGTATAACTAGAGGACGAATGGCAGCTCATCGGCCCAAGAGTCCTGAACATCCTCCAGCTTAGTCTTTAATCTATGTAGCAGTGTTTGGTTCATGACTTCAACCTATCTGTTGGCTTACCGGTAGACAACAAAAGTGTAAACTAGTTTTATCCACATACCCGTGCAATACTTGGTGAATCGTTTGCCGGTAAATTAGATTCTGTTAACGGTCACTATAACCTCGGGAACCCCAAACCGATAGACAATATTCTAGGAAACGAACTTTGTTGCTTCTGTTTGGTTGTCCGTGCCAGTGGAGACACTTCCACCTACTTAGTAAAGTAGTCGATAACCACTATGACAAAATTCTTTTATCTGGATGCTATGGGTAGTATAACGTATCGTATTTTCTGCCGAAAATCTGACAGAATTTTCTCTGTAATACCTGCCATAATTTAAATAATATAGAATTTCTATAGAAAATCGAGCAGAGTTTTTTTCTAAAAATGGGCCAAAAACCATACATACAATATGATAAATCAATCTGTACAAGTATATAAATATCCAGACATCCATATTCAACCACACAGGATCCAAAATTTGCCACAATTAAAAACACGTGCTAGAAGTTATATCTCTAGTATGACGACGGTTCAAATAAGATTCCACTAGGTATATTTTTAATCCATATAAACCTGCGGAAGCAATTGTACTCATCGAATACAACAGAAGCTAAAGTTACAAAAACCATATCATCATTGCCAATATAAATGACCATCAAAATAATAAATACGCTCCAAAAGGTAAAATTTTATAAACTAAGACATCAAGCTATCCTCCGGCATCTTCAAGTCTCTGACTAACAATCTTCTACTCTGCTCGATTAGGTGTAGGCCTATGCTACTCTGGAGACGAGAAAGAAGCAAGAGTGAGCTAAACGCTCAACAAGCACCATATATATATATCAAGAACAAGTATAGTTTCATATTCGAAACATAATAGTGCATATATGAAAGACAATGTGCATATGAGATTTAATTCATGATTTTAGGAAGGAATGCTTTCATGATTCTTTTCATATTTCTTGATTCTTTTCATATTTCTTGATTCATTTTCTTATTATTTTCTTAAATATCCATTCATTACTGAAAACTTATTTTATTGAGGGACTCGGGCCAGTAGGCCTTACTGACTAAAGGAGCAGTCAGTCATTGTCTGGATTGTATTCAGTCCAGACAATTTACGGCTGATACCCTCCTATTTTTGACCCAGAGGGAGGGTCATCTACATATCAACTCTATAGACGGGCCGGTAATCATATATCTCAAGTAGCATTCATAACAGGCAACACCTTCCACTACAGTATACCAAAACTTGCCAATGATTATCACCCGCTCCAAAATGAGCGGCTAGAATACGCGACCAGAGTATTTCTAAAGTCTCCACTACAATATCAATGGAAGGCCCAAGTATATTGTCCAATTCCCTCGGTCCAAGTTTTTAGTTTTTATTTCCTTAGGGACGTTATGCTTTTAAGCACATAATTCTTTGTTTATAGTTCTTCATTCTAACTTTGTTGGGGAGCATTCATAATTTTATCAGCTCTTTGTCATTTGTTCTGGAGAACAGTTTATCAGTTTATCGCTTAATTGCAGAATATCTTTCTTGGTTCATTTTCCTTTAAACTTTTTCAGATTCATGTTTCCTTAATCCTCGTGAGCTTGGTTCCTCACGTGTTCATAGTTCATACCACATGAGTTTATGTCCTAACATGTTTATAATTCATACGTAATATTTCTTGGAGCTTAGAAGGATTTTGAAATCCCTTTTTGATCATACGAGACAGAATTTTTAAAGCTTCCAATCGTTAAGTCTTTCGTAAATGATTTATAACATGATTCTTAGAACATTCAAATCGTTGAGTTCATGATACATGCAGAATTCGTCATATGATTTGAACAATTAGGAGACTCTTACCATATTGAGCCTATCATGTCTCTAGAGCTTCTTGATGATAGTTTCCTTCGCAATTACATGTATTACAATTTTCGGAGTTGAGATCTTACATAATTATAATTTCTCTGGACAAAGTCCATAAAGGGAAAGGTTAGGATTCCGGAGGACTTAAAACCTTACAAAACTACCAGTTCGATCATTTAATGGGTAAATTAACTTATTCATGGTGCGGGTAATAACATCCTAGGGCCAATTTATCCATAAATCTCGATTTAATCGGTTAATTCTTTTGGGTTGTGGGTTTAGGGTTCATTGTTCGGAAACGGGTCAAAACTACAAAATTGAGCATGAAATTCATACTATTACTTGCCCATGTCATGGGTAACTATTATCTAAGGCCAATTCATACACAGAACCCAAAATAATTGATCAAATATGTTCTGGACGCATCCTAAGATTCCGACGAACAGATTTTCACCTAAAATCACCAACTCGGATATCCAAATGATAAATTAACTTAATTAGCTTATATTAGACATCGGTAATAATATTCTAGCCCCAAATTATACAAAATCCCTAAAAATTCATGGGTGAAGAGTACCCGCACGGGAGTTAAGGTTTTTGAATCGCAAAATACTACTCGAAACTTGATATTTTGACATGAAATTGATGTATTATCATGTTTAGGTTATGGGCAGCACAATATATAAATGTATTCTTTTTTTTTTGGTAAGTGATATATAATTATATAATTGTATTTGGGTATCGGAATGAGGATACCCGAAGAGAATGAAATAAAAGTGCATAAAAACGAAAAAGAAGAGTATGGGTGTACTTGCCTCGACCGGATCTACAACTTTCCCAACTAGTTCGAAGTTGGAATTGGACCCGAAAGCCTCTATTTTCTCTTCTCCTTCGCGTGGTTCTCTCCTCACCGTCGGCCTCCCGCGCTGCTGCCGCTTGGACCGCGTCGCCCGGCCGGCCACGATCGCATACGACCACCACCGGCCACCACCGACCACCCACGCGCCGCTGTCTCCGGTGAAGCCCTACTCTCTCTCTCTCCACTTTTTTTTCTCACAAAACCCTCGCCCGATCCCCTCCCCCCGCTTTCCTTCTGCTTCTATTTATTAACGTTATTAATATATATATATATATCATTTTTTTAATCCCAAAATTCAAATCGATACCCAGGCGAAATGGTGCACTCGGCGCCAGCCCAACGATTCTAAATTTTCTCCAAAATTTTTATAATATTTAATTAGTTTTTATCACACTTAAATTACCCAAAAATAAATAAATAAATCCAATTAAATCGAATAAAAATATTGGGGATATAATATTCTCCCCCATTTATAAAAATTTCGTCATCGAACGAGCTTCAAAATTTTCAAATGGGAGAAATCCTTTCAGATTCTTTCTTCAAATTATCCTAGGCCTCGAAAACGACCAATCACTCAGAACCTCGATCCTACTCCAAAATTTCTAAGTCATGGATCGCACGCTCCCGTTGTGTCACTCTGATCGACCCTATACTTATTTATGAAAATCAATTGCAATCCTAGTTCTAATGATTTACATTAGATACTTAGCCCACATAGCAGCTACGGTCCTAAGAAAATCCCAAATATATCAATGCAACCCAGGCAAGTCCTTTTATCCTCAGATCATGATTAACTTAGAAGTCACAATTGAGACAATCACCTGAAGTTTTGGCACAGCCTAAAATCACCACCTGGGTCTTGGAACCTAAATATACAACAAACTTATTATCCCGTCGGCATACCAATGAGTCAACATAACTGACCCGCATGCACCACCCAATTTTGAGATAAATGGAACATCCTTGGAAGCTAATGCACAATTATTCCGATCCCCAAAATCTTGATTGTTTTAACAAACCCGAAGCAAGATCACATGACTTATCTTTTAAACAGGTTACCTATTTACACTAGTGCAATATCATATCCTCTACATGACATGACTATTTAGACCTTTAGGATTAGCTAAACAGTAACTACATCTATAAGCAAAACCTATAAATCCTCTAAACAATGACCCTGATTGCTATCTTCAAATCACGGTTGGGGTATTACTAATCATGGGTTTCTCCCCCACTTCTAAAGAGGTAACCACCCACAAATGATGTAGGAAAGGCATAATTCTAAATTTTTCCTCAAGGAAACATGCGTTACTATAATACACTTCATCCATTAGGGATCAACCCAATGACATGACTAACAATTATCCTTTAAACCTAAAAGGTTATTCCCCACATACCTTATTTCTGACGGATCCCGATCGTTTCTAAGTCTAGATTCCGCGAACATTGCAGAACTCGTGGGACACCTAATGAATATCTTATTAGACACGACTAAACCCAAGGAAATTGTGCACCCATGCGACGTTACTTTGTCTTCCCTAGGTTAACTATCGTTCAAATTCCTACAGGAACACATTCGTGCTATCGAAGAAGCCGCATACCCGATGCTACATCCTCCCTAACCAAAAGCCACACTCTGAACTCAACCGAACACACGACTAACAACCTTCTTATTCCATGACACAGCCCACAACTAAAGATCACACTCCCTATGATTCTTTGAATTCATTGATGAGGCCATCACAATACTGACCTAATTATGTCCAAAAGATCCAACCCATACAATTCATAGACATGCCAATGAATCTATAAATCCAAACAGTATCATCAGAACTTGCAACGGCTCCATCTCATCTCAATGTGTGCCACGGGCATAGTTCTTAATCTACCGATCCGAGATCAACCAATCTAGTCTTTTCCTTTAAGACACATCCTCAAATGCTTATGCAACCAAGGCCTCTTAGTGACCACGAGATGACTTCTAGATGTGGTCTCGTTATTAAGTAGACTTAGCTCAGATCCCTATAACACAACCTATAGGTAAACGATAAGAATTTCTTGATACCTTGACTAACTCAGGTTCATATCCAAAATTGCACAATTTGATTCACAAGACATAATGTGCTTACCCATCCAATTCATATCAACTCGGTGACCTACCGACCAAGTCATTCATATGCCACATCAAGATTGGCACCACAAGATAAATCAGGTTAACACAACCAATTATATCTATAGACCCAAAAATGTCATAAATTTCTAAGCCACAAATGCAAAGTCTAGAGCCTCAAATTACACATTACTTGGAAACACAATAAAAACATAGGCTCGGGATCCCAAAATGATACAAGGGTTACAATATCAAATCCAAGAATCTCACCCTTCATCACGACAGGTGACACTTTATACCTTGTGTCATCACCTTACAATCTTCACTGTCTGACTCATGGATAAGGACAATCCTCAATCCTACGATTGAACTGACTACAATCAGAATTATGCTCCCAAAACTCATTAGAAAGAATACCTATCCATAAAAGAACACCCACGCAGATATCCTACAATATCTATTATCTTCCTGAATATTGGCCACCTTAAATACCATTTCAATACTCATGATCCACGTCTCAACTTCCACAGAATCCGAGTCACTTAAAATTTAATCACTTAATTGTTATTATATTTTTGACGATTCTCCATCCTCGGATTCACAAACATCGGAATCAAATCCAAGTCATCTTGACCTAAAGCCGACGATTTCCCCTTATCCATCTCACCTATCTTGCTATCCAAGCATTCCTAATCCAAGCTCTTAGACGAAGATTAATCCAAGTCAATCCTTAAGGTATTCTCCATCAACACCCCAACTTCCCGGCTCTCATTCGGACAAGCCCTTCTAAGACTTTCAAATCTCATCATTCCAATCAACAGGTTTAGATGCCCAACTTCTCCATCACACGTCTCAACTCTTGCTTAGGCGGCATGATTGGCTATGGATATCCTTCCTAGGACAAAAAACAAGATAGGTTAACTCACCATTTAGACACTAACTAGGATAGTGAAAGCTAAACTATCCCACTTACCCACTAACTTTTAACTTAGTTCTAGTCTAAGTTAACTAACTTATCTCAACTAAGGCACTAACTTAGGGCACCACAACCTCGCAATCACTCCTAACTATTGATTTTGACTTAATCTTAGCCTTAGTTATGCTAGGCTAATAGAACTACCCACTCTATTTTATTTATCCTATGCCTTCAACTACATATTCGATCAATTTTAATCTAACCTAAGCTTCCGTATAAGATTCAAATCAAACCTAAGACATCTTATTCTCCAATACCAACTGTAATGTAATGTATTTTTTGTCAAAAATTCGGTAGAGTTTTCTCTATAATATCTACTCATAATTTTAATAACATAGAATTTTTGTAAAAAATTGGGTAGAGTTTTCTCTAAAAAAAGGCCAAAAACCATACATACAACATGATAAATCAATCTACACAAATACATAAATATCCAAACATCCATATTCAACCACATAGGATCTAAAATTTTTCCACAATTAACAACACGTGGCACCGACGTTATATCTCTAGTATGACGATGGTTCAGACAAGATGCCACTAGAGACATTTTTAAACCATATAAACCTATAGAAGCAATTATACTTATCGAATACAATAGAAGCTAAAATTACAAAAACTACATAATCATTGCCAATATACATGACCATCAAAATAATAAATATGCTCCAAAAGGTAAAATTTTATAAACTAAGACTTCAAGCTATCCTCAGGCATCTTCAAGTCTCTAACTAACAATCCTCTACTTTGCTCAATTAGGTGTAGGCTTGTGCTACTTTGGAAACGAGAAAGCAGCAAGAGTGAGTTAAAAGTTCAACAAGCACCATATATATATCAAGAACAAGTATAATTTCACATTCGAAACATAATAGTGCATATATGAAAGATAATGTGCATATGAGATTTAATTCATGATTTTAGGAAGGAATGCTTTCATGATTCTTTTCATATTTCTTGATTCATTTTTTTGTTATTTTATTAAATATCCATTCATTACTAAAAACGTATTTCGTTGAGAGATCCGGGCCAGTAGGCCTTATTGACCAAAGGAGTAGTCGGTTGTTACCTAGATTATATTTAGTCCACACAATTTAAGGCCGATACTCTCCTATTCTCGACTCAGAGGGGGGCCGTCTACATATCAACCCTATAGATGGGGTCATAATCATATGCCTCAAGCAACATTCATAGTAGGTAACGCCTTCCACTATAGCATACCAAAACTTGTCAAGGATTATCACCCGCTCCAAAATGAGTAGCCAGAATATGCGACCAGAGTATTTCTGAAGTCTCCACCACAATATCAATGGAAGGACCAAGTATACCGTCCAATTCCCTCGGTCCAAGTTTTTAGTTCTTATTTCCTTAGAGACATTTCGCTTTTAAGCACATAATTCTTTGTCCATAATTCTTTGTTCCCACTTTGCTGGGGAGTGTTTATAATTTTATCAGTTCTTTGTCCTTTGTTCCGAAGAACAGTTCATCAGTTCATCATTTAATTGCAGAATATCCTTTCTTGATTCATTTTTCTTTAAACTTTTTCATATTCATATTTCCTTAACCCTCGTGAGCTTGGTTCCTCACGTGTTCGTAGTTCATACCATGTGAGCTTACGTCTTCACGTATTTATAATTCATATGTAATATTTCTTAGAGCTTAGAAGGATTTTGAAATCCCTTTTTGATCATACTAGACAGAATTCTTAAATCTTTCGATCATTAATTCTTTCATTAATGATTCATAATATGATTCTTAGAATATTCAAATCATTGAGTTCATGATAGATGCATAATTCATCATATGATTGGAACAATTAGGAGACTCTTACCATATTGAGCCTATCATGTCTCTAGAGCTTCCGGATGACATTTCATTTGTAATTGCACGTATTATAATTTTCGGAGTTGAGATCTTGCAAAATTGTAATTTCTTTGGACAAAGTCCATAAAGGGCAAGGTTAGGATTCGGGACAACACAAAACCTTACAAAACTACCAATTCGATCATCCAATGGGTAAATTAACTTATTCATGGTGCAGGTAATAATATCCTAGAGCGAATTTATCCATAAATCTCGATTTAATCGGTTAATTTCTCCAAGTCGTGGGTTTAGGGTTCCTTGTTTAGAAATGTGACAAAACTACAAAATTGGGCATGAAATTCACACTATTATTTGCCCATGTTATGGGTAACAATTATCTAAGGCCAATTTATATATAAAATCTAAAATAATTAATCAAACGTGGTATGAACACATCCTAAGATTTTCACTTAAAATTACCAACTCAGATATCCAATCGATAAATTAGCTTATACTAGACATGGGTAATAATATTCTAATCCCAAATTATACAAAAGCCCCAAACATTCATGGGTAAAACGAGTTCGGGCTCAGGCATGGGTGAATAGTACCTGCACGAGAGCTAGGGTTTTCGGATTGCGAAATAATACTCAAAACGTGATATTTGGACATGAAATTGGTGTATTATCATGTTTAGGTTATGGGAAACACAATATGTAAATGTATTCTGGTATTGGAACGTGGATACCCGAAGAGAATGGAATAAAAGTGCATGAAAATGAAAAAAAAAGAGTATAATTGCACTTGCCTCGACCCGATCTACAACTTTTCCGACTAGCTCAAAGTCTGAATTGAACCCGAAGCGTCTATTTTCTCCTCTTCTCCTTCGCGCGGTTCTCTCCACGCTGCCGGCCTCCCGCGCTGCTGTCGCTAGGACCGTGTTGCCCAACCGGCCACCGTTGCATACGGCCACCGCCGACCACTTGCACATCGTTGTCTCCGGTGAAGTCCTACTCTCTCTCTCTCCTCTTTTCTTCCCTACAAAACCCTCACCCGATCCCTCCTTTTCCCCCTGCTTTCCTTCTACTTCTATTTATTAACGTTAATAATAATAATAATATTAATAATAATAATAATATTATTATTATATATCATTTTTTTAATCTCAAAATTCAAATCGATACTTGGGCGATCGAAAGGGCACACTCCAAACGCTGGCCCAACGATTTCAATTTTTCTCCAAACTTTTTATAATATTTAATTGTCTTTTATCACACACAAATTACCCAAAAATAAATAAATAAACCCAATTAAATCGAATAGAAATATTCAGGATATTACAGGTAGAGGTCTGAGTATGTTGAGCCCCCATTGCGTGAATAGCCCGAGTGATTGGAGGGCTTGTAGTTCCGTATGCGGCTGATGAGGTATGTTCCCATGGATCTGGCAATTTTTATACTTCTTTATGAACTCCATGGCGTTGCGCTTCGTTGAGGGCCAAAAGAAGCCTTACCTCATAACTTTGAAGGTAAGATTCTTGCCTCCTGTATGCGAGCCACAAATGCCGAGATGTACCTCACTTAGTGCGTAGTCAGCCTCTTTCGACGTGAGGCACCTCATGTTGGGGATTGAGTACCCACGGCGGTACAATCTTCCATCCTCAAGGGTATACCATCTTATTGTCTTCCTCACGTGCTTGGCCTCATCGGAGTTCTCTGGCAGGGTGCCGTCGGTTACGTACCTCTAGTACAGAGTCATCCAGTTGTCGCCGTCGGCCACTTGTAGCATCTTGTGCTCTGAGTCGTCGATGCTCAGGATGGCTAAGACTTCCTGCATATCTTTGGAGTGCTGTTTCTGGTTGCTAGTTGCCGTTGCCCTTGCCAATTGGTTGGCCTTTCGGTTTTCCTCCCTAGGGATGTGAATTAGTTTGACTTTGTCAAATGCTTGAGTTAGGTTCTTTTCCTTAGTGAGGTATTTCGCAAGTTGTGGGTTTGATGCTTTGAAGTTCCCTTAGACCTGGTTGACGAGCAGTTCGGAATCTCTGTAGACGATCGGTGACCTAGCCAAGCACTCCTTTGCGAGCCAGGGTTCGATTAGGAGTGCCTCATATTCGGTAACATTATTGGTGGTTGGAAATCCGAGGGTGATTGAGCACTTGATCTCTAACCCGTCTGGGGTTTGTAGAATCACGCCTGCTCCACTGCCTACCCATGTTGACGAAGTCCATGGTGCCTTCGGTGAGATTAGGAACATTCAAAATTAAGGTTGTCGTCCCGACAATAAAGTCCGCAAGGGTCTGACCCTTCAGGGCCGGTCGTAGTTAGAACTCCATATCAAACTCGCCAAATTCAATAGCCTATTTAACGAGTCGCCCGAAGGTGACTGACTTTTGTAAGATTCCTTTCAAAGGTTGGTTAGTCATGATGATCATTTTGTTCCCCTGAAAGTAAGGACGCAGCTTTCTGGAATAGTATATGAGGGCTAGTGCGATCCTTTCAGCATGCGCGTAGTGGCTTTCGATGTTAGTCAGGACCTTGCTGACATAATACACCAGTTGCTTCATACTGGACTGCTGTTAGATTAGGACCAACCTTAGCATTGTGTCAGAAACTGCAAGGTATAAGTATAGCTTTTTGCCTTCCTGAGGCGAAGTCAAGAGAGGAGGACGGGAGAGATATTCCTTGAGTTCCTGGAACGCAACGTCATACTTAGCCATCCACTGGAACCTGGCTGCCTTGGTCCCCCTTAAAGGTTTAAAAATGACAGGTATTTATCTACTGATTTTGCTAGGAATCGGGAGACGGCGGTGAGCCTCCAGTGAGCTTCCGGCTTCCTTCATGGTCTTGAGGAAGACTCATGTCGAGGATGGCCTTTATCTTTTCGGGGTTCACCTCAATACCCCGCTGAGATACAATGAAATCCAAGAATTTCTTGGAGGTCACTCTGAACACACACTTGGCCAGGTTGAGTTCATTCGATGTGTCCGAAGAACCTCTAAGGTCTTGTTCAAGTCACGAACGTGGTTGTCGGTGACTTTACTTTTGACGAGCATATCGTTCACATACACCTCCCCATTCCAACCGATTTGGGATTCAAACATCCCACTTATGAGTCGCTGATAGATGGTTCCAACATTCTTCAGACTGAAAGTCATGACCTTGTAGCAATAAGTCCCCTAATTTGTCACGAAGGAGGTATGCTCCTCATCCTCTAAATTTGTCCTAATTTTGTAGTAGTCCGAGTTTGGATCCTTGACGTTTAGTAGCTCATGACTGGAGGTGGAGTCTATTAGCTGGTCTATCCTTCGCAGCGAGAAGTCGTCCTTGGGGTAGGCCTTGTTGACGTCGGTAAAATCCACGCACATCTACCACTTTTCGTTACTCTTTTTGACAAGAATGACACTTGACAGCCAATTCAGATATTGGACCTCCCTAATAAACCCCGTGTCAAGTAGGTTTTTCACTTCATTGTGGATGGCAATCAGCTTTTTGACTGAGTAGTTCTTGCATTTTTACCAGATGGGCCTGTGACTGAGATCAAAACCCAACTTATGGACCATTACTTTATCCAATATCCCCGACATATCAGTGGGAGTCCAAGTGAAGACATTAAAATTCTAGCTAAAGAAGGTGACGAGTTGGTCACGATTGGGGTCTAGAAGGGAATTTCTGATGTGTATGCATTTCTTAGGCTCGTTGGGGTCTAAGGGAACTTGATCGATTGATTCTCCCAATTGGGCCTACTGTAGGGTGGCCTCGTCTTAAAAGTTAAAGTCTTCGATTGGCTAGCTAAGGGTCGTTGGAGCGGCTTGGGACAAGTAGCACATCTGGTCCATTATCTGGTCACTTAGAATTTCTCCAACAATATACGGCGTTAGGAATTTCATCTTAAAGTGTGGGATCGATCTCACTACTCTGAAAGGAGTCAAGTAGGATCGCCCCAAGATGGTGTTGTAGACTAATGGAAGGTCGACGACCAGGAATGTGAGCATCCAGGAGGCCGTGCTTGGGTATGTCCCAATGTGACCTTTAGCTAGACGACTCCTTATACGGGTACTTGCTCATTGTTCCAACGATATAGTGATCCTTTAGTTGGTTTCATCTGGCTCATTTTCAGTCTAAGCTTAAAAAAAGTATCAAGATACAGTAAATTCTGAGAGCTTTTGTTATAAACAAAAATTCATTTTAGTTGGTAGTCTATTGCACTATCCAAAACGAGAGAAGATACAACCAGAGGGTTTGAAGGGGAGGTCATTATATGAGTCACATTGTCATCACAAAACTAATGACATTTGTCCTAAACCCTATCCTCGGCTTCTTATAACTAGAAGCGATCTCCAGGTAGTCTGGGGTGTTGCTATTGGCTGGCTTGGTTGTGACCACGCTGACAACCTCAGCTGCAACTCAATTTCTCAACTACTCTTATGATCTTCCTCTGCTGCCATGGGAGCTTGTCTTGGGTTTCACAAGAACCTTGTTAGATGTTCTCGACAGACCAATTGTTGAGATCCCAAACCCAAAAACAATATGATAATTAGGCCTTGAGAGCTCTTAAAGGCTGGAGTTGATGGTCTGTGTGATGGAGACCATGTATAATGTACCAATTTTTGAAGATCTTTGATAATAAAAAAAATATATTAGGAAGAACTGAATTTTTCATATCCAATAAGGAACAGGTTATGAAAATAGAGTTCGATCAACTTATGTTAACCGACTGTTGGGCATAAAGGGCTGCTTTTGTGAGGCCGAATTTTTGGAGGCCTTGGATGAAATTCAAGAGGCCTTGGATGAACAATTTTCTAAATACCTTGGATGAAATTTCGGAGGCCTTGGATGAACAATTTTTCAATGACCATGGGTGAAATTCCGAAGGCCTTGGATGAAAAATTTTTCAAGACCTTAGGTGAAATTCCGGAGACCTTGGATGAACAATTTTCTTGAGTCCTTGGATAAAGTTCTGGAGACCTTTTCCAAAGACGATTGTGTGAATTCGGGAGATAAATTTGGGACAATTCTTTCGGATACATTTTTCGGACAGGATTGAATGAGATTTGGAGACGTTTTTTCGGAGACCATGATTCCGACCTTGTTTCCGGAGACAATAATTTTGGAGACCTTAGATGACAATTTCGGAGACCATGAGAGGAATTTCGAGAGGAATTCCGAAAGGATATTTTAGTTTGTTGTAAAGGACAGAGTTGGTAAGTCTATCAGACTAAGGTTCTCAGTAGACGATTATCATAATCAGTGCAAGCCCATACTCTGCTTTCAACCACTCCATTGATCTTCTAGAAAGGAAAGGGAGGGAGCAAGAAAAGAAGTACAAAGTAGTTAACTTACCCCACTTGTTCCCACCTAATCCATTCGCTATAAATACTAAACTCCTAATCTGAAAAAGGAGTTAGAAAGTCGGTGCAGAAGAAGTTAGAGACGTATAGGAAAAGGGAACCTTAGGCTAGTTGGAGTGAAAGAATTTGGAAATCAGGCAAGTGTATCTCCGTTTTTAAGTTTAAATTGTAATAATATTTTAATGCAAGTATACTTCGGAGTTTGTTTTCTATAGTATTGCTTTGACTAGTATAAGTTTCATTATGAAGCATGCATGAATCCGAACTAAGCTTCACATTTTGTAAATTCCTGACTTTGGTCCATGTTTAGCACATGCTTTATTGTTCAGATTACATCCGGAATTGCCTTGCAAGAATATTGCTCTCCACATTGATTTTTATATGCTAGCCCATATTTCTGTTCATTTTATGACCACACTATTTTGCATGAACATCCTATATGGAAATTGAAATGTTAAAAAGGGTAAAGGTCTTTTGAATATTGACCGGAGCATGGGTTGTGTGAACTATGAAATTGGCCTTGAAAATATGACGAATTTCTTTTGAACCTTGAATAAGTGCCTCAGACCTAAAACTGTGAAGCCGTTAGATAACGGTTTTTTTGCATACCTTAGAACGTTACAGTAGTAATCAAGGGTAACTCCGTCCATAGAGTGATACGTGGTCCGCCCCTCCTCGGGACGTAAAGAGAGGATAGAGATATGGAACTTTGGACTTTGGATTTTGAATGAAAATGGAAATGGATATGATAATCGAACTATGGCCTTTGATTGTATGGAGTGAATATAATCTACCCTTGATTACTCTCCCCATTGGCTGGTAGGGTCTACTAGCATAGGTCCCCTTGGAACAATGAAAATGACATGGCATTATGAACTTTGGGAATTAACCCTGTACATGAACTTCGGAATTTATTATTACACTAAGAGCTTTGGATTTGACGTTGGGCTTTGCACTTTGGAAATTGACATTAAAAAATATAAAATCATGTATTTCGGAGTTTTGCACCCAACTGTGAACTTTGAAAATTGACATCGGATTTGGAACTTCGAAATTGGCATCCATGATGAACCTCGGTATTTCCGATAGCTCTATGTTATTGCATTCATGATTTAAATTGCATATTTTTGGTACCTTGTTGAGCTTCGGCTCACTCTATTACAATTCTTCCCCCAAATGAAATGGTAGAATTGATACCGGATGAGTAGGAATAGACAAAGCATAGCCAAGAGAAATTTTGGAATCAGCGAGCCTGGTGAAGATTTTTGAAGATTTTGATAGTGTTGAATGTCTTTATCTCAAACTATGAACGGATGAATGACTATGCTTCCACTTATATAAATTTTGGAATAGAACTGCTTCCGCCATTAACTTTTGGTTGAAATCAAGGCTTAGAATGGCATCTCTGTACGAACTTGGTTTAATGAAATGAAATGTTAAAAGAATTGGAGCCGTGCATATTACATGGCATTAGATGATCCTATGTATATATTGTGAGTGTATATATATATATATATAAAGTCTATATTCGATACGCTTGCATGTGTTGGTTCAGTCTGGACCGCCTCCCTTGATTACTTTATCTTGGGACTTAGCTTCAGATAAATTTTGACGGGAGGATTTTTGATGTAAAAAAAAATCCGCTCCATCACAATTGGTATTAGAGAAGAAAACGAGATGCCTTATGAATGATTGATCATAAAGCGGAAGTATAGGCAAGACAAACTAAGGATAATAGACATTAGATGGGAAGTTTAGGTGTAAACGTTGAGACCGGTTCTAAGTTTCCGAATAAACTGTGAACCCTCCCTGTAATCTGATTTTCTAGGTTTGCTAATATTGCCTTACTATTCATAATAGGATATTTATGGCCAGTAGAAGAAATAGAAGAAATGGCTGGGGTGGTGCTGATATGCCCCTTGACCGCAAAGCAGAATATATTAACCTGTTGGGAATGATGGTGAACATAATTGAGTTTATGGAGCAACGCCATATGGCTCCGGTCCCAATACCAGGGCCAACTCCGGTAAATCCTGCCCCAACAACGTAGGATAAATTCACGGCGGAAAGAGCGCCAGAATTCTTGGGAGAACCGGATCCAACCAAAGCTAATATCTAGATAAGGAGAATGAAAAAGATTTTTATAGTAATCCGATACAGTGACTAGGAAAAAGTTACCTTTGCAGCCTATAAACTAGAAGGAGAGGCCGATAGTTGGTGGGCAATGCAAAGGAGGGCGTTTGGAGTGCCTAACGAAGAAATTACTTGGGGTATGTTTGAGGAAGCATTCATGGAAAAATATTTTTCCTCCAATCTTCAAGACTAGAAGGAGAGGGAGTTTATGTGGCTAAGGCAGGGGACTTGTACAGTGGTTGAATATGACGCCCAATTTACGAAGCTGTCCCGTTTGCACCCTACTTTGTAGAAGATGAATTGAGAAAAGCAAAGAAGTTCCAGCAGAGACTAAGGGACGATATTAGAAGACGGTTCGTAACCCAAAAGGTTCAAACATATGCAGATGTTCTAGATCAGGTATTGATATATGAGAAAGAGCTAGAAACACAAAAGTTTTTCACAAGGAAAGCTGCTAGCCGGGAAAGTTTCAGCTCTGGTTCAAATGTGGCACCCTCAGGGACATCTAAGAGGGCAAAAACAGCAGTTAAATGGAAAAATATAGTTGAATCCCAACCAATGACGAAGTCCCAAACGTCGGTCACTAGGTTGTGCTTATTGTGGGAGAGACCATGCTAGGAGGCCTTGCTTTAAATTGACTGGAGCATGTTTCAACTGTGGCCAACAGGGTCACATGATGAAAGATTGTCCTTTGCCCAAGAGAGTTAAATCAAGAAAGCCAACAATTGCAGCTAAAGCTTTTGCAGTGACAGTATAGGACCTTGAGACGTCTCCAAATGTGGTTAAAGGTACTCTCTTTATCTGTGGAGTTCCAACCTCTATTTTATTTGATTCTGGGTCTATGCATTCCTTTATTTCCCCGCAGTTTGCATGTTATATTGTATCTATCCTATTAGCTGTGTCGACCCCTACTGGGTCTTCAGTATTGACTGATGTTGTATACCCAGAGTGTGAGGTTGAGGTGGATGGAAAATGCCTGATAGTAGATTTGATATTACTAGATATGGGTGATTTTGATATTATTTTAGGAATGGATTGGTTGGCAAGGTATTATGCCAGCATTGATTGCTTCCAAAAGAAGCTATGTTTCAATATTCTTGGAATTAAACCCTTCTCATTTCAGGGTATTAGGAGAAAAGAAATGCCTATTATGATTTCTGCCTTGCATACTAAACATTTGCTAAAAAGTGGATGCCGAACTTACCTGGCGTATGCCAACACTATTGGGAGCCAGTGTGTTAGCCAAAGATATTTTTGTGGTGTGTGATTTTGAGGATGTATTTCTAGGAGATTTGCATGGGCTGCCTCCTCACCGGAAAATTGAATTTAAAATTAAGGTTAATCCGAGTACTGTTCCAATTTCTAAAGCACCTTATCGGATGGCACCCACCGAATTGAAGGAGTTAAAATTACAGTTGCTGGAGTTGTTAAATAAGGGGTTCATTAGATCAAGCATGTCTCCGTGGGCAACGCCGATGTTGTTTGTAAGGAAAAAGGATGGATCTCTACGGTTATGTGTAGATTACCGCAAATTGAATAAAATCACAGTTAAGAACAAATATCCCTTGCCACGTATTGATGACCTATTTGATCAGTTACAGGGGTCTCAGATGTTTTCAAAAATTGATTTAAGGTTCGGATATCATTAGCTAAGGATTAAGCAGGAGGATGTGGCCAAAACTACTTTTAGAACGAGGTACGGCTACTATGAATTTCTTGTGATTCCATTTGGTCTTACGAACGCTTTGACAGCGTTTATGGATTTAATGAATAGGGTGTTTAGGCCTTATCTGAATAAGTTTGTGGTGGTATTTATAGATGACATATTAATATACTCTAAAAGCCATGTGGAACATGAAATCCATTTAAGGATTATACTCCAAGTACTTCGGGAAGAGAAGCTATATGCTAAACTGAAAAAGTGTGAATTTAGGCCGAAGGAAGTTACATTTTTAGGACATGTGATTTCCAATGGAGGGATTGCTGTTGATCCAAAGAAAGTGGAGGCTGTTATAAATTGGAGTCAACCCATGTCTGTTACTGAAGTCCGGAGTTTTCTTAGCATGGTCGGTTACTATAGGCATTTTGTGAAAAATTTTTCCTAGATCGCCATGCCTACGACGCAGTTGACAAAGAAAGAGGCCAAGTTTGACTGGATGGAAGAGTGTGACCGGAGCTTTCAGAAGTTGAAGGAAAGCTTAACGACAGCTCCGGCGCTAACTATTCCGGATGACTTAGGAGGTTTTGAAGTGTATTGCGATGTTTCTAAGGCCGGACTAGTATGCATGTTAATGCAAAATGGAAGGGTGGTGGCTTATGGTTCCAGAAAGCTAAAGACACATGAGAAGAACTATCCCACGCATGATCTGGAACTTGTTGCAGTAGTGTTAGCTTTGAAAATTTGAAGACACTACCTTTATGGCGAAAAGTTTCTCGTCTACTCTGACCACAAGGGCTTGAAATATCTCTTCTCATAGAAGTAGCTTAATATGAGACAGAGAAGATGGATAGACTTTTTGAAGGATTATGACTGTGAAATATAGTATAAATCAAAAAAGCTAATATAGTTGCCAATACTCTGAGCTGTCGATCAGGCTATATGGCGAGGTTACAGATTAAACAAATGGAGATGTCGGAATACTTGAAGCAATGTAATATTCAGCGGCATGTTTGGGGCGACTGGATGATTTTATCATACCTTCAGGTTTAGCCGGAGGTAATAAACAAGGTTAAGAGAAAGCTGGTGAATGACTCCCTTCTTATGGATATCATGGGTGATTTGAATAAAGATTCTAGAGCTGATTGTAATGTACGGTCAGATGGAGTGTTGAGGTTTAGACATCGTTTGTGCGTGCCGGATAATAAAGAATTGAAGGAGAAAGTTTTAAAAGAAGCCCATCGATCTTGGTACTCAATCCATCCCAGAGTGAATTAGATGTATCAAGATTTGAAGAAAACGTTTTGGTGGAGGAACATGAAAAGGAGCATTATGGCTTACGTGGAAAAGTGCCTTGTGTGCCAACAAGTAAAAGCTGAAAGAAGAAAGCCCTCTGGGTTATTACAATCAATGCCAGTTCAAAGTTGAAAATGAGAGGATATTGCTATGGGTTTTGTGTCCAATCTACCAAGGACCCCCAGGAACCATGATGTCGTTTGGGTTATTGTTGACCGACTACCAAAGTCAGCCCATTTTTTGGCAATCAGGACAACTTACTCTCGTGACAAACTGGCTCGGCTGTACGTGAATGAAATTATCATACTTCATGGTGTGCCTGCTTCCATTGTATCGGATAGGGATTCCAGTTTTGTTTCAAAGTTTTGAAAAAGTTTGCATAAAGAATTGGGGACGGAGCTGAAGTTCAGTATTGCCTATCATCCTCAAACTGACGGCCAATCAGAACGGACAATCCAAATCCTTGAGAATATGTTAAAAGCTTCGGTCTTAGAAATGAAAGGAATTTGGGACAGTTAGTTGGCTTTGGCGGAGTTTGCAAATAATAATAGCTATCAGGCAAGTATAGGCATGGCTCCCTTTGAAGAATTATATGAAAGGAAGTGTAGATCGCCGATCCATTGGGAGAAAATTGGAGACAAAAGAATTTTAGGCCTTGAAATTGTTAAAGAGACAGCGAAGAAGATAAAGCTGATATATGAAAACTTAACGGTTGTCTAGAACAGACACAAAAGTTATGCAGACCGAGGGAGATTAGAATTGAAGTTTGATGTGGGTAACTTTGTATTTTTGAAAGTGTCACAATCTAAGGGGATTTCCAGATTCGGGATAAATGGAAAGCTGAAGCCACGATTCATTGGCCCTTTTTAGATTTTGGAGAGGATTGGAGAAGTGGCCTACAGGTTGGCGCTACTTTCAAACTTGGTGGAAGTACATGACGTATTTCACGTATCAATACTCAGAAAATATATCTACGATCCTGCACATGTAATCGAGTTCAAGCCCTTGACAATTGACAAAGACTTATCATACACTGAGGAGCTAATACAGATTTTGGACTAGAAGGAGAAAAAGCTATGTACAAAAACAATCTCCTTGGTAAAGGTGCTTTGGAAGAATCACTCACCTAAAGAAGCAACTTGGGAAAGAGAAGAAGAAATCTGAAGCAAGTATCCCCATTTATTTACTTAAGGATTGTAACTTCATTTAAATTTTGAGGACAAAATTTTCTTAAGTAGGAGAGAATTGTGAGATCCCAAACCCAAAAAACAACATGATACTTAGGCCTTGTGAGCTCTTAAAGGCCGAAGTTGATGGTATGTGTGATGGAGACCGTGTAATGTACCAAATTTTGAAAATCTTTGATAATAAAAAATAAATAAATATATATATATATATATTAGGAAGACTTAAATTTTTCATAGCCGATAAGGAACGGGTTATGAAAATAGAGTCTAGTCAACTTATGTTAACCGGCTGTTTGGCATAAAGGGCTGCTTTTGGGAGGTAGAATTTTTCGAAGACCTTGGGTGAAATTCCGGAGGCCTTGGATGAACAATTTTTTGGAGACTTTGGATGAAATTTTGGAGGCCTTGGATGAACAATTTTTCGGAGACCTTGGATGAAATTCCGGAGGCCTTGGTTGAACAATTTTCCGGAGACTTTGGATGAAATTCAGGAGGCCTTGGATGAACAATTTTTTAGAGACCTTGGGTGAAATTTCGGAGGCCTTGGATGAACAATTTTCTGGAGACCTTAGGTGAAATTCTGGAGACCTTGGATGAGTAATTTTCTGGAGACCTTGGATAAAGTTTCGGAGACCTTTTCCAAAGACAATTGTGTGAATTCGGGAGATGAATTTGGAACAATTCTTCCGGATACATTTTTCGAACAGGATTGAATGAGATTTGGAGACGTTTTTCCGGAGACCATGATTCTGACCTTGTTTCCGGAGACAATAATTTTGGAGATCTTAGACGATAATTCCGGAGACCATGAGAGGAATTCCGGAGAGGAATTCAGAAAGGATATTTTAGTATGCTGTAAAGGACAGAGTTGGTAAGTCTATCAGACTAAGGTTCTCAGTAGACGATTATCACAATCAGTGCAAGCCCATAGTCTGCTTCCAACCACTCCATTGACCTTCTAGAAAGGATAGAGAGGGAGCAAGAAAATAAGTATAAAGTAGTTAACTTACCTCACTTGTTCCCACCTAATCCATTCTCTATAAATACTAAACTCCTAATCTGAAAAAGGAGTTAGAAAGTCAGTGTAAGCAGAAGTTAAAGACGTAGAGGAAAAGAGAACCTTGGCTAGTTGGAGTGAAAGAATTTGGAAATCAGGCAAGTGTACCTCCGTTTTCAAGTTTAAATTGTAATAATGTTTTAATGCAAATATACTTCGGAGTTTGTTTTCTATAGCTTTGTTTTGACAAGTATAAGTTTCATTACGAAGCATGCATGAATCCGAACTAAGTTTCATGTTTTGTAAATTCCTAGGTCCATATTTAGCACATGTTTTATTGTTCAAATTACATCCGGAATTGCCTTGCATGAATATAGCTCTCCAGATTAATTTTTATATGCTAGTCCATGCTTCTGTTCATTTTATAACCGAACTGCTCTACATGAACATCCTATACGAAAACTGAAATATTAAAAAGGGTAAAGGTCTTTTGAATATTGACCGGAACATGGATTGTGTGAACTATGAAATTGGCCTTGAAAATATGACGAATTTCTTTTGAACCTTGAATAAGTGCTTCGGACCTAAAACTGTGAAGCAGTTAGATAAAATTCTCTGACATGCCTCAAAACGTTACGGTGGTAATCAAGGGTAACTCCGTCCATGGAGTGATACGTGATCCGCCCCTCCTCGGGACGTAAAGAGAGGATAGAGATATGGAACTTTGGACTTTGGATTTTGAATGAAAATGGAAATGGATATGATAATCGAACTATGGCCTTTGATTGTATGGAGTGAACACAATCTACTCTTGATTACTCTCCCCATTGGCTGGGTCTACTAGCATAGGTCCCCTTGGAACAATGAAAATGACATGGCATTATGAACTTTGGGAATTAACCCTGTACATGAACTTCGGAATTTATTATTACCCTAAGAGCTTCGGATTTGACGCTGGACTTTGCACTTTGGAAATTGACATTAAAAAATATAAAATCATGTATTTCGGAGTTTTACACCCAACTGTGAACTTTGAAAATTGACATCGGATTTGGAACTTCGGAATTGGCATCCATGATGAACCTCGGTATTTTCGATAGCTCTATGTTATTGCATTCATGATTTAAATTGCATATTTTTGGTACCTTGTTGAGCTTTGACTCACTCTGTTACAATTCTTCCCCCAGATGAAATGGTAGAATTGATACCGGATGAGTAGGAATAGACAAAGCTTAGCCAAGAGAAATTTTGGAATCAGAGAGCCTGGTGAAGATTTTTGAAGACTTTGATGGTGTTGAATGTCTTTATCTCAAACTATAAATGAATGAATGACTATGCTTCCACTTATATAAATTTTGGAATAGAACTGCTTCCGCCATTAACTTTTGGTTGAAATCAAGGCTTAGAATGGCATCTCTATACGAACTTGGTTTAAATTGGTGCTTAGAAAGGAAAGCACCCGCATATGGCAACTTCACTTAGGCCTTGAATACCCAGTAGGGTGCCAAAGTGGTCTAGATTATCTGTTGGGTTGGCACTTCCATTGTATGGCTTTGGGGAAAGCATCTTGAATTTGAGAGCAAGCTACTGCATGCGAATCTCAACCACGAAAGGGGACCTCCTCAGGTCTCGGTCTTTTCGCAAACATCACCCTGAAAGATGTGCTGCCATATCTTCTCCATCTTTTCGTTCATAAGAGAGGTGGACGCAACCCTCTTAGCGTTGAGGAAAGTCCTCAATTCCGAGTGGTTTAGAGAGGTGCATGCCCGCGCGACTCCCAACTTGTGGAGGTCGTGTGCGATCGGAGGCTTCTCCTTAGGCTGAGGGCCTCTGACCACTATGGGAGTAGTAAGGGTTCTACCGCTTATGGCTTTCTTCTCGTGTCCTATGGCTATGATAGCCTTTCGGCTGTGTCCAGGTTTTGCTGCTTGAGGCCTCCTAGGCTCTAGCATTATTGGGCCGCAGGGTCTTCTTGACCGGTTGCTTTGGTCTTCGGCTCTTCTTTTTTGAAGCCAATACTTGTACTGTGGGATTAGGAGCTCCCAACTGTTGCTCATCCAGGCGGTTGTCAATCCTCTGGACATGTCTCCCCTCTGGGCAGCAAGTATGCAGACATTGGTCTAAGGACGCTCACCTGCATGGCTACCCATAGAGGGGTCATCGCCATGGGTTGCTGTGTCCATGACCGGCACACTGGTTTGTACTTTGGTGTTGACCATGTTCACTTTTCTTTTGTGGGTGCGGTGAGTGGTGGTTAAACTTTTACGTTGATTCTTGTAGATGGCGCCAATGATGCATCCCAAGATTTGAATTATTGTATGGATTAGGGAGCTACTCGATCTTCTACTGTGGGTCGAATTGGAATGGATCTGATCTCCGTTAATATTAACCTAGATTTTGCGCACTACAAACAAAGATTGGTAGGACTCACTCTCAAATTTATCCTCCGATGCTAAAATAAGGTATCTTTCTCCAAAAATAGAAAGATGAAAGGATGTAAGAGAATGCAATGATGTATGTATACGGGGGATGTAAGAGGAGAATTGGGCTCCTGTAAAGTGCTCGACTGGGAGCGGCTTTGGGTGTTTGGATGGTAGGGCTCCAATGTGGTGAATTCGTTGAGTAGCTTATTAGGGTGCACTCAATGGAGAGTGGCTAAGAGAGGAGAACAAAGAACCGTGTTAGGGAAAAAGAGTTTAATTCTTTCTCAACTCTTATTTCTCATTCGAGGGTTGATTCAGTTGGAGATCGATCGATCCTTTTTCCTATAAGGAAAAGGATATTTGTAATGTTTCATGGAGAAGGATTTGGCACCAAAGCTCATGATAAGTGTCCTGTCATGATTCATTGGCTACTGAGTGTTGACGGGAGTCGCTGTTATTAGGTGTCATCTTGTGATGGCAATGTGACCATAGTTGGTTGTGGCCGTCAGGAGTCAAGTTGTATCTTGTGTGGATTGGATTGGCTGCCGTTGGTTGGCAGACACGGTAGTTCCCTATGGTTGACTGTTACCTCCGTTAGTTGGAACTCACTATGACGTTATCTTAAGCGTTGCCAGATTACTATTATTGAGGTGGAAGGTGGACTTGGGTCATGATTGGCTGAGTCATAGAGGCCATCTATTGGTCGTAGTGCGTGTTCCCCCCGAGCCTGCTTGAAGTAGATGGGTTGGTTGGGTGGTCTCCTGAGTTTTGCTCTGCGTTGGGTTTCAATGGCAAGTGGGCTAGTTGTCAGATCGGCCCACATCATGATTGGACTCATCAAGTGCTAAACATATAAAAATTAAATATCTTACCATTAAAAGTAAAATTTAGAATTAAATTGGCCAATATAGTGTTTTATTACCAAATTTATGATTACGGATTTATTAACTAATGGTTTGCCCTCAAAGATACTTATTGATCATGTTAATAATATAGGCATATATCATTGTTTGTGATGTAATTATGAATTATGTTATTACTCTTGGTATTTAAGATCTCACATAATGCATTTTTTTTGTATTTTTTTTACTTTGTTTGAATTTAATATTTTGAATTAATAATAATAGGAATAGTCATTCACTATAACATTATTGTTAGAGGGTATATAAATATTTTTTTTTATTTAAAACTCTAATAATGCAAGTTGCAAGTATTGTGGTATATGAAAGAAATTATATCGCATACTGATACGAAACTGTCATGACTCATATTAGTTGTGATGCGTCCTAGATCCAAATTTCGAATGGGTTCGAGTCGAGCTAGTCCGACGGATTCCAGTCTCTGTCCACTGAGTTGAAGATCCTACACACTGCCACTTTAAATAAGAGGTCAGGTGACGGCGAGATTTGGTCCTACCGAAAATGTAATAGCTCGAATATTTTTATCTGAATTAATTCGAGTTTATTTATTTTTGGATAATTTGTCTGTGATAGAAAATTAATTAAATATTATAAAAATTTTGGAGAATATTTAGAATTATTGGGCCGTGCCTAGAGTGCGCCGACTTGATTGCTCGAATATCGATTTAAATTTTGGGATTAAAAGAAAATGAATAATAATAATAATAATAATAATAATAATAATAATAATAATAATAATAATAATAATAATAATAATAATAATAATGATGATGATGATGATGATGATGATAACGATGGAAAACAAAAGCAGAAGGGAAGATCGAGAGAGAAGTGGGGGGGAAGAGAGGGTTCAAGCGAGGGTTTCGGGGGAGAGAAAGAGAGAGAGAGGAGGAGAGCAGCGCCGACGGAGTCGGCGCACGGGTCGGCGGTGGCCAGCGACGACCGTGCGTGGCGGTGGCCGGCTAGCAACGACATGGAGTAGCGGCAGCAGACGCGGGAGATCGGTGAAGGAGGGGAGCCACACGAAGGAGAAGAGGAGAAAGTGGAGGCTTTCGGGTCCGAATCTATTCGAGAGCTATTCAGAAAAGTGATTGAGCGGGCCGAGACAAGTGCACTCATATTCTCCTTTTTTATTTTCGTGCACTTTTATTCTGTTTTTCGGTTATCTTCATTATGATATCTGATTAGATTTATATTTTGTAATCCCGTGCCCTAAGCCAGGCATATATGTAAATTTAAAGCTCAAAAATATAGGTTTGATATGTTTTTGGACGATATAAACCCTAACCCCCACGGATGGTCATGATACCCACAAAATTTTGGGGTAATTATTATATTTGGGATTAGAATATGATTGTCTATAATCTAGATATGATAATTTATTGATTGGGTATCCGGATTTGTGGTTATGTGTAAAGTCCGTTTGTAGAGACCCTAACCCATGCCCCGATCTTGTTAAGGGATTAATTTGGATTATGATGTATCGATTGACTGTGGATAATGATTATCCATGACGTGAATTTGATGATATTCCCATCAAATGTCTGAATTCTTGAGGATTAACCGATATGTGCATCTGAACACCATTTATATGTTCTGATCACGAGGGTACCGTACACCAATGTTATTGAACAATAATTTGCATAATTTCCCAAGTTTAAATGCTAACTAAGTGATTTGTATTTGTGTAAGTTCAATTGAATAATCTGGAAGCTTTGGCACGTGCAAATATAAAGGAAATGTGTATCCAAAAGTCTTTCGAACCAATTTGCCATGCCATGATAAGAATTTCGAATCTTCTGTATGCTTATGATACTCGTACATTACGTTAAGTCATGAAAAGACTTCAATCCAAATGAAAAATAAAGACTGTGCAAATATACGAAGGGAAAAACCACAATTGAATATGTGATCTAATTGATCTAACGATTAGAGATATTGTGAATGAATTATCTAAAGAAAAGATAATAATCGTACATGTGATTGAAGGAAAGTCCACAATATGATATGTAAATGATTGAATCTCTAGAATGGCGGGAGATATCGTAAATTGGATGTGGTGGACTTTCCCTCAAATGGAAATGGAATAATGAAATCAGAACCAAGGACTCATGTTCATTGGGTAGTATTCTCCGACTTGCCACCTCCATCACGGTAGGAACCCAATGAATACTTTGGCCACGTATTCTGGCTGCTCACGGGAGCGAGCGATAACTATGGTACGCCCTGGGATACTATTATGGAAGAACGAGGACTGCCCTGGTATCCCGAGAAAATGAGACGTTTATCGGCCCGTCTACAGGCATGATATGTAGATCCCCCAGATGGGTCTAAGAATAAGTCCTCACGACCTTAGATCATGTGTAGTATCATGTTCCTTTCCTCGTTTTCTCACATCGTAGCTAGTACAACCTATTGGTTCTGGTCCGCAAAAATTAATAAAAATAATAAAGGTGTATAAAAACATGTCTAATGTTAACATGCGATCTCAAATGTCCCCTTCCTCCCATGTTCCCACTTAAATTGAAATTATATGGTTTTTCCCATCTCATTATCATTTTATTTGCCATTCCCCGATCCCATTATTGTTTCCATTGTTCATTTATCGTGGATTATTGAAGTATGATTCATTTGTTGAGTTGTTAGTTCACTCTTGCTTCTCCTTCCTTATAGATGAGAGTATCGAGCTGACGCCCGGTTAGTTAGAGCAAAGAGAGGGATTTGCTCGAGGAGATTAGCTGGATATCGAAGGCTTAAAGATTTGGATATGTCTAATGTAATAAAATGTAAATAGTCGGGTTAGATTAATGTGGTGTGTTATATTTTGACTTGTTATTATTTTATGGTTATTGTTAAGCTTCTGCAAGTTTTTGGATCTAGTTCTGCTTCCGTATTAATATTGGATGTTTTAGATTTTGTTTAGGCCTGGATGACCTCTCTCTTAGATCCAACATATTAATTTAAGTATACTGTATTGGAGCCGTGGGTGATATGGTAATGTGGATCCTGGTATGTGTTGTAGTGATGAAAATATTAAAGTATATATATTTATATGTCTGTATAGGTTTAAATTAATAGGTTGTATTTTAGTTTTCGTCCAATTACAGAGGAAACTCTGTCAAAATTTCTGTAGACTTTATATTGTAATTATTGGGGCATTTGTATTTGATTAAGTAAGAGCGATTAACAGAAAGTCCTTTAAAGATAAGGATCCGTTCCTTTACCAATAGTATCAAAGAAAAGAGATACCTTGGTTTTGATTTGGATCTTATGCAGAAGTTTAGGTTAGGATAAGATAGATCAAAATGAGTAAATGTAGACATAAGGACTGTAAGTTAGATTGAATAAATTTTGTTAGTTTGGTTGCTTAGATTTGAATTACATTAGGAATAGTAAGTTTAGTTGTTTATCTATGCCCCCTAGTTCTGAAACGTGAGTTAATTAGTGTGTTTTAAATTTTGGAAAGAACATTGGTGATGACTATTAAACGAGAGCCTTCCTCGGGGTGTTGGTCGACTGCGAGGATGAGGAGAAGAAATTGTTTGAAGGTACCTTAAGGATCTAAACTTTATTAAAGTTGAGCTAGTGTTAAATATGACAGTACCTAATTAAGATCCAAGTAGTTGGTTTTAGTTCAAAGTTTCAGTTGACCGACTCTAGATTAAGGTCCTCAGGTTATCAATCTGCTCAAAAAGGGGTTGTTTAAATATGATGATCAAGTATAATGAATAAAGTAGAATTGATCACTTGAGGATAAGATATGTTCAGGACTTAGATGGTGTTGTGGATGTTTTATAAATGAATATTTGTTCAATGGGATTTTGGGGGAGCATGTTTCAATTGAGGATAGCCTGTTTTCATGCTTAGGGATTGTCTCCATTTCACGAGTCAAATAGAAAGAAGTCTGATGTCGGGAATCGAGGTTTTGCAATAAAGGTGCAAGTATAGGGGTATCGTCTACCATGGTGAAAGGTGAGATCCCTGAATATTGAAATCTCAGTATATGTAGTATTTTGGAAATTTTAAAATTATATTTTTATTTATGTTCCCTAAGTCCATTCGTCATTGAAGGACCATAGATTATATGAGCTGCATTGGAGTCTGTGATATTTTCTTGAGTCCATAATGGTTTGGCCAATTTTCTGTTAATTAATAATTCGAGGATATGTCAGGGCCAGTTCGGATATTTGAAAAAGTTGGTGATTGAATCAAAGAGGCATCGATTCAATATTTCATATTTGTTATGCATTATTCTAGGTTATTTGGGGTAGGTAAAATGATAGATGAAAGTTACATATGAAGTAATGAAATCTAGTTACTAGAAGATAAAGAGTTTGATAAGTTTGCATTGGGGAAATGAATGGGTGGTTTATAAGATCTATTACAAGGGCTTGCTGTTTTCCCAAGGATGAATTGTATTGGTAGCATTGACAATTATGGGTAATCAAGAATTATGTTTAAGGTGGCTTTTAGAATCTTGATATAGCCATTATGAGTTTTGATAGCATCAATTGGGTTAGATTGATGGTCCTTTTGTGGGAATTATAGATTGGATCCTTTAGATATATTTAGATCAATTTTGTGATGACCCTATTGAGAAATTGTTTGAAACATTGGGAGTAACAACTTTGTTTGAGAACAATACCATGAGTTAGGATGGGAATTAATCGTGTGCCTAATCAAAAGAGAGTGTGAGTTGGTTATGGGAAGTATTAAGTTAGGCACGTAAGTAGAAATTTGAGTAAAGGCTCCATAGGAAGGACTGACCGATGTCATGGAAGCATGCATTTCCTTTGGGACCGGGTTAATCCGGTAGGATGCTTGCAAAGTGTTCTTTGAGGATCACAGTGTTTGTAGAGCATTTGACTAGGAAGAAACCGGCCTCTATCAGGGTATGATATATGAGAATAGTTCTCGAGGAATAGAAGGTATTGTTGTTGAGTTGATTTCGAAAGAATTCAATTAGTGATAATAGGATGTGATGCTTGTGAGGAAGATATAGGAATTTTGTTTTTGTTGCATTACATGTGGGTGGATACTTTGGACTCAGTGGGAGAGAAATCCATGATTAGAGTTAGTCCACCCATTATTAGAGTTAGTAATTGAGATCTCCATTTGGGGACTTATGGGTGGTGCTTTTGGAATTAATTAGAGTCTAAAGATTCAAAGGATCCAAATATTTATGTCATAAGGAGCCGACAATCATGCGGCCGTGTGAACGGTTAAATTTATTTAAGGACTTAAAAGGTGAATCTCGATGCCTTTGAAGGAAAGCAAATATTGGTGTCTCTAACTTACTATCGATTTGGGATATTTTTGATGTTTCGTAGAAAATGTATCCAGAGTGTTGAGGCTTCGAAAATTATTAGATAAGAAGTCCTTGTAGTTTTGCTTCGGGGATTGTTAAGGTGGTAAGGAATTTGAGTTTTGAATGATTGTGGATTAGTTTTCAAGGATTATCCGTTTATCACGAATTGGGTAATGTATGTGGATCAATTAGATGGGCTCGGGGGGTATTCCATCAAGATTATCAAATTGTTAAGTATTCAAGTTTTGAGACTTAAGTAGTGGTTCAGAGGCCATGCCAAATTTTGGGGTCAATTGTGTTTTCTAAGTTAGTCATAATTTGAGGATTAAGGATATTGCCCTCGTTGTGTTAATATTTTTGGGACTTTTTAGGTTATAGCCGAGGTAATCTAGGTGTTTGCTTTGAATCCATGAATGTAAGAATTGTATGAGTTTTGATGTCCTAATAAATGGTCAACCAGAGTAGCACAGCAGAAGTAGGTAGCTCTTGATCTAAGAGATTTTGGAATAAGGTTGAGATTTCAAGTAAATAGTGGTTTTGGGGCTTAGGATGAATCGAAGTAAGAGGCTGAATATCTGTCTGAAATATTATATTAAGTTAGGAAGTTAACCAATCAATGGACTTAGTTTTGAAGTTCGAAGGATCATCATGATATTCCTATGTAATAAAGAATGAGGAAATAAATTTGTGATTGGGTTCAATCATTATGCGGGATCAGGGATTTGCCTGTGGCCAGATCTCAACCACAAATCAAGTAAGAATTATTAAATATAAAGAAGCAAAATAATTCGATTGGTTAAAGTTCGTTGGGATGGATTTTGTTATTTGTGTCTTGGGAAAGTAAGAAGAAATTTGGAGAGATAACCCTTTTGTTTATTGAAAGCTTAAGATTTTTTAAATTTTAGGGATGAAATTTTTATAAGTAGAAGAGAATGTAATAGCCCGAATATTTTGATCTGAATTAATTCGAGTTTGTTTATTTTTGGGTAATTTGTGTGTGATAGAAAATTAATTAAATATTATGAAAATTTTAGAGAATATTTAAAATTATTGGGCTGCTGCCGGGAGTGCGCCCATTTGATCGCTTGGGTATCTATTTAAATTTTGGGATTAAAAGAAAACACAATATAATAATAATAATAATAATAATAATAATAATAATAATAATAATAATAATAATAACGATGGAAAACAAAAGTAGAAGGGAAGATTGGGAGAGAAGCAGGGGGAAAAGAGAGCGTTCGGCTGAGGGTTTTAGGGGAGAGAAAGAGAGAGAAGAGGATGGCGGTGTTGGCGGAGGCGGCGTACGGGTCGGCAGTGGCCAGCGACGATCGTGCGTGGCGGTGGCTGGTTGGCGGCGGCAGCAGCCACGGGAGATCGGTGAAGGAGGGGAGCCACGTGAAGGAGAAGAGGAGAAAATGGAGGCTTTTGAGTCCGAATGTGTTCGAGAGCCAATTAGAAAAGTATAGAGCGGGTCGAGACAAGTGCACTTATACTTACCTTTTTCGTTTTCGTACACTTTTATTGCATTTCCTTCAGGTATCTTCATTCCAATACCTGATTAGATTTATATTTTGTAATCTCCACGCCCTAAGCATGCATATATGTAAATTTAAAGCTAAAAAATATTGGTTTGATATGTTTTTGGACGATATAAACCCCAACCCCATGGCTGGTCATGATACCCACAAAATTTGGGGTAATTGTTATATTTGGGATTAGAATATGATTGTCTATAATCTAAATATGATAATTTATTGATTGGGTATCCGGATTTGTGGTAATGTGTAAAGTTCTGTTCGTAGAGACCTGTGCCCCGATCTTGTTAAGGGATTAATTTGGCTTATATTGTATCGATTGACTGAGGATAATGATTATCCATGACGTGAATTTGATGATATGCCCATCGGATGTCCGGATTATTGAGGATTAATCAATATGTGCATTCAAACACTGTTTACATGTTTTGATCACGCGGGTACCGTACACCAAGGATATTGAACAATAATCTGCATAATTTCCCATGTTTAAATGCTAACTAAGTGATTTGTATTTGTATAAGTTCAATCATATAATCTGAAAGTTTTGGCACATGCAAATATAAAGGAAATGTGTATTCGAAAGTCTTTCGAACCAATCTGTCCTGCGATGATAAGAATTCCGAATCTTCTCTATGCTTATGATACTCGTACATTACGTTAAGTCATGAAAAGACTTCAATCCGAATGAAAGATAAAGACTGTGCAAATATGCAAAGGGAAAAACCACAATTAAATATGTGATCAAATTGATCTCCCGATTGGAGATATTGCGAATGAATTATCTAAAGGAAAGATAATAATCGTACGTGTGATCGGAGGGAAATCCACAATATGATATGTGAATGATTGAATCTTGCGAATGGCGATAGATATTGTAAATTGGATGTGGTGGACTTTCCCTTAAATGGAAATGGAATAATGAAACTAGGACCATCGACTCATGTTCATTATATAGTATTCTCTAACTTGCCACCTTTATCACGGTAGGAACCCAATGAATACTTTGGCCGCGAATTCTAACCAGTCACAGGAGCGAGCGATATCATGGTATACCCAGGATACTATTGTGGAAGAACGAGGACTGCCCTGGTATCCCGAGAAAATGGGACGTTTATCGGCCCGTCTACATGCATGATATGTAGATGATCCCCCAGGTGGGTCTAAGAATAAGCCCTCACGGTTTTAGATTATGTGGAGTATCATGATCCTTTTCTCATTTTTTCACATCGTAGCTAGTACGATCTACTGATTTTGGTCCGCAAAGATTAATGAAAATGATAAACGTGTATAAAAACATGTCTAATGTTAACATGCAATCCATGTGATCCCAAATATCCCCTTCCTCCCATGTTCCCTCTTAAATTGAAATTATATGCTTTCCCCATCCCATTGTCATTTTATTTGCCTTTCCCCCATCCCATTATCGTTTTCATTGTTCATTTATCGTGGATTATTGAAGTATAATTCACTTGTTGGGCTGTTAGCTCACTCTTGCTTCTCCTTCCTTCTAGATGAGAGTATTGAGCTGACGATCGATTAGTTTGAGCAAAGAGAGGGATTTACTTGAGGAGATTAGCTGGATATCGAAAGTTTAATGATTTGGATATGTCTAATGTAATAAAATGTAAATAGTCGGGTTAGATTAATGTGGTGTGTTATATTGTGGCTTGTTATTATTTTATGGTTATTGTTATACTTTGACAGGTTTCTGGATCTAGTTTTGCTTTCGTATTAATATTAGATATTTTGGATTTTATTCAGGCCTAAATGACATCTCTCTTAGATCCAACATATTACTTTAAGTGTACTGTATTTGAGTCATGGATGATATGGCAATGTGGATCCTGTGCATGTGTTGTGGTGATAAAAATATTAAAGTGTGGATATTTATATGTTTGTACAGGTTCAAATTAACATGTTGTTTTTTTTTATTTTTGTCCTATTGTAGAGAAAACTCTACCAAAATTTTTATAGATTTTATGTTTTAATTATTGGGGCATTTATATTTGATTAAGTAAGAGCAATTAATGGAAAGTCCTTTAAAGATAAGAATCCGTTCCGTTACAGAAAATACTCTGACGTTCAAGTTAGTAAACAACATTCTGAGAATTAGAAGGTAAAATGCAGTTAACGCAAAGATGGATGCGAGGGATGTGTTTGAGAACGATGGTAGGGGATGCCCTCATGGAGAGATTGGCTTTGATTGTGGATTCTTGTGAGAAGTAGTTTCTCTTTGTACTTAGCCCGCAAGGAACTAGTAGTAGAGAGGAAAGGAGAGAGCATTGGAAAGCTTAAGAGTATGGAGAGCTTCTGTAAGCTTGAGTATGCTAGAGGGCGTTTAGTAGGCAAGAGAGCATGCCTGTGTAGTGAATCTTCATGGCCTTTTATAGCAGCGGGTCTCTACTACCTTCCTTAGGTAGCCAGGTGGGATGCCCGCTTTCTGTAGGGATCATTGCCTTCCCTATGTGGAAGCAGGCTCCATTCTCGGTTGCAACAGTTTGGAAGGTGGATCCCTTTTCTTCTGCACATGGTAACCATTAGGGTTCCCTCTGTGGATTGCGCGCCAATTTGTGCTCCTTCCTCCTGGGATACACTCTGATTTTGGAAGGTTGCCATTACTGTGGAGTTTGCCTTTCTCGGAGATGCGGAGAATTAAGGCAGACGACCGTTAAGGCTTGGGAAGGTGCATATGGGCCGATTTAGACATGGTCAACAGTAGCGTTAACTGTTCCAAGTACAGATGGGTCGTCGTTAATCTTGGGCCACTTACTTCTTTTGGACCAGCCCGCTACTGGCGTTCCCATCACTAACCCCCCCATGCTGCGGCCTAGGACTCTAGCCTCTGGCTTGTTCATGATGGAATGTTTCTTGCTGTGTAACTTGTAAAAAGAATGTTTGATGAGAAAACTTGCAATTGTTTCCGGTCTTTATCTCTCGTTTCCGAGCATGTTTCACTATCTTTTATTTTTTTCTCTAGGTCCATTAATCGGGTTGCTTGAGTTTGTTAACCGTTCTGCTTGAATTCGGTGTACGGAGTAGAAAGAATGTTGACTGAATTCGTTAACTGCAACGTTAGAATCCGAAGAACTAAGTTGAAGAGAGTCTTAACCGGATTCGTTGACCGCAACACTAGAATCTGAAGAGCTGAGTTGGAGAGAACGTTGATCGGATTCATTGACCGCCACGTTAGAATCCAGAGAGCAAAACTGGAGAGAACGTTGACCCAATTCGTGGACCACAACGTTAGAATCCGAGGAGTTGAACTGGAGAGAATGTTGACCGGATTTGTTGACTACAACATTAGAATCCGAAGAACTAAGCGAATGCGCTAGTTGATCGGATTCTTTGACCATTGCACTAGAATCTGAAGAATGGTGTTGGATGAGATTGATGTGTCATTCCGTTATTCCACTGGATGGGCAATTGAAGAGCTGCAGAGCCATCTCGGGACTCATGCTGCTCTAAGTGGCCCATCGTTCTCTGCCACGTGTCACGTGTAGGGAAGTTGCAATCCCAACAATTAACTAGCCAAAGGATTCGACTTGACTGTGCCATCGCTGAAATCAACACGTGTCCATTATCATTGCCGAGTCTTTTCAATGCGCTACTCTTTTTTGACGACGATGACCTTTATAAAAGCCACGTGATCATTCAATTTTTCCCACCCCTTTGTTCCTCCAAAAAAATCTTATGTCTTCATTCTCTCATCCTGCTCTAGTCTCAGGGCTCCTTAAGTCAATAAAATTTTCTTAGTCATTTCTACTAGTGAAGTGAGAGAGTTATATGTTGAGTTCAATATCCCATCACACATTGTGTTCTCGATGCCTGGGGAGCAGGATAGGGCTTGTTCTCATCTGGCTGGCCACATTACCGTCTATGAGTCTCACTTGCAGAGTGGGCTTCGCCTCCCAGTTCCAGAGGAGCTTCTTCGCATTCTCGCGGTGTTTGGTGTTCCAATTGCATGGCCTCGCACGAACGCCATGCGTTACTTTTGCACGTTGTGCATATTCTTACGCCATCATTCACGGTTGCTGACGGTGGAGGCTGTCAGGGTCATGTTCCGATTCACCCAGAGTGTGGATTGGATTTCGTTATCTCCCTAGGAGCTTCATATTAGCAGCACGATTTACGATTCGGTTAAAAACAGAAGGACTGATTCTTTTTTGTTCGAGTTGCTGACGGCTGGCCCTTGTCTTGGGATTAGGGTAAGGTTCTTGAGGATTTCACTAGGAAGCCCACCAAGAAGGAGGCGGAGGCAGTGGAGCCACTGCTATAGTTGGTGAGAAGGCATCTCTCCGAGTTCAGGAGGGATTAGCTGGTGTCCAGGGAGGAGACCAGGAGAGCTCGTTGGGGTCCTCCCTCACCTGTTTCAAAAGTTTAAGCTCCACCACCGGCAGCAACGTAGCCCAAGAGGAAGGCTGGCGCTCTCACCATCGGCGGTTCTCTTAGCAGCCTTACGAAGAAGAGAGCTGTGCCAATTGAGCTTTCTTCCTTGTCTTCCATTGAGCCAGATTACCGTATGGCTAGTCAACTGGCTGGTGTTGGAGAGCGCTCTGGGGTTGAGGCTTCTTCGGTGGATTTTTGAGCTATGGAGATAGCTGCCATGGGAGGTGTTGGTGCTGAGCCATCGCTACCGGGCGACTTGGCGCCGCCAGCAGTGCCAGTGGAGTTGGCACTTGAAGCCTCCAAATTGGAAGAGCTAGCCACTGAGCTGCCTGCAAAGCCGAAGGATTTGGCCGCAAGAGAACTTGCTGAAGCGGGTGAAGTTACTGCAGAGCCGGCTCTAGAGGCTGCCGCCCTAAGTCTCTTGGCCATCCTACTGGAGGAGTCTGCCGGTGAAGCCACCATGGAGTGGGCTCAGGAGGCTGCCGCTCCAAGTCTCCCACTATTAGGTCCTGAGTCTTAGGGCCCATTAGGAAGGAACAAGTGCAAAGTCTTCCTGGTAATTTCTTTGAAGTTCTTCCTTTTCTTTTTTCTCCGCTGTTGTAGCCAGATTTCTTTTATTTCTTACAGTAAGAGAAAATAGTAGGTGCGGTGCTGAATGGACTGCGCCAGAGGGAGGCAGTGATTGAAGACCGGGAGGAGGAGATTCCCCAGCTAGGGGAGCAGTTGAGCCAATTGAGCACTCAAGTTCAATAGCACCAGGAGGAGAAGGTTGCACTCCAATTAGAGCTGTTTGAGCTGAGGGCGCAGTTGGCGGGGCTAGAAGAGAGGACTGTCTGGGCTGAGAGGCTCAGGGATGAGCTTCGGGTGAAGATAATCTCATTAGAGAAGGAGTTGTTCACTCCTTTGCGCCCGGAGGAGGTCATCCAGGCACTATGGGCCAGGCTCTGGGAAGGCGTCAACATCTGTCACCGGATTGTCAAAGTTGTGGATCCAGACTGTTTTGTTGATGTCCTTGATCCTACGAACCGTGGCACTCAAAGGCATGGGGACCTGGTTGACTTCTCTCGGGGCACACAGGGGCCCCTCCCGCGTCCTCCTGGGAGCTCTGCCCCCTAGTTGGAATTTTTGTATTTTGGTTTTTGTTTCCTCCTTTATAACTGTTGTTGTACATTGAATATGTTAATGAGAAGTCTATTTCGTCAATGTTTTAGTTTCCATGCCTTTGCCTTACTTTTCATATTTTTCTCCTCCACTAACTTTTTTGTCGGCTAACTAACCTGTCGCACGGCCTTTGTCCTTGAGGCGTGTGTTTAGAGGCGTGTGTCGTGCTTTCAGATTGATCCTTAGTCCTTGAGGAGTCATCAGGATGAGTCATGACATATTTTTATACATGTGACGTTGTATCAAGTTATTTTTATATATGAGCAAACTTTTTGTACATAAGCATGCTTTTTATTAAACTGATTGAGTTTTCGCAATATGTGGTGCTACCCATGTTATGATTCTGGGCGGCCAGCCTTCCCTTGGAGCATTTATTCTATCACACATCATCCCGATTTATCGACCGTCGTAAATTGATTGAGCAATCTCCTACTGGAGAAGGTTGTTACGCGTGCCGTTTAAGCCTCATAAGGTTTTGTATTACACAATGAATGGGCCACTTCGGATGGAACCAAGCTTTAATTTGATTGTTTATGAGCCGCTTGGTATGGAGTCAAGGTTTAATTCGACTGCTTACGGGCCGCTTGGTATGGAGTCAATGTTTAATTCGACTACTTACAGGCCGCTTGGATGACGAAGGTTTGAGTGACCGATGTTTAATTCGACCACTGACGGGTCAATTGAATGACTAAGGTTTAAATGCAAGTGAGTAAAAATCCACCCGACTTAGGGGCAGTCTAGGCCGTTTATTTTTTATGCAACCTGTAAGCAAGCATTCATATGGAAACAAGTAGAAAGAAAAAAAGTAGAGAACAACATGCAAATGAAAAGGAAAAAGAATATCTTTTATTAATAATAGGGTATGTTACAAGCACGCCTCAGATCACCCACATGGCCTACCTAGGCCTTCATTGGTAGTAGCATTTTAGGTGGTCCGCGTTTCATATCCACAGGACTAACTTACCGTTTTGGGTTTGGAGTTTATATGCTCCATTCTGCAGAATGATTGAGACAAGGAACGGGCCTTCCCAATTCGGGAAAAGCTTGTTCCGATTGACTATTTTTCCTGTGGCTTCTATACTTCGCAAGACCGGGTCTCCAACTTTGAATTGCCATGCTTTTATTTTCTTGTTGTAATAACGAACGATTTGTAATTGGTAGGCGGCTGTGTGCATCCTGGCCGCATCGCGGGCTTCCTCTAACAATTTTAGGTGTTTCGTAATCTTTTGAAAGTTGTCTAATGGATCGAAGGCTTCGACCCTAAGACTTGGGAGCCCGATCTCGACCGATATCACAACTTTAGTCCCATAGTAGAGGCTAAAGGGTGTCTCACGAGTTAGATCCTTAGGAGTCGTCCAGTATGGCCATAGCACAGAGGGTAGTTCGTCGACCCAGGAGCCCATTGCGTCCTCCAGCTTGGTCTTTAGACCGTACAGTAGCGTCCAATTTGTGACTTTTACCTGTCCGTTTACTTAGGGGTACACTACCGAAGTGTAGACCAATCTAATACCCAAACTGGTATAATATTTGGTGAAACGCTTTCCCAAACATTGGATTTCTTTGTTAGTCACGATAACCTCGGGAGCACCAAATCTGCCTACTATGCTCTAGCAGACAAACTCCAGGGCATTGTGCTTGGTGATCTTGGCCAGCGGGTCAGGTTCAACTGATTTAGTAAAGTAGTCCATACCCGTGATGATGAATTTCCTCTACACTGTTGCAATAGGAAACAATCTGAGAATATTGTGCCCCCATTACGCGAAAGGCTAAGGTGCTTGGAGGGATCTCAACTCCGCGGACAGTTGGTGGTGAAGGTTGTCATGGAGTTGACAATTCTCACACCTCTTCACAAATTCTAGGACGTCCTTCTTTATCGTTTGCCAGTAATATCCCTGGTGCATAACCTTGAATGCTAGATTCTTACCGTCGATGTATGATCCATATGTCCCGAGGTAGATTTCGTTCAAAGCGTAGTCCGCCTCTTCAGGGGTAAGACACCGGAGGTACGGAGTCGAGTATCCTTGGCCACATAGTCTTCTGTCAATTATGGTGTACCTGCCGGCCATCTTTTTAATCCGCTTAGCCTCGTCTGCACTTTCTAGTAATGTGCTGTCTGCCAGATACCTCCAGTATGGCATCATCCAGTTTTTATTGTCAGAGACTTGCATCGCTTCCTGTTCTCCTATACTAAGAGTGCTCAAAACTTTTCTCATGTCCCTCGAGCTCTGTTCTAAATTTTCGGTCACTGCCGTTCTAGTAAGCTGGTCGACCTTCCAGTTTTTAATCTTGGGGATATGGACCAGGTTTAGCTTGTCAAATGTTTGGATCGTGTCCTTTGCCTTAGCCAGATATTTTGCCAGGAGAGGGTGGCACGCCTTGAAACTTCGTTAATTTGGTTGGTGATCGATTAGGAGTCACTGTAGACGGTTAAACATTTAGCGGAACACTTTTTGGCTAGTTGTAATCCAGCTAACAGGGCCTCGTACTCGGCAACATTATTGGTGGCCGAAAAATAGAGCTTTAGGGAGTATTTCACCTCAAACCCATCTAGAGTCTTTAAGACTACTCCGGCACCGCTGCCTAAACTAGTAAACTAACCGTCCATATTGAGGACACATTCTGGCTCTTTTAGGCGATGATTCGTGTCTACCCCGCCGTGCTCATCGACGATTGGAGTCGTGGTATCGACGATGAAATCGGTCAGGGCCTACCCCTTAATGGCTAGCCTAGGCCAAAATTCGATGTCGAACACCCCCAATTATATGGCCCACTTAACCAGCCCTCCGAAAACATCAGGATTCTAAAGGATGCCCTTCAACAACTTGTTGGTCAGGATGACCACACGATGAGCCTAAAAATAGGGTCTCAACTTTTGGGTCGAGAAGATGAGTGCTAGAGTGAGCTTCTCAGCCCGTGGGTAGCAGGTTTCTACGCTGGTCAATGTTTTACTTATATAGTAGACCAGCCTCTGTGTGTTAGAATCCTGACATATCAGGACTGAGCTAAGAGCAACCTTTGATACCGCCGGGTAGAGGTACAGCTTTTCTCCGTCTCTTGGTGATGTTAGCAACGGTGAATTGGCCGTGTACTGCTTCAGTTCGTTGAAGGTGGCCTGGCACTATGGCGTCCACAAAAATCTGTTTGCCTTCGTCCCCCTCAGAGCCTTGAAGAAAGGCTGATACTTGTCTCCCAACTTAGTCAAGAAGCGGAAAAGTATTGTTAGTATTCCAGTTAGCCTCTTGATATCCTTGACACTCTGTAGTGGTGGCATGTCCGTGAGAGCTCTTTGATCTTCTGGGGTTTACTTGATTCATCGCCGTGAGACGATGAAACCCAAGAATTTTCCTGATGACACTCCAAAAATAAACTTTAATGGGTTTAACTTCATATTGTGTGCACGGAGTACCTCGATAGATTCAACCAGATCGTGAATATGGTCGCTGATGGTCTTGCTCTTGACAAGCATGTCGCCTACATACATTCCATATTGCGGCTGATCTGCTTTTTGAATATCTTGTTCACGAGCCTCTGGTAAGGCTTCAAACTGAAAGGCATGACCTTGTAGCAGTAACTAGCTTGATCGGTTATGAACGAGGTGTGCTCATCGTCCCCTAGCCTCTTCCTGATCTAGTTGTAGCCCGAGTACATATCTATAAAGCTCAGCAGCTCATGACCTGAAGTGGAGTCTACCAACAAGTCAATCTTGGGCAAAGGAAAGTTGTCCTTTGGGTAGGCCTTATTGACGTTGGTGAAGTCGATGCATATCCGCCACTTCCTACTGCTCTTCTTGATCATGACAATATTAGAGAGCCAATCCGGGTACTGGACTTTCCTGATGAACCCAGAATCCGACAACTTCTTCACCTTTTCTCGGATAGCTACAAGCTTTTTGATGGACTTGTTTCTCCACTTTTGTCTAACAGGCTTGTGGTCAGGATCGAGACCCAACTTGTAGACCATTACTTAGGCCGAAATCCCCGACATGCTGGCGAGCGTCCATGTGAAGACATCCGCATTTCGCCTTAAGAGGGCTATCAATTTGTCATGTATGGGTCTGGCAAGTGAGCCCCCTATCTGTACACATTTCTCTGGGTCCTCTGGGTTCAGTGGTACAAGGTTGGTGGCCTCGCCGGACTACGCCTGCTGCAGAGTTACCTTGTCTGAATGGTCTAGTTCCTTTGCTTGTCTCTCAACACCGCTTGGTGCTATTTGCGACATATAGCACGTCCGCCCGGTTATTTGGTCACCAAGCACTTCACCGATATCGCATGCTGTTGGAAACTTTATTTTCAAATACGGTATTGAGGTGATGGCTCCAAACGCGGCCAGGCACAGCCGGTTTAGGATCGTGTTGTATACAGAGGGCAGGTCGACAACTAGGAATGTGAGTGTGTGACTCGTGGGGTACATGCCTAGGGTGACCTCTAATTGTATTGTCTCTTGAACGGCTACTGGTTCGTTATCAAGGCCATACAGTTGTCCTTCTGTAGGTTTGAGTTGATTCTTTTTGAACCCTAGCTTAAAAAACACATTCAGGTAAAACAAATCCCTTGAACTTCTATTATCGATGAAAACTCGTTTCAGTTGGTAGTCAATAGTACCATCTGAAACGAATGCAGACACAACTAGGGGATTATTATGTGGGAAAATTACATGTGCCATGTCATTATCGCTAAAACTAATGACATTTTCTTCCACCATTTACTTCTTGCGCCTAGCTTACCTCTCATGGTGATTTGTCTAGTAGGCCTTGGGAGGCCTAGTGGTCACCATGTTGACCACACTGGCTGTGACCCGATTTATAGTTGGGGCTAATCAGACTCTTCTCCGACAGAGGTGCCACAACTCTACCCAGGGTTCCTCAAGAACCTGGTGAGATGGCCCCTTTGAATCAGCTCCTCAATCTCCCATTGAAATGTCTTACATTCTTTCATGGCATGTCCCAAAGATCGATGGAAATCATAGTACTTCGCTGGATCTCCTCCCTCCGTATTCTTCAGTGGCTTTGGCTACTTAATGAACTTTTCTCCACGGATCTACATGAGAACGTTAGCATGTGTATCATTCAGCGAAGTCAGGTTGACTGACCTATACTCCCTCCGGATCGGTAGCCAGGTCCTGAGTTACTTCCTTTGGGGGTTGTCGCCGCCCTCTTTCTTCCTCTTTCCCTCAACCGGGAAAGTGTGAGGCTAGTCGGCCCCATCTGGATGCTTTACCTCATTAGCCTCTTCAGCAGCCATGTACGCCCGGGGGATGGCTTCTACTTTTGGAAAGATTTGCAGATTTTTATGGGCCAGGTGCTTGAAGAAGTCACACGATCCTAACGCAAAGATGAAGTTGTCGAGCTTCATCACTTCGGTGAGCTTGGGAATTCTCCTAGCTTCTATCGCGAACCATTTAAGGAACATCCTTGGGTTCTCGCCCTGCTTCTGCTTGATGTGGAAAATGTGCCATGGCTGTTTATCTTCTCGGCAGCTAGAAGCATACTAGGCTAGGAAGAGAACAGTGAGGTCCTGAAAACTTTAGATCGAGTTTGAATGAAACTGATGGAACCAGATTCAGGTGTCCCCCTTCAAGGTGAGGTGGAAACATAGGCACATTGCTGCCTCCTCCAGGCCCTGGAAGCTTAAAAGGGTGCAGAAGTGATCCATGAGATCAATGCTTCCATCATAGGGATCTAGGGCTAACATCTTGAACTTGAACGATATTGGTCGAGTTCGGATCTCCATGGTGAAGTGAGATCTCTTTAGATTGGCTGCATCCTTGTTGTCATCCTTGAACATGTAGTTCTAGATTTTTTTGACCTTTTCCTCCACTTGGGAGGAGTTTCCAAATCTCTTAGAGTTGAGGTAAGTCTTCAACTCCGTTCTTTCTACATTACGGCGTGTCACCTGTCAACTGCTACCGCTTGTGAATCAGGTGATTTGAGAGGCTACCTCCTACATGTGAGGCCTTTGCTCGTCCCAGGAGTACTGGGGATTTCTTCTTTAGGGACTCTCATATGGAGTCCCACAGCCTAAGAGCCTCTCAAGCCTTGAATGTCTCTGGGCGTTCGAGGTTGTTGGGATTAAGAGTTGCCCGGCTTTGAGGTCTTCTTGGATGGCCTCTTCTTTCTCTGGCCTTCTCGCTTGGAGGCCTGAATGGGGGATGAGGAGGAGTGAGCCCCTGCTTCATCCTGCCCTAGCATGCGCAGAGCATTTGAAGTATCTGAAACATTTTGTTCTTCTGTTCCGCCATGGCTAGAAAAATTGGGGCAAGCTGCTCTCTAGCTTAACTACCAACTGAGTGGTTATGGTCAGGGGAGGCAGCCTTTCTAGTGGAAACGCTAGCTTGAGCCCTAGTGTTCATCATTTTGTTTGATGATATTGATTTGAAAGATGTAGTTGATCAACTTTTAGTTAGTGTTCCCATAGACGGCGGCAATGATGCTTTCTGTATCCAAACTTCAAACGGGTTCGAGTCAGTTAGCCCGTCGAATTTCTGCCTCCGTCTACTGAGTTTAGGATCCTGCACACCATAACTTTAAACAAGAGGTCAGGTGATGGCGAGATTTGGTCCCACTGAAAATACTTCGATACTTAAGTCAACAAACAGCCTTCTGAGGATTAGAAGGTAAAATACAGTTAATGCAAAGATGGATGTGAGGGATGTGTTTGAGAATGATGGTGGGGTGCACTTGTAGAGAGAGTGGCTTTAATTGTGGATGCTTGTGAGAAGTAGTTTCTCTCTATACTTAGCCCGTAGGGAACTAGTAACAGAGAGGAAAGGAGAGAGCGTTGGAAAGCTCAATAGCGTGGAGAGCTTCTATAAGCTTGAGTATACTAAAGGGCATTTAGTAGGTGAGAGAGCATATCTGTGGAGTGAATCTCCATGACCTTTTATAGCAGTAGGCCTCTACCACCTTCCTTAGGTGGCGAGGTGCGATGCCCGCCTTCTGTGGGAATTGTTGCCTTCCCTATGTAGATGTGGGCACCATTATCGGTTGCAACGGTTAGAAAGGTGGGTTCCTTTCCTTCCACACATGGTAATCGTTAGGGTTCCCTCTGTGAATTGCATGTCGATTTGTGCGCCTTCCTCCTGGGATGTGCTCTGATTTTGGGAGGTTACCGTTATAGTAGAGATTTCCTTTTTCGAAGATGCGAAGAATCAGGACAAACGACAATTAAAGGCTTGGGAAGGTGTGTGTGGACCGATTTAGACATGGGTCATGTTCGTCCTGGGCTGCGATTGGCCTATTTGCTGTTTCTCCGGTCAACGGTAGCGTTGACTATCTTAGGTACAAATGGGCCATCATTGATCTTAGGCTATTTACTCCTTTTGCGCCGGTCCGCTATTGGCGTCCCCGTCAAGTTGGTTTATTAATTATAGTATTATTGTATCTAAACTATTAAAGGATTATAATATTATGTAGTTAAGTTTATTTTAATAATTTCAATAAATGTTATCATCATATGGGTTAAATGGAAGAATGTTAGAAAAATATTCCATATGATAAGGTTATGATTTATAAATTTATTAATGATCTTAAATAATTTATTTAGATATGTTAATAATTTATAATTAATAAAAAATTATTTAAAATAGCATACTTATTGAAGATACATCCTTTGATGAAAAGGATGAGCATTTTTTCAATTTAAAAATGGTCTTCTTTTATTCTATAAAAGATTATTTATACATATCATTTTGATATACATAAGAATTATAGAAAATCTCCATAGGTCCTAAAGAGTGAGAAATTATCTATTGATTCTTCAAGATAAAAATGATTTTCGTGTGACTTAAATTCTGCAGATTATTCTTAGTAAAGTTAAATTTTAACTTTTATGAATTCAAGTATATAAATTTATTTTTACATATAATTGATTGGTAAAAAAATATGATAAAAAAGATATTGATAATTAAATTTAAAATTTTATTAAAAAAATTCTTATGCGTCTTTCTCCTGTCTTTGACCCCCCAGTCTCCTTAAAAATGAGTGCAATTTTATACATCCAATTAGGCCAATGTGTTGTCGTATTGGGGCGAAAATCTTGAAAGGTGGTGTCGTGTGCTGAGCTCGATGTCAAATCCATCGACGGGTACCATGGAAACTCCAATCTCCAACTCAAGCCCATCAATGTCTACTATAATGAGACACTTTGGGCCACTTTAGTCATCGTACTGTGCTCATGGACCTCAAGCCTAGGTAGAGGACAACTTTATTTTTTGAGGTCCAGGGATGAAATAATTGGACTAATGGGCACTATATAGAGGCCTTGAGATGTTCTTGATATTATGAGTGATGCATCTTAAATCTAAATCTCTGTCCGCAGAGCTTCAAATCCGGTACACTATAACTTTAAACGAGAGGTCAGGTAACGGTAGGATTTAGTTCCACCAAAAACACTCTGATACTCAAATCAGTAAACAGCCTTCTAAGAATGAGAAGGTAAAATGTAGTGAACATAAAGATGGATGCTAGGAGTGTGTTTGGGAACGATGGTGGGGGTGCACTCGTCAAGCGAGTGGCTTTAGTAGTGGATGCTTGTGAGAAGTAGTATCTCTCAATACCGAGCTCGCTGGGAGCTAGTAGCAGAGAGAACGTTGGGGTGTTTCGAGAGCTTTGAGAGCTTCTGATAGACTTAGTATGCAAGAGCATTTTTGTAGGGAAAGAGCATTTAGTAGGCGAGAGAGCATCCCTGTGGAGTGAATCTCTATGGCCTTTTATAGCCGTGGGCTTACGCTACCTTCCTTACGTGGCGAAGCGGGATGCCCGCCTTCCGTGGGAATTGTTGCCTTCCTTAGGTGACGCGCGAGTGCCATTCAGAGTTGCAACGATCAGGAAGGAGGATTCCCTTCCTTCCGTGGAGATATCATGCGCAGTGACCATAAGGGTGCCATCTATGGATTGTGTGTTGATTCGTGGGCCTTTCTCTCGGGATGCACTCTGATTCTTGGAGGTTGCCGTTACTGAGGATACTACATTTCTTAGAGATGCGAAGAATTAGGGTAGACGACCATTAAGGCTTGGGAAACTGTGCATGAGCCGATTTAGACATGAGCTGCATTTATCTTGGGCCGCACCTGGCCTGCTTGCTGAGCTTCTCCGATCAACATCGGTGTTAACCGTTCCAGGTACAAATGGGCTGTCGTTCATCTTAGGCCACCTACCCCTTTTGGGCCGGCTGCTACCAGCGTCCCCATCACTAGCCCCCCGTGTTGGTGGCATAGGACTCCAGCATCTGGCATGTTCATGATGGTTTGCATTTGGCTATGTTGTCCCCTCAGGTCTACCTCAGATTTCCTTTCTACTGTTCTTGGCGTGATTCTCTTGCCTTTTGGATTCTCTGCAGATTTGCCAGCACTGTTGCCTTTTGATGCTTAGTGCTTTCGTTTGTGCTATAAATTGGGGAGCTCTCGATGCTCAACATTGCCCTTCCTCGATGCTTGGCGTGATGTCATGGGAGTTAGGCACTACAGGGACGTCGACTACTGCAGTTGCTGGTTTGGAGTTCAGGTGGTTTGTGCTCTCTAGCACTGCCGCATTGAGTTGAGAAATTTGAACTGCTTTGATCACCCCTTTTCATGGGGTGGTTGTTATCAAGATTCGAATGTGGGTTCGCGCTCCCCCCATTCAAATCCTTGATAAATATCTCTTCCTCTTCCCAAAAGTACTGTCATGTATAGGCCTGAGCAGGCCGTGCAACTTGTAAAAAAGAAGTTCAATGAGAAAACTAGTAGTTGTTTCTAGTCTTTATCTCTCGTTGTCATGCATACTTCGCTATCTTTTATTTTTCGCTCCGGTGAAAGCGAGTGTTGATTGGATTTATTGACCGTAGCGTCAGAATCCGGAGAAATAAGTGGAAGAGAGCGTTGACTGGATTTCGTTGGCTCAACGTTAGAATCCGGATAACAAGGTGGCAGAGAACGTTGACCAAATTTGTTGACCGCAATGTTAGAATTCGGAGAACTGGGTAGAAGAGAGCGTTAACCGGATTCGTTAACCGCAACATTAGAATCCAGAGAACTAAGCGGATGCGTTAGTTAACCAGATTTGTTGACCGTTACACTAGAATCCAGAGAATGGTGTCGGTTGAGCTTGACGCATCATTCTGTTATGTTGCCAGATGGGCAATGGAAAGGTTGCAGAGTCGTTTCAAGACTCATGTCACACTGAGTGACTCATTACTCTCTGCCATGTGTCGCCACTTGGGGAAGTTGTAATCCTGGCAATTAATTTGCCAGAGGATTCGACTTAACCGCGCCCTCTTCGGAATCAACACGTGTCCATTACCATTTTTGCACCTTTTTGATGTGTTGCTCTTATTCGAAGGCGGCAACCTTTATAAAACCCACGCAATCATTCAAATTTTCCCACTCCCTTGCTCCTCCAAAAAAAATTCTTAAGTCTTCGTCTCTCCTCCTGCTCTGTTTCCATGGCCTTTCCAGTTAGTGAGATTTCTTCAGTTATTTCTTCTGGTGAGGTGAGGGAACTATACGTTCAATATAACATCTCTTCCCACATTGTGTTCTTGATTCCTCGAGAGCAAGATAGGGCTTGCTCTCCTCCAACAGGTCACATCATTATCTACGAGGCTCACCTGTGAAGTGGGCTTCGTCTTCTAGTCCCAGAGGAGCTTCTTCATTTCCTTACGGAGTTTTGTGTTCCCATTGCATGGCTTCACGTGAATGCCATGCATTTCCTCTGCTCGCTGTGCATATTCCTCTACCATCATTCACGATTGCTGATGGTGGAGGCCGTCAGGGTTATGTTCCGGTTCACCCAGAGTGAGGATTGGATTTCGTTATCTCCCGAGGAGCTGCGTAGTAGCAACGCAATTTACGAATCAATGAAAAACTGGAAGGACCGACTCTTTTCATTCGAGGTTGCTGATAGATGGCCCCTATCACAAGATTAAGGCAAGATTTCTGAGGATTTCACCGGGAAGCCCACCAAGAAGGAGGTGGAGGCAATGGAGCTGTTGCTATAGCTGGTGAGGGAGTATCTCTTCGAGTTTAGAAGGGATCACCTAGTTTCTAGGGAGGAGGCCAAGAGAGCTCGTTGGGGACCTCCATCACTGATTCAAAAGTTTCAGACCCAACTACCGACAACATCACAGCCTAAGAGGAAGGTTGGCGCTCTCACCATCGGCGATCCTCCTAGTGGCCCTAGGAAGAAGAGAGAGCTGCGCCAGCTAAGCCTTCTTCATCGTCTTCTACTGAGCCAGATTATCGTATGGCCTTTCGACTGGCTGGTGTTAGAGAGCATTCTAGGGTAGAGAGTTTAGCTATCCCTTAAGGCATGGGAGTCATCGAGGGAGCTGCCGCTGTGGAACTCATTATCACACCATTGCTACTGGGCGATTCGGTGGTGTCAGTGGGTTGGCGCTTGAAGCCACAAGCTGAGCATTCTTCATCGTCTTCTACCAAGCCGGATTATTGTATAGCCGGTCGGCTGGATGGTGTTGGAGAGCATTCTGGGGTGGAGAGTCTAGCTATCCCTTCAGGCTTGGGAGTGGTCGAGGGAGTTGCCGCCGTGGAGCTCGTCGTCACACTATTGTTGCCGAGCGATTCGGTGGTGCCAGTGGGGTTGGCGCTTGAAGCCATAAGATTGGAGGAGCCAGCCATTGAGCCGCCGTGAGAGTGAAGGAATTGGCCACCAGAGAGTTTGCTGAGGTGGCTGAAGCTACCATGGAGTGGGCTCAGGAGGCTGTTGCTCTAAGTCTCCTGGCCCTCTTGCTAGAGGACTTTTTCGGTGAAGCTACTGTGGAGCGAGCTCAGGAGGATACCGCTCCAAAACTCCCAGCAGGCATGCCGGAGGAGCTCCCACTACCTGGGCCTAAGTCGTGGGCCCATAAGGAAGGAAGAAACGCAAAGTCCTCCCAATAATTTCTTCGAAGTTATGTCACTCCCTTTTCTTATTTCTCCGCCGTTGTGGCCTAATTTCTTTTATTTCTTGTAGCAAGAAAAGATTGTCGGCACAGTGTTGAAGGGGCTACGCCAGAGGGACGCGGTCATTAGAGACCGGGAGGAGGAGATTCTTAAGCTAGGGGAGCAGCTGAGCCAGATGAGTGCTCAAGTTCAACAGTACCAGGAGGAGAAGGCTGCACTCCAGTTAGAGTTGTCTGAACTGAGGGCGAAGTCGGCGAGGCTGCAAGAGAGGGCCATCCGAGCTGAGAGGCTCATGGACGAACTTCAGGTGAAGATAGTCTCGTTGGAGAACAAGATTTCCACTCTTGTGCACCTTGAGGAGGTCAGTCAAACACTGTGGGCCAAGCTTTGGGGAGGCGTCAACATCTGTCGGCGGATAGTGAAGGTTGTGGATCCAAACTTTCCTATTGGCGTCCTCGACCCTTCGAACTGTGGTGCACAACTGCGCGGGGACCTGGTTGACTTCTCTTGGAGCGAACAGGAGCCTCTCCCACGTCGTCCTATGAGATCTACCCCTAGCTGTATTTTTGTTCTTTATTGTACTTGTAAATAAAACTTTGTTAATAAAGAATTGTTTTTGTCAACACATTGAGTACCATGACTCTACCTCGCTTTCTTTTCCCTTATTTCTTTTTGCGTTAGCCAGCTGTCCAACTTTTTGCACTTTGCACAAACTGGCCGGTTGTATCAGGGCGTTGATCGTCGCAGTCTGGCTATTCAATGACGTGACGCCCGTCCTTGAATGCTGCAGGTGGTTTCAATCGGGTAAAGACACATATCGCTTTTGAACAAAAAACGATGCAACTATTTAGATCTAGCTGTGATGCCATTTCTGGTGGGAAACGTTGCCTATATAACGGTGGTTCCTCTTGCGATTTGCTTCACTGCTTTGCCTCATATCCTCTTTGCCTTCATCATAGCTGATAAGAATATGATTAACATCCCCACTTTGTTTCGCTTCGGGAAGAGGCCTATCCTCCTCCTACACCGAAATCCTCCTCTGATGGGCAGAGTAGCGATAGAAGGTCGCGTTCTGAGAGCAACAAATGGGGTTCCGCTAAAATGGATGATGATGAGTGGAATCATCCAGGCCTCTCTCGTCAAGCATGTTTACTCCACGCGTAGAGGCACAGTTGATTGCTCGTGGTCTCCCATTGCTAACTCTCCTTTTTCACTTTCTCAACCAGCAAGGAGGTCTCGCAAGTTAGACGAGTTCTTGTCTTTACAGGGAGATGAGATCGCCGGTATAATGCAGGCTCAGGCCGATCTTGTGGCTGAGGACATGGGGTGTCGTGTCAACGCGGCAATTAGGGAGGCACTACAAAGTCAGGCGTGAGCCAACTATCTTGACCGGGCCTTAACGGAGTCTAAAGCCAAGTTGCAAACGATTTCTAACTCGCATGCTCAAACCATGGAGAGGATCGTGGCTCTCGTGGGCGAGCTGAGGACAAGGCTTCGCCCTGAAGAGGTGGCTCCCACCCTAGAGGAGTGATTTCAGGCAAGAATCAACTTCAATAGGCATATCATTTCTGATGGATCCCCATTTTTTTCGGTTAGCTTTTTGGATTCGAGGAACACCTGAGCATCTCACCAATTGGTGCTGGTCGGGTATCCGATTAGTCATGGTCGGAGACATGTGTAGCACCCTCCGAGGGGTCCTTCACCCTTCAGGAGTCATCAGAATGAGCCCTGACATATTCACGTGGTGTTGTACAATGTTTTGGCTTTTTGTATACGAACGAAATTTTTGTTAAATGAATCGAACTTTCGTATTATGTGGCATTGCCCATGCTATGATTCTAAGTGTCCAACCTTCTGCCGGAGCGTTTGTTTTTTCACACTATGCCCCAACATATCAACTGTTATAGACTGGCTGTGCTATCTTCTGTTGGAGGTGGTTGTCATGCGTGTCGTTTTAGTCCCTTAAGGTTTTGTATTAGGCCGCAAATGGGCCACTTGGGATAGATCCAAGGTTTTATCCGACCGCTGACGGGCCGCTTGAATGACTAAGATTTAATTCGATCGCTTACGGTCCGCTTGGATGACCAAGGTTTAATTCGACCGCTTACAGGCTGCTTGATATGGGACCAATGTTTAAGTGTAAGCGATTAAAAATCTGCTTGATTTAGGGGCAGTTTAGGTCGTCTTTTTTTTTTTTGCAACCTGCAAGCAAACATTCATATGGGGACAAAAAGAAAGAAAAAAAAAGTAGAGAACATAACAACATGAAAATGGAAAGGGAAAAGAATATTTTTTATCAACAATTGTGATGGTTACAAGCATGCCTCAGATCATACACATGACCTACTTGGACTAGGTGTGACATTCTACTGGTAATAGCATTTCAAGTGGATAGCGTTCCACGTTCGTGGGACCAACTTGCCATTTTGGGTTCAGAGTTTATATGCTCCATTCCACAGAATGACTGAGACAAGGAAAGAACCTTCTCAATTCGAAAAAATCTTGTTCTGATTTGCTATTCTTTCCGTGGCCTCCATGCTCTACAAGACCAGGTCTCCAATTTTGAATTGCTGTGCTTTTACTTTCTTGTTGTAATAACGCACGCTTCATTGTTGGAAGGTGGCTGTGCACATTCTGGCCGCATCACGGGCTTCCTCTAATAAGTCTAGGTGTTCCCTGATCTTTTGTGAGTTGCCTAGTTGGTCGAAGGCTTCGACCCTAAGACTTGGGAGCTCAATCTCGATCGGGATCACTACCTCAGTCCATAGCAGAGGTTGAAAGGTGTCTCATGGGTTGGTTTCTTAAGTGCTATCCGGTACGAGTAGCATATAGCGGGAAGTTCGTCGACCTAGGAGCCCCCTGCTCCCCCAACTTTGTCTTCAGACTGTGTAGTAGTGTCTGATTGATGACTTTCACCTGCCCGTTCGCTTAGGGGCACGCTACTGAAGTATGGACCAGTCTAATGCCCAAGCTGATACAATACTTGGTGAAGTATTTTTTTTGAAAACTGAGTTCTATTGTCAGTCACGATGACCTCAAAAATGCCAAATCTGCTTACTATACTCTGGTGGACAAATTCCGTGGCATTGTGCTTGGTGATCTTAGCCAACGGGCAGCTTCGACCCATTTAATGAAGTAGTCTATGCCCGCGATAATAAATTTTCTCTACCCGGTTGTAATGGAAAACCGACCGAGAATATCGAGCTCCAATTACGCGAAGGGCCAAGGTGCTTGGAGGGACCTCAGCTCTATGGGTAACTGGTGGTGGAGGTTTCCATGAAGTTAACAATTCTCATACCTCTTCACAAATTCTAGGGCGTCTCTCTTCATTGTTGGCCAATAATATCCCTGGCATATAACTTTGAACGCTAGGTTCTTACCGTCAATGTGTGATCTACATATCCCAAGGTAGACTTTGTTCAAAGCATAGTCGGTCTCCTTAGGAGTAAGGCACTGGAGGTACGAAGTCGAGTATCCTCGGCGATATAGTCTTCCGTCAACTATAGTGTACAGTTGGCCATCTATTTAATTCGCTTTGCCTCGTTTGTACTTTCTGGTAGTGTGTCGTCCGCTGGATACCTTCAGTACAGCGTCATCAAGTCTTCGCCGTCAGAGACTTGTATCGCTTCATGTTCCTTTATATTAGGAGTGTTCAAAACTTTCGGCATGTCTCTCGAGTATTGTTCTGGATTTTTGGCCGCCGCCACTCTCGTGAGCTGGTCGGCTTTCAAGTTTTCAGTCGTGGGTATGTGAGCCAAGTTCATCTTGTCAAATCTCTGGATCGTCCCCTTTGCCTTAGCCAGATATTTAGCTAGGAGAGAGTTGCACGCCTCGAAACTCCCATTGATCTGGTTGAAGACTAGTTCTGAGTCACTGTAGACGGTTAAACACTTAGCTGAGTATTCTTTGGCTAGTCACAATCCAACTAGCAAGGCCTCGTACTTGGAGACATTATTGGTGGCCAAAAAATCAAGCTTTAGGGAGTATTTCACCTCAAATCTATCTAGAGTCTTAGGACTACTCCAGCATCGCTGCCCAAACTGGTAGACAAACTATCCATGTTAAGGACCCATTCTGGCTCTTCTAGGTGATGATCCGTGTCTACCTCGCTGTGTTTATCAACGATCAAGGTCATAATCTCGACGATGAAGTCAGCCAGTGCCTACCCTTTGATTGCTGGTCTGGGCAAGAATTCAACGTTGAACTCTCCCAATTTGATGGCCCACTTTACCAGTCGTCCTGAAACGTCAGGTTTCTGAAGGATTTCCTTTAACGGCTGGTCAATCAGGACAGCCACACGATGAGCCTGGAATAGGGTCTCAACTTTTAAGCCGAGAAGAAGAGTGCCAGAGCGAGCTTCTCAATGCATGGGTAGCGTGTTTCTGAGCCGATTAATATTTTGCTGACATAGTAGACCAACCGCTGCCTGTTAGGATCCTAGAGTATCAGAACTAAGCTAAGAGCCACCTCTGACACCGCTAGGTAGAGGAACAACTTTTCTTTATCTCTTGGTGACGTCAGCAATGACGGACCGGCCAGGTACTGCTTCAGTTTGTCGAAGGCAGCATGGCACTTTACCATCCATTGAAATTTGTTTGCTTTTGTCCCCCTTAGAGCCTTAAAGAAAGGCTGATACTTGTTTTTCGACTTAGCCAAGAAACAGGAAAGCGCCGCCAGCCTTCTGGTTAGCCTTTAGACGTCTTTGACATTTCGTGGCGGAGTCATGTCCGTGAGGGCCTTGATTTTCTTTCGGTTTACTTCAATCTCCCGCTAAGAGATGATGAAACCCAAGAATTTTCCTAAGGATACTCTAAAGACACGCTTTGATGGATTCAATTTTATCTGGTGCACACAGAGTATCTCGAAAGCTTCAACCAGATCGCAAATATGGTCACTGATGGTTTTACTTTTGATGAGCATGTCGTCTATATACACCTCCACATTGCGGCTGATTTGCTTTTCGAACATTTTGTTCATGAACCTTGGGTAAGCTACGTCCGCGTTCTTCAGATCGAAAGGCGTGACCTTGTAGTAATAGATTCTTTGATCGGTTATGAATGAGGTATGGTTCTCATCCTCTAGGCTCATCCTAAACTGGTTGTAGCCTAAGTACATGTCCATGAAATTTTAGTAGCTCGTGGCCAGAATTGGAGTCTACCAACAAGTCGATATTGGGCAAAAGGAAACTATCCTTTGGGCAAGCTTTATTAATGTCGATGAAGTTGATGCACATCTGCCATTTTTCGTTTCTTTTTTTTACCAGGACAATGTTGGAGAGCCAATCTGGATACTAGACCTCCCAAACAAATCCAGTGTCTAGCATCTTCTTCACCTCCTTTCAGATGGCTATGAGTTTTTCGACAGTGTGGTTCCTCTACTTCTGCCTGATGAGCTTGCGGCCAGAATTAATATCCAACTTGTGGACCATTACTTCGGTCAGAATCACAGGCATGTCGATGGGAGCCCACGTGAAAACATCCGCGTTCCGCCTCAAGAAGCTTATCAATTCACTGCGCAAGGGTACGACGATTGAGCCCCTTATCTGTACACACTTTTCTGGGTCCTCCGAGTTTAGTGGTACAAGATTGGTGGCCTCGCAAGATTGTGCCTACTACAGAGTAGTCTCATCTCGATGGTCTAGTTCTTCTGCTCGTCTCTCGATGCCACTTGGTGCTATTTGCGACATGTAGCACGTCTATCCGATTACTTGGTCACCCAACACTTCACCAATACCGCATACTATTGAAAATTTTATTTTTAAGTACAGTATTGAGGTGACAGCTCGGAACACTGTTAGGTACGACCAGCCCAAGATGGTGTTGTATACGAAGGGCAGGTCGCCAATCAGGAAGGTGAGTGTAAGACTCGCCGTTATAGGGTACGTGCCTAGGGTAACCTCTAATGGTACTGTCCCTTGAACGGCTACCGATTTGTTATCTAGCCCATATAGCGGTCCTTTAGCAGGTTTGAGTTGGTTCTTTTTAAGTCATAACTTAAAGAACTCATTAAGGTAAAGCAAATCCCTTGAATTTTCATTATCAATGAAAATTCATTTTAGTTGGTAGTCAAAAGTACTGTTTGAAACGAGCACAGATAAACCAGGGGATCAGTGTGTGAGAAAATTATATGTGTCATGTCGTTATCGCTAAAATTAATGACATTTTCCTCTACCCTTTGCTTCTTGTGCCCTGCTTTCCTCTCCTGGTGATTTGTCTAGGGGGCCTTAGGTGGTCTAGTGGTTACCATGTTGACCACATCGGCTATGACCTAGTTTCGTGGATGGGGCTGATTGGACCCTTCTTCGCCTGAGGTGTCGAAACTCTGCCCAGGGTTCCTTAGGAACTTGGTGAGATGGCCCCTTCGAATCAGTTCCTCTATCTTTGCTGAAGTGTTTTGCACTCCTCTGTGATGTGTCCCGGAGACCGATGAAAATTGTAGTATTTTGCTAGATCTCCTCCCTCCGTGTTCTTAGTGGCTTTGCCCACTTAATGAACTTCTCTCCACGGATCTACATGAGGACGTTGGCCCGCATGTCATTCAGTGGAGTCGGGTTGACGGGCCTATACTCCCTCTAGATGAGAGGCCTGGTCCTAAGCTGCTTCCTTTTGGGGTTGTCACTGCCCCCATTCTTCCTCTTTCCTCATGCCAGGAAAAGAGCGAGGCTGGTTGGGTCCTTTTGGACACTTTGCTTCATTAGCCTCTTCGGCGGCCACATATGCCCGGGTGATGGCTTCCACTTCCTGGAAGGTTTGTGAATTTTTGTGAGTTAGGTTCTTGAAGAAGTCACCAAACCCTAGTGCAAAGATGAAGCTGCCGAGTTTCATCTCTTCGGTGAGCTTAGGGATCCTCCGAGCTTCTGCTGCGAACCACTCTAGGAATCTCCTCAGGTTCTTGCCCTGTTCCTGCTTGATGTGGGTAAGGTGCCACGACTTCTTCTCTTTTCGGCGATTGGAAGCGTACTTGGCTAAGAAGAGATCAGTGGGATTCCAAAAACTCTGTATTGAGTTCGAAGGAAGCTAGTAGAACCAGATTGGTGCGTCCCCCTTCAAGGTGAAGGGAAAATATTAACGCATTGATGCCTCCTCTAGGCCCTGAAAGTTTAGAAGGGTGTGGAAGTGATCCATGAGATCTGTGCTTCCATTATAGGGATCCAAGGCCGGTATCTTGAACTTATCCGGTATTAGTCGAGTTTGGATCTCTATGGTGAATGGAGATCTCCTTAGATCGGCTGCGTGCTCGTCATCATCCTTGAACATGTGGTTCCAGATTTTCTCGACCTTTTCCTTTACTCAGGAGGAGTTTCTAGATCTCATGGAGTTGATGTAAGTTCTAAACTCCGTTCTCTCTACAGTGCGACATGTTACCGGTCGACTGCTACCGCTTGTGGATTGGATGATCCGAGAGGCTCCCTCCTCCGTTCCCACAGCCTAAGGGCCCCTCAAGCCTTAAATGGGTTTGAGTGTTGGAGACTGCCGGGATGTGAGAGTTGCCTAGTTTCAAGATCTTCTTGGTCAACCTCTTCTTCCTCTACCCCCTGCCTGGAGGCCGTCATGGGGGTTGAGGAGGACTGAGCTCCCTGCGTCTTCTTGCCCTGATGTGTGCAGAGCATCCAGAGCATCTAAGATGTTTTATTCATCTACTCCGCTATTGCTAGAAAAATTAGGGTAGGCTACTTTCCAACCTAACTGCCAGCTGAGTGGTCGTGGTCGGGGGAGGTAGTCTCTCTAAGGGGAATGCTAACTTGAGCCCTATTGTTCACCATTTCACTAGATGATGTTGATTTGAGAGATGTAGTTGGTTGGCTTTTAGTCAGCGTTCCCACAAACGGTGCCAATGATGCATCTTAGATCTAAACTTCGAACGGGTTTGGGGTGAGCTGTCCGTCAGATTTCGATCTCCGTCCGTAGAGCTTAGGATCCTATACACTATAATTTCAATTGAGAGGTCAGATGACGGTGAAATTTAGTCCCGCTAAAAATATTTGACGTTCAAATCAGTAAATAATCTTCTGAGGATGAGAAGGTAAAATGTAGTAAACGTAAAGATGGATGTTAGGAGTATATTTGGGAATGATGGTGAGGGGTGCACTCGTCGAGAGAGTGGGTTTGGCAGTGGATGCTTGTGTGAAGCAGTAATCTCGGGTACCGAGCTCACTGGGAGCTAGTGGCGGAGAGAACGTTGAGGTGTTTCGAGAGCTTTGAGAGCTTCTGATAGACTTAGTATGCAAGAGCATTTTTGTAGGGTAGAGAGTGTTCAGTAGGCGAGAGAGCATCCCTATGGAGTGAATCTTCATGTGGGCTTTCGCTGCCTTCCTTACGTAGTGAAGCGGGATGCCCGCCTTTTATGAGAATCGTTGCCTTCTTTAGGTGGTGTGTGGGCACCCTTCATAGTTGCAACAGTCAGGAAGGAGGATTCACTTTCTTCCATGGAGATATCGTGCATAGTGATCGTTAGGATGCCCTTTGTGGATCGCACGCCAATTTGTGCGTCTTCCTCCCGAGATGCGTTCTAATTCTAAGAAGTTGCTGTTACAAAGAATACTATTTTCTTGAATATGCGGAGAATTATGGCGGACGACCGTTGAAGTTTGGGAAGAAGTACGTCGGCCGATTTAGACATAGGCTGTGTTTAACCTAGGCCACACCCAACCTACTTGTGAGTTTCTCCGATCAATATCAATATTGACCGTTTTAGGTACAAATGGGTCGTCGTTGATTTTAGGCTACCTATCATTTTCGGGTCGACATACTACTGGCGTCCCTATCAACGAGAAAGGATACAGAGAAATGCAATTGTCTTCAAAGTTATATATATTTTATATTAAGACTCATTCTGGCTCTTTTTTTTTCTTTTTGTATTATATATATATATATATATATTTGTAATTTGTATGTAGTGTTACTTTTCTAAGATATTATATTTTATGGCAGTACGAAGTCACTTCCCATAAAAAATCGGGATGTCACCGCAAAAATTAGAAGGATCCAACCGTTCAAGGGTGCCGTCAATAAATAAACAGTGTGACTGAACTAAACTGGAAGCTGTAACATCTGTCTCTCTTCGTCTCGGTCTAAGCTCGCTGATTTCAACGTGAATTCTCCGCCGTCTTGTTTAGGTTTGTCATTCGAATTCAGAGCAGATCTTGCTTATAAATTATATTTCCAAATTTCTGTATTTCTCTCTTTGACGCTTTTGTAATTACCCTCCCTGATCGAGTAGAATCTGAGTTTGTGAAAATGGGAAGGTGGAATCGAAGATATGTGCCTCGCGCAAAGCATAAGCAATACGATTATCACTGCTTGACTACTAGAGAAACCTGCCGTGATCCTGAATCTGGTATCAATTTCCTCTCTCCCTCCCTCTCTCCTTTTTATCCGATGGATGAATGGTTGCAAGGTACACCTTTTTTCCATTTTTCCTTTGAAAGATAGGAAAATCGTGAGTTCAGTATGGGAAACCGATTAATCTGTCCGTTCGAGAGTTGGTTCTTGTAATCTGGTTTGATTATCTTGTTTAGTGAATGTTGATTGTGGTCTAAATTTGGCACGAAGTTGTGCTTTCTCCTTCTGAATTTCTCTTGAGCCATGTGGAGGGCGTTTGATTTGGAATAAATGTGTCTGGGCTTACCTTCACGAAGATAGCAATAGGGATGCCAGGCGTGCCTGACAAACTATTTCATTTCTTATTGAAAATTATCCTTGGGAATGAAAATGCGCATTTTAATTTGGCCAACATAGAAAATTCTAGCTAACGTGATATTAAATGGGATGGTGACTAAAAGGGTAACATGACTACACTTTGGGAAACGCACACCCTTTAGTAACCACCTAGTTTATGGGCATATAACCGACCTCTCAATGAAATCCATCAAGGTGCTATCGGGTTAGGAATACGAGAGATCAGATATTAGACTTAGCAAACAAAACTCACTGTACAACCTGACTCCAAATGATGGCTAAGGTGTCCCTTTTATAGGCTAATTTGGAACAGTGCTTCAAGCACAACTCAATACCTAACCATTTATTTCCCGAGACTGTGATAAATGCTAACATTGGATCTAGACTCTTGTATAAAATCAAACACAACGCATAGGACTATTAAATACATCAAAAGATTAGTCTCGAATAAATGTGGCCAACTGTAGTATTTTGACCATAATTTCTTCTAGAGGACTTGAAATTACGTGAAACTTGGTGCACTGGAGAACTACTTTCATAGATCTTTCCAAAAATATATATTATTTGACCATATTCAAGTCCTAATTCATCTCCAAATATCTGAAGAAAGTGAAATGACTCTTAGGTAGCAAGTCCTTAATTATTGGTTAAAGATGTATCCACTAGAGACGCTCCTTAATTAGTCTTCCTTGGTTGAAAAAGACTTGTCCTCAAGTCTGACTCATCCCCGTCATTGGAATGAGGAGAAAGGTCAAAAAGCATTGAATGCTGTGAAAATTTGTAATTGCCGAGAATTCTCTCTTACAAAAAAATTCATGAAAGAGCAGGTATGCCCTTGCTTCATATTTTTCTCCTTGAAAATGAATTCAGCATCAAATTTGAAAGGTAGTGTTGTTGGCAATGTTTACTTCATAAACGTCTTGATCTTTGTCCTTAAATAACGTTTCAAATCTTGATCACGAACCTTATATTTGCCAGCTTTTGTTATGACATCCTTCCAATCTACTGAATGGACAACTATAAAATGATTGATCAGCAATTTTTTGATAAACCAAGAAAAGGATGTACCACAATAGTGTAATAAATGGATCAATAAAATGGTGCTTTTGTTAGCAGAATGTATAGCCGAATTGTTGCAATATTATAATGCCGAGGTGATCTGTGCATGCGTCTTGGATCGTGCCCATGATATCCTTTGCCTCTATTGCGTGCCATGAATGATCATCTATCTCACATGCCATCTACATATACATCAAATTTGAAAGGATTTATGAAAATGAATTTTCTACTTTCGAATTCCATGTTGACTTTGAAATCACTGTAGTTCTAGAAATCATGGATTCAATGACAATGATGCAAAGGAGCCTCGTCATTAGATGTGTCGAGATGGTTAGCATGGAAGTGGTTAATCTCCTCTTCATCTACTATGGCTTCATTCATGGAAAGGATTGTCACACCTCAACGACTGTAGTTGTTCCTTGTAGAAATTTAAGAATCAAACAAATGTAAGAAGAGAAAACAGAAAACAGAAGAGAAGAGAGAGAGATTTGACAGATGATCTGAAGTCTGATTTCTTTCTTAGATCAGTTACAGATGCACTGCTTGTAAAGTTAGTTAATTTACATCCACAAATGTAATTCAACTGATCTGCTTATTCTAATAACACAATTGTAACAACCAGCAAACTGAATAACTGATCAAGTATATGCTGATAATTAGAATACCAGATTTGGCTCTGGTTCAAGGAGTGGCTGTGCGATCTATTGGTCTGTTGTTGCTGTGCTTGTCTGGAACATCAATTATATTGCTAAATTCATATGTTTGCTGCTGAGTTGGCTCAATTAGATGTAAAATGCAGCTGGTGCACTATATAAGAGTTGCTGAATTTACAATGCAATAGTGTCTAAACAGGGCCCATTTACTGACTCTAAATTGTGTTGCTGTTGTTTCCGTGTGTTGTTGCATTATTGATTCTCAAATAACCCCCCCTTAAGATGGAGAGTGGCTAACTCTCATCTTGGAAATAACGGTTTGAAAAATTGTTGAACATAAAGCTTTGGTGAAGGCATGAGCTAGTTGAAATTGTGAAGGAACATAAGAAGTGAAGATGACTTTTTCTTGGATTTTGTCACAATTAAGTAACAATCTAGTTCAATATGTTTTGTGTATACATGAAAGACTGGTAATGTGAAGAGCTGCCTGGTTGCCACAATAAATTTTGGTAGGTTGAGGATGAGAAACCATGAGTATGATGTTGGTATCTCAACCATACAACTTCACAACATGTAGATACGATTTCTCAATCTGCTGAGCTTCAGGAAAGCGTAGTTTTCTTCTTATATTTCCATGAGGTGAGCGATTGACCAAGAAATATGCAATAGCCAGTGGTAGATCTTTGTGTATTAGAGCATGAAGTCTAATAAAAATCACAACGTGCAAAAACGATGAAGTAGAGGGAAAGAAAAGACCTTGGACTGTTGATTGTTTGATGTATTTTAGGATCAGCTTTATGTGTGGTTTTTGAGGATTGGACATAAATTGGCTTAGCATGGTGACTGAGAAGGAAACAACAATTGATGTCAAGGGTCAACATTCTTGCTGATAGAAGGTTAAATTGAAAGTTGGAATGCATTACACATTATGCAAGTGTTTGAATTGTTCCTTTGCTTGTCATATCTGCTAAACGTCTATTGGAAGTTTAACTTTATATGAAATTCTTGTAGTTGTTGAAGTATATAAAGAAGGGTAAGAAACCATATGGTCAGTTGCTCCAATATCAATGATCCATGGTACTTTAGCTTTTTTTGAGGGTTTGTTTGGAAAAACAAATTGGCAATAGGATATAACATTCAGTTATAGATGTGATTGGTGGTTGTCTGCTATAATGGTTTGAGCATGGTTACAAGAAGCTGTGTTAATAGGTGTAGTAGTCAGTTGGAATTGAATTAAAGCTATGAGCTGTTGACTCTGCTCTTGAGTAATTGATCTTCCCCAAGAAATCTGATCTGCACTCCTTCAGCTGAATTGATGTGCTGAGGCTTGAATCACTTTGGTCTTGTTTTAGAATATATGTCCAGATTCTCCATAAGGGTATCCATGTAATCTCTAACATTTCTCAACTGTATGGTCAGTTAATTTGCAATGATAACAAGGAACTTGACTGGCCTTAAAAAAACAGTTGCAATTTTGTGACAGGATACCCTGAAGAAAGTGCAACAAGGCTTTTCTTGCTTTGAGAATTGAAATTCTTTTGTATATCCTGATTCAATGAATTTCTTTGTCTACTAATGCAAAAAGGTGTTCTGGGAATATCTGCAGATATTTGTTTTGTCCTTTCTTCTTGTTGTACCAAAACATAAACTTCATTCAAGCTAGGTAGTAGTCTAATAAGAATAATTTGTTCTTTAATATGTCAAAAAAGGTGCATTCAAGTGCATGAGAAATTTTAAGATCCAAACTCTTTGTTGATTCTCATGCATTATCTTCATTGCTCCACATGTGCATAGTGGAAAGAATTCAATATTCATCAATTCATCAAGGTATCCTTTCAATTTTGAAAATATGAACTTATTGTTTTATCAACTCGAGTTAGATCATGAATTTGTTGCTTTAACTCATATATTCTTGGCCCATTTTTCTGAGGAAACCTTTTCTCCAACTGAGTACATTGATGTGTAATATCTAGGTAGATTACACTATTCTTGATTTCTAAGGTCATAGCATTTTGGAGCCATGTCACAACCGTTTCATTGCATTCCGACCAAGATTCGTAAAGATAGTCATTTGAATTAGTTGGTTCTGCCCAACTTTTTCCTGATCCCGATCCCTCTTCTCATTATTCTTGCCCAAGTGTGGTAATTTCTGCTGTCAAGAGGTGATTAGTGAGTAATAGTATAGTTCCTGGTCCATCATTTGGATGAAGGAAATTTGGACTTCTAGGATCTTTTGGATTAGGATTGATTCTATTGAATTGAATTCTGGATGCAGTAGACAATTGTTGGGCTTGGCTGTGAAATGAATTATGTGTCCTGTTCTTGTGAAGGCATTCTCTGATATTATGTAATGTACTAAATGGAGGAAAAGTGCATTGATTATTCCACTATATCTTTGTAGAATATTTACACTCACTCTATACTACAATTACTTGGATATAACTGATTCTAAACTGATTGACTTGAGTGTAACAACTAACAGACACTAGCAGCTCCTTGTACTGACTTCTGTTGAATGATCAACTGATGCAACCGATACAGCAGATGATGCTTAATATATGTTCTGTTGCAGAATCTCAGAAACCTGGTATACTGTTTTGTTCTGCTGCATCAACTCCTTTGGCATCCATCATATTATTCAATCAGAGGATGGTGCTGACTTGTCTGTAGATTGAATATAGGTAGTTGATCACTGGCTGTCTTAATTGCAAAGCAATGTAACATTGAATTGGCTAATAAAACAGTGTAACAATGAAAAAGTATCTATTTCTCTTGCTACCTGAGAACTTAATACCGACCACGACCCTTCGCCCATCATCATGGTAAAAGCAGAATTTTATCCAATATTCTAACCACCTTTCATTATAAATGAGTTCTAGAAAAATCAAAGATTTTTCACTCGACAGCATTCTAGGACTTTTCATGGAAGTGGACTTTTGGCTGAATTAACTGTAATTCTGATGATAGTAAGTGAAAACAACCATAAAGGTACCCAAATTCTTCCATGGATGTCCACGCTACGTTGTTTGTGCTGAATTTTTCTGTTGTAATTTACCCAAAAGTTGTAGGTGCTGGATGGTCAAAATTGCTACACACTATTAAATCTCTTTGAGATTTTAGAAAAAAAGTGATTTAAGAGTGAATTCCATACTTCATTCTCATTGATGACTGGGAAGTTATAATTGTTAGGTGCACTATGATGACCCAAGAAAGAGGGTGAATTAGGTTGGTCTATAACAATTTTCACTTAACTCACAACTCAACCCTTGCGATCAAGCACACCTCAACCACCAATATTTGAACTAAGAGCAAAACAGCATAAGACAGACAAGTTTTATGTTGTTTTGCAAACTTTAGTGTCACACCACTACATACATATAGGGTTTTCTTACCTAGGATTTTCAAAAATCCACTATTTGTCCTTTTTCAATATGTTTGAGGGTCTAAATTTATTATTGTGATGACCTGGGGCCCAAAAATGGGTTTATTCCTATGAACCCCTCCAAACTTGCAAGAGAATTTATGCTGAAAACCCTAAAAATTCATTTTGGGTACTCTTCACACGAAATCTCTAGAAAATCTCACAGAATGTCTGTTTATGAGAAACAATTTACTTGTAAATTTGGTAATAAAACACTAATCAATAGATGTGAGTTACAGCCTTGGTAGTTATCACAACCCGGCGTGCAGGTACACTTTCGGGCATTGTGTATCAATATTTTAGAGTGAGTACAGTCTTCAAATAATTTGGCAGAGAGGTATTCCAGCTGTTTTTGAATAAGTACGTAGAATTTTCAAGGAAATTTTGTCTTTTCAAATTGACACGTCAAAATGCTTATTGTTAGATAGGATATACTAATAGAATATTACTACTAGAAGTCATCACATGTCAAGGGGTCTCCACGTGGTGTTGGAAGAACCAGCTCTCACTGTTTGTTCTATTGTTATTTTTATACTTTTAAAATTCCTTATAGGTTAGGCCATCCCTCCATTTTTAGTTTAAAGTTGTTATGTTCAACTCTAGATTTTGTTACCGTTTTGTCTTGTGAGTCATGTCAAATTGTCAAACATCATTGTATGCCATATTGTCGTCGAGTAAGCCCACTTGCTTATGCCCTTTTGAGTTGGTATATCTAGATGTCTGGGAACCTTGTCTAATTTCATCTAAGTAGAGATTTTGTTATTTAGTTACCTTTGTTGATATTTATTCACAAGTTACCCAATTATAGTTAATGAAAATCATTCCAAATTACATTCCATTTTTTTTATATGTTCCATACTAAAATTAGGACCAAATTTTCTATTTTTTTCTGTATTTTGAGGAGTTATAATGACCATGAATGTTTTTTGCATCCTTTTCATCATTCTTATCCGAACATGAGATTTTTTATGAGTTTTGCTATCTCAATATATTACAACAAAATGGAGTAGTGGAATGAAAAAATAGACACTTGATGGAGGTTGATAAAACTCTCTTATTTCAAATAAAAGTTTTAAAATTTTTTGAAGTGATGCAGTGTTGATGGATTTCTATCTTATTAGTCAAATGCAATAGGTTGTTCTTTCCTTATTATGAGTTATTTCCCGTAAAGCCATTACATTTTCTTCTTACTAAGATTTTCGATTGTGTTTGTTCTGTTCACAATATTTGGCTTCAAATAACTAAGTTTGATTACTAGTCTTTGCAATGCATTTGTCTTGGATGTACTTGTATTTAGAAGGGTATCGGTGCTTCTTTTCACAGTTGGGATGTTTTATGGTGTCAACTCTTGTCATATTTTATGAGTCAACACCCATTTATCTCAATGTGTCTTCATTGAGTCCATCACTAAGTATCGTTTCTGATAATGATATTATTATTTATGAGATTGTTCATGTGGTTGTACCTCTCCGTATTGCACCTTTGTCATGTACGGCTCATTCTTCTTGTCACTTGTACTTACGTCCTTAGTTCTCATCTGTTGTTTGGTTCTCTTAGAGCATATCTTGAGCTAGCCTCTATCAAATCCGTTCTTCCATATGCAAATATTATTGGTCATGATCTAATAATTGATTCAGACTTTTTGGTAGCATTGTAGAGGAATCATTGTACTATGCTCAGTATCCTATATTTGCTATTGGTGTTTCACATTCTCTATAGGCTTTAGTGTCTGCCTTGGACTCTATAATTGTACCTTGATTTGTCTCCATGCTATTTCTCATCCTAGTTGATGAACAACAATGGAGGAAGAGATGACTACACTTGGGCATAATTACATGGGGGATCTAGTCTCTCACTCATGGGCTATAAATGGGATTACACAATAAAAGTCACTCTGGATGATTTTTTAGTTTGGTTGAAAGCCCATTGTGGTTGAAGGGTATGCTCAAACATATAGGGTGGATTACAGTTTCACCTTTTCTCCTATCGCCAAGTGACTTAGGCTTCTCATTTTGTTGGCTTTGATTCGTATTGGTCATTATATCAATTAAAAATCAAGATTACCTTCTTATATGATGATCTTTAACCTCCAAGGTTTATTGCTTAGTGGAAATTAGCATTTATTTATCGGCTAAAGAAGTTTTTTTTTGGTTTGAAATAGTTTTTACGCTGTGGTTCGGTAGCTTTAGTAAAATTGTGCTTGAATTTGGGATCTTGTTGTAATAACGGTTATTTTGTATTGTATTTTCATTCTAGTATCAGGTGTACTTTTCTTATGTATTTTGATAATATTATGGAATTGGCTATGATAATATTGGCATTAAAGATTGAAATTATTTATTCAACGTTGATTTCAAACCAAACATCTCTGGGGTTCATGTTATTTTCTTGGTATTAATTTTATTAGATGCCGTCGTAGCATCTTTATTTTGCGAAAGTACATTGTTTAATTTGAAAGATTGGCATGCTGGGTTTAAAACCTTGTGATACTTCCATGGTCTTAGCATTAAGTTATTTTTGGATGGCGAGATCTTTGCTAAATTAGAAAGATACTGATGATTAGTTAGTAAGCTCAATTACCTTGCCGTGTCTTATCTTGATATTGTCTTCCTTGAATAGTGTTGTGAACCGGTTTCTTTCTTCTACTTGTAATTTTTTATTGGGAGGCTATAATGCCTATCACGAGATATCTCAAAGAAACAACAAGATGAGGCTTAATTTACATTGATCATGGTCATACTTATGTTGAGGGTTTTACCGATACTTGTTGGTTCACCTTATGATCAAAAGTCTTACTTGTGGCTATTGTGTATTTTTAGAAGGTAACCTTGTGACAAAATGGCGTAGCCAGGTGAAGCGTGGAATTAAAATATTGTGTGTTGACAAATATTACTTGTGAAGTGATATTGCCTCGATAATTATTTGATTGTCTTTATTGTAAAAGTTCTTGGCCTTCTTAGCTCTGGTGCAATATTCATGTAGCTTTCCACATCACATAAATCCAGTATATCATGAGCTCAAGAATTATATAGAGGTAGATTGTCAATTTTTTTGTAAAAAGTTTCAATAAGGCTTAATTTTTGTTTGTTATGTGAGGATTGGAGGTTAACTTGTAGATATTTTTCAACAAGTCTTCCATTGGAGTTCAAGCTGCTGATTTTTGTAACAAATTTGGTATGATTAATATCTATACTTAAATGTTTGGGAGAGTGTTAAATATCTTATCATTAGTAGTAGAATTTTCTTATTGTTAGAATAGAATATACCTTTGTAAGGGTATTGTAGTATTTATTTTAGATATATATATATATTACCCCTAACACTAATTGAGAAGGTTTCTGCAGTTGTTTCCCTTCTGTGATTCTCTTATTTTTGCAATGACCAATGCACATGGATATTGGAAAAAATAGAAAAGTTGAAGTCCACCTCTAAAAGAGAGCCAAATGTTCTCTCAAGAGGTGATCTTACTTATGACCTTGTCCACTTTGACCTCCTAATCCGTCTAGAGTCGTGGTAAATTGGGGAACCTCCAAGTAACAAACTGAATGATTTGTGTGTTGAAAACCATTTATGCCAAGGATCTTATCTTCACAACTAAGGAAGATCTCTCTCTTTGGGTTTGGTAGACAAAACCGATACCTTGGTGATACTGGACAAGCAATTCTTGAGGGTGTTAACTAAGAGCCCACTTGTTCTAGAGGAAAACATTATGTCATGTGCAAAATCAAGTATAACAATTTGAGAGCGCTCACATTTCTAATGAAAGAAGAACTCAATCTTTCCCTGGGTGTTTGATATTCCATTAAGGACATTCATAGCTAAAATGAAAAGATACGGTGAGATAAGGCCCCCTTGACGAAGCCTCTTTGCACCTTTGAAGAAACTCACTTGCTCACAATTAACTGAGATAGAAATATAGTGGAAGTGATGCATTGCTTTATCTAATGAGCTATTTGCCTACTGACATCCATGACCTCCAATGTAGCAATAACATAAACTTCGTTCCACTAAATCATAGCTTTCATGAGATCCACCTTCAAAGCACATCGCAGAGTGCCCTTACCTGAATGATATCCATGAAGGAGCTCTTAGAGAAGTGACATTTTATCGCCAATATATCTACCTGCAATAAAGGCAGTTTGGCTTTTATCAACAAAAAGGCAAAGTCTTTGATTGGAAATGTTCTTAGAGATGACTTTATAAATGACAGCAATAAGAGATGGAGTGAATATTAGAAATTTTGGACGGCGATGTTACCTTAGGGATGGGGCTAATAATGGTTGCACCTGCTTAAGTAGCTTCCCATGAATAAGGAAGTCTTATATCACGTCACTAACAAGATGACCAGCAATATCCCTAGACTTCTTGAAGAAAGACAAGGAGAAACCTTATGGTTCCAGTGCTTTTGAGTCTCCAATTGACTATAGTTTCGCCCTAATCTCTTTAAATGAAATCGGACCTTAAGGGACACACTTCCCTTGGGATAACCCTAATTATGCAAGGCTCAACAACTCTATGAATGACCCAAGGAGCTGAAGAGGATCCTAGGAGCTGCTTGAAAAATGAAAGAATAACTTCATGCACTTCCTTGATACTTGTTGGCATTAAATGATATTTAATCAATGATAAAATACACCCTTGATTGGACCTACTAGCGACCAATCTGAAGAAGAATTTAGTGTATTTGTCACCATTGAAAAGCCAAATTAGCCTTTTGGTGAAGGAAATCTTGCTCCTGGGAAAATGTGCAAACATTCTCTAATCTCCTAGATCTCTCTCCATCGGGTAACGAATTTTGAGAGGATGGTTATGCATAGCAATTTGGCTCAAAAAGAGCTTTCCTTGTCAGACAGACCTCTTGATGAACATTCTCAGGTTCACTGTTCAAGTGCTGGATATTCTTCCTAGCTGAATTGAGTTTGTAAACAAGCTGAAACATAGGAACAACTTCAATCTCAATGTTCCATGCCAATCTACAGTATCATAAAAAGCACTGGTGAATGTGAAGGAAATTGTTAAACATCCCCCCTTATGTGGTGGTGGAACGCATGCCAGAAGAAGCAGGCAAGCAGACTGATTGGAGATACGAGCTGCAGGGAAACATGCTCTAGAGAGCGGTATGCCCCATTGACAAGAACCATATCCAATTTCTTGTAGATACGACCCTCTTTATCATATTGTTACATCACCTGAAAAAGCATCCCTTGTAAGTAAGATATGGGAGGCCACACTCACTTCTAAATAAAAATCAAGTAAGGCGCTAGCTTTGATAGATTCCCCAAGAACTTTTAAAGTAGAACAAATGGCATCAAAGCTGCCGACTACAGCCCGTGGAGAGAGTGCAGCACATCAGCGGTTATGATCAAACAAGCCCAAAGACTTTCACAAGTAATCTCCAAATTCGAACCTACACGATGGAAATGTGCACACGTACCTCATTCATCTTATAATATTATTCATAACTTGGTCCTCTTTAGCCAAGTTTGTGATGTCTGCAATGCCTTGACTCCTTTCAACACAGTTTTGGCCATTACCTTAAGGGCTGTAGTTCATGCTCCATTCGCAATTTGGCTTCACCTTCCATGCAATACAAGCAGTATTCTACTATTGGACTCTGGTCTCAACCAAACCAATATGCAAAGATTGGAAGAAATGACTAGCATCTTTAATCTTATTGAGCCTATTAATGCCTAATTTCCCAACGAGCAACACTTGTCATTTTATAACGGGAGGAGGGGTTTTCTTACTGGGCCCCTTAGAATTTTTGACAGGCGGTTTGACCAAGAAGATAGCTTTCTTGCCTCCAACTCTTGACTGCACCGCCTTGATCTCAAGGATAGCAATGAGGTCCTCCACCTTAGTAGTATTACACCTCTTAACTGGAGGAGAGCTTGTTGATTCCGGCTCAGCACCACGAATCTGATTAGAGGAGAGGGATCTACTCCAAGAACCAATAGAGTTTCTTCCTTCGAGCTCTTTGATTAGATGAGGGATTTTCTCTCGAAGGTAGCACAATGCCTGTATCAAGAGAAACTTATTTGGAAGAAAGGGCATCAACATCTATCTCTAAATAAACCTGAGCAAACCCAATGCGTTCAACTTTCTCTGTAATAGAATCAAAGTAGAGAGACTTCTTCATGGTGCTAGCAATAAAACTAAGACCATAGGCATCCAAAATTCATGAGGAATATTAAAAGACTAACCCATATAGACTTGGTCTCGTGAGCTTCCTTTTTGAGAAATATGCTCGGTTGCCAGATCTTCATGAACAAGAATCTCCCAGCTATGATCCACATGCCTCTTTCTAAGCATTTCATTAATTTATCTTTTGTTGGAACCTAAAGAACAGGAACCCCTTAATTTTGACTACAACTTGCTTGTGCCCAAATTGATCCCAAATCAATCCAGTAATCTTTTCCACTACTTGGAGACCATGAGGTTTATCAACAAAATAACCAACCACCATCGCTTCCCAAAAAACTGCATATTTGGTGGGACTTTAAGCGGACTTATCAAATCATTTGGACCACTAGATACCATAGGAAATTTCAAGTGAGAGGAGCAAAAATGAGATTCTTTGTATACAATATGAGCCCATTGTGGATTGTAGGGTTAAAGACTCCTTGCTGATGAGAGAGACTTGACCCTTTGTCCAAAAGGGAGAAAATCTGACTCCTTTATAAGTTCAGCAGATAAGACAGTAGTACTCATAGGTGAAGAGAGGAGACAGAAGCATCAGCTTTACGGCATTCTCAAACAGAAGGCAGGGAACTACCCTCTTCCAATGCCAGCTCGGGCTGCTTTTTGCCCACCAAGCCGGCATGGAAACAAAACCCTTCGAAACAAGGATTGGCTTGCGAAAATGCTAATGCTCTCAATGGTGAATTGGTCATTCAATATCCTTTGACAATGATGGTGTAATAGAAGAAAAGTAATGAAACTTGCAGTGGCTCCTTTGATCATTCAATAGCATCCTTTGACTTTTTTAATAATAAAGCCTTTGACCTTTGTATTTGTTTGCCTAATCTTGTTTAGTTCCATCTAAGCTCAGTTTGTCTGAATCTTCGTGAGAAGAGTTAAGAGGAAAGAGAAGGAAAAGAGAGGATTCATAAGAAAAAGGATGAGGTGGAAGGGATATATGTATATATATATATATATATTTTTTTTTTTTTTTTTTTTTGGGAGGGGGGGTGTTAAATGTAGGATAACCAGAAAGGAAACAGAGGGAGGAGAGCAGTATAGGGGAGGGTGGCCACCTGGCCATGCAGCGAAAGGCGCTGGGAAGCAGGAAGAGACAAAGGAAAGGATTATAGAGATAAGGATAGTTTCTTACTCTAAGAATAATTGGAGCACCATAGATGAGTTTTTCATCTGCTAGCTTAGTCAATCTTTGTCAGCATTAATGTTAATGGACTGAACCCTTGAATCAAGAACAATCAAGTCTAGACCTTGGACTCTTGCTCATGGACAAAGATATTGGTATTGGTATAGATATTGGTCACTACTATATCGGTATTGGCCCCATCGGGTGATACGTATCGGATGCATCTTTTTATAAATTTTTTGTAACCACATCAAATTTGAAATAAATACTGAAATTTAACAGCTTTTAATCATATTTTACATATTTCAAGTATTTTAGATAATTTTTATTTATTGAATTAACATTTTAATTTTAAATTATATGCTAGTAAATATTAAAATGATAAAAATAAAACCAAATAAAGAGAATGATTTGACATTCACTACCAAATGATATGCGTATAAGTTATTAATAACTAAAAAGTAAGAGAAAATGACATATAGTATTGTATCTTTTACATAGTATGTTCAAGTTAAGAAATAAGCAAACTAATTTTCAAATTGCACAGTCGGCAGCCACTTCATAGAGAACAAGATAATTTATTGTATTATATGACATTAAATTAAATTAGCAAAGTAGTAAACAATAATTAGTAAGCAAAATACTAATATCAATAGAAATCACCTTGATATCTCCACCATATCGGTCAACGTACTGGAGTATATTCATTGTCTTCATTGTTTTGATTATTGGATGATTGATTTGGATAATACCCTTCTTAGAATTGGCATTGGTCATTAAAAAATATCCATACATGTTACCAAACTCATTGGTATTGCTTCCTGATTGTTCTTGGCTATACTGTATTGTGGTTGAAAATAAGCTGGGGCCTACAATGCTCCATAGAAATACGAATGTCCAGATTATTGGTACCCATACTAGTAACTGGGAGGATAAGGATGCCTGTATCTGTAAGTCAAGAAATCCTAAGGCTGGGTATGATGATAGTTTTGTGTATTTGAAATAATACTAACACTAGGGGATTCAAAAATCCCCAAATCACTGAAACTATCACCCATTGAGATGATTAACCTCTAGCTACTTGGGTGCCTTTTCCTCACCTTTTATGAGGTTGTGCTTGCTCCTATGGTGATTCAATGCCCCCCCATCTCATCATCTTGTAAGGCATTATGAGAACGTTCTCCGAGATATGGGAAGAGAGGACGTCTAGTTGATTCAATAATAGGCAATACAGGCTTAACATCATCACCATCATTATCACCCTAAACATCAACACCATCATCACCACCTTTTATCCTTTTTCCTTCTTAAGCAATCTTGCAAATAATATCAAATTTACCACAAAATATGAGAATTTGTAATGTGGGAAATGTTTGAAATTGTAGGTTTACAGTGTATGTTTGAATAATTTGTGTTTATTTGAAGAAATAAAAAAAATTGAAAGAATTTTGTAGAGGAAGAACTTTGCCGTTTGTTGTGGTTTGCCCCTTCCTCTTCATGAGCCTCTGGTCTATGTAAGAATGAGTGGCAAATGAGAGAAGTGAGAACACACTTTAATAATTGAAGTTTTAAAGGAAAAAAATTAGCCAAATTTATTAGCCGGTATAGATTGATAAAGCGAATATGTCGTGATTTGTTGCTGATATGGTAACTTATTGCAATATTTTCTTGACATTGGGATTTCTCGGTATCAGTACAGTCCATTGATAAGATATATCGGCCATAGAGTATATCAGTCAATATTTTTAACCATGCTCTCACTTGTTAAAAGATATTAGAGATTGTTTATGCAAGGTCCTTGACCGCGAATTTTCTTGTGGAAGATGATTATATGAAGTTATACAAGATACTTTAGCTTGTTGAAACTTCTTAGCATAGAAGATACTTCAATTCTTATTGGCTAAGAGTTGTTGACTTCGCTGTTATTTTAAGCTATGTAACTTTGATTCATATCTGAGTTCTGATAGAGTCATGTCGGCTAGACATGGCTTGATGATATGTCTCAAGTAGAAACTTTAGCTTTTTGTCAAGGTGAAGCAACAGGCATAGTCAATTACAGGTGGAATTTCATTGCATGCATTATGCTTTAACTTGCAGTCAGATTGATTAGAGGTGTGAGGACAGATTAGACATATAGATGGAGTCGTCAATTAATTCTCTTCGCTTGACTGCAAAGTGGTGTCATAGTTGTGTTTCAACTAAAACCTGATTGCAGTATATGGAGGAGGAGAGCAGGACAGTTGAGCAAGAGTATTCTTTTGTTTCCATTATTCCAAGCACATCAACCTCTCATTGCTTATTGCATGATGGTGAATGCTTGGGTTCTGCATTCCAGAAAACCCTATCCACAATTATGGTGAGCAAGAGTGGACCCCTGGGGGAGGTAAGGAGAGCAACAAATGCACTTTTGTAAAACTCAGGGAGATTGTTTCTAGTTTACCCGTCACTAGCTTGCTTTCTTTAAAATATTCAGTGGGTCCAATTCAGGGGGCGGATCTAGGATTTTTTTTTTTAGGTGGATTCAATAATTATTTGTCACAAATCTTTAGTGGATTCCGTGAAAAATTTTAGTTAAATTATTAATATATCTTATGTCTAATTTTTCTTTTGTTAATGTAATTTTTTTTTAGTGGTGTCAATTGACCCCAAATTATAAAATCTGCATCCAGTTTTTATAATGAGCTTTAAGGCCTAGTCGTGTCTTTCAATTTTACTTGATTATGGTTGATTCCACACAGGACATACATGGTCTGGCAAATAATGAGCGAGTATCCACAAACTAACCTTTCATGGTCTATACAGATGATCATTTCCAATTTTTGGGACCTTTTTCAGTCCATAACTTGAAGCAAGAGAGGTGTCAAGCACTTAGATATGCAACATGTATCAGCACTCAGACATCCAAGTTCAAGCAACATAGGTTTTCAATTATGCTTAGCAGGCTTTAACCATATCTAATTTAATATATTGCTGTTCTTCGATGGAATCTAATTCTTTCACTTTGTAATCCTTTTTCCATATTGATGCTGGCCTATTGGTTTGTCTAGTTATTTGTATATGCATCAAATTTTTTGGGGAGCTCAAAATCTTGAATAGTTTTGTATCAACTTCCATAATGTTGCTGTACCTATCATTTCTTTATTGAGAGTGCTGATTTTCTCTTAGCTGTCAAATTATGAAACTGCATAAGTAGTTGGCTTTGTCTTTGAAGGAGTACTACATTTTCTCAAAGGTGGGATATTAGTTTCTTCAGTGTTACTTTTTTGAGGTTCATATCTCAGTGGATAATTCTGGTGCCAAAGAAAGAGTCTGACTTTTTTTCTTTACAATTCTGTTTACAAATTCCACTTAGCTTGCTCCCACTTTTTATTTGCATTTTGTCCACTGTATGAAAGATGTTTGAATGACCATAACTTGTGGTTGTCTATGCAGTTCCCATGAACTATTCTGTGTTCTGTGAAAAGTACCGAGTCTTGGAAGAACTGAATTGGCTGGTTTATTTTATGTATTTATTTACTCTTCAGGCTCCCACCTCCAATCACCTGAGGAAAAAAATGAAAGAAAAAATTTTACATGAACTGCATGGAAATGTTATATCAATTATGGACACTTTTGCATTAATTTGGGAAAAATTAATGAAGCTTATGGCTTTAGAAGAGGCCAACATTGGCCTTTATTATTTGAAACTTATTTTGGTTAATTTATAGGAGTTCTTTTGTAGGGGACATAAGAAGCACGTCTAGAATGGTGCAGACTTGCAGTGATATATTTAATCTTTCTTTTGTGCATGTCTACATAAAATCTGATATGATGCATTTCATCAGGTTTACATGTTATTTCTAGGTCTTGCAAGCTTGGTGTTCTCATTCTTTTTACTATTCATCCTTGCTTGTCTCAATAGAGTGCTAAATGTCCTCTCTCTCTCTCTCTCTCTCATGCACATGCAATCACTTGCTCTCCCTATCTCCCACTTTCTCTGTGTCTGTCTTTATCATCTGCATGTATTTGTGTGGTTCTTGTTATTATTACTCAAGTTGTTTTTCCCTTATTTATGTTTGCTGTTAACTGTACTATGGTTTTTGATTTGCATGTGCACTTTTGCAGAATTCTGAAATATTTCCTTTCCTTTGTGCACTAGTTCTTTGGCAGGACAATGTGCCACTATGGGAGAAGAAGTTTTGCTATTTGGTGGGATCAATTTCGTGGGAGAAGATATTGGGTGCTAGGAAGTTCATGCATCGCCATAGTAATATTCTCAGCTGGGATGATTCTGCTGGTGAAGAAGCATTCCACAATGCAAAAGAACACTTCAGAGTTAGTATGAATGGCCTTCCTAGTAACATTGAACATCCGGACCCAGACTTGTACATTGATGACATTGATTGGAACCCTGACATTGATCCTGAATTAGTACTAGACTTGGAGAAGGAATACTTTGCTCCTGATGAGAATGAATATGATGGAAGGGTTGAGGGTATAATATCATCTGCTTGTGTTTTGGAAGAGCAAGCTGTGAAGCAAGATGATGTTTGCAATCCTTGGGAACATGCTACTAGTGGAGCATCAAGGGATAAAGTGGCAGGTTGGAATCAATGGAACGATTGTGTTGAAGTCACAAGGAAGTGGACTAGTGAGGGCATGTGGAATACTTGTGTGGAAGCCACAAGGAAGTTGACTAATGAGAACAGCACATGGGGGTACCGTTATAAACAAGATCACGGAGCTGTTAAGGATAAGCAATGGGGAGATGCAAGTGGTAAAGGATGTGAATGGAAACCCCAGAAATACTCAAATATATCAAGGGTATCAAATCTTGGTGTCAGTTCATGGAAGCATGGTCGTGCAGATTCTGAGTATGTAAAACGAAGAGGAAGTCAATACTCCAGTGCAAGTTCATGTGGTTTGATAGATGGGGAAGCTTGGGCTAGCAAGTCCATTTATCTGAATTGTTCTAATCCTCCTGAATACAACATTGTAAGGATTAAAGGATCTTTACATGATAGAAACAATTTGTGGGGTCAGAAACGGTGGGGTAAATTTGATATGTGTGAGAACGATTCCAAAAAAGCCACAACATGCGATGGAGAGATACATGGAGGTTTCCGAAAAAGAGAGGGGTCTAATCAATATGGGGCAGTGTATAAAGGCCCGAGGTTACAGGGTGTTGACTATCAAACAACTCAGAATTGGAGGAATGTAAGTAACAAGAAGGTTAGTTTTGCAATCCAGTAGACATTTATGGCCATCTGGTATCAGAAATTTTGCTTCAAACAGGTTTTCTGCATGCCATCAGTTTGGCTAAGTTTCAAAAGTTATGCTTGCCCATAATCCATGATTGGGGACTCTTATTTCCTACGGTCAACTCAAGTTCTTTGCTCGTGCTGAGGGTGAAAGCTGCGATAGTCCGTAAAACCTTTCCTTGAATGTTGTTCTGTAGAGAGGTGCTCTCTTGAGATGCATTTGGAGTGTGTCTAGCTTTCTTAGTAATAGCTAGCTGCCTGCGATCAAGCTGTTCAAGATCAAGAGAAATAATCAATATTTGTCGATGGTGATTCCAGTTGTAGATGTGAAGTTAGGATATAATAAAGTTCCCATCAATTCACTTGTTTTCTTTGGTGGACGGTGCTGCACTGATCTTTCTCTCTCTCTCCATCTCCGATAACCTATTTTTATATCTTATTATTATTATTGTTGTTATTATTATTATTTATACCCATACTGGTGATACGTCGACTGTGGCTGTCGGTCACATACTGTATTTGCAAGTTGGTTGGCCTGTTATATTTATAGCATCTATATTTTGCAAAAAGAAGAGTATTAGGCTTATGGTTGTGGATGAGATGTTTTATTTTAAAGAACAGTTTTTTTTTTTATCGGAGTAGTTTTCAATGATGCATGCGTCCAAATTCTTTTGATTGTAGTAATTTGTGAGGTGTTCTATTGGTTGGTACTTGGGAAGTTAAGCAATCGTTTGAAAATTAAAAAGACTGAATCCCACCAGGTGTCGACTGTTGAGAAGCAAGAGTGGAGCTTAGAACAGGAAGGTGGGCACCCTTCCATGTCGAACAGAAATCCATTTTTGAGGCCCCTTTTTTATTTTTATTTTCATCGGCTAGAATATGGGTAAGGCTTGGTGCTCTAATTTAGGTAGCCTTAACCCTTTTATTGAAATGGGCTTGTTTCTTATTAACGATCCAGACGTCCGTCCTACTTACCAAAAACCAAAAAAAAAAAAAAAAAAAGGGATTCAGACGTCCTAGAAAATAAAATACGTATATTTTAAAAAAAAAAAAAACTTGAAATAAAATATTTTCTAACGATCCAGACGTCCATCCTTATGTAATTGCCTCTCAGTTTTAAGGTCTGATCTTGTTCTTTCAAAATCGGAATGAAAAAGAAAAAAAATAAACATTGCCTGGGACTTCAGAATATCCAATGGGGTTTAGAAATATCATGCAAGAGCGCCTTTGATCATGCACGTGCCTCACCCATTCTATGTATTGGCATACAATTGCCCCTTAGTTGCGCACGCTTGGCCCCCATTTAGCTATCCTCGCACATGGCTTGCTTAGGTGCTTATCAAGTTTTGATGTTTCTTTTCTAACACATAGGCACCTGCTAATATTCCCATTAGGTGTTGCCTCCTGTGCCATTTTGATCATTTTCACATGGGAAGTCTTATTACTGGAATTGAGTGAATCTTTTAATGACTCGTTCATTGAAAATAAAACTCATAAATAAGTGACTCAAATCTCAACAAACTTTTCCTCATTATTTTATGAGAGACTCTTTGCCTTTCCAATGACCATCATCTCGTCATTAAGCAACTTTTCATCCAGGAATTTCAATGTCAGCTTTTGCAAGTTTGAACAACACCTCTTCTGCTCCATTGAAATACCCAGATTAATACCACTTCCCTTTCTTGTTTTCACCACGGTAGCATTCTTTTCCCTTGCATCAGTCCTGGGCCTCCTTCCATCACCTTTACCATACTACTTGTTGTCAACTTAGCATTTCTCTTGGCTACTAAAACTTCAATCAAGTATTGCCACATAATCGGTTTCTTCCCCTTGCCAAAATTATAGGCCATTTAGTGAGCTTCTATTTGTCTTTTCCAAACTCCATGCAAAAGTCCTACTTATCTACCTTGTTGATTAAAATAAAATTCAACCAAATATTCAAACTATATTGTATGCCTACAATACGAAGTTTTGTTTCATTACTTATCCACAAGCTAATGTCACCGATGCCACTATTCTTGATGAGTTATCGTTACTCATTTTTAACACCTTCATAGTCCCTGAGCATATAAGAGGTGAAGAGGGATGTTCTCGATGTCCCATATTTTGAGAATCTACTATCTATCACCAAATTCGTCTCATGGCTCGTGAAATTTCATGTCATCCTTTTATGTACAATTATGTCTTTGTAGGTAGTGATTTAGACCAATCGTAATCATTATGATCTGTCCTTTGTTGTCGCTCATTAATACCATCATTCTCCTACATCCTCTTAAAACATTCCCAGTATAGGTAGCCTTTTTTACCACAATAGAAGTACTCGAATTCTTCGGTTTGGACCAATTGTACTTCTTGCCTCTCTCCTTTTATTTTTCATACTCTCAATTGCTAGTGGATATCAAAGGACTTGGCTTCCTCAAAATCTAATTACTTCCCTTTTACCAAGACTCTTTCATAAGGAAGCAATGATTTCATTAAAACTAGGTATATTCTTTTTAAACAGTAGCATTATAGTAATATGATAGTACGAGGTTGACAAGAAAGTGAGCAACACTAACACATTGTCTTCACTCTTGATCTTATCATTAAGAGCTGATATTTACGTTAAAATTTTGTTGAACTCATCAAATACATCACGAAACTTCCCTTTTTGAAAACTAGAGGCCAAAAAATTGTTTCTTTGTATGCAACCTCAATGTTAGGAATTTGAATTTCCATTGACCCTCAAACTTCATCTAGACTTTCTTGGATCCAATAAATTAATAAATTTTTAAAAAAGTATTATTCGAAACATACAACTTGATTGCATAATTAACGAGATCCATCATGTCATGTGTTGGGTCCCAATATAAGGGCCCATAAAACACGGCCCAAAGGAAAGGCCCAAGTGAAAAGTCCAGAAATTTGTCCACTAACCAAGAGAGCTGGACGGCCCAAGAGGCCCCAAAACACAGGTTAGTGTCGCAAGAGCCAAAACTGCGACAAATGTCCGAAAGGTCCCTTTAATCACAAGGAGCTCGAGGACATCATGAATAACATCCAGATACGATGACAAGAAGAAAAAGCCCGAGAACCTCAGAAGTTCTACCAAGCCTCAAATCAGTCCGAGAAGTCAAGAAGACCCGAGGACCTCCACGAAGAAACAAAGGACCAAAGATCCTCCGAGAGCTGCCTTCTCTAGCAAGTCCGTGAACTCACAAGGAAACAAGGTGCACCACGCAAGGACAATGACTACCTCATATACGACCGAGAGCCCCAACTAAGCAACTTCACCAATTTCCAAAGAACCTGCTACTACTGCAGGACGCCACATCGATAGAGTACGTCTGGTCAAATCAAGACTGATGCCTAGGCTATACGCGCCTGCCACGCTCAGGTCCTACCAACCGCGTACTATCCTGCATACGTCAGCAGCATTAAATGTGGCCAGTGGGATAGTGGACAGCCTCTTGGTCACCTGCCGACTGCCACATGTCCCCTCCCCAACGGCATATTTTTCCCTATAAATACCCAACGAAACCCCTTTCCAAAGGGCCCCTCTCCGAACTCATTCCAGACGAAAAGAAGAAAGACTTTAACTCTCTCTCTCTCTGCCCCTCTCTCTCTTCCGAACAAGAAGGAACAAAAGAGTGACAAAGCTTCCCAACGAGAGAATTATTTAAGGAGAGAAATACAAAACAAGAGACAAGGAAGGGATCCACCCTAAACATTTGTACTTTGTAAAGACTTTCATCTAATAGTGAAGCATTTCTAAAGGCCCAGAGTCTCGTGGTTTTTCCTCCTCATTTTCGAGGAGGCTTTCCACGTACAATTCGATTTTCATCCCTCCTTTCCCATAACTCATACTCACAAACACTTGTGTTGCACATGGACCCCGAGATCCAGAACGCAACATTGGCACCGTCTGTGGGAACGTGAAAAAAACCTCACGAACTTCCCACCGTCACAGAACAACCAGCGCCCCGGAGATGGTGAGCGGACAAGATAGCACATCCACCCGGGAGGTGGAACACTTCGACAGGTGCCTCCCATCAGGCGGCAGGATGAGTGGCGGCCCCGGTACTCTAGCGTGCGCAAGCTAGTACAGAAGGTGGACAGCCTTTCAAGAGCCGTCCGTACCCTCTGTGAGAGGGTGAACGAGCAATCCAGGGGCACTCACCCCGAAAGCCCGTGTCCAGCAGCGCCCCAGAGGCGACAAGAGGCGCAAGCTCCTAGTGAGTTGAGGGACTACCTCAACAGAAAGAAGTCCATGAGTCTGGCCCCGACGAAAAAGGGGCTCAAGAGACTCTGGAAGACGGTCTCTGGACCCAAAATCGGCGAAACAAGCCAGCCGAGAGGACGAAAAGACCCCCTGCCTCCGAGGACGGGGGAAGGAAAAAGAAGGGCGGGCGCCCAGATGAAGACCTAGGGATCGTCCGGGCAAAACGAACCCAAGCGGATGGTCCTTGGAGGAGAAAGGCCATCAGGCCCACCTGCTCTCACTGAGTCGCTCACCACTATCCTGAGGCAAATTAGGGATGAAGAGTTCCTGAGATGTCCCAAGGCGCTGAAGAACCTAGAAGGGGGCGACCAGTGGGAGTACTGCTATTACCACTGCAACCGCGGATATGACACTAAGGACTGCAGAATGCTCCAAGTGAAAATCGATCGGCTGGTAATGGAAGGCTATCTCGACCGCTTCCGGCCATGACCCGGGCATGGCCCCGGAGCAGTAGGACGCAGCCGGTCACGTCGCTCCAAAGGCAAGGCCATAATAGGCGCGGAGCACGCCTGACCCCCCGCTGGGGGTGCCAATACCGTGGAGGCCAGCACTAGGCACAACTGTCCAAAGACCGCGATTGGCAAGGGAGCAGCAAGAGGAGCACCAAGACCCGAGCGTACGAACTAATGTAACGTAAGGATTCAAAAGGGCCCTAGAGGCCACGCAATGTAACACGTATACATCAATGAAAACATCCCTTCATTGTGTCTATTATAAAGTACTCTCATGCTCTCTCATCGACGACAAAATAACTCACCACTCAAGGCAAACCAAAAACTCGGCTGTGTCCGAGCGGCCCCAGAGGTCGAATTTCGACAACTACACCTAACACCGAAAAACCCGAGAGGTTAAAAGGTTAAAAAATCCTAGAAGGATCGCATGCTTGAATCCAAGAGCAAGGCGCTGTGCATCGCGTCACAAAAAAAATAGAGAAGAACAACACTTGTACAAACAGAACAAAAAAGTCCAGTAAGGATAAGTCTTATTCATAAAAATGAATTCATGTACAACGTTGTAACAAAGTAATAAAAGAAACAAAATGTCAAGGGAGCGCCTCTTGGCTCCCTTCTACTTGAGCCTCTTGAGCCTCTTGAGCTCCTGAAGGCCCTGTCTGGTCCGCCGAAACTGGCTCCTCTGGGGTAAGAGGTTCACCTTCAGGCCTTGCCCGAGGAGGCCCAGGGAAAGGCCTCCTAGCAACGCCGTATAAGTCTCCTGCGCTTAAGGCACTGGCATTCCTGGGATCGAGGACGGCCATAGTGAACTATAGATGAATAAGTCGCAGCACTCGACGGCACATGCGAATGCCCTCCTGGTACTTGCTGTCCAGCAACGATGCCATGTCCGCAATGTGCACAGACGTCCTCAACCTCTCCTCCTGGCGAAGGACTCTGTCCTGAAGGAGGTCCTGCTGAAGCCGCAGAAGCTTGACGGTATCCTCCAAAGAGGTAATCTCTCCCTTTGCTTCAGCTAACTCCGCTTCAGCCCGCTGCGTAACTTCTCGAGCAGCCCTCAAGGACTCCATTTCCGAGCAGGACTGGGCAACCTCTCCCACCAGCTCACTGAGGCCTCCAATCAGACCCTGGAGCTACAACAGAAAAGCTCATCAGAATACAAGCAACCAGAAGCAAGGCAAAAGAAGAAACGGTGGGTTACCTTAGAAACGAGAGAATCATTCCTTATGCCACGCTCCCCAGGGGCCTCGGACTCCTGCAGATCGCTCCCAGGCGCTGCAAATGCCTCCTCGTGCACAGTTCAAGCAGCTTATAAAAGGCAATCAAGAGCTCGTCTCAAAATCAAGATCCCCAGGAAGCTCGGGACGGGCCGATCACCTCGAACCGCAACGGGTCGCCGAAGGATCAAGGGACATCGGGTTAGCGACGCCAGCTCCTCGGCCTCTACCACCTCTCTGATCTGCCTCGGCCATCATTCCCCTCTCAAGATCCACGGTGGAGCTCCGCTCCTATGTCCCTCTAGGGTGATCAATCCTATCCGAGACGTTACTGTAAATCAACGGGAATTCCAAGAACGTAATCATCACTCAAATTGGACGTCCGGGAGCTCCACAACTGCACAATCACCCCCAAGGACTCGGTAAGAGGATCAACAAGAAGTGAAGGCGAGACTTTCACCCCCGAGGACTCTAGTAAAGCACCCGATCCCTCGACCTCTTACTGAGAGAGCAAGATCATCATCGCTTTAAATCATCGATGTTGAAATCATCATCATCATCATCACTGGAAGGGAGCTCAACAACGACCGCCGGGCGTTCCGAGCTCTCGGCCGGGAGGTTCTTTTCCAAGCGGTGGGCGGGACCCCCAGTCCTCAGTGCCCCCGCTCTCCTCCTCGGTCTCTTTTTCTTGGACTTCTTGAAGGGAGCTGCGGCAGAGGCCTCGGCCCGTGGTCCCCACTTGGCTTCCTCAAATTTCTCGGGACAACCGAGATATGCGTTTGTCAGTGGAAGCTTCCCGTATTGGCTAGCACCAAGTCCGTGAACTCTTTCACGCTCTCCCTGTCCTCCTTCGAAGGGTCAGAGCTATACTGGCTGGCCATTTTCCCCCAACTAAAGGGGACGGCCCAATGCTCATGAACGTCAAGGAAGAAGAACTTATCCTTCCATCGCTTCGTGGAATTCGGGTTCCCCCTGCACATCAAGGAGAAGTCCGGGCGGGGGGTCATTGTAATCCAGTCAAGGTTATGTGTAAAGCGAAACATAACCTTGACTGTAAGGACATTCAAGAGCTTTTTCTGGCACCGGAAGAAAACGCACAAAGACACCAAATACCTTACTGCATTTGGTTGGAGCCTGGCAAAGAGGACTCCAAGTCCCCACATGATGTCGTAAAGCTCATCTGGCACAGGAAACCGCAGCTTACCTTTGAGGTGGACTTCGTAGACGGTGATGAAGCCATCCTGAGGGCACCACGCCCTATCGTGCGACTCAGGGATCATCATGGCTATGGACTCAGAGATCCGATACCGTGCTCGAATCTCTGCGAGCCTGTCAAGTGTCATTATGGAGGCAATGTCCCTCACTCTCCTAGCAAAAGGAGAGTAGAAATCTCAACGCTTAGAGGGGGAAACGAAAAGCAGACGCAGAGATGGAGAATCAGGACGAGAAGGCGTTTAAATACTCCTGAAATTTAAAAGGGCGCACTCATTACCCATGCCACGCGTCACCCGGCAGTTTGTCCAAGGAAAATGATGGCCTTACCTTCCCAAGACGCCTGTCAGCGCATCACTTCAGCATTTAATGCTCTGCAGAAACCCAAATGGCGGCGTTGGAAAGGTCTCGGACTCCCAGGGAGCTCTGGGACAGCTCTCCGCTAAGCCTAGTGCCACGTTCGTCTCGAGGACACACATGTACTCGGATTGTCATGCTCCTGCCTGCCCAGGAGCGTCCCTTTCGAGTTACAACACGCGAGCAGACAAACCAGAGTAGGAAGAAATCTACCCCCGGAAGAAGCAGCGACTTCACGCCAAACGGTCGAGGACCTCGAGCCCTTTGGCATGGGGGCTATGTTGGGTCCTAATATAAGGGCCCATAAAATACGGTCCAAAGGAAATGGCCAAGTGAAAAGCCCAAAAATTTGTCCACTAACCAAGAGGGCTAGACAGCCCAAGAGGCCCCAAAACACAGGCTAGTGTCCCAAGAGCCAAAACTGCGACAAAGGTTTGAAAGGTCCATTTAACCACAAGGAGCTCGAGGATATCACGAATAACATCCAGATACAATGACAAGAAAAAAAAGCCTGAGAACCTCAGAAGTTCTACCAAACCTCAAATCAGTCCAAGAAGTCAAGAAGACCGGAGGACCCTCCATGAAGAAACAAAGGACCAAAGATCCTCCGAGAGCTGCTTCTCCAACAAGTTCGCGAACTCACAAGGAAACAAGGTGCGCCACGCAAGGACGAGGACTACCTCATGTACGACCGAGAGCGCCAACTAAGCAACTTCGCCAATTTCCAAGGAACTTGCTACCACTGCAGGAAGCCACCTCCACAGAGCATTCCTGGTCAAATCAAGACTGACGCCTAGGCTCTGCGCGCCTGTCATGCTCAGGCCCTACCAGCCGAGTGCTATCCTGCACACGTCAACAGTATTAAATGTGGCCAGTGGGACAGTAGATAGCCTCTCAGCTACCCGCTGGCTGCCACGTGTCCCCTCCCCAATGGTACATTTTCCCCTATAAATACCCAGCAAAACCCCTTTCCAAAGGGCCCCTCTCCGAACTCATTCCAGACGAAAAGAAGAAAGACTTTAACTCTCTCTCTCTCTCTGCCCCTCTCTCTCTCTCTCTTCCCAACAAGAAGGAACAAAAGAGTGACAAAGCTTCCCAACGAGAGAATTCTTTAAGGAGAGAAATACAAAATAAGAGACAAGGAAGGGATCCATCCTAAACACTTATACTTTGTAAAGACTTCCATCTAATAGTGAAGTATTTCTAAAGGCTCAGAGTCTCGTGATTTTTCCTCCTCATTTCCGAGGAGGCTTTCCACGTAAAATTCGATTTTCATCCCTCCTTTCCCATAACTCATAATCACAAACACTTGTGTTGCACGTGGACCCCGAGGATCTAGACGCAATATCATGCTACTTGTCATCCTTCATATTGTCTGACTTGCTTTTCTCCTTTTTCAATGCTTAGACAATTCTTTCTTGGTTCAAAATCTTTTCAATTCTTTCTTACTAAAGAATTAAATTATTTTGCGTATTAAATTTCTCAATGTGGAATGGCAAACCCTACCACATCAACATCAAATTATAGTTTTTACATGTTGAAAATACCTACAGTCTAATGTTACTTATTGGAAAATATGATGAACAAAAATATATACACAAGTAGTATAGTGAAAAGGAACTCCCAAATCCTCCATCAAATGTCAGTCATCAAACACTATGATAGTATAAAAATGAAATCATACAACCAAATATATACAGGTTTAACAATAATATTTAATATAAAAAATTATTCTTAATTGAGAACAAAATCATAGGGCAATCTCTGAAGAAGTCCACTATAGGTATTTGGTTATAAATATAAACATTTTGAGATCTATTCACTACAACCAAGTAAATGCCTGATTTAAAGTAGCCCCAACATACCTTACAACCTACTAGAAAAAATACACCGAGAAAAATGTGCAACTAAGTGATAATATATCTTACAAGTAAGATTAAAATAGTGTACTCAAACTTGGCGAATGAGAGATTATATTTTAGAAATTTCATTTTCTAGATCTATACCTAAGCAGCAATCAACTATCTGCACACATACACCTAGAATTGTACAAAAGGTATTTGAGATCCTCCTATTAATTTCATTTTTAGCGACATAGCCCTTGGGTTATGAGATATCACATTCTATAAAATTAATTCGATCACTCAATCTCACTCATTGTGTAATTTTGCATCTTAAACATGAGGATGTGTAAAAAGGTATTAGGGGTTCTGTAATATGTTTTGTTTTTGACGACATAATCTATTGGATTAAAAGTTATCATGTGTACGAAAAACATGCCCAGTCAACTACATTCAAGGCTCTATTTTGTGACGTACATGTGACAATTTGGAGAAAAAGTATCTGAGGTTCTTTGCTTTATTTTATTTTTGATGGCATAGTCCCTGTGTCATGAGTGAGCATGAGGTAAAAAAAGGTTGATTATTGAACTTTACTACAAGAATGATTTTGTGGCATATACGTGATGATGTACACAAAAGGTAGTGGGAATTCTCCGGCTCATTTCATTTTCAATGGCATTACTCCTTATATTACGAGTGTTCATAGAGTCAAAAGATGTGTCAATTGCTCAACTTCATTTCAGGTACAATTTTGCAAAACTGCACGGGACTATGTGAGCAAAAAGAATCTGGCTTTTTCTTATTCGTTTCCTTTTTGATGCCATTGCCCCTTATTCATGATTGATCATGTAGTCAAAAATTTGGCCGATTGCTTATCTTCACTCTAAGGTGATATCATGTGCACGTGACAGTGTGTGTAAAAGGTATTTGGGTTCTTTGATTCATTTTATTTTTGACAGCATTGTCTTTTGGGACATGAATGATCATAAGGTTGGAAAACAAATAAGTCGTTCAACTTCACCCCATGTACAATTTTGCAATGCCCACATCACAATGTTGAAAAAAAAATATTATAAGGACCGCGATTTCAGTATTCATAATTCAATAAGCTAAATTAATTTATATGAAATTGAAGTTAATGAATAGTAAAAACTCAGAAGCCAGGAACTTACACCGAAATACGGTAAAAATTTATTTGATAAAACCAATTTTAATTTTGGTTAATAAATAATAGAATGAATGATACGGAAGTAATTCGATTAATAAATTTTTAATCAATTAATAATCAAATAAATTTCGATTGACGACAAGATAATCTAGTTACCGAAATTACACCCAATTAGCAATCGAACTTAGCTCGATTGATTAAATATAGTGTGAATTAAATTAGTTAAGAAAAATTATATATATTACAAACATACAAACTCACACACACATAGAAAATTCAGCACGGTAAATTCCGCAAGGAAGTAATCCATCACCCGGGTAGCTACAACATTGAAAAATCAACCAAAGTTTCCAACAATTGAATAAGAATACAACCCCTACATGACATTAGACATTAGTACATATATAATAGCCCCTAAATTTAATTAAGTTTCCCAAAATATTAGAAAAAAACCAGCTGCATAATGCAGCAATTTCCATTTGCTGCACATGGCAACAGCTGGCAGCTCAATTTTTCTCTCCTTTTTACCAAGTGATTAGTTAATTAAAAAGTGAAAAATGGTATAAAAAGTCAAGAGGCACACGAGGCAAACGAGGGGCTAAGACATATCAAAAAATTAACCTCCAAATAAAACTCCAACAAGTGGCTAAATGGGAGAGAGCCACCTTAGTATTTTTACATGGCTTGGAAAACTAAGAATTTGCCACCTTGTGGGGCATGTGGCAACTCCAAATTCAATAGGTGATGACTAAGTATATTGGAAAGGAAATAAATAAAGAAAAGAGGGAAGAAAACAGGGTAGAGGCAAGAGAAAAATCAGAGCAAACCAGAAGGAAGAAAGCTGAATCAGAACCAAGAAGACTCGGTTGGCTATTGAGATTCAAAATTAAATTAAAAATACTTCCAGGCAAGAATTCCTCCACTTCTTTGATTTGTTGGTTAATTCTTGATATTAAATTCAAGTATTATTGATCCAATACTTGAAATCCTTACCATTATCATGCAAGATTAAGTAAAGTTCTGATCATGCATCATGAAGTTCAAATTCTACAACATGCTGTCGTACTTACTGATATGCTAATTTTTACATAATGTTAATGGCCGATTTATCCCACGAACATTTTCATGAAGATACATTAATATGTTGGCTAAATCACCATATTTTTATTTTAAAAAAATTCCTCATGAAACCGGTCGGTTCAAGGTGTTTAATGTCGAGTGGCAGTTTGAATCGAGAAATCAGGGACTTGCTGTTGGTGATGATTTTCTCCATGATTTTGTTCAGTTCAAACTCTATAAAAATTAGTGTAGATATTTGAATGAACTGGCTAAGATGTCATGAAGTTGGTATAAAAATATCTTATAAAAATTTGACCGATTAAGCCTCAAGAAAATTAAGTATCACTGAACCGATCAGGTTGTATCAGGATGCTATTTTTATCACAAAATCAATATATAACTTTGAACTGGGTACAGATAAAATTAAAAACTTTATATGAATTGGTTCAAAATTATGTGCTAATTCTAAAAATACAGGAAAGCAATTTTTCGTAGTGAATTGGTCACTGAACCGGGCCCATATTCAGTAACAAGTTTGCTAAAATCCTAAAGCCAGAATTAGTAGCTGAATCAGCTACTATCATCTGGTTGAGCCTGCCCCCTAATAATTTCCAAACTGGCCCAAATTTGGTGGCCATCAAGATAAATGTCTTATTGATATTGTGAAAAAACGGCTTGTGATTTGAAACTGAATTGATCACTGAACCGGACCCTCCAATAACAACTGAACCAACCCCTGTTTTCTCAAGCTGAAATGGGCAGTTTGGGGTATTAGGTCGAACCGGCTACCATCCGACCACCAAACTGGCTCAAACTTGGTCACCCAATAGTTAAGATCCTTATTAAGATTGTGTAAAATTGGCTCATGAAAATGAATTGAATGGACCACCAAACCGGATCCCCGAATGAACAGCAAAACTCACCCCCGCATCCTTGCTGATACTGATACAAATCTGACAGTCTACTTTGGTAGACTAAACCGGCCATGAACCGGTTGAACCAGTAGTTGACCTAGTTATATTATTTAGTGCTAGGGTTGATCTATCACCATATAAAATGGTTTCCGAAAACATCTTGAAATGGCCACTGAATCGGACCCTTGAAACCCATGACAGAATCAGCCTAAGTATTTTGCTAATGCTAAAAAAATTGCAGCTATGAAACTGAGTTGAACCGGCCCTTAAACAGGCCCAACCGACACCCAAACGAACTTAAGAATGTTAAGATAATGCTAAAGTAACAACATGTAAAATTTGACTGGAATTGGCCATTGAACTGGCCCTAAATCAGCCACTAAATTAGCCAGAACACCACCTTGTTGATGATGAAATTTGGGTTGCCTAAAATGGCCCTAAATTAACCATCAAAATAGATGAAACATTCTTATTAATACAATATTATAGCCTCAAAAATAAATGACCCTAAACTGGTTCCTCGAACTAATTGAAATGTTAGTCTGAACCGGCTTAAACACCTAATTGCTTATTTTACTAATTTAATGTGAATTAACTAGGAAATAAATAAAAAATCGGTCATATATGGTATATTAAATTAGTAATCAAGCGATATATCATGTAAATCGGTTGGCCATTATAAGAATCAAATGTTAAAGATATTTAATAAACCTATTTTTAAAGAACTGGCTAATTTGGTAAGTGAACCGGTCTTTATATATGCTCCTTTAAAATAATGAACCGGACACTTATTATATGAATAATGATGAACGGACTTACATGATATAACCGGAGAAACATTATGAAAAGTCAAACTGATCTATAAACTGAATTTGTGATCAAACCAATTAAAGAGATAAAATTGAACCGAACCAATCAATGAATTGGTAAATTATGGAATTTATGGATCAAGAATCGAATAATTTGTTATTTAAAAGTAAGTCCAACATATGTTAGAACTTATATTATACATTGACAAGATATGCTTTATCGTAATTTTGTTATGAATATATATGATAAGTTATACGTGAGTGGAAGCCAATATGATAACAAGAAAATATAAATTTTTTCTGAAATGAGAAAATTAAGAAGAAGAAATAAGATTATGAATAAGGGCTTCCACTACGAAATCTTAAAAAGTAATGAAATTGAACTAATGATTTATTTTAGCGGATAATATTCTCTGATATGCCTTAGAATATTATAGTATAGATCATTGTCTGAATAAGTATCGCTATGCGATTTCGGCCCTATCTATCAGGAGATAATAGATAGTACTATACTGTCTTCAGAATGTAAATAAGGAAGATGAGGCCTTTAATTTATATAGAGTAAATACAATCTATCCTATTTTTGGGATATAAATAAGAAAAAAAAGGTATCATTGTGTTATGCAATTTTAGCCTTTGATTGTATGGAGTGAATACAATCTAAATATCGATCAAGTATTCTGTTAGTTGATAAGACTTACTAGCCCTGATTTCTCAATATATGTAAGGTAAGAATATACTGGCAAGTAAAAGAATAAAGTACAATGAAAAAAAGGAAAAGTCAATTGTATTATAAAAATATTTTGAAAGTATATATATATTTTTACATGTATCATGATCCTTATTCCTCATTATAAATTATTTTAAAGATAAATATGCATGTTCTTGACATTCATATTCTTATTGAGTATTTAGCTCACTCTCTTACTCTTTTCTTTCTCTTTAGATACTTTATTCGAGTTCAAGCCTGGTAAATAAAAGTAAAGAAAAACCATTAAGTATACGGTAATTAATAATGATGTAACTAATTTAGTTGAGTTATGATGTAAGAATTTATAAATTTACAAGTATCTTGTAAATATAAATTTTATTATTGGTAGTTTAGAAAGATGTTTGCAAATCTCTTATGGTTATCTTATAAGTTTCGGTATAATTTTTATAAGATGAGTTTGAGATTTTAGTTGATATCTTTCCTCATCACAAGTTGTATTCATATTATTATTGACTGAATATTAGAGTCATTGATGATTAGTATTATTTTGAATCCTGTGTATCATGATTTGTTATTTATAGATTATTAAATTAAACACACGTTTCTTATAATTAAGATGAATATAAGAATGTGGGACGTGACATTTATTCACGGTCCTCTGATTAATTATATTTTTAACATCACAAGCCCTTTGATCGTAAGTGTTTATGTGATAAAAAAACATACTGATAAATCAAACTTCACTCTAGATGCAATTTTGCATTGTTCACATTGTGTGCAAAAGGTATATGAGGTTCTCTAATTTATTTTATTTTTGACAGCATAGCCTTTAGGGTTATAAGCGATCATATGATAAAAAAAAACATGCAGATGACTCAGCTACTATTTAGGAAAGATTTCATGATGTGCGATTGATGATGTGTAGAAAAGGTATCCAAGATTTTTTGATTTTTTTTTTTATTTCGACAACATAACCCATTCCATCACAAGTGATCATGTGAATAAAAAAATAAGCCGATTGCTAAATTTCACTCAAGCACGGTTTTGTGATGTGAATAATAGGTATCCAAGTTCTTTGATTGATTTTGTTTTCAACGACATTGCCTCTTGGGCTTTGAGTTATCATGAGGTTTAAAAATAGGCCTATCATCTAATCTTACTCCAGACGTAGTTTTTTGATGTGCATGTAATGATGAGAACAAAAGGTAGGGGTTTTTTTTGATTCATTTTATGATTTATTTTGTTTTTGACAACATAATCATTGCATCACAAGTAATCATGTGAATGAAAAAATAAGCCAAATGCTAAATTTCACTCGAGCACGGTTTTGTGATGTGAACATTATGATGCGAATAATAGGTGTCACAAGTTCTTCGATTGATTTTGTTTTCAATGGCATTACCTATTGAGCTATGAGTTATCATGAGGTTCAAAAATAGGCCTACCATCTAATCTTACTCCAGACATAGCTTTTCAATGTGCACGTGACAATGCAAACAGAAGGCATTGGAGGTTCTTCGATTCTTTTTTTTCTTTTTTTTTTTTTTTTTTGACAATGTAACATCTTGGGTCATTAATAATTGTGTGGTTAAAAAATAGGCCAATTGCTTGACTTCCCTCCGAGTGTGATTTTGTAACATGCATGTGATGATGCACACAAAAAGTATAGGGGTTCTATGATTTATTGCATTTTTGAGGGCATAAACTCTTAATCATGAATTATCATGTTGAAAAACACACTAATCACTTGACTTTACTTTAGGCACGATGTTGTGATGAACATGTGACGAAGTGTACAAAAGGTAGTGGGTTAACTATTGATTTTGATTTGAAGGAAATTACCTATGGGTCATGAGTGATTATGAGATTGAAAAATCGACCGATCACTCAACTTCAATCTAGATGCGATATTGTAATGTGTATGCCATTACTTGAACAAAAGATACTAGAGGTCCTTTGCTTCATTTAGTTTTCCACAGCATCACCCCTTGAGTCAATATTATTCATGTTGAAAAATCGGGCAATCACTAAACTTTACAATTTGTGCGATTTTATGACATGCATATGATGATGTGCACAAAAGGCATATGAGGTTCTTTGTTTTATTTCATGTTTGATAGTATAGGTCCTTAGATCATGAGTTAACGTGTGGTTGACAAACATGCCCATTGGTAAATTTGACTTCAGATGTAATTTTATGTTGTGCACCTAATATTGTTAACAAAATATATAGAGGATTCTCTAATTAATTTTGTTTTTGACATTATAGTCCATTTGGTTACGAGTAATGTCACATCATAAAAGTACAATATACGTAGGTCAATAAATAAAATCCATAATAACATAATTCATTAACTATAAAAACCCAACTCGGGTGTGATAATCTACGCATTCAAATGACCCAACATAGTACAACCCGTATAAGACCTCATCGGATATAAATTCAAACAATATAATATATGACCTACTATCCAAAGTCAAAAAGAGGATAACTAACAAAAATAACTCAATTACATGTGGTAAATAACCCACACTTCTAAATACATGATCCATGGCCTACAATCGGCCGACACAAAGCCAAATACACCTTAAAGATCGAAAGCCTAACAGGCATAAATATTTATACTCACTAGATAAATGATACTGCTTAGATCATGTCCATAAAAATACATATAGAAAGATAAAGTATACATGAAATTGGAGAACTAAATATGTAAATAACTAACTTGAAGAAGACTTATACAAACTCCTAATAACCTTGAACCAATCCATCTACAGTTAAGGTCGGCAGGCTTGGCAAGTCGTCTCCTATAGGTAAGATTACTCACTATATTTTACTACCCGCTATTTTAGATACAACCTCAAATGTAGTTATAAATATTATGACGCTCGAATATATTAATTTTTGTTAATTTCTTACGATGGTTCTCATTAAAATGTATGGAGTATGTCAACTATATTACAGCTCAACTTTTCTGCCAACGAAAAGGAGATCAGATATTACAAATATGTCTCTGTTGTGACCACAATCTCCCTGTCGGGAGAGGCACCACAAATAGCACATATTAAATGCCTTGGATCACAAATATCACCCCTCGAGTCTCGGACCACCTCGATCCCACAAAGTAGCAACCTCGTCCCCCAGCAATATGCATATGGATTGATGCACAGCTTGATTCATGGTTTCATAACATACAGATACATAAAATAATATACCATTCAAATTTTTATAAATAACAAAACCCCTCTCCCAAAGTTACAGACTAATATAAAACCACCAAACAACCAATAAAATATATATGTATGTACATAATAAATGGATAGAATGTATAAAAATAATATGTATATAAAGAAAATATTCAAAATATACACAAACATTATTGGACATGAAAATAGACTAAAGATTTGGCTTACGGATACTTGCCTCAACCTTCGCAAATCAGGAAAAAAGATACTCCGAGGTATCCAAATTACACATTTCTCTCTCTTCTTCGTGCAAGTCCTCTCTCTCTCCCATGCAGCCTCCTTCCTGCGTGCTCTCTTCTTCACACTGCTCGACCTCTCTCTCTCTGCACGCGCTTCCCCTCTTTTCTACTTCTCCTCTTTCCTCATTCTTCTTCTTCTTCTTCTTCTTCATGCTTCACGAGAACCCCCCCCCTCTCTCCTTCTCTTCCCTCTCTCTCGCCCTCCTCTTTTCTTTTCCTTCTTTTTTGCTCTACCGCCCTGCCGTGCCAGACACCCCCTTCCCCTTTTCTTCTTTCTTTCCACTACAGTTTTGCGCCCACTAATTTTCATTTTTTATTAATTTTATAAACATATATTTATTTAATCTCCAACCGGTGCTCGGGCAACTCTCGGGCAAGCTTTGGGCGCTATGATGTAAATTCGATAATTTTTAAAATTTTACAATATTATAATTATTTTAAAACATATTTAATTAAGTTAAAATTATAATTAATATTAAAATAATTTAAATGGATATTCAAGTATTACAAGTAATCATGTTGCTGAAAAACTAGTCAATCACTCAACTTTACTTCAGGTGTGATTTTATGACATATATGTGATGATGTGGGAAAAAAGTATTAGATATTCTATAATTTATTTTTTTAAAGGCAGAGGCTCTATAGTTATGGATAATTATGTGGCTGAAAATAGGCTAATTACTTAACTATTCTTTTAACTCATGTTTGCATTGTGCACATGACGATGTGTTTAAAAGGTATCTATTGTTCTCTGATTCTTCCATTTTTGTTTGCATAGCCACTTGGGTCTTGAGAGATTAAGCGGTAAACAAGCAATCCGATTGTTTAATTTCACTCCTGGCACAATTTTGTGACATGCACATATGATGTACGTAAAAGGTGTGGATGCTTAACTACTATTTATGCTATTGACTATTTTTCATCTACTGTTATTCAAAATCAAATCCCTTATGAGCACATTCTTGAGAAAGACACAACTATGATGTCCTTCATATTTTTAGAAGTTGTTTTGTCATTCTCTAGACTCACAAATGAAATAAATTCAGACATTGTGCTCATTTATATTGTTTTCTTAGATATGATATTGAACGTAAGGGATATCAATGATACTATCCAATTTTTATTTGACTCTACATTTCTTGTGAACACAAGATGTTCACGAGTGTATCCAACCTCCCTCCTATTTCCATAGGTTTTTATATGATTTTCACTGAACTTACCCTTAATTTGTTCCCTAACTCCACTCCCGATGCAAACCTCTTCTCTATAACATTTCTTGATCAATGACAAACTTTATATTGGTGCCCCCAATGACGATTGGTCCAATGATCCTTCATGATGAGAGGCCTCCTATCTGATGACTCTGTGATTTCTCATTCTACTCAAGTATGAGAACCTCCTACACATTTATATATTGCCATTTTTCTCTCGCATCATTGTTGGAACCTACCACTTATAATGACATTAGTTCTAGTTATCACTGGCAGCAAGCAGTAACAAAATAATTGCACATTGAATTTGGTTGACTTAACACTAGGAAAATTTGCTGCAGTGATCAGGCGAGTCTAAAAATCCAAAACTAAAGTTGATGGCTCTATCAAATATACAAGGCCTACCTTGTTACATAGTCTTGTGAAAAGGAAACTTGATTAAGTAGCACCACAATTAGATTCATAGTTATGAATCTCTACCGGACTACTATCTCCATCTTTGTTATCAATACTTTTTGACAAGAGTTAGGGATATGAGGGATATTTTGTTCCCTAGGCAATTCAAAACCATATCAAGGAAGTGAGTCGACCAACCGAGTAGCTAAGAGGACTCAATTATCTAACAGATTGTAACTCTCATCACTGCCCTGAGGAATCTGTAATGAGATGGTATCAGTCCAAGCCAACTCAATGTCTCCTCTAGCATTGGAGCGTTGGAGGGTCACTCCCGTGTGAAAGTCCTGATGGTCTGAGAACTTAAAAAATGCACGAGGACCTTGTGAAGTTGAGGTCCGTGAACTCATGTACTAAATGTCTGCGAATTATATGAAATATCTTTGGCGCAAGAAATTTCGGTCAACGTGGGTGTTGACCGGCCAAAAGGAAAAGATAGTCAATGGACGTTGACCAGCTAGAAATAGATATCTTGCAAGACTATCCTCGACAGTAGATGTATAGTTGACCTACCATATTGGGTAGTTGGATAACGTCATTTATGAAAAATCAGCACGTCTGCCTGCAGTGCATGCATGCGCTACCTGCAGGACAGGGCATATTCCTACTGTTGCAGGCCTCGAGAGTTGTGCACCAACCACCAAGAAGCCAGAGTGGTTGGTGGTCCTTTCTCATCTATATATATATATATATATTCCTTGTATTTACCATATAGGAAGTGAGGGAGAAGAAACGTGTATACTGAGGTAAGATAGAGGAGAGAGAATGAGAGAAAAGAGAGCAATAAGGAGAAAAATACAAAGTGTGTTTCTTATGCTCTGTTCTTGATTTTCGCCTCTTGTAGTTTATGTAACCAAATCTCATACTTAGTGATTTCATTGTGGATTTGGTATCCCATGATTTTTTTTCTTTATCTTAGAAGGGTTTTTCACGTAAAATATTTGATATTCACTTTCTTCTTCTACTTTCACTTCACTAAGTGCGTGTGTGGCGTTCTCATACCTTTGCTGTCTGACCGCTTTCCTCCCTTCTCTGAGTAGGGACGTGACTTAGTGTCTATAGTCCAACCACCCATTTTGACGCTAAAAAGTGGTATCAAAGATACTATTGAGAACCCTATATAAATGGCATTGTCACCTTCTAAGAACTTGCTATTTAGTGTAGAGTAGTTCAACGGTTAAGACAACTTCATCCTCTAGTAAGAGAGTGTGAAGAATATCCTAACTAGAGAGGGAACGGTAAAGGCCCTGAAGAAAGAGGAGAAGCAAGAAAATTTGACCAATGACGAATGACAAGATAAAAGAGATCTTGCCAACTGCACCATCAGGTTATACCTGGCGGACAACACTCTCCAGGAGGTCTTCGGTCTGACAGACCCGGCAGATGTTTGGAAGAAGTTGGAGAGCAGATATAAATTCAAATCCTTGACAACCAGACTACATATAAAGAAACAGTTCTATAACCTACGGTTGTCAGAAGGTGGCAGCTTTGAGAAACATTTGGATGAGTTTAATAGGATCATGATGCAGATGTCTGCCCCTAACGAGAAAATTAAGGATGAGGACAAGACGTTAGTACTCTTGGTGTTGCTTGGACACCACCCTATCGACTTTTGATAAGGATAAGACCATTGAAGACATTGGCGGAAGACTAATTCTTGATGTTGCTTGGACGGATAAATTTAATGTTGAAATTGTCTATCTGGTGTCCCAGGAGGACGAGAACAATGTTCCTAAAGCGGCCGAGGACAATGGTGAAACCATCATGGCACCTGACGAGAACAAGAATGAAGTAATTCCTCATCAGGCCGAGGAGGGTCCAGTGAGGCGGTCCATGAGGAACAGACGGTCATTTGTCCGTCTGTCACCTAGTGAGTATGTCTTACTCATTGATATCGGAAAGCCTGAAACGTATGAAGAGGCTATGGAGGATAAAAACAATGAGAGATGGGTAGAAGCCATAAGAGATAAAATGAGTTCTTTCTAAGAAAATCACACTTTTGATTTGGCCAAGCTTCCTAAGGAGAAGAAACATGTAGAGTCCCACATCGGATGAAGATGGAAACGAAGTGTGCTTTATAAGCCATGAAGACCTTTCCCTTGTAGACGCGTTTTTAGAGACGTAGGCCTGCCAATAACAAAATCATGTGGATTGGGTCCAAAGTGGACAATATCTATAAGTGGGTGCCCGGAGACGTTACAAATGGTATCAGAGACAGGGTCCATTAGTGTGCCAGCGAGGATGCTGGGTTTCTTTCAGAGGGACTGTGAAGTCTCACATCGGATGGAGAGGGGAATGAAGCGTGCTTTATAAGCCATGGAGACCTTTCCCTTGAAGACGTGTTTTGGAAGCCATAGGCTTGCCAGGAACAAAACCGTGTGTGTTAGGCCCAAAGCGGACAATATTTACAAACGGGTGCCTAGGGACATTACACAACCTCTAAAGAACAAGTAGGTCTTCCGGTTGAAGACGTTCGAGGACACTATACAGCTGAGGTATAAGGCACGACTAGCAGTGAAAGGTTTTCAATTAGCATAACGGTGTAGATTTTGATGAAATATTTGCTTCTGTGGTAAAAATGTCGTCCATAAGGATTGTATTAGGCTTGGCTGCTACTCAGAATTTGAAAGTGGAGTAATTGGATGTCTGGACGGTCTTCCTCCATAGTGATCTAGAGAAAGAAATTTATATGAAACAGTCGGAAGGATTCAAGATTAAGGGAAAGGAGCGGATGGTTTTTCGTCTAAAAGAGTCTGTATGGGTTAAAACAAGCTCTAAGGCAGTGGTACAAGAAGTTCAAGTCGATCATAGTCAGCCAAGGGTACCAGAGGACTACTTGTGACCATTGTGTATTTATACAGAAGTTTTTTGATGATAATTTTATCATCAATCTCTTTTATGTGGATGACATGTTGATCGTTGGATAAAATGCCGCTCGGATAAAGGAGTTAAAGAAATAACTTGGGCAGTCTTTTGCCATGAAAGACCTCGGAGCGGCAAAGCAGATTCTTAGTGTTAGAATTATTCACGATTGAGAGGTAGAAATATTGTGGTTGTCCCAAGAAGACTACATTAAAAAAGTACTCTAACGTTTCAATATAGACAAGTCCAAGCCCGTCAGCACTCCACTGGCAAGCCATCACAAACTAAGCAGTCGCTAGTGTCTATCCTCGGATGAAAAAAAGGCATACATGAGAAATGTTCCTTACTCCTCGGCCATAGGAAGCCTGATGTATATATTGGTGTGTACGAGACCAGATATTGCACACGCTGTTGGCACTGTCAACACCGTTCTGTCAAATCCAGGAAAGGAGCATAGGTCCGTGATCAAGTAAATTATGAAATATACTCGAGAAACTTTTAAAAGGTGTCTGTGTCTTAGAAGTGGCATGTCTCAGTTGGTGGTATACTTAGATGCTGACATAGTCGGGGACATTGACTCCCATAAGTCTACCTCAGGATTCTTTGTGAAATTTGTTGAAGGTGCTGTTTCCTAGTAATTCAAACTGCAAAAGTGTGTTGCCCTTTCAACTACTAAGGCCAAGTATATCACAATGACAGAAGTTTGCGAAGATATGTTGTGGATGAAGAAATTCATTCAAGAATTGAGCCTCGGACAGGAAAAATATGAGATATTTTGTGACAGTTAGAGCCATACAACTCTACAAGAACTCCTCATTTCATTCTAAATCGAAGTATATTGATATTCGATACCATTTGGTGAGAAATGTTACTGTAGCTGGTCTGCTGTCGTTGGAGAATGTTGTACTAAAGAAAATAGTGTGGACATATTAACAAATATTTTACCAAAGGGTAAAAATGAAACTTGCTGCAGTTTGGCTTGGCTAACAGATATTACTTCCTCACAGTCATGAGGAAAAGTTTGTTGCAGGGTCACTCTGATGTGGAAGTCCTGATGGTCCAAAGACTTCAAGAATGCACGAGGACCTTGCGAAGTTAAGGTCCATAGACTCATGCGCTAAATGTCCACGAATTATGTGAAATGTCTTTGGCATAAGAAATTTCGGTCAACGTGGATGTTGACTTGGCAAAAGGAAACGATGGTCAGTGGGCGTTGACAGACCGAAATTAGATATCCTGCAAGATTGTCTTCAGCAGTAGGTATACAATTGACCTACCATATCGGGTAGTTAGAGGATGCCATTTATGGAAAATCAGCACGTCTGCCTGCAGGATAGGGTATGTGCCTGCTATTGTAGGCCTCAAGAGCTGTGCACCAACCATCATGAAGCTAGGGTGGTTGGTGGTCCTTTCTCATCTATATATATATATTCATTGTATTTAGCATATAGGAAGTAAGGGAGAAGAAACGTATATTCTGAGGTAAGATAGAGGAGAGAAAGAGTGAGAGAAAATAGAGCAGTGAGAAGAAAAATACAAAATGTGTTTTTTGTACTCTATTCTTAATTTTTGCCTCTTATGGTTTGTATAACCAAATCTCATACTTAATAATCTCATTGTGGATTTGATATCCCGTGGTTTTTCCCTTATTTTAGAAGAGTTTTTCACGTAAAATATTTGGTGTTCACTTTCTTCTTCTACTTTCACTTCACTGTGTGCGTGTATGGCATTCTCGTGCCTTTGCTGTCCGACTACTTCCCTCCCTTCTCTGAGTAGCGAGGTGATTTAATGTCTGTGGTCCAGCAGCCCATTTTGACGCCAACATGGAGGACCAAATTGGTGGCATTTAGGTCAATCTACTAGTTTGCAGTCCTTCCCTTAAGGGTTAGACCGAAGGACAAGAAATATAATTGGGCTACCAATTGCTTCCACCAGCTTAGGAAGAAGTGATAATCTAGTAAGCAGTGTTACCTAGAAGATAGAAACCAAGATGACACCTAGTCTAGAAGGAGGAAACTAAGATGATCTTCACCACCAATACTTTAGAAGAAAGTGCCTTCACAGAAAATCCTTTGCTACTCTTTGGCCTGGAAGGATAATCCTCATAAGGGAATTCAATTGAGTAAACCTCATAAATATCATTAATGAATGAAGTTAGAAGGCAAAGTGAGAAGAAAACTTGAAGCCAAGCTTGCCTTTTATAGACAGGAAAATGAATACATTGCATTTCAAACAATAGACTGTCCCACCTGTGACACTCTCCGTGAGTGATGTGAGAATTGAATATAGAGAATTTCCTGAAAGATGACAAGCTAAAGTATGGTAAACGAGTGATATAACAAAAAATGTCTCAACAATGCAAGCTAGTAGACAATTCTTTTGGAAGAATTATCGAGAAATAATCAATGAAAATTTGACTTCAAGGCCCTACTTTTATCTTTAAAGTTTGAATTCAAACTTTCAGACCGCTGGGCTAGCATTGGATCTAGTAAAATTTAGTGCTAACCTAACTCACAAACCTAAACCATTAACAAAATTGGGAGTCGTTATTATCAAGTATAGATTTGGTGACAATCGATTCGAGTGTAAATAATCCTGTTAAAAGTCTAGTAAATGAGTTTCAACCATAGGCTAGGTGATTATGAGCTAATTAACCGAGTGATTGCGTGATCAAAAAATTGAAAAGTTATTATCAAGTATTGGATCTAGCATTGGATCAAAAAATTCAAACTTTCAGACCGCTGGGCTAGCATTGGATCTAGTAAAATTTAGTGCTAACCTGAACTCACAAACCTAAACCATTAACAAAATTGGGAGTCGTTATTATCAAGTATAGATTTGGTGACAACCGATTCGAGTGTAAATAATCCTGTTAAAAGTCTAGTAAATGAGTTTCAACCATAGGCTAGGTGATTATGAGCTAATTAACCGAGTGATTGTGTGATCAAAAAATTGAAAAGTTAGAGTACTATTACTAAACTTGTAGACTGAAAAAGGTTGATTCAAAAGAGAAAAATAAAGAGAGCTAGATTGCGAAGTTAAACAATCAACTCCTATACTAAGCTAAATTTTTGGATTCTTTGGCGATGACTCATTATAGATATGAGCAACCATGATCTCTACTATCTCGAAATTAGGAGCTATATGGCCTACAATTATAGATGTACATGATGTCAGTTCACTTTAGGCAACTATTAGAATAGTCAGTAACTCCAAAAGGTTGATTCAAACGAGAAAAATAAAGAGGGCTAGATTGCAAAGTTAAACAATCAACTCCTTTACTTAGCTAAATTTTTGGATTCTTTGGTGATGACTCATTATAGATATGAGCAACCACAATCTCTACTAACTCGAAATTAGGAACTATATGACCCACAATTATAGATGTACATGATGTCAGCTCACTTTAGGCAACTGTTAGAATAGTCAATAACTCCAACATAGAGTTACACTACAACAATAATAATCTTTAGTGACAAAATAATTTGTCACTAAAGATTATAAATTTGTCACTAAAGCTTTTAGTGACAAAATATTAATTTGTCACAAAACCTTTAGTGACAAATTTTTATTTTGTCACTAAAGAAATTCTTTAGTGACAATAATTATTGCTTTAGTGACAAAATAATTTTGTCACTAAAGAACATTTGTTAGTGTCAAAATAATTTAAAATTTGTCATTAAATATTATATTTAATAACAAATAATTACCATAAAAAGTATATAATTTTATATTTAATTTATATACTTTAATGGGCAAAAATTTAACACAAATATCAAATTGATTTCAATACAAATATCAAATTGTCTTACAACAAATTTAAAAAAATTCCAGCTATGCAATATAATGATGTGGGATGCCAAGAACATGATGTGTGTCGAGTTTCAACAAACTTATGGCCTCTACTTGCCGAAAACTTATCATGTTCCGTGGCAAGATGAGCACCAAAGAGGTTGATGATCATCAGCCCAACCACACACCTCCATACCGCACAAACACACCCAACACACAATGCCCAACCACACACACCGCACACACATACACCCAAACACACACGGGAGCAAATGTGTCTTTCAGCCCAACCACACACACTGTTTTAACACACACACACCCACGGCTGCACTCACTCACCCCCGCTCACCCATCTGGGCACACACCCGCACACAGGAGGAAAGCTTTCTTGCACTGGCACACAGGCGAAGGAATGGATGAAATGGAGTTCACCGAGGCCGAGAGTAACATGAACGATCTCATGGCTGAGTGCTCATCATGATTTTTGTTGAGAACTCGAATATGGCTTCATACCGATACTTTGATTAATACTCTGATTCTCGCTACTCAGCCTCACAATGTTAGTCCTAGACGGAAGTCAAGGCTGCCAAGACCCTGACATTTTGCCCAAAATATTATCAGATCAAAATAATTCACATAGCTCAAAGGTACCAAGTAACATTGTGATTCACACATTAATCACTCAATCAGATAAAAAAAAAAGATAGCACTCAAAATTTAAAATTTACAACCTGAACTTGTATTTGCATGTATGCCTCCTTTGAATACTGAGATCATCGGATCTGGCCTTTTATTTTTTTGAATGTTCGGCTGTTATAGGCAATGAGTTATTTTCAAATAACTCTAATATGTAATCCGAGATATCTCAATATAATCTAATCATATTCGGGAATAAACTAAACAAATATGGAAAATAATATTTCAAATAACTCTAACCTCCACTTGTTTTAGCACACGATCGGTCGAGGAAGAAAAAGCCAGCTGGCCTTTTAAGACTTTAGATTGGCTCGTAGTTCTGCTAATATGCCCACCAGATTGATCACAAGCTCGCTTCCTGTTCTTGTCAAACGGCCTTGCAACTTCCGCCTTAATGAATAACATGTAAAGTGCACAACCAAGTCATAATAAAATTTGAAATGGAAACCCAAAAGTCATAATATCGTAGTTCTTTTTGATTCAGAAGGCAACTACTCAGATTACCTGAAGCTTAAACAATGAACCACCATCTGCTCCTTCGACACTTTTATCATTCATTTGGTTAATTGCATTCTCCAAATCCTACAAACAATTACTATTGATGTAAGATATAGTTTGGGTGGGGTGTAAATCTGCCCACCCATTTTACAATGGGTTAATACAAAGAGCTTCCAAGCAAAATAATAAACAAAGAGCATTAATGCCATTTTTCATTGTAAACAATTAAAAACATAATAAGAAACGATAGCTATAAACTTACCGTTTTTTTAGTTTGCATTGTACATAATTCTTCTTTAATCAAAGATCGCATATCAGAATATATATCAGCTTTCAGCCCGACAAGCAATTTAGAACGAATCTCGACTTCTTTTTGATTTAGCAGATCTGCTAACCGTCGTTGTACTTCAGCCTCAATCCGAGCATTAATGTCATTTTCTAGGCATATTGGCATCTTACTACAACTTTCTAAACAGTTATTGTCATTTCTACTTGGCCGAGGACCTTCTCCCATCCCTCTTATGTATGTAGACTTACATCCAAGAACAATTGAAAAGCATCCTCTCGCCATCAAGTTATCAAAGACCATTTTGTTCAACCTGAGTCTCGTGTAATTCTAACAGCTTTTGATATGCATATTCCGACTCATTATCAACCCAATTTCCATCTTTTCGTTTCTTTTCTTTTACAAACAATTTCAAGTATTCGGTAGGCTCGATCGATTCTTCACGATGTGAACGTTGGTCGCTTCGCTGTTTGTAAATTTTCAAGTGTAAGCAAATAACAAAAAGATGTCATATATTAAAGATGGCTATTACCATCTCATGCAAAGTACGTGCAATAGATTTTGTGTCAACGCAGCTCATCATTCTCTGTTTACTTCTATTCTTTGAATTATTTTCACTCATACGCTGCATTTGAAACAATAAATAACATTAGTCATCTAAGTACATATATGTGTGTGTCTAGGAACCAGCACAAAGCATTTGTATTTATTAAGTAGTGTTATTAAATAAAGAATGATATACTTACTCAAAACTTTTGACTTCCCCAATATTCTAGAACCAACCATTTCCATTGCTCAATATCTACATTAGGAGGGCAATTTTCAATCCGCTCCTTATCAGTTCTATATTTTTTGTAGTAGTCTCTTCGCAAACCAAAACACCAAGTACGGAATCTTTTCATTAATTCTTTCTCAATTGCCATATTTACATGATTTTCATTTGGCAAGACGTATTTTTCCTACAACAATCAAGCAATGGCAATATGTTATGCATACCAAATAATACAAAAAAAAAATACAACCAAATATATTAATATATCATTATATATATATATTAAATTGACCTTCACTTTTTGCATCAATTTCATCTTGATATGAGCATCTATTTGCTTCCAATTATCAACATTAACAGGGCAGTATTGTTTAACAAGATAGATCATTTCTATGATAAATTGTTGTGCATTTTCTCCAACAATACGGCATAGAGATGATGGTAGATCAATCTTTACTGGTGTAGGATTATCATCTCTCTTGCTTTTCCATTTAACACAACGTGTTCTTCCACGTATTGGTTGAACTGTTAAAAAAAACATAATATATATAAATCATTAAATATCAAATATATTTATACCAAGGTTTTCCGTTTATACCTCGATCTGTTTGTTCTTCAACCATTTCTTGAATTTGATATTCATTATCCATTGAAGCTACAAATCACACTAAATCACACTTGACGGATCTCCTCAGCTTGCAAAAAGCACACAATGGAGGCAAATGGGTTGTCAAGAGTTTTCAATGTCAACACAATTTACAATTTTACCAACAGAGAAGTGTAGACATGTTAAAATTAATATGGGCATACAAGAGATGATAAAATAAACAAGAAGCAAGCAGAATATATAAATAAGCATCTGCTTATTTCTTCTCTACGACAACTATAAAAGAATAAATGCAGAAGATAACTTCTGCAGAATATATTCATTATCCAAAAAGAAAAATTGTTATGCAGGGTATGGGAGATCCAAAAACGATAAATCCAGTATCTTAGACAGCCTGAAATTGGAAGCACCAGTAAGCACCTTCTACAACCTGTTAACATATAGTCAATTGAATAGTTATTAACCAGCATTATAATAATAAAAAATAAAATAACAGCACATAATAAATATATACCTTACATAATTGTAATCTTGAACAATCACCACATCAATGACTCATCTTCTTCACTACTAGACTTGTACACATCTTTAGACCTACCAAAGATAATTCATATCTACAATCTACGGTTCAATATCAGTTCTAACTAAAGGCACCGACATATCACTCAACTCTACTACATAATCCAAATTTGTTTCTAATGTTGGCTCATTACTATCCACATATGTTTCGTAGAGATCATCCATCTCTTCACCAACAGGAATATCATAAAAGTTACGTGGCATTGACCTAACAACTCGCCAATTCACATCTGTATGGTCTATCACGTAATAAACTTATTCAACTTGGCATGCTAAAACATAAGGCTCATCAGTTTGTAAAAATCGAGTGATATTTATTGTTGTTAGCCCATTTGGTTCCTTCTTAATACCTTTTTTTATATCATATATGTCATACCAATCACAATGAAAAAGCACTATCGTGTTTCCACCATTATACTCTAATTCAATAATCTCTCTTAATACTCCAAAGTAGTCCATTTTCCCACTATGTAAATCACCCTTCACCACCACTCCACTATTCTGTGTTTTACGCTTTCTTGCTCGACTTTCTGTGTGAAATCGGTATCCATTGACCACATATGATAAATAACAAGTCGCTCTTCTAATTGGAGCCTGTGCCAAATATAAAAGATATTTGCTTGCTCTTTCATCCCCTTTGTTCATCAATTCTATAATCTATTGAACACAACAAGCATTAAAAGGTATTAATAAGATTAACATTTAGTAAGTATTAAAAAATCGTATCAAACCATACAGAATGCATAAACATTTACTTACTCTGTATTCAAACCACTCTAACAAATCAACATTCCGATCTTGATTGATATTTTCATACTCCCTTTTCATCATCAAATATTGAAGTTCTTTATATTAATAGGTAGTGGATTGAAATACATATATACCACACTCATAATATTACTATGTACCATAATAATAAAGTATCTTACTCTATAAAAGGGTGCACTTCCTTACAATTTTTCAAGATATATAGTTGAGCTCTATTCCAATCTTGAAAACTCAACTCTTTAATACTTTTTTTGCCCAATGGTCTTCCAAATTTAGAAAACACAAATAACCCCACATGTACTTCACTGTCGTCAAAATTTCTTTCTTTACGATTGAATCTTGTTTCTGCCCTACCCAAATATCTAGAGCAAAATATAAGACATTCTTCTGCTATATGACATTCAGCTATAGAGCCTTCTGGGCGAGCTTTATTACGTACATATGATTTTAACTTACGCATATACCTGTAAACAAGACTTTATTAGTTCAAATATTATAATCATTATATTCAAAATATACATGCTATAAATTTTAGGAATATCTCACCTTTCAAAAGGATACATCCACCGATATTGAACTGGTCCTGCAACTTTTGCCTCACTTGCCAAATGAATAGGTAAGTGCAACATGATATCAAAAAAAAGATGGGGGAAAGATACGTTCCATTTTACAAATGGTCAAAATAATATTTCGTTCTAATTTCTCCAATGCATCCACTCGTAATGTTTTTCCACATAACTGCTTAAAGAACACACCTAATTCAGCTAATGGCTCGTATACTTCAGTAGGTAAGATACCACGAAATGCCGGTGCAATCAAGTCTTGCATAAATACATGATAATCATGACTTTTCATCCCTAAAACTTTACCATCAACATAATTTACACATCGAGATATATTGGAAGAGTAACCATCTGGAACTTTCAGATTTGCAAGAAACTTACAAACAACCCTTTTTTCTTTCAATGTCAACGAATAGGCAGCTTTAGGAATTAAATATTTATCTCCAAGTTCAATAGGATGCAAGTCCTTTCGAATTCCCATATTCCTCAAATCCAGACGAGAATTTAAATTATCCTTTGTCTTCCCATCAATGCCTAATACCGTGCCTATGATACTTTCACAGACATTCTTTTCAATATGCATAACATCTAAATTACGACGAACCAAAACTTTGCTCCAATAAGGCAACTTGAAAAAAATACTTTTTTTTTTCCAATTATACTTGAGAGTATGTTCAAGTTGTTTTCGCTTGGTACCGGCCTTCCCAAATATCACATTGTCACATCCACTAAGTTGATCAAGGACATCATCCTCCGAAAATAGCTTGGGAGCATGTCGCATTTCTATAGTGCCGTCAAAGGATTTTTTGTCAAATCTCCATTTATGATTGGCATCTAAGAATCTACGATGACACATATAACACAATTTATGACCATGTGACAATCTATAAGAGGAAGTGTCAACATTGCAATTAGGACAAGCCAATTTTCCTTTCGTACTCTAACCTGATAAATTTGCGTAAGCTGGAAAATCATTGATAGTCCACAATAATGATGCATATAATTTAAAATTGTTTGAACTAAAGGCGTCGTAGGTTTCAACTCCAGCATACCATAATTCCATAAGCTCATCTATTAATGGTTTCAAGAATACATCAATATCATTTCCAGGAGCTTTTGGACCAGGAATTAATAATGACAATATAAAGTATTCACTTTTCATACATATCCATGGTGGGAGATTATATGGAACTAATATCACTGGCCATATGCTGTAAGATGTGCTTAAGTTGCCAAAAGGATTAAATCCATCAGAAGCTAAGCCAAGCCTCACATTTTGGGAATCTAGTGCAAAGTTTGGGTACATTTCGTCAAAAGATTTCCAAGCTTTTGAGTCAGCTGGATGTCTCAAGACTCCATCATCAGGGCGTTTCTCCTTATGCCATCGCATATGAGATGCTAGTTTTGAAGACATGTAAAACCTTTGAAGTCTAGGTATTAGTGGAAAATGACGAAGAATTTTATGCGGAACTTTTTTTCCTTCATCATTATCAATTTTCCACCTCGAACACCCATAAATCGGACAGTTTTGATATTTTTCATATACATTTCGATAAAGGATACAATCATTCTTGCAAACATCAATCTTAACATAATCCAATCCTAAATCTCTTGTATACTTCTTTGCTTCATAAGAGTTACTTGGAAAATTACTATCATGGAAGAATACTGATTTCAATAAATTCAGTAGCATTGAGAAAGATTTATCACTCCAACCATTAATGCACTTCAAATGGAGAAGATGTAAAATAAATTCCAATTTAGTGAAACGATCACAACCCGAAAATAATTCTTGTTCAAGATCTTTCATAAGTCTATAAAAATTTTCGGCACCTTTGCCTCATTTTGATCGGTTTCATCACCTAAATGGTCGACATCCTTACTGAAATCTACATTTCTAACATTTGTGGCATCATGGATCAAAGAAATAGTATCATCATATTCGAAATCATTATCTCCGCTTTCTTTCCCATCATCATCATGTTCTTCATCACTGGTAGAGTCATTTTCTTCTTCTCCATAAAAAATCCATTGTTTGTAATCCCTTAATATTCCATATATGAATAAGTGGTTGAAGATTAGTTCCCTATCTTGAAAAAAAAGATTGTTACAATTATTGCATGGACAACGTATCTTATCCCCATTTCCAACTTTTGAAAATGCAAAATCAAGAAATTCGATAACTCCTTTTCTATAATTTGGCTTTCGTCTGTCACCGACAGTCTTATAATTTATCCAACTCTTATCCATCCTAAAATGTAAACAAGAAAAAAGTTAATATTAATGAATCAATTATAGGTAATGCGTTGATGTGTGTGTATCATACCCAACAATTTTGGCAACGACCGGATCAGAATACAATGGGTTATAATCACCAAACAGTTGGCGTGTGCCTACATAACAACAATGAAGATTTATTAGTATCCTTGGTAAATAAAATACCCTATTTTGTTCAAACTTGGTCGCATTTCGAATTACTACAACCATAATCCACAATCTACGTAAGCAAGATAATAAAGAGGCCAGATTCTAAATTTTACAACGAAACCATTATTTGAGATCCAAATTAAACCTGATCAAGAAACTTATATCTCCAAAGGGAAACTGATGGAAACTGATGAGGAAAGTGATGTTCGATGTTGTCAACCTGGTAAAAGTTTCTGATATCATCAGGCTAGTAACTAAGGATACTGTGTTCAGGTTGTTTGAATATTGTGCATTTTGATTTACCTGCATTGATCCCTTTACATGTTCCGTAGTTTATTTATAAACTGAAGTTGGCCCATTTGCTGTCGTACTTCCCGACGCTATTGGTTACTCAGACTCCAGTGTTTGTGCTTTTACCAGTTTAAAACCTTGCAATCTTTCTTTTACTGTCTCCTGTCCTTCCCAACATGGATGTGCTACTCTGGAGCGAGAGCTTTCTCTTGTACCTGGGGAGAGTGGACTCTCCCCAGTTGAATTTCTACTTTTGAACTTGCATGTAGCATGTTTCATATGGCCATTTTTGTTTAAAAAAAGCTGCAGTAATTATTCTGTTTCTGGTGTTTGATTAGAATTGCTGTTGGGATGCTGTTAATGAGCAGTTGTCTTGTGTTATTTGCAGCTCTGTGCGTGTTCATGCTCTAATAGAGTAGGAAGGTGATCATGAGCTCACCATTTTGTTTATTTTCTGATCTCTAGCAAGAAGACAATATAAGTTGAATAACAGTGTGTTTGTTTTTGACTGGGTAGTTTGTTTATGCAGCTTTTTGGGGTAAATTTGACTTCAGGCTTTTGTTGTCCTTGCTGAATCAAATAATCCTCCAGATAAAGTGTAATTAAATTGATGACAAAAGTTAAAATCATTGAGAAATGTGTTAAATGTCTTAGTTTAATGATAATTTTCCCCATGAATCTCAAAAGAGGAAAAAAACTTATTGTTGGTTGATTGCAAATGCTCTTAAGACATGGTTTACAAAACGACACATACAATGTGCTTTGATTTTTTGGTTGTAATTTATTGTTAAAGAAACAATAAGTGCTAAAAATAAGTATTTGCAAATATTAGTTCAAATTAAGGACTTTGGCTAGATTAAATAATCTAAGGCTACACTTATATCTTTACTTCCAGACATGGTCCTTTACTGGGATTATGGCTGTATGCTGTCTAATGCAAATCAACTATCTGAACAAGGTAATTCACAAAGCATATATTCTCATTGTCAGAACTTAGAAATCACTGTTTGATCATTTCCTAGAAGTTTATTTTTCAAGAAAGGCTCCAGAAACATTTGACTGTAAAGGAGAGGTTTGGTTGAGGAGAAGGATGATATTTGAAGTATTTTTAATATCTAAATTGCTGATAATACTTTTGACTGCCAAGTTTCATTTGATTGCTTTAGTTTATTAAGTTTATGATTCTCCTTTGTATATGTTATTCTTTCTTTAGATTTCTGTTGTGACTTTATTTATCCAATTGAATGCCGAGTTAAAACATCATTATAATTTTGTCCTGAGCTTGTTTTAGTTCTATACTTGAGCAAGTTTTGATCCTCTCCATTTTCCCTCAAAGAAAAAGGCTGTGTGGAAGCAGGAGATTCGTTCCTGGGCATCCCTAATCTTCAGTTCCAGTGAAATTTAGCTGTTAACATATGAGCTGGGAGAACAGAATCTTTTCACATATCAAGAAAGCATTGCAGCCTTGCTTAAAGCAATAATACAGTTTCTTCATCACAATGATTCGCTTGTCACCGACCTGGATTAGGCGCCCATGCTATTCAGGTCAAAATAAGCATTGCCAATTAGTCGTGCAATCTAGTACATGATCCCCTAGCAAAATGATCGACCCAAATAATTATACGACTAAACCTCCACTACAGTCTTCTTGTCTGAGCAAAATGATCTAGTACATGATCCACTAGGTTCCCATTATTACCATGGGAAGCTCACCTTAGCAAAAGAGATTTATAACACGCTTGAACGCGATTATCACAATGCCGAGATATAGACAAATTTTTTTTAAACATGAGGATAAGCATTCGAATAAAACATGAGGTTAAACATGCCGAGATATTCATTCCTCACCAAAGTAGCCTAAAAGAAAAATCAAAGAGCAATATTGCTGTTCACACCATTAATCCAATACAGACAAGACAATAAAATTAGTCATTCATATGACAATGCAATGAATTAATACTTTAAATTAATGTCCTCACCATGATAAGTTCAACAAAAATGACAAAGGAAGCACAAACATAGTTACATGATAGTTTGCTTTACATCAAAACAAGCAATGGTGTTTTATTTTTTGCCATCAACCAACTAGAAATGTTACATTTTTTAATAAAAAGTTGAAGATCGTTCCTCTCCAGACTTGTTTTCATGCCTCAATGACAATCATCCCTAGAACAACATTTTGTGCAATACCTTTCACATCCTTCTATAAACACACTTCTATTGACTCAGCGTTGGTTTAAAGTTTAAACTCATGCACCACCAACTATTTACGAAGCACCATTTATCGATGAAATCGCTACAATAAATGCAATTTAATTGATATTTATTGGAATTACAATAAATATTAGAAGATCAATCCGCCAATTTGAAATGTTTCTTGGTAGTGTATTAATACCAACGCAACTTCGATGTTATGTCCTCAGGAGCATCTTGGAAAATTACTTATATCGTTTCAATGTGTTTTGATTTTTGAGAAGGAATGATGAGAGGTTTGATGCTTTTGAATCCGACTTCAAATTAATTTCACTTTTCACTCACGACATTTGCTCTTTGTAATCTTGGCTTTGATTGATTTTCCATGTATTTAGCTATTAATCAATCGGATTTACAAGATACGGTCAAATGATTGTTAGCCATATTTTACAAGCTTGCTGAACCTCCTCGCAACTAACTCTTGATTGTTAGCCAAGATTTAGCAAAGATTCATCTAATAAGTGATGACGACAGTGACGCCTAATAAGTGAAAAATATTTTAATGTAAAACTAAATCTTATTTATAAATTGAGATTCAAAAAATTTAACCAACAAATCATTATATTTTAACAATTATGAGGTAGATTTACAGTTGTTTCAAGAAATTGAAGAGATTTCTTACCTGATTTGCGACGATGAACAGTGACGACAACTCCAAATAGTGTCGATGGACAACGGCGATCAGATATAACGGCCACGGCAACAGCAGCTCTCTTTCTCAGGCGACGGCAACGGCTATAGAAGTACCGACAACTGCTGGATGGCAACGATCAGCAAAATGAAGTGCAGAAGAGGAAGAGAGGAAGAGACTGTGACGAACGATGCTGAAAGAGAGGAAGAGGAAGAGCAAAATGAAAAGAAGAACGAGACGAGGGTTTACCTTGCCTCCTTTGCCTGCGGCCGTTGGATGATTTTTCATGCAACGGCTGCATGTTACTCTTTTTTTTTTTAATTAAAAAATAAATTGCACGTGGCTAACGGCGATTGGTGGAATCTTCCACAGAAGTTAAAACGGGCAGATGGCATTTTCAATTTTCAAACATTTATTTAGTAAATTTTTTTAATATTTAAATTTTTAAAATAATAATTAAATAAGTAAATTATAACTTTTTTCTAATATTTTTAAGTATTAGGATATATTTTTTATAATTAATAATAATATATTTTTATCACTCTTATTTTTATTACTTAGTATTAATTATTTTATTATTTATAAATTATTATTTATCTAATTTTAAACTTTTAGTGACAAAATAATATTTTTGTCACTAAATTATAAATATTGATTACTATTAGTGACAAAAATATATTTGTCACTAATTTTTTGTCACTAAATATCAATTTTGTTGTAGTGTTAGGTGAAGTAATTCTTCCCTGAAGAAACTGTTGGTAACTTTTCTTCAAAAGATCGCGGTCAACTTTATGAAAAATGGTAAACTACTCAAAAGCATTGGCATTATTTCTTAATAAATATAAGAGCCTTTGTTAATTTAAGGTTATCTTTAGACATATCTAACTCGTAGAGATTATGATCATATATTGATCATTAAGATCTTCAAAATTTAATACATGTAAAACTTAAGTTTGCCATATTACAGTATTTTAATAATTACTCATAATTTTCGTGTGGGGAAGAAAATGAAAATGTCACAATAAGGCTATGCCTGGTTAGGCATTTGACATGTTGATTCTAAGAAACAAAGGTAATTTTGTTGAATAATAAAACAAATATCAAAATCACTTCTTTTAAACGCTCGAATTCTGAAATTTTTTAGGAGTCCTACTTATGTTCTATATATGATGATACAAACACATTCTTATTTTTAAATCACTACTCATAAACGGGTTGTCTATATATTTTTTTCTATAGATGGGGTCAAATGCTACTTTTTTTTACTACTCGTAGATGATAAATGTAATTTTTAATGCTGTTTAAATATATTAGAATGTCTGACTATATTATTTCCTTTAATTTCGTATAATGGTTGTCAACAAAAATGTCAAATTGGGAGACTTTATAACGAATGTTTCAAACTTTTTCTCTCTATCAAAAAAGTACAAAACTTTCATTATGAAGAGATAAAAATATAAAGTCTTCCATGCTGTGGAAAAGTATAGATGTCAAAACAAAGATTAAAATAAAGTTTAATCTAAAATTCATGCATAAATAATCATAAAGTTAGAAATAATTAGATCGCCAAATAGTTGGTAAGATAAAATTATGTAATTCATAAAGTTATTACATAATAAATTAAGTTGTTGTAAAAAATATATATGTAAAAAAGCAAAATTTTATATGTTTAATTGCTTAAAAAGTTATGAAGTAAGACAATTTATCAATTTGAAAAAGACATGCCATAGAAATTTTAATAAACATTTTATAATATAATATTGTATGATGAGTTTAAACAAAAAATTAAGAAAATTTTAAATGATTATTGATTATGGAATTTATTAGAAATTTTAGTACAATGGGACCAAATTCTAGGTAAAAAATTCAATGATAATATATCATCATAAATTTGTTGGTTTAATTATTTATTAGTTCTGGAAGCAATTTTAGTGATTAAATTAAAATTTTAAATCTTGTGGTAAAATTTATGATTGTACATTTTTTAGTGAGAAATGTGTCCAAATAATTTTCATAGATTTTATGTTTAAAAATTTATAGAAAAAATGATGATATATCTAATGAAACGTGAAACTTAGTCTATGGTTAAAATAATGATTAAATTTAATAATCTTGACAAATAAATGATAAAATAAAAATTAAAAATCTTAAATTTGTTCAGTATTAAATATTTAAAATAAACATCACAAATTTTGGCTAATAAGTAGTAAGGTTTATCACTTTCATAAATTATTTGAATAAATTAGAGGGGCGGCATGACATGGATCTCAATCTTAACCTAAATCAGGATCAAAGAATATTAAGTCTAAAAGTATATTTTAAAATTTTTTACATATGAAAGTATTAAAAATTCTAAGACTTTGTATAAATATGGTTGGTGTATCCTTGGATTTGGGTTATTGTATGAATTAGGGGTCACTTGATATTCTTTGGTGGGTTTAATTAAAACGGATCCGATCTCCGTCACTGCTAACTTGGGTATTGTACACTACAACTGAAAATAAGATGTTAAATGACAGTAAAAACTCACTACTCGATATATCTTTTGACGCTCAAATTAATAATCTTTCTCAGACGGATAGAAAGATGCAAGGATATTAAGACAATACGTGGATGCATAAGAAAAGGGGATTGAGTGTGGTCTAGAGGGTTGAGTTTTGGAGAATGCACTTGGCGTGAAGCGGCTTAGAGATGGTGGTGCACTCGGTGGGGAGTGGCTTAGAGATGGTGGTGCACTTAGTGGGGAGCGGCTTAAAGATGGAGGTGCGCTTGACAGGAAACAACTTAGAGGAAGGTGAGGAAAGAGAGAGAGCTCTGTGAGGCTTCTGGGATGCTTTAATGCAAAGAATCATTTTTTCTGTAGGCTTGTATGTGTGTGTCCCTCACCCGTGGAGATGAGAGGGTATTTGTAGCATTCGAGCTAGTTTAGCCTTGTTTGGGTGTCAAGGCTTGCTGACGGCAGCTCCAGTGGATCTGCTGAGCTGTCCCAGTGATGGTAGGTGCTTGTTATGGCAATTGCTACTGTCGGCCAGTATTCCTTCATTGTTAGGGTGATCCTACAGATCGCCACACGATTGCCCCCTTCATGGAATGATTCACTGAATTATAGTTGCCATCTTGGATGGCGCACAATTTTGGTCAAGATATTCTTTAGGAAGTAAATGCTATCCTAGGGAGATACGCAACCCTTGGTGATGTTTAGGGAATATCTATTGAGCAATTTGGGACAATTATGGCAAGCACCGCTGGTGTGCCCATGCTGAGCTATGCCACTTCCCAACTGGTGAGCTGGGGGGATCCCTGTGAACCAGTCCTTATTGCCTGTCCTTGGCTACACGAACTTGGGTCAGCCCGCTTGGATTGACCACTCTACCACTTGGTCTGGGGCCTTTGTGAGACCGCATTGTCGGCCATTATCCTCTGGGCCCTCCCTTCACCTATGGGCTTAGTCTCCAAGCTGGCCTATTTATGTTCGTACCCATCACTTACCCCCTATACTAAAAAATTTAAAATTTTTAACTCTTGGTATGTTCATTGATGGGATGCCACTTGACATCTTCCTTGGGTGTTCCTTCCCTAGGTGGCCTGTTGACTCGCTGTCCAATTGATTTTGGCATGATTATCTATACCCAGCAATTCTCTACGGATTACACTGGTGTGGAAAATCTCCGGCATTTTATAGCTTGTCGACCCTTCCCCTAATATAAATGGAGGGGCCTCCTATGCCTTGCATCATGATTCATCCACACCAGCCAAAGGGGCATGAGAGTTTGGAGTTGGTATGGGGACTGCACTACCATTAGTCAGGATGGGAGGAAGCTTATCTCCGATGTTTGAAGGATAGAGATCCTGAAATGCATAAGGAGTCTGCTTTGGTTACTTCTTTTCATATGAGAAACCGCCTTGATTACCTCTTTTCACGTTCGTCTTGGAGTCGAGCCAGTCTTTGGGTTATGGCGGGGCTAGGCTTTCCTTTCACTGTGGCCAGCCCCCTGGGTGATAGCATGCCTCTGCGATGGTCGTCTTCTACTCTGGCTCCTTGAGAATGGTGATGTAAAGAGCCTTGCCCTGTTGACCGTCAGGAGCGTGCCAACCTCTCGATTGAGCCTCTTGTTCAAAGACAAGCTTGCTTGTCATTTGGGTGTTTGTTCCAGTGAAGCAGGGCATTTGCAGATGGATTGCCGTTCCATGTATTTTTCCCATTTTTTTGAATTGTACTACCATTGTTTCAGGCTTCGTACCTTGTAAAACGAATTAATGAATGAAACTATGAAGCTCTTTCCTTTTGTATTTGTTGTAGGGCTTCGATATTCATGTATGATGTGAATATTTAAAGGATTTTGATGTTGCCGTCTGCAGCCCAAACTCCGCCACTCTGACAGTTCGGCATTCTAACTACTCTTTCTTTTGGTGGTTCGACTTTCAACAGCTCATCCCAACACTTGGTTAGGTCACGGGCTGGTTGAATCGGCCTTGAGCTCATCAGAGTTGTGAGCCGCCTTTTTGCCACTTCAGGAAATGAAGCATTATGGTGTTGGAACCTACGTTGTTTTGTCAATCAGCAAGTCTGTCAAGGATTAGCCATCCGCATAGGAAAGCGTAGAGTCAAGCCATTATTATTGATGCAGGGTGGGTGACATGCTACAACACCTTGCGGCGCGGGCACATGTCATTGCCATTGTGGAGTGCACCTCTTTTGTATTGCTGCTTCAAGACTTTGGTTATTTAAGCACTAGCCACTCTGCCATTTATGCACCCTTGTGCTTCTTGAATCACTCAACCCCATTTTGCCTTCCTCTCGCTTCTCGCTTCCATGGAGTTTCAAGGTGTCACCGCATTCCTTCTGTTTTTACTAGCTGAGATATAGTGTCCCTGTACAAGAAATGCAATATCCCTAGCGATATCTCATACATTACTCCCAAGGTCGATAATATGGCTTGCGACTCTCCTTCGGAGTTCATCTCCATCTACGAGGAGCACTTGAAAGCCGGCCTTTGCATTCCCTTGGCGAACGCGTTGAGTGGGATCTTGAGGGTTATAGAGATCCTTGTGGCTCACCTCCACTCTAATGCCATGCAATACCTTGTGTCTCTTGACCAAGGGTTTTTCTTTGGACATTCAGGGCATGTAGGACATCTTGTACTTTACTTAGGAGCTCGATTGGGTTTCCTTCTCCCTTCACTTTGCGTTCTCGATAAGCAGAGAAAACCCTAGCATGGTGAAGAGATGGAAGGATCGCTACTTTTACTTGGAAACTGGTTCAGGGTGGAGTATCTCGAACAAGTGGGGTAAGAATAACAGTGTCTATTTTGGTGAGGTCTCAAAGCAAGGGGAGTTATTAACACACCGCTTGACCAAGCTCGTTACCAACCATATCGCCGACTTGAAATGCATCGGCGACTGGCTCACCCAAGAGATGTTTGCCAAGGTCTAGTGGGAGATGAGGGTGGAGGGAGACAAGGATGAGATCCCTAAGACACATCTTCACTGCACAAAGAGAAAGCACAAGGGACCGGTCATCCGCACTCCTCCTGAAGGGTCAACCAGTGTGGCTGAGCCATCTTCTCCGTCCCTGTCCCTTTCTGGGGAGGTCGGGAGAATTGAAGTAGTATATGCTGGGAAGTTGTGCCCACCTACCGAAGAGCCCTCTTGCTCCGCGGTCTTTGAGCAAGGGGTCATGATCTTTGTCCCTTTGTCGCCCAAGGATTGCGCCTTCTAGAGACGGGGTGGTATTGGAGCACCAAGGCGACGAGGAGATGATTGCAGCTAAGTTGAGGGCAAAGGATGACAGGGCCACTAGGCGATCGGCCGTCGAGTCGTCCGAGGGTCGAACATTACCCTTTTTCCATCGGATGACCAGGACTTGGTGAAGGCCCCTACTGCTCCTATTGATGGGGCAAGGGACGCCAAAACCGATGACATGGACTACCCCAATAGGGGTCCCACCCTAGCTGACCACGGCATCCCTCTCATTCAGGTGCCGACTGCTAATTTGGTCATCGTGGCGGATGCGGAGGCAATCGTTGCCGATGAGGCTGCAATGGTTGGCCCTATTGTTGAAGTTTGAGCCTGTTAGGGCACCCAGCCCCGGGACACTGACTCCCAAGGTCAAGGTAGCCATCGAAGTGCCCAACTTTGAGACCCCTGTGCCAGAGGTCTTGGATTGGAGGCCCCCGATGCCTCTTCATATGAGGTTTTTCCACAGCCCTTGTCTTCGAGGGAGGAGCCCATCCTTAAGGTATGATTTGGGTACCTTCTTATGCTTGTCGCTATCGCCCTTATCTGACCTCTCGCCTTCTTATTTGTAAATATCGACGCTGCTATATCTGTTCGAGATAAATTTGCTACAGCAGGAAGCCCTGATACGTTGGCTCGACGTGGAGGTCACCTGCCTTGCTCAGACGCGCGCCAACCTGGGTGTTCTTGAGAAGATCCAGGGTTCAGTGAACATGCCACTCTCGAGGCCTAGCAGAGTCTAGAGCAGGTGGCCAACCTCAACCTAGAGTTATCAGAGCTCAAGTTGACATCCCAAGAGCTCGCCAAGGAAATGTCCTAGGCTCTGGATCAGACCGCCGGATCTAAGTAGCATCTCGTTGACCTTAGGAGTGAGAAAACCCGACTTGGGGAGGAGCTGAGGACTTGGCTTAGCCTGAAGGAAGTGGGCCATGCAGTGAATACCAGATTCTGGGATGGCATTCGTCTCAGTAGGCAGACCGTCTCCTTAGCAACCCTAGACTTCCCAGTTGGCTTCCTTGATCGGAGAAACCACAGTGCTTGGTGCCAGTCTGACGTGACAGATTTCTTCGAGGGAGGAGATCCCTTAGCGCACCCACCAGGGGCCTCCAGTCTTTGTATAATTGTCTTTTTGAGTTGTAGGCCTAGGCAGCATTTCATTTAGGGTATATGTACCTCCATATGTACACTTTGACTTTATAATAAATCAACAAGCTTTTTCTTTTTGATTGTTGTCGCCAACGCTTTTGCGATTATACAAAATTCCTTTGTTTGATACTTCATTATTTACCAGTTCGGCATTTTAGCCATTGCAGTTAGGCTTGGTGTTGACACTGGGTTCAATTGTGCTCGTTCTCACGGGGGAAAATCAGGATACTTTGGTGCTCTTTTTTATGAGAGGACATCATCGCACATCGAATTGCACTAGGGTTGGCTAAGCTTTGGCAAAGTCAAGGCTGTCGTCTATGTGATATCATTGGGGCTTGTCCCTTTGGGGGGATGTCATTGCCTTCACGCGTCTGATCCTAGTTTGCCGACCATTGTCAACTAATAGTGCTCGTTTCTTTTGGAGGGAGTTGTCTCACGCATGTTGTGGAAGCCTTCTATGGTTTTAATGGTTGACCAATAAGGAGGTCTGATACTTGGTCCGTGAGCTCCCAAGTCGTGGTATTCGATTGCAACTAGGCCGCGCGGTTATTGGAATTGAGGTTTAAATTTGACCTTCTCAGAGTTGCTTAGTTTACAGGACCAAGGTTTTAACCCGGTCTCTACCAATTGGGTGACAAGTGAAGGGGACTTCAATTGACTTAGTGGTAATCTAGGTCATCTAATTTTTTGCGATGTCATACAAGCATTCATTTGAATAAGTATCAATAAACAAATAATTATTTTATTAATTTAAACGTGGTACATTCTATAAGTATGCCCAATGATGTATGCTAGACCTTGGGGAAATTGGTAGTATTTCTTGAGGTGGACGACGTTCCATGTCTTGGGGACTAGTTTTTTATTCTGGGTGCGGATGTTATACGCACTATTTTAGAGAATTATTGAGACAAGAAATGGGCCCTCCCAATATGGGGAGAGTTTATTCCTGTTAGCAATCTTATCCATGGCTTTTATACTCCATATAATTAGGTCACCCACTTCAAATTGGCGTGCTTTTACCCTTTTATTGTAGTATTGGGCAATCCGCTACCGGTAAGCCACTCTGCACGACATCTTGGTCGTGTCTCAGACTTCTTCAAATAGGTCAAGATACTCTCTAAGCCGCTAGGAGTTGTTAACCGAATTGAAACTCTCAGCCCAAAGATTAGGCAATCCGATTTTCATTGGGATGACCCCCTCAATCCCATAGCATAGATTAAAGGGCATCTTACGAGTAGGCTCCTTCGGTGTCTTCTAATATGATCATAATACAGAAGGCAGTTCGTCTACTCAAAATCCCCCAACGTCTTCCAACTCGGTCTTCAATCCGTATAATAAGGTTCAATTTGTGACCTCTATTTGCCCATTTGCTTCGAAATAGGTGATAAAAGTGTGGACTATCATGAAGTCCAAACTCGTACAGTACCTGGTGAAGCGCTTGCCGGTGAACTGTGTTCTATTATTGGTTACTATAATATTAGAAATCCCGAATCAACATATGATGATCTGCTGAATGAACTCTATCGCATTCTGCTTGGTGATTCGAGCCAGTGGGGAAGCTTCTACCTACTTCGTGAAGTAGTCGATGTCGATTATAATGAATTTCATTTGTTCAGATGTGATGGGGAATGGGCTGAGTATGTTGAGCCCCCGTTGCCCTAATAGCCATGGCGCTTGTAAAGCACACAATTCTGTGGGCGGCTGATGGGATATGTTGTCGTGGATCTGGCAATTCTCACATCTCTTTATAAAATCCGCAGTGCCTTTATTCATTATCGATTAATAGTAACCCTAACATATTATTTTAAAGGAAAGGTTCTTGCTTCAAATGTGTAACTCGTAGATGCCGAGATACACATCGCTCAATGCGTAGTCGGTTTCTTCTAGTGTAAGACACTGCATGTACGGGGTAGAGTACCCACAGCGATACAGCTTCTCATCCCCGATGGAGTACCAACCTGCCACTTTTTCATGTGTTTGGCATCCTCCAAGTCTTCCAATAGAGTGCCATTAGTGATATATCTATAGTAAGGAGACATCCAACTTTTGTTGTTCGAAACTTGTAGCTCTTCCTGCTTAGGCTCCTCTATACTCAAGGTAGCTAGGACTTCCTGTATATCTCTGGAGTACTGTTGTGAATTTTCAATAGTTGCGGCCTTCGCCAGCTGGCCGACGTTCCAATTGTCATCCATTGAGATGTGCACTACCTCGATTTTATCAAACTTCTTAGCCATGCCCCTCGCTCTAGCAATGTACATTGCGAGTAGAGGATTTGACACCTCAAAGTTTCCAAGGAATTAGTTGATGATCAGTTCCGAGTAGCTGTAGACGATCAAGTGTTTCACCAAGCACTCTCTTGCCAATTGGAGTCCAACAAGTAGGGTTTCATACTCAATGACATTGTTTGTGGTCGAAAACTCGAAGGACATTGAGTAATTCATCTCTAACCTATTTGGGGTTCTCAAGACTACCTCAACGCCGCTGCCCGACTGTGTCAATGATCCATCTACATGCAGTGTCCAGGATAGAACTTCCTTCATTAGCCAAGCATCCTTATTGGAATCATGGGCATTCGGAACTAGGGTCGTGGTTTTAACTTTGAAGTCCGCTAGGGCCTAGCCTTTTACGGCCAGCCTCGATCAAAATTTTATATCAAACTTGCTCAATTCAATGGCCCATTTGACTAATCGTTCGGATATATCTGACTTTTGTAGGATTCCCTTCAAGGGTTAATCAATCAAGAGGATGATCTTGTGTGCCTCTAAGTATGGCCGTAGCTTCCTGGCTAAATATATCAGCGTTAGGGTGATCCTTTTGATGTGTGAGTAACGGGCCTCAGTGTCGGTCAGAGTTTTACTGACATAATAAACCAGCCGTTACACATCGGATTGTTATCGAATCAAAACCGAGCTTAATGCTACATCTGAGACTGCGAGCTACAGGTATAGCTCCTTGCCTTCTTTTAGAGACATCAGGAGAGCGAGGTTGGCAAGATACTCCTTTAGCTCTTGGAGGGTAACCTGACAATCTACCGTCAACTGGAATCCATTCGCCTTTGTTCCCTTCAGGGCCTTGAAGAAGGGGATATACTTTTCTACTGACTTTGGTAGGAAGTGAAAAAGCGTTGCAAGCCTCCCAATAAGCCTCTGGACTTCCTTTACTGTCAGAGGTAGGCTCATATCCACAATGGCATTTATCTTCTCGGGTTTGCCTAGATTTCCCACTGGGAGACAATAAAACCTAAAAACTTCCTAGAAGATACTTTGAAAGTGTACTTAGTTAGGTTTAGCTTTATCTGGTGCACTTGGAGCACTCCAAAGGCTTCGTTGAGGTAGTAAATACGGTCGTTGGTAGTTTTATTTTTTATGAGCATGTCGTCTACATATACCTCCATATTTCGGCTAATTTGGACTTCGAATATCTTGTTCATGAGCCATTTGTAGGTGGCGTCTGCGTTCTTTAGGTCGAAGGGTATGATCTTGTTACAGTATATCCACTGGTCAGTCATGAAAGAGGTATGCTCCTCGTCCTTAGGAATCACCCAAATCTGGTTGTACCCTAAGTACGTCTCCATGAAACGTTGCATCTCATACCCGAATGTGGAGTTTACCAACAGGTCAATCCTAGCAGTGGGAAGCTATCCTTGGGGTATGCTTTATTTACATCCGTGAAGTCAATGCACATCTGTGACTTTTCGTTACTTTTCTTGATGAGGACCACATTAGAAAGCTAATCCAAATCTAGACCTCCTTGATGAAATCGGTGTCGAGTAACTTCTTCACGTATTCCCGAATGGCAATAGATTTTTTGATAGACTTGTTCCTCTACCACCACCTGATGGGCTTATGATTGGGATCGAGACCCAACTTATATACCATTACTATGATTGGTATCCCTGACGGCCGAGTTCTACCAGTGGAAGGTAATTAGTTGGTCACACAATGTTCTAATAAGCAAGCTCCTGATTTGTATGCATCTCTTCGGATCACTGGGGTCCAGTGAGATTGAATCAGTTGCCTCTTCGGACTGGACTTGTTGTAAAGTAGCCTCATCCCATTGATCGAAATCTTCGGCCTACCAGTCTAAGGTCGCTTGAGTAACCTAGGATAGGTAGCATGTTTAGGTAGTCGCTTAGGACCTCTCCGATTCCACATGTTGTTAGGAAATTCATCTTCAGGTATGGAATCAACATCACTATCTCAAATGTAGATAGGTAGAGTCAACCTAAGATGATATTGTAGACTGAGAATAGGTCAACCACTAGCAATGTAAGCTTTCAGGACGTCATTTTCGGGTGCATTCCTAGGGTGACCTTCAATTGAATGGTTCCTTGGACGGTTATGGGCTCATTGTCCAGTCCGTAGATGGGTCCCTCGGCCTATTTCATATGACTCTTCTTTAGCCCCAACTTAAAATACGTATTGTGGTAAAGCAAATCATAGGAATTTTCATTATCGATAAAGACTCATTTTAGCTGGTAATCAACCGTACCATCCAAAATGAGGGCGGATAAAACTAGAGGGTCAAAATTAAAAGTTATTACATATGTCATATCGTCATTACTAAAACTAATAATATCATTCCTAACTCCTACCCTCGATTTTTTATTACTTGCAGCTATTTCCTGGTGGTCTGGGACATTGCTCTTAAATGGCCTAATTGTCACCATGTTGACTACCCCGGCCATAACCCAGTTCCTTGGTTGCTCTAGCTAGTCTTCGTTTGCCTCGCCGGGGGCTCGTCCTAGGTTCCACAGGAATAAGGTGAGATACCCCTTCTGGATTAGGTCCTCGATGTCCTTCTACAGAGTCCAACTGTCTTCCGTACTGTGACCCAAAAATCAATGATAGTGGTAGTATTTCGATTGGTCTCATCCCTCCGAGTTCTTGGTTAGCTTCATCCACTTTAGAAATTTTTTATCTCGATTCTGTATGAGGATGTTGGTTTGCGAGTCGTTCAGAGGGGTCAGACATAGAGGCTTGAACTCCCTTTAAGCTCCCAGCTCTATCTTAGGCTACTTTCTCGAGTCTTGCTAGACAGCATGGTCTTTGTTTCCCTTTCTCCCATTTTCTGGCCCTTGATGGAAGTGGTCTGGCTGCTATTTCGCTTTGTTGGCCTTCTCAGTGACTATATAGTTGCGGACTATGGCCTTTGCCTCTTGGAAGGTCTTGGGGTCCTAGTGGGCCAAGTGTTTGAAGAAATTGCTCGGTTCTAGAGTTAACATGAAGGTGTTCAGTTTCACCTCATCGATGAGCTTGGGTATCTGCCAGGATTCGGTGGTGAAATGGGTCAGAAAGCATTGCAAGCCTTCGTTTGGCCCTTGCTTGATACGAGTAAGGTGTTAAGGCTGCTTCTACTCCCTTCGACTAGAGGCAAACTATGATAGGAAGTAGTCAGCTAACTCTTGAAATGTCCACATCAATTTCAACTACAGGCAATAAAACCAAATCTAGGTGTCCTCTTGGAGAGTCAGTGGGAAGCACAGACATATGGAAGCTTCGCACAGGCCCTAGAAGCTCAACAAGGTGCAAAAATAATCCAGGTGATCCATTGGGTTAGAACTCCCATCGTAGGGCTCTAGGGTTGGCATTTTAAATTTGCAAGGGAGCGGCTGCATCTAAATTTTCATTGTGAAAGGTGATCTCAAATCCGTAGAGCATCCGTTGGCATTCCCTCGAACACTGTGCTGCCAAATCTTTTCTACTTTCTCCTCCATTTGAGCGGTAGATGCAACTGTTTTTGCATTGAGGAATGTCCTCAACTCTGAGTGATTCGATGAGAGGTGCTGGACTGGGTGGCTGTTGCCCCTTGTTGGCTTGGTGCTTGTTGATGCTTCCTCTTGGGCTGGGGACCTTCGATCATGGCGGGAGTAGTGAGGATTTCGCTACTCTTGGCTTTCATCCCGCATCCCACAATTTAGTCGATCCTCTAACTGCGATCGGGCCCTGTTACTCAAACCTTGAGGTCATCAGGCCACTGCGTCTTCTCGGCTGGGTGCTTCTTCCTCCAGTTCTTTTGTTTTGAAGCCGCAGTGTGGGTGGTGGAGGAAGGAGCCCCCAACCTTTGCTTGCCCTAGGGTGAACAGAGAATCTAGAGCATTTGGGATCTGTTGTTTATCTAAGTGGCGAGCGCTTACATGAAACATGCCGATCACTCCTCCCCACGGCTACCTGCGAAGGGTTTGCCATGAGAGGTGACAGCTTTGGCCGGAACGCTAGCCTGAGCCTTGGTGTTGATCATGTTTGTTTCTGTGAGTGTGGTAGTTAGGCCTTTCGGTTGGCTCCCATAAACAGCGCTAATGATACATCCTCGGATCCGGATTGTCATACGGATTATGGAGCCACTTGATCTTTGTTGGCGGGTCGAACTAAAGCGGGTCCAATCTTTATCTCTACTAACCTAGGTCCTACACACCATAACTAAAACAAGAGACCAAAGAACCACGAGAACTTACTCCACGATATATCTTTTGACGCTAAAGTGAATAAGCTTTCTTAGATAGATAGAAAGATGCAACGATATTGAGACAATGCGTGGATGCACAAGGAAAGGGGATTGAGTGTGGTCCGGAGGGTTGAGTTCCAGTGGATGCACTCGGCATGGAGCAGCTTAGAGATGGTGGTGCGCTCGGCGGTGAGTAGCTTAGAGATGGTGGTGCACTCGGCGGTGAGTAGCTTAGAGGATAGTGAGGAAAGAGAGAGAGCTCTCTAAGGCTTCTGGGATGCTTTAATGCAAAGAATCTTTCTTCTGTATGCTTGTATGTATGTGTCCCTCGCTCGTGGGGGAGGGGTATTTATAGCGATCGAGTTAGTTCTACCTTTTTGGGCATCAAGGTTGGCTGTCACAGCCCGAGCGAGTCCACTGAGTCATCCCGGTGATGGTTACTGCTTGTTATGGCAATTGCTGCTGTCAATGAGTATTCGTTTCTTTATTAGGGTGATCCTGGGGATCGCCACACAATCACTGCCTTTGTGGAGTAATTCGCTAAATTATAGCTGCCATCCTGGGTGGTGCGCAATCTTAGTCAAGATATTCTTTGAGAAGTAACTGCCATCCTTGGGAGATACACGGTCCTGGGTGATATTTAGGGAATATCTGGTGAGCAGTTTGGGACCATTATGGCAAGCACCGCTGGCATGCTCATGCTGATCTATGTCACTTGCCAGCAGGTGAGTTGGGGGGATCCCCACAAGTTAACCCCTATTGCCTATTCTTGGCTGCACGGACTTGGGTCGGTCCACCTGGGTTGACCACTCTACCACTTGGTCCCGAGCCTTTGTGAGCTCGCATCACAGGCTGCTGTCCTCTAGGTCCTCCATTCATTAGTGGGCTTAATCTCTAGGCCGACCCATTTACGGCCGTATCCATCAATGGTATTTCTCATTAAAATATATTTATCCCTTTGAATAATTTCTTGGCCTCATTTTCTTTAAATTTTTGGTATCATCATATTGTTTATTATGGATATGCTAAAAAAATATATGTAGATACTAAAAACATTTGAGAAGATAAAATCCATAAATCCTAAGCATAGATTGTCTTCAACGAAACTCAATTGGTCCTATTACTATCATTGCTATTTGATATATAATTTTACTTTTTATGTTTTTGACATAAGCCATCGTATGGATTAACAGTTATTTATAAGTTTTATTGAGATATATCTAATTATGAACATATATGGGTAATGATTTATGATATTATAGTCCTCATCAATGGAAATATGAAAACACATTGGTCAATTTATGATATTTTGGTGCCAAATCTAACAACTATTCATATCAGCAACCAAATAGTGATGGGTTCAATGGAAAATAGCCATAACATGGGCGTTCTGTTGGAATTAGTCACTCCCTTATGAGTAACCAAACAAACTAGTTCATCGGAGGAGAATTTTTAGAGAGCAAATGACCAACTTCATTGGTCAAAGTGGAAGTCTAAAGAACACTGGCCGGACAACATACGCTGACCGGCGAAGGGCAAGTGGCCATGAAGGCGGCCGGAGAAGGCTGGCCGGTCAAGGATGTTGACCGTCCAAGAAGCAATGACCAAGGAAAGGATTGTCAGAGAGATGGTAAGGCAAAGAGTCAGAGTAGAAATCTGGAGAGCCGGCAGGTAGAGTACCGAAGAAGTAGCCAAGCAAATGCCAGTCAATTTTGTTGACTGGCTGTTGGAATGCGGCTGGGAGAAGCTGCGGAAGCTTCAAGGAGGCAAATGCCGGTCAACAAAATTGATCGGCTGAATGAAAGAGGGCCATCCTTCCTTGGGCAATTGGCCGGTCAACTCTTTGACCAGCCAAAGGAGGCAATGAAGGCAAATTGGTCGGTCAATAGTTTGACCCTCCAAGGAGGCATATGGACAGATTGGAGCACGGATGGCCAGGCCGCACGGTTTTGTTGGTTCTCGGATAGCCACGGAGGCATAGAGGAAAGCACTTTGTGGACTTGCCGGTTGGCAGAAACGGCAAGGCGACTTAGTGGTTTGAGGACCTTATGCAGTAAATGGCCCATGGGTGCCAGCTTAGAAGATTTTTTTAGTTTGCGTGATCTCATATATGCGCAATCTCTGGGCACCGTTTTTGGAAAGCATCTTTATATTATTGTTAGGGACAGATTTTGTCAGGAATAAAATATTCTGTAAATTAACAATATATATATGTATACTGTAAACGGAGAAATAATCCAATGGTGAAAAGAAAGGAGAGGAGTGCACCACTAGTGAGGAAGAAGAAAGAAAAACAGAGAGTGAAGAAAGGAGAGCTTCCTATTTACTCTAGAGAGATTTTTCTTGGTCATTCTCGGGTGTGTAGCGGATACTCCACCTTGGGGGTTTTGTAACCAATTTTCACATAATGGACTTGTCATGGACTTTGTATCTCGTGATTTTTTCCTTTGGTTTGTGAAGGATTTTTCACGTAAAAATTAGTGTGTCCTTCTTCCTCTCCTCTTTCACTATGTGTGACGTTGTATCATTCTATCCGACCGATCTTCTACCCCAATAAGTGGTCTTAGAGACAGGTTGTGTACCGTCGGTTGAATGACATCGTCAGTGAAGAATGTGCCGTTCATTGTGGAGTAATTCAATGGGCAAAATAATTTCACCCTTTGGTAAGAAAGGATGAGAAATATTTTCACCCGAAAAAGGACGGTAAAAGCTCTTCGAAAAGGGAGGAGAAGCCGGAGAACCTGACGGAGAATGAGTGGCAAGACAGGGGGGATTTTGCTAACTGCACGGTTAAGTTGACTTGTGGATAATATGCTCCAGGAAGTCTTCGGTCTGTCAAACCCAGTAAAGGTCTGGGAGAAATCGGAAAGCAGGTAAAAGTCTAAATCCTTAACAACCAGGCTGTATGTGAAGAAGTAGTTTTATGACTTGCGGTTGTCTAAAGGTGAGTCCTTCGAGAAACACTTGGACTAGTTCAACCGGCTAGTAACACAGGTGTCGACCCTTGATGAGGAGATCAAGGAGGAAGATAAAGTGTTGGTGTTGTTGGCGTCCTTGTCGGCCTTATAAGATCACATAGTCATGACGTTACTGTTCGGAAAGGACATGTTGAGACTAGAAGAGGTCATAACTTCCCTATTTATGAACGAGTCAAGGTGGAGGAAAAGCGGTGAGACCTTAGGCTCTCGGCCAAATCTACTTGTGGTTACCAGTAGTCGGGGACAAGAAAAATCAAGAGAACAAGACGAAGGCGGCAAAATGGAGAGGAGTAACAGTCGGAGTAAGCTTAAGGAGAGGAGTTGCTTCTTTTGTGGCAAGAAAGGCCATAAAAAGAGGGACTGCCTGCAGAGAAGACAGAAGGAGGACAGAAGCAATTATATGGAGAGACCTAATTATGCTAATGATCAGGAGACTTTTGCTTTCTATGCATACCTCCTGGTTGTCCATGCAGGGGAAGCATGGAGCCTGCCGTGCCAGGAGACAAGTTGGGTGATGGATAGTAGGGCCTCACACTATGCGACACCGAGGAAGTCCCATTTCATGAGTTAGATGCCCGTTGGCCATGGGGTGTTGAAGGTGGGTAACGATGGCTCGTCTAGGGTTGTTGGCATCGGGGATATTTGCCTGAGGATAAGCAATGGGAATAAGCTCGTACTAAAGGGCATGCAACATGCCCCAAATTTGAAGTTGAATGTGATTTCAACCGGGAAACTTAATGAGGAAGGCTTTAGGACGTCGTTTGATGACGACCAGTGAAAACTCACCAAAGGTGCCTTAATAATGGCAAGAAAAAGTAGGAGATCAGGGTGGTACCTGATGAAGGCTTGTATTACCGAAGAAAGTGCCAAGGTGACCAAATGGGTCATTGGTCAAGGTGGCAGAAGGAGGTGGCTAAGGTGGAGTGCAAGGAAGAATGATACGACCGCGGTAAAGGTGCAAAAGGGGAGTGAGATTACTCCAAGTTCAGCGGAGCAGAGAAAGGTGTCATTCGTGCTTGCGAAGGCTAACACTGGAGTCCCAACTGAGAGGAAGCAGCCGGAAGGTAGGAGATGACAGTTGCCGGGTAACGACGAAGGTTCCCCATAAGGTTATGAGGGGAAGTTTGTTGGAGTTGATCACTCTATTGTGGGTAACTCAACAAACTAGTTCGTTGTCGTCGGATTTTCGGAGAGCAAATGACGAAGTTCATTTGGCAAAGTAAAAGTCCAGAGAACGCTGGCTGGACAACATACGCTGACCGGCGAAGGGCAAGTGGCCATGAAGGTGGCCGGAGAAGGTTGACCGGTAAACAGACGTTGACCGACCAAGAAGCAATTACCAAGGAAAGGATTTCCGGAGAGCTGGCAAGGCAAAGAGCCAAAGTAGAAATCCAGAGAGCTAACAGGTAGAGTGCCGAAGAAGAAATCCGGAGAAGTGGCCAAGCAAATATTGACTGGCTATTGGAATGCGGCTTGGAGAAGTCGCGGAAGCTTCAAGGAGGCAAATGCCGGTCAACAGAGTTGACCGGCTGAATGAAGGTCTATTGACCGGCTGAATGAAGGAGGGCTAGCCTTCTTTAGGCAATTAGCCGGTCAACTCTTTGACCAGCCAAAGGAGGCAATTGAGGCAAATTGGCCGGTCAACAGTTTGATCGGCCAAGACGGCATATGGGCAAATTGGAGCACGGACGGCCAGGGTGCATGGACAGCCATGGCGCGTGCTTCTATTGGTTCTCGGACAGCCACGGAGGCATAGAGGAAAGCATTGTGTAGACTTACCGGTTGGCAGAAACGGCAGGAGGACTTAGTGGTCCGAGGACCTCATGCAATAAATGACCAATGAGTGCCAACTCAGAAGATTTTTTGAACTTGCGTGATCTCAGATATGCACAATCTTTGCACGCCGTTTGTGGGAAGCATATTTATATTATTGGTAGGGATAGATTTTGTTAGGAATAAAATATTCTGTAGATTAATAATATGTATGTGTATACTGTAAATGGAAAAATAATCCAATGATGAAAAGAAAGGAGAGGAGTGCACCACCAGTGAAAAAAAGAAAAAAAAACAGAGAGCAAAGAAAGGAGAGTCTCGTGTTTACTTTGGAGAGGTTTTTCTTTGTCATTTTCGGGTGTGTGGCGGATACTCCTTTTCGGGGATTTTGTAACCAATTTTCACATAATGGACTTTGTTTTGTGGTTTTTTTCTTCGATTTGTGAAGGATTTTTCACGTAAAATTTTGTGTGTATTTCTTCTTCCTCTCCCCTTTCACTGTGTATGACGTTATATCATTCTGTCCAACCAGCCTTCTGCCCCAACACGTCCAACGTTGGGTTCAGTGGAAACGGTCATGGACGGTAGCAGGTGATGGCAAACAGCAATGAGCGTCTAATGCCATGAATGAAAACTGTATGGTGTTTGGCGTCACTGCCATTGTTTTCCAAATTTCTTTTATTATTATTATGTTATTAGTGCTGCAGACTATGGCATGGGGGACGCGCGGCCATGGACGACAGACGCTTGACTCCTGAGCATGGATGTAATGACTGAGGGATTGGGCGTTCTAATAGATACGTGTGACGCTGGCATCTTGGCTAGCTGCGAGCTGGGTACACAGTGCGAATAATTTTTTTTACAATATCATATGGAAAACAGAATACATCAAACGATACAATCGGCAGAAAATATCATAATCAGGACCATTTCTATGATATTATATGTAAATTATTTTTAATTGATATAAAAATATTAAGATACAGGATCTTTAATATCATAATTTTTTACTAATCAATTATATATATAAATAAGTTTAAGTATCTGAATCCATCATCGTCAAATTATCTCATGCTGCACTGATATTATTTTTGTCTCGAAGAATCAGGAAATAAATTTTCGCTCTTCTCCATATAATTTATAGAGATTTTATACAAATTTTGTGCATCTCAAAATGATAGTTATGGATATCTTTTCATAGAAAAAGAGATGACAATTTTTAAATTATCAAAATGCTCCTTATTTTATCCGGAAGAGACATCTTGAATAGATATAATTGTTGTGAAATGGCTTATCCTTTCGTTTAATGAATTTGTCTTGAAAGGACATATCTATTGAAAAATAACATATCATTTTCAACAAAAAATATATTTTAAACAGGTCAATCTGAAAAAGCACGTTTCGTGCTAACGTGTTTCGACCCCGTTAAATATATAGCGGAAGCAACAATAAATATTAAATATCTAATACACGTAAAAGATATTTAACACTAGATGCATACGAGACTATCAATCATGCACAATATAAACAATCACAAGCAATAATTAAGAGCGATAAAGATAAAGACTCAATTTTGGTGACGAGTGAAAACTTCGATACCACCGGTATCGAAAAAAAAACACTCCGGCTTCAACGGCCGAGGAAGCAATGCACTATGAAAATCAACTTACGGCCCGGGTGGTAACGACGCGCTATCCTAGCCGACTTACTCCCGACACGTGATCCCTACCAAGGAACTCCTTGGATTTGCCCACATGAACAGGAACCGGACACCTTCCGGTCTTCAAGCCACTCTTCCCTCTCGTGCCACTTGAATTGCCAATCACGAACGGATCTCCTTCTTCACGAACGGATCTCCAACAATGGTAGAAAGCAATGTTTCAATGATTAAAGAAGGTGGGTGAGAAAACTTCTATGAACATGTAGAAACTCTTGTAGTAGTTAGTTTTCTCAAGAGAAGAAACAAGGATCTTGAAGCATGAAGGCTTTCTTCTCAAATGGGGGCTCAAAGTAGTCTGTCCAGAGAGCATATGGCGTCCTTAGGGTTTCAAAAATATAAGCCAATATTTATAGAGGAGCCAAAAATCGCGTTTGAAATTCTGCCCGTTGGGCCGCCGCTCGAGCGGGGCTCGAGCGCGCGGCGAGCGGCCGTAGGGTTTCGGCAGAAACCCAGCGGGCGCTCGAGCGGGTGGAGGGCGACCAGCGAGCGGCCTATGTTCTGGTTTATCGGCTCGAGCGGCTAGTGAGCGAGTATCGAGCGGCCCCCATTCTGGATTACATGCTCGAGCGGACATCGAGCATGAAGCGAGCGGGCGGTCCTGGACGGGCCCGAGCGCATGGAGGGCGGACCGAATGAATTTTAATGAATTTTAAACCGACAACACACAACCCGACATCAATAAAATAATACATATGGTCACGGAATATGCCAATTAGACAAAAGTCTCTAACACAATCAATTCAATAAATCAATAATTCACATGCTTTGTCATATAGAATATATTTCTAACAACTACTAGTTACTAAAAGATAGTTAGTAGTTAGTTGATATTGTTAGTAGGCAATATAGAAGTTATTAAGTTAGTTGATATTGTTAGTAGGCAATATAGAAGTTATTAGGCTGGTTATATGTTAGTTAGAAAATAAGATCTTACTCATTAACAGAATAAGAATAGATAATAGAACATGTGTCCTTTCTAAGGGAGCTTGCAGCTGTTACCAAATGTTATGTGAAATGAAATGATGTTAACCTCCTCTTTTAGTTTCTCTCATATCTATCTTCTCCCTCATTCCTATTAATTCTCTACTTCCTACTATACTCCCCCTATTTTCCTTTCCTCTAATTCATTTCCTAATCAAAATTTATCCTAATTCTAGTTTACATCAAGGCTGATTCAAGAAACTAGCCAATCCATCACAAGATGGTACCTTCCTTTGGTTGGATCCACATTTAGACATCTTCTCTTAGCAGGTAACTGTTTTCACTGGCTTAGGAATTGATTAAAGGGTTAGCTCCATCATACAGGGAAGGGAATATTCTTTGAAATGATTTTTCGTACATTTCAAATATATATATTAATGCCATTAAGCGACAGCATGCCGGAATGTTTACCCAGGAAAATGGAAGACATGGAGCTAGGAAAGCCCTGCCAATTTAGAACGACCGTGGAGGTGTGAAATATGTAGTAGCTATGATGGCAGGAAGAACCTTGTCCTCAATTCATATTCTTTGATATTCTACCATTTTCATTGTTGCCGTTATATAGATAGGTATTGCCTGATTAACTGATGATTAGGTAATCTGTCAAACTTTGAGGGTTCCAGCTAGCATTAATCTGGCATGCCAACTACCAATGTTACTATCACCTCATAATTTAGGTTTGGTCAATAACTCTCGATCTTCCAAGAGGTCGGTCTTTTCAAACCAAATCTATCACGTCCCAAAATCAAATCCTGTCATTAATAATTATCAATATAAATAATTATCCAATTAACAACCTAATTAACAGTGGATATGATCTTCATATCGATATCTCGACCAATCAAAATAAAATATTATAATCTAAACACAGCACCCAAAATATCATGTCATCATATGGCTTTGATATCAATCAAACCATAACGTCAGATCTTACGTAAGGAGTCGTATTTAATTTATAAAAAAATAAAAATAAACTACATACATATGATATTAGATAAACCAACATACATCTCATTATTTACAAGCAATTGTCCAAAACAGTATTTATTAAACTATTGAGCGGAAACTAAATACAACATCAAATTTTTTTTGAAATTCTAAACTAATTTTCTCATCGAATAAGCTCCTCCGACAAAATCCTCACCTGCGAGTGTCTGAGTATGTAATCTAAAAGTTTGTGAAAAACATACTTTCAGAGAGAGCAAGAACAATAAAATAATTTTCAAAATCAATTTCCATGAAATGCTATGAATTTTCATAAAATATACACACAACCTATTAATTTCTTTTGTAAGTTCTCATTCAAATTCATGTCATGGAATTCATACTCAAATATAAAATTCTTAGGGACCAAGGGCAAGTAGGGCCTTACCTACTAAATAAGTGGATGATTAAAATTCAAGTTATATTTATTTCTACACTACCAAGGACCTTACGTTACTATTTAAAACCCTTTGGTGGACTGTCATATATATAATTTTATAGATAAGGCTAAACGTCACTTTTAGCCACAGATAATAGGTTCAAACCTCAATCACTATTATAATATATTAAAACATGTCATAATATATTACCCGTTAAACTTATTACAATGGCCCAATACTTAAATATATAAAACTCTACACAATTCTTCATAATTTTTTTATTTTCTTATTCTAAAGAAAATATCCTTAATTCTTAACATATTATAGAGTTTTTCCTTAAAAGTTTTGTCAATTTTTAACATGTATTATATAAAAATTATACAATAACTAAAAATGTAAATATTTAAAGCATGTAAATACTACTTTTTAAAATTTACAACAATTAGTACAACATTTGCAGAAAAATCGGCAACCTCTTTCTTACATTATAAATATGCAGAGAAGACTTGAGAATTTTAAAACATGCAAGACAATTTCAAATAAGCAAGAACAATTTTAAATATGCAGAGTATCATGTATGAATTTAAAACATATAAGAGTCATTTAATCATAATTTCAATATATGCATAAAAAATATTGTAAAAATTAGCTAAACCAGACAATATACATAGACTTGGACATAAATTTCATGCATAATTGCAAAAGAAGAGGAAGAATATTATATGCATGTGAATCATAAATGTTTTAGTTACAAAATTATGTTACATATGTGCATTTAAAATAAGAAATATTTAATGAAGTAAAGAAAGAACAATAACAATGGAATGAAAGCTTGAAATATACTTGCCCTAACTTGAATCTTACCAAAATCTTCTTTAAAATCACTTAAATTACCATTCTCTAACTTTCTCTTTCTCTCTCTCCTCATCTTCTCCTTCTCTCTCATCTCTTAAATCTAGTAGAAAAATGACTGAAAATAACTTGGTTGTAATATGTATATTAGACAAGAGCACAAACATGCATCAGGGCGATCAAACGCCATGGCCAAAGTGAATGGCGCACTAGCGCCATTTGGACATGCGTTGAGCACTAATCACACTAGAAAGCGCACTTAGGAATTTCCTTGGGTGTACATCAAACACGAGTACATTGTAAAGCGTACTTGAGTTTCGATTAGGCGTGATCTCCCTACCCATCTCACGCATAAAAACACTTGGTGCTGGTTAAGTGTCTATTAATTCAATGTGATTTAATCTAATATTGGCTTTTAACATAAATTTCTTTCTCTTTTGACCTTAATTTTAATTATACCGACTTATTTAATCATAATTACAATAAAATTTAAACTCTAACATTACATTTCTCCCCTTATAAAAATTTTGTACTCGAAATTTTACGTATCTTATCGAAGAAATAAGTGCGGGTACTTCTCCTAGATCTTATCTTCTCCTTTCCATATAGCTTCTTCATACGAATGGTTCCTCCATAAGACATTGACCAGCGGAATTGCTTTCGTCCGAAACACTTGATCTCTTCTTTCCTAAATTTCAATTAGTTCCTCAATATAAATCAAGTATTCGTTTATCTTCAATGGCTTGTATTCATTGATGTGCGGTGGGTCATGAACATACTTCCGTAGTATCAACAAATGGAACACATTGTGGACATTTCCTAAATTCGGGGGTAAAGAAACCTGCAAGCTACTTCACCAATCTTTTTCAAAATCTCAAATGATTCAATAAACATCAGTTTTAATTTTTCTTTAATCCCAAATATTAAAATTTTCTTCAACGGAGATATCTTTAAAAATATGTGGTCCCAACATTGAAACTCAATTGTGATCTCCTCCGATCAGTATACATCTTCTGTTGATTTTAAATAACTTTTAATTGATTATGAATCAAACAAATCTTGTTCAATGTCTCTTGGATAACCTTTGGTTCCAAAAGTCTCCGATCGCAGGTCTCCTTCTAATGAATCGTGGAACGACATTTTTTTCTATATGAAGCCTCAAATGGGGCCATACCAATTCTTACTTAATAGTTATTATTGTACTCAAATTTGGCTAATGACAAATAATTGTTCCGGTTGCCCTTCATTTTTAGAATCTAAGCTCTTAATATATTTTTCAAAATTTGAATCGTTTGCTCTAATTATCCATCCATTTAAGTATGATAGGTTATACTGAATTTCATATTGGCCCCCAATTCTTAATGCAAATTTTTCTAAAATTTTGAGACAAACTATGGGCCTCATTCGAATACAATAGAAGTTAGCACATCGTATAATCTAACTATCACATTAATATATTCTCTCATCAAATGATCCCCAGAAAATAACATCTAAATAGCTATAAAATAAGTTGACTTAGTGAGCCGATCTATATAATCCAAACAATATCATAATTCCTCGACATTCTTGGTAATCACATTACAAAATCCATCGTTATATCCTCTCATTTCCAACTTGGAGTTGGCGTTGGTTATATTAGGTCGGGTGGCTTCTTGTGCTCGACTTTCAATTGTTGACATATCAAACACCTTTCCACATAAGTCATAATTTCTTTTTTCATGTTACGTCACTAAAATATCTTCTTTAAATCTTAATATATTTTATTAATTTTCAGATGGATAGTGTACTTTGATAGATGAGCCTTATATATGATTTTCTCTTTCAATTCTCCAATATCCGGCACATATATTCATTCCCGAAACATCAAGACTCAATCAGCCTTTATACTAAAATCCACTGTAGAATACCTACTCCAATCTTTAGTAATATCTATCAAGAATGGATCATCCATTTGAGCTTCTTTAATTCTATTCAAAATTTTCGGTTGTACTTGGAAATAGGATAATATCATTCGAGTACCTTACAAGTGCCTTTTAATATCGCGTTTCCTTATACATTTTGACATCTCTATTTTCTTGATCCTTAAATGTGCCATAAAATTCGTCGTTTAACGACTTAAGGCATCCATTACCACGTTAGTTTTTCCTGATTGATATTAAATCTCACAATTATAGTCTTTTAGGAAATATATCTATATTTTATATCTCATATTCAATTTCTTTTGAAAGAATAGATATTTGAGACTCTTGTAGTCCCAATACACTAAAAATTTCTCCCCATATAAATAATACCTCTAAATTTTTAGTGCAAAGATTATTGTTGCCAATTCTAGATCATGCATCGCGTAATTTCTTTCGTGTGTCTTCAATTATCTCAATCCATATGTAGTCACTTTCTCATACTGTATCAATATATACCCTAGTTCAGTCTTAGATGCATCATAATAGACCACGAATCCTTTGGATCCTCTAGGAATTGTCAGAATTGGGGCTATCATTAGACGGTCCTTCAATTCTTAGAAACCTTTTACACAATCATCCGTGTAATTGAATGTAACTTTCTTTTATGTCAATCGGATCAATGGCATAACAATTCTAAAAAAATTCTTCACAAATTTTTAATAATAACCCGCCATTCCTAAAAAGCTCCTAACTTTGATCACCGTTGTCGATCGACACCAATTAATAATTGCTTTAACTTTCTTGGGATCAACTAAAATTTTTCTTTTTGAAATGGCATGTCCCAAAAATATGACTTCTTTAAGTCAAAATTCACACTTCTTCAGCTTGACATACAAACTCCATTCTTAAAGTGTTTGGGATACAATCCCCATCTGCTTCTCGTACTCTTCATGACTCCTCGAGTATATCAATTTATCATAAATAAACACCACTACAAACTTATAAAGACAAGTTGGAATACCGGATTTATTAAATCTATAGAAATTATAGGGGTGTTAGTTAACTCAAAAGAGATAACTAAAAACTCGTAATGCTCATACCTCGTTTGAAAAGTCATTTTCGCCATATCTTCCTTTTTAATACTTAATTAATGATAATCCAAACGAAGATCAATATTTGAAAATACTTGGGTTCTCACAATTGATCAAACAAGTCATCAATTCTCGACAATAAATACTTATTTTTTATAGTAATCTTGTTTAACTCCCAATACTCTATGCACAGCCATATAGACCCATCCTTTTTCATTACAATTAATGCTGGGACATCCCATGGAGACTACTTGGCCAGATAAAATCCTTCTCCAGCAACTCTTATAATTGTTGTTTTAATTATTTAAGCTCAAATGGTGCCATTCTATATGGGGCATTGCTATTGGTGCCACTCTAGGTAACGTCTCAACTTCAAACCCAATCCCTCGGTTTGGCGATAATCCTGTAAGATCTTCTAAAAAACCATCTTCGAACTCACATACTATCGATATATCATTCGCTAGCATATATGACTCCCAATTGTGCTTGCATAAGTTAAATAGACTTGATATTCACTCTTCATCGAATGGTAAGCATGTAATGACGACATCATGTATAGGAATTGTTTTTACATTACTCTTTGAAAATAAAATAGTTCATATTCCAAAATCATAAAATACACTTTCTTATAAAAATAATTTACGCTAACATGACAACTAGCTAACCAATTTATGCCTACAACTACATCAAAATCATACATATCTAACAATATCAAATTTACTACTAACTCCAACCGATTAGTCCAAACAACACTCCTGAGGCATACAATGTTCATAATCAAAGACGATCTCATTGGTGTTGACACTACTTATAAAAAATTCATAATTCTCAGAGGTAATAATAAATAATTGATAAACTTGGGAGGTACAATTGAATGTGTTGACTTCAAATCCAAGAGCACATGAGTTAAAATTTTAAAAATTATAAGTTTACTTTGACCACCATGGGTGACATATCCGCATTTTGGGTTATCACCGCGAATATTCTTCCCAAAGTATTTAGCTTCTTCGTTGTTTACCTCGAGGGATGAGGACAATCCTTGATCATATGGCCCGATTGGCTGTGATTAAAGCACGCTCCCAAGACCTTATAGTATAGCCTTCCCCCTTGGGATTTTTCGTAATGAGAGCACATGGGCATTGACTATTGAGAGCCCGGCACACCCTAGAGTTCAACTCCTTTCTTCTCTTTATTCGTCAGCTTTGATCTCTTATGAGATTCTTCCGATCCCGAACTCTGACCTCCTCGACTAGTAGACTTCTTCTTAAAGAATTTCTCCCTTTTAGCTCTTGTCAAACAACAGAGCCCAATCTAACACATCTTCGTAAGTTATCAATTTCAACATCACTCGTTGCTTTCGAAATGCATCATTTAATCCTATAGGATCCAAATCTCCATAAGTCCTCTAAGCATTGAATTATGGTAAAAATTTTCTCGATCTATAGGATCCAAATCTCAGCTTTGGTGGAATTTGGGGCATCCATGAATTTTGGCACTATCTCATTGGTGAACCGATCGTAAACAGTTACCGTAGGATTGGCCGTTGTCGGCTCCAGATTATGGGATCCTCGAATCATGGACTACATAACGTTTGTCATACTGCCTGTTATAGTCAAATATTCCTCTTCTTGGTAAGGGTGAGGACTTGGTCCGATACCTCCTCCTTGTCCTGACAACATCTTTCAATCCTATTACAAAATATCTAATCACATTAGATTCACAAATCAAAAATAAGATATTTTCATTACGACTTTTTTGATACCACTTAAACTATCATGTCTTAAAATCCAAACACATCATTAATAATTGTCGACATTAATAATTATCTAATTAGCAACACGATTAACCATGGATATGATCTTTAAATTGATACTTTGACTGACTAAATAAAATAATATGGCCTAAATACAAAACCTGAAATGTTACATTATTATGTGGTTCCGACATTGACTAAACTATAACGTCGAACCTTACGTAAAGAGTTATGTTTAATCTATACAAAAATTAAATTAAATTATATCCACATGAAATTGGATAAACCAACATACATTTCATTATTTACAAACCATTGTCTGAATAACGAAAACATTAAACTACTATCCGAAAATTAAATACAACATCAGATTCTTTTGAAATGCTAAACTAATTTTCTCCTCGAATAAGCTCCTCCTGCAAAGTCCTCACTTGTGAGTCTCCAAGCCTCTAATATGAAGATGTTAGTGAAAAATAGAAATAGGAGTGAATCAAAAATTCAGTAAGGTATATAATTTCATAATTGAATATATGATCTTCCTTAAGACATATCAGAGAGAGAGTAATGAATCAATTTCTAGAATTAATTTTCGTGGAATGTTATGAGTCAATTTCCATGAAATATGTACACATCCTATCAATTTCCTTTATAAGTTTCTATTTAATTTATGTAATGTAATTCATATCCAAATATGAAATTTTTAGGGATCAATGGTTAGTAGGGCCTTATTGACTAAATAAATGGATAATCAAAACTCAGATTATATTAGTTTTCACACAACCAAAGGCCTAATACTATTATTCAAGACTCGTTGGTGAGTCATATATATATAACCTTGTAGATGAGACTAAACATCGACTTCACCCGCAGATAATAGGTTCAAATATCAATCACTATTATAATATATTAAGATATACCATAATATACTACCCATTGAACTTATTACAATGATCTAATATTTAAATATATGAAAACTCTACATAATTCTTTGTAATATTTATAATTTCTTATTGTGGAGAAAATATTCTTAATTCTTAATATATTGTAAAGTTTTTTCTTTAAAATTCTATCAATTCTTAACATGTGTTGTATAAAAATTGTGAATGGACTTAAACATGTAAATTTTTAAAGTATATAAATATCATTTTCTGAAATTTACAATAATTAGTATAACTTTTATAAAAAAAATCAACAACCTTTTTCTTACATTATAAACATGCAGAGAAGACTAGAAAAGTTTAAAACAAGGCAATTTCAAATATGTAGAAACACTTTTAAATATGCATAGCATATGTATGAATTTGAAGCACACTAGAATCATTTAATCATAATTTCAATACAAGTATAAAATAATATTACAAAAATTAGCTGAATTAAACAGTGTACATATACTTGGATATAAATTTCATACATAATTACAGAAGAATAGGAAGAATATTATATGCATGTAAAATATAAATATTTTAGTTACAAAATCATATTATATATGAGTATTTAAAATAAGAAGAGTTCAATAAAGTGAAAAAAGAATATCAATAAAGGAAGGAAAATTTGAAATGTACTTATCTTAATTTGAATCTTAACAAAATCTTTCTTAAAATCTCTTGAATTAGCCTTCTCTAACTTCCTCTCTCCCTTTATTTCTCTTCTCATATTTTCCTTCTCTTTTCTCTCTTAAATTTGATAGAAAAATAATTAAAAATTAGTCAGACACAATATATTTATTAAACTGGCGCTCAAGCATGCATTTGGCATACGTTAGACGCCATGGCTAAACTGAGTAGTGTATGAAGATCACTCGAGCGTGCGCCGAGCACTGATCATACTAGAAAACGTGCTCGAGTGTTTGCTCAAGCAAGGGCAAGTACATTGGAAAGTGTGCTCCAGTTTTGATTAAGCATTCATTAGGCGTGACCTCTTTACCTATGTCATATATGAGGACGCATCAAGCGTCGGTCAAGTATCCATTAACTTGATATGATTTGATCCAATTTTAATTTTTGACCTAAATTTTTTTTTCTTTTGATTTTAATTTTAATTATTTTAATTTGATTATTATAATTATAATAAAATTTAAAATTTAAATCTTACCAAATCCCTGTTTTAACTATGGGTAACAATATTTCATTCTAGTCTTGAGTTCCTATGATTTCTATTATAACCTTTGTACTTGTTTTTGTGGGATCATTTATAATAGAAGAAATAGAGAACTAGTACTTATATAATGTGTAGCCTATTTTATTTCTTTGATGTATATACCCAAATACCCAAATTTCATTGTAGGCCATAATAACAACAAAGATATGTTTATTTCACTACGTAGGATACGCCTGGACTTTCTGCTCTTAAAATCCCTAATTCAGTAGCTGCTTATGAAAGATGGAGGATGGGAAAGAGCACGGGGCCTTTGCGCGAAATGTGAACCTAGCCTCTACATGTGACGTATGCCCCTCTCTACGCCTCCTTGTCTCTCTACTAGTGAGGTAAGAGGCTGAGAAGAGGACAAAATGGCCGTCCGATTGTTGTCGAATTAAATATTGAAGAAGGTCAAGAAGTTCAAGGGATCCCAAAGCGATCGTAAGATCTGTCTCAAGGTACATTCAACGCGACTTTTCAGATTTCTTTTTTGTTTGCAACGACTCGTTCTGGATATGTTTGTGTGTTCATTTGTGAAGTTGATTGATAGGATTAGCACGATAGATTCATATTTTTATAAATTATCCAAATTTGATATTCAACTATGATTTATCTGTCTTTTCTGCTTTTGTCAGAAATTTTGTTGTATTTCTGTTTGTCCAATACCATTGAGATGTTATTACCTCCACGGTCTTGTTTCAGTAGAAATAGTAATCCGTTTTCTGTCTGTACAACCTTGGTGAATTGTTCATTCTCCGTCTTCTTGGATGCTGCAATAATCTGATGTTTCAGTTGACCTAGAAATTTATCGACTCAAGATGCGTACGATGATATCTGTGGACTTCCACTTCTAGTCGCACCTTTTATATTTTAGGTGATGATTTTGACTTATTGTGATTCTCCCAATGACATTTATTTCTTGTTGGGGACTTTGCTCTTTTTTGGGATGTGATGCGGTTGATCTGACAATATGTTCAATGTGCGCCTACGCTTATTCCAAATGGTGATTAATATTTTAGTACTTTTTCGTGTTCCACTAATATGATTTGTAATTTTAATTTTGACAACACATTTGAATCCCTTGCATTGGACTTTCTTTTAAGAGTGTTTCGTATTAATTTCAGCATGGAGGACTACAAAGAGATGAAACTATGTAAAATTAGGTTAAATTTCAAATAAGGAAAATTGTCTAAACCTGTTTGCTTGGTTTAACACAAGGAAAATTGCGTGAACTCAAGATTACTTAGTTTTACTTGTTTGGTTAGGAGATATGGTTACTTCCCAATACGAGTGGTAAATGCATGCAATTCTTTCAAAGCCTCTTTAAGCCTGATGCTGAACTCCTTCCAGTGGGACAATATGTTTTTAAATTTTAAATAAAAGGATCATAGGCCCAGACATTTTTCTGTGGAATAGTATTTATTTTTTCCTTGGTATTTATTTATCATTGGGCTTGATACTTTAAGTCAAAAGTGTGTTCAGTAGGGTGCACCTGCACAATCTTGATGCAAATAGTAACTTTATTTTCTATATAAATGTATTTAAATTGAATAATTAATTATACGAATTAACTATATAGACTAATAAAGTAATATGGATGTTATTTTATGCTGAAACAGCCAAAAATCTACGGCTGAGTTGAATTTATGGAGAAACAGTAGATCCATCCAATTGAACAAGAAATTGATATTCTAACTTTATAATGATTCTAAGTATACTATGAAAATGACAACTAGTTATTTCACTCGAATGATGAAAATGATGTCTGGTTATCTCACTAGAACGATGAAACTAATGGCATAGCACAAATTTTGACATTGTGATCAATTCACGGAGAAGTTTAACTAGTTTTTCAACACTGCCTATTATCTTGAAGATGTTCTGTATGATACAGTATATATGCGATTTTCTTTTAGGCATTAGGTCCCATATGTATCCTTTGATCACATTTTTGGGACTGTTTTAGTAAGATCTAATTAGTTCATCTCTTATCAACTCTTGCTGATGCTCATTGTTTAATAAATGACTCTTGTATACTGTGGGCCCCAGAAAACAGAAGAACAGAAAGCAGAAGAAGAAATACAAAAAGCAAACAAAACAAAAAAATATAAGCATGTGGTTTTATATCAGGCCATGTTTGAACAGCCCCAAAAGGCAGGTGTTGGCTGCTGTTTCTGCTGGAAATAAAGTAAGAAAAAACAGCAACCTTTTGTTCCAAAGCAGAAGAAAAAGCCAGGAGAAGAGGAAGAGAATGGAAAAAGGGACTAGAAGGAAGAAAAGAAGGTAAAAGTGAAAATAGGGAGAAACTTCTAACGTTGATGTTTTGAGGTAATTTTTTTCAATTTCATCATATCTGAATTTATTAGAGGAAAATTTAATTTCAGTGTTTAACCTTAATTTAATAATTTCTTGTTATTGTGGGAATTTTAAGTTAGCTTATGCTTGATACTAGGGAGAATTGTTTTGTTGGAGCTAGGTAGAGATTTTGGAGATTAATTTTGTGTAAATAAGAGTGATTAGTTTTGGGTAATGTGGAATCGAGATATGGTTAAGTTATTTAGTAGTAAATAAAACCTTATGTAGACTTGATTTTGTCTACATTGGTTTTGGGTATCACATTGGTTTTGTTTGGTTGATATTTGATTTCACAATTGTAATCTTTTAATAAATCTATCCAACGTCGCTGTCACATATTTAACTCTTTCTGAGAAAAAATATTTTAGACTTTTATGGTTAGAATTGACCATAAATTGTTTATTATAAAGATAATGTCTCCAAGTTTTTAGAGCAAAGATAATAGCTACAAGTTCCAAAATATGTGTTGGATACTTCTGTTCATATGTCATTAGTTAACGCGGCCCATGTGCAATTGCTTTATTGTACTGCATTAGCACGCATCCAAGTCCAATATGAGAAGCGTCACAATAGATTGTAAATCGACCCTGCCTGTCTGGAAGGGCTAATACTGGTGTAAATATCAATATTTCCTGCAGTTATTTAAAACTCTACTCACATTGCTTTGATTATACAAATTCAGCATTCTTTTGTGTAAGTGTGGTCAGTGGAGCAATAATGCTAGAAAATTTCTCTATAAATCGTTGATAGTACTCGGCTAATCCCACAAAACATCTTACTTCCATGGGATTGGTGAGTTTAGGCTAATTCAAGACTGCTCCCACCTTTTAGGAATCTATAGAAATTTTCGCACCAAAGATAACATGACCTAAGAAAGTTACTTTCTCCATCCAGAGTCCACATTTTTTTTTTCAATTTAGCAAAGAGTTGCTCTTCCCGAAGTTTCTATAATACAATATAGAGATGTTTTTCGTGCTCCTCGTGATTTTTAGAATAGATTAAAATATTATCTATAAATACTACCATGAATTGGTCTAAATAAGGCTTAAATATGCGATTTATCATATCCATAAATGCAGTGAGAGCATTTGTTAGGCAATAAAGTATCACTAGAAATTCATAGTGGCCATACTTTGATTGGAATGCAATCTTTAAAATATCATTCTCACAAATCTTTAATCGGTGGTATTCAGATTGTTAGTCTATTTTAGAGAAGATAGTTGCACCTTGTAGTTAATCAAATAAATCATCAAATTTCAGTAATGGGTATTTATTTTTGATTGTGACCTTATTAAGCTCTTGATAGTCGATACAGAGTTGCATAGTATTATCCTTTTTCTTTATAAATAACATTGGAGCACCCTAAGGTGATATACGAGGTTGGATGAAACCTCAATCTAGTAACTCTTGTAATTGTACCTTAAGTTCCTTTAATTGTGCAAGAGCCATTCTGTAAGGAATGTTTGATATGGGTGCCAATCCTGGTATCAAATCAATAGCAAACTCAATCTCTTGATCAAGAGATAACTTCGAAAGCTCCTTAGAAAAAAAAAAAACATACAAAATCTTTTATTATCGAAATATCTTTTATCTTCAATTCTTTAGAATCTGATATAGTCATCACTGCAAATCCGATATAGTCTCATACTATTAGAATATTTTGGATGCCCTGGAATGAAAAAGGTGGAATATTCGAAATAGAGAAATGGACTGTTTTAGAAAAATAGTCTATACTCATATGGTCGGCTGATAAAAAATCCATTCCTAGTATGATGTCAAATTCCATCGTCCCAAGGGGAATTAAATCTGCTCAGAGACTATAATCCTCTGCTTGGACCGGACATCTAGGGTATATAATATCTACTTGAACAGAGTTTTCAATAGGTGTAGATACAGATGACACATAATTTATGCCTATAGGAGTGACTTCCAAATAAGAAATAAATCTCATAGACACAAAAAGAATGGGTGGATTCAGGATCAATGAGTACGTGTGTAGGAGACTAGAATATATGCAGTTTACCTTCTACTACTGCCGATGAAGATTTAGCATCTGTTTGAGTCACGTCAAAAGCTTTTCCTTATACTTGACTTCTAGGTGGTTATGGATATGTAGGAGGGCTCCTGGAAAGTTTGCAATCTTTGGAAATATGTCTACATGTCCTAAAAAAGTGTCTCTGTTGCTGCTCCAAGCTCCCTTCTCATCTGCCACCAATGCTCGGCCTTACACTTGAGCCGATAAGTAGCATAACGAACCTTATCCTCCTTTGGGAATTCAATAGCTTCAAAAATCTTTTCCAATTGGCATATTAAATCTTCTGCCTTCGCAGGATCCGGCATACTTAAAAAAATATTTGAGATAGCTGATCCATAAAATCTCGAGAGTATCACGTCACCTTGTTGGATTCCTCATTGTTTGAATTTCTATAAATTAACTAGATCTGCCATCTAGGATATCGCATTGTAGATTCTGGCATTTCCTCTGGATATAGTATTGCCTGATTTATTATGTTCAACCATGGTCTAAAAAACACGAAAGTTATTGAGATTATTAAATCTTATGACCTGGGCATTTTCTAATGTCCCTTCCTAAACTTCTTAATTTCCTCAAAATTGTGACTTTAAAGATTTCCTAATTCTTAAAATTTAAAGGTCGTTTCTCTAATACTATCAATTGTCAGATGTCAATTATATTATTCAATAGTGTAGTAGGTGATCCTGAAATCAATATATTATTGTATCATATATATATATATATAATATTATGACATAATATTATTAAAAAAATACTTGCTAAACTTTTGTTTATTTGCAACTTTAGACAAATTTGTATATTTAGTAATACATTTTGTAAACTATATACATAATTTCTACGAACGCTATCTCTATGTAGCTGTCATAATCTACAATGACATATGATATATCCATATCCACATTTTGCAGCACGAAATCCATCACTCCATCACTATATATTACTTGATAGCTAATCTAAAAAGTTGGAAGAAAGATATGCAAGTTGAATGCCCAATAAATAATTAACTAGGAAAACAAACATTATAGAGAACAACATCATGTAAGAATTCAAGATATAATTATTGAGAATATTATGTAATATAATGATATATTTTATGAAAAGAGAGTTCACAGGAAAAATCTATGAGGATTATATTTTTACTTTTGCGAACTTAAGGCTACTGAATTTACGACCCATTTAGTCCGGTAAATTATTTCATACTCAATCACTCTTCATTACCCCTCTAGACAATTCTGAAACATTGTACCATGTGTCTGTAGTCTGGTCGGTTAGTCTATCATTGGATATCCTAGATATCTATGTTATAATATCATACTCAACCCCCCCTTCGTCATCCTAATGGGCAACGCCAAAACATTTCATGACACATCTGTGGTTTGGCTAGTCAATCTATTGTTGGATATCTGAGATATCCATATCATAATATAATATCCATAGGTTCTCAAGGGTGAAATAAATACATTATCGAAATTAACAAAATGATTTCAGTATCGGATAATATTGACTATATTAAGCTATCTTGCCTCCTATATCATTTGTATAAAATAGTATTTGTGTATATTTTTTTGTACCTTATCCATAGAATATAAAATGAAATATCGCACTATATAAAATTATAACATGGAGTATTTAGGATCCATACACCATCAATTCCATGTTATATTAATTTGTAATTCTTTACCTTGTCCTTCCAAAAATTGGCTATTCAAAATAGAAGTATATATGAGAATTAAAGACATATGAATAAAACCAATATCGATATATTGTATTTAAATCCAATGTATAATAAAACAGAACCCTTAATATAGTCTAATGAGTTGTTTATTTTTCTTTAACTGTAAAAATTTAATATGTCTATTAAATTCATTAATTATAATTCATCATAATTTTTCACATATTATTTATTAAAGTTTTATTTCAACAAGTAAAACTCAATTTTTTATCTTGAGTCCTTTGAAATATATCCATATAATCACCAAAATATTTTTCTACCATTAAATAATTAAATATTATCCTTAAAATAACATGTCAAAATATCAAAAATACCTTTATTTTCCCTATATCACACACGCACAGTATCACAATGGAGCAGCGCCCAGTGGTGCAGTGGCTCCCCCGACACGAAGCACACTAACCGATTCGAGCCCTTGTTTTTTGTCCGTATATGACAACTTTGAACTTTGCTCAAATTCAAATTGTTTATGAATATTTGATACAAAAGACTTGTCAAAATCATCATATATGAACCTTACATGTCTATTAGAACCATAATTACGTATCAAATATTATAAATTGTCCCTCATTTTCATGAATTTCTTTCGAACCCCCCCTGTTTGCACCATCTATGAATTTCTTTCAAATTCAACCATATGAAAAGATTTGATATAAACGAATGATCATTCAAGATATTAGAGAGGTATAGGACTATAGAATAATAAGAAAATTAAATAATTACTTACTCAAATTTGTTAATTACTTCTTCTTCCTTTGTTTTTTCTGTGCCCACTCATCTACTCTTCAAATTTTGTGTCAAATTCTTGCCATTTTTACTTCAATTCGATTGATATCTATAGCTAACCGATTCTAATCCGTCTCATGCTCCACTCGTGGCAATTTTCTTATTTGAATTCCACCTAATTAACTCTAAATTAGACATCCTAATTAATTCTCTATTTTTATGCCACCTAACCACTTTCATCCATAACCATCATGATTTCATCTGATTCTGTTGTAAATTTTTGAGGTTATCCAAATGGGTTTTGTGCATGAAAGACACGAAGTCATTCTTCACTGTTCTACCAATTTTCACTGTTCTTTCTTCTCCCAATTTCTCCTTCTTCGTTTTTCTTTTTTTTTTTCTTTTATTTAATTAATAATAATAATAATTATTAATTATATTAAGATCATAGGTCTTACTTGCATTTATCCTAGTAAAAATCTTGCAGTAATCATAATTAATGTAAACAAGATCTAAAATATAATTTGGGATGTTATACAAAGTTTTCCATCATTGTAACCAAACATAACACATTTTAATTCGCTTAATTTTTTCTCACTTTTACACATTGTTCTCATTATAGAAAGGAAACTTAACAGTATTAAGCTCTTTATTTGTGTGTGTGTGCGCGTATGCTATTTTATTTTATGTTGTTTTTTTTTTTTTTTTGGGGGGTTATTCTGCTTAGTGGTGATTTTTGATTACATGGCGGTTATGATGATAATCTGTGACGCCCAGTCTTACATGCTTCACCCTTACATGCTTCACCGATGCAAGGTGGCGATTGTCTAACTCTTGCCGATTCTAAGTTTAGAGAAAATATCAAGTTTAGAGAAAACATCAAGGTCTTTTTTATTTCTTGGTCATTTTTTTAATATTTTCATTTTAATTTGTTTTGGTTTTTGTTTCTAAGTATGTAAAAGGTTTGGGTTGCCTTTCTCCTTAGAGTTTGTGTTTTGTTTCTGTTTATGCTAGTCAGGTTTTTCTTTGGTTTAGTTATGTGACCTGTATTTTGGAAATGATGATGTTTTTGTCGCCCCAGTCTTACATGCATCCCTTGATGCAGTATGGTGATTGACATTTTAGTTCTGATCCATCCAAACCAGTTGGAATATAGAATGTTGTATATTTAATTGTCTAACCACTTGAATATATGGACTGTGCTAGAATGAAAATCATCATATGATTTCTTGTCATTATGCTACAAATATTTTTTTAATCCTGGGAACCGGATCTATGCTTTTTATTGTTCTTTATATCTTTATATGGAGCTATGGTGATAATGAAAATGTGGTATATGTAAATGTGACATTTCCTTGGGCTGCTTCTTTGTCCATATTGAATGTGCAAGAAGTGTGGATACTAATCCATACATTCTGCTGTTGAATTATGATTTCCAAACTTATACTACCATTTGATCTCCTTGCGAGCTAATATTCTTGATGTTGAAAATTATGGTTTTGGATATCTTATTGTATTTCAAGTACTTGGTTTTGTTATTTTAAATTGTAGTAGAATTTGGCATTCTTAGATTCATGGTTTAAAGTTTGGTCAGTGCAATCAATGATGAAGACATTATTCCTGATTTGTCAATGAGGATTATGTCATAGTATCACCATCTTTCGACTGAGATTGCTGGCTTAGGTTATTATGATCTGTGCCTGAATTTGAGCTAGGATAGGTGTCATGCTATGAGTTATGGTATCTGATGGCAAGGGTTTTTTTTTTTTTTTTTATGTTGGGGGGTTGGGAATTTCATTTTCAGGGCATAAAATGTTGATTAGGTCTTGTGACACAGTTGGCTTTATTTCTTGTAAGGTTCTGTTGTTAATTTACCACTTGTTATATTCCCTGTATGTTATTTCCTCTCTCTTTACCCTTTAGTTTGTGATTTTACCTTCAGAAAATGGAGGAATCTATGACATGTGACACACAGGATCAATTAATTAGTTTGGTTAAAATAGAGAATTGTATAAGGCATGTTTTGGGATCATAATGTACCTCTAAAATTGAAGAAAAATATATATATAAGATAACTATTAAATCCGCTATTATATGGATTATAATCTTGGGCAATCCAATAGCAATATATGCAAAAAATAAGTGCTGTACAGATGAAAATATAAGGTAAATGAGTGGTAGCTGAAATCTCACTAAAAGTATAAGGTACAGAATCATCATGGTATTAATGAACATTTAAAAATTTAAAATATAGAAGATAAGATTAGAGAAGGATATTTCAGGTGTTTGGACATATGAAAGGTATGATTAGGGAAAGATGTTTAAGGTGTTTGGACGTGTAAAATATAGGCCTAATGAATTACATTTGAGAAAAAAAATGAGCTAATTATGGTTGAAGAAAAGAATGGAACAGATAGACCTAGAAAAATTCAGCATAGTGGGATAAAAATGACTTGAAATTTTATTCTTGAGGATGTTGTACTAAATTGAGCAAAAAGTGGCAAAAGTAGATTCCTCTATCAAATAGGAATTAATTGTTGGATTTGAAAAATCTGGTACTTTGGCTTTTATTTCTTTTAAGACTTGAGACGTACCAAATTGCCATGTCAACCACAGTTTTAACTCCGCTGGCATGAATTGGAAGCTGCAGTTTAATGTGAAAAAAAAGCTGTGTGTATTGACATCTTCTATGGTTTCTGCTACTTCCCACGAGATAGTTAGGTTTGACCATCATTCATCTGTCAATTAGTACTCCTTTTCAACTATTATGCTTGTTAGCATTCCACCCAGCATTACCTACTGATCATATGGTTTACTTTTTCAGCCCTGTTGCTCTAGGAGCATTGTGCAATGATATCTGTTTGGGAAGTAGTGGGAGCATCTGAGTTTTCTTCATATTTATTTTTTTTTCCTTTTAATTTTTTGGGGTGGAAAATGTCATTTTATGTTTTGAAGGGGAAAAAAAAGAAGAGAAATTTGGTGAGAAAGGATACTGAGCAGCAAAGAGGTTACTATTTTACATTTTATTTTAATGTTAAAATTTCTTATAATCTGGACGACATTGTTGGGCTGCTGGTTTAGTAAGGCAGCAACATGGAATCGTTGCAATTGCCTTATCATATTCTGAATTGTGTAGAAATATGCCCATGTATAAGGTTAGCTGCACTTGTTTTATTTAAATAGTTGTTAATGCTTATTAAAATCTGCTCTTGTAAAAATTGTATTGGTTCAGTATTAAATAGATGGAGTTGACTACTACTGTCCTCATATGTGCTTCTGGGAAATCGACGAATCTTTATCACTGGCGGATTTGACTGTAGAGGCTGGTCCGAGGTAATAGTGTTTGAATGATAATTTAAAATATTGTTATTTTGAGGAGTGAGCTTGTGGAGGCAAAGGACATCATGTGGTTAGATGAATGATTGAATATAGCATACCTATAAGAGATGAAAGAGAATGAGAAAAATTGAGGGTGTTCAGCAAACCATTACAAATTATAGCACTTTGGAAAGGATGGAGCTAGTTAAGGATTTGAAATTATTGATGTTACCCTAAATGTAGTGTGTTATGTGAAGTAAAAATTATGGATCTTAATAGGTTACCCGGGTAGGAATGCCTTAATGTAATTAATGTTGGGGCGGGTTAGTTCTATACAAGTTATGTCATACTTTGTTCGTTATTGTTTTCTGATTTTTAGTGTTTGGCTCATGAGATTGGCAGAACCATCACACTTGATATATGTGCAATTTGGGCTAGAACACCAGATTTACAGAATGCTCATGTGCAGCATGGGCTTGATCTGTTAATTGACATTATTTCTCCACTTGATGCATGCACAACCTGAACTTGAGCGGTAGAATGTCTGAATGCTAGCACGGGGTGTTATGATCCCATTTTAATGCTCTGGAAATTTGCAGTGCAGCGCCAAGACTTCTCTAAGTCATGCCTAGCTTATCTCAACTTAGGGATCTGCTAATTCCATCTCAAATACTTAGCTACGTGAGATCAGCAAGTCAAACCCCTCATAATGAGTTCCATGGCAACCATAATGACTTTGAGGCATCCACACCTCTAGGTTGAGCAGCTAAAAGAATATCAATTGCTTTTCAACTCTTGCTCACCAGCAAGCGAATGATCACCCTATCAGTTGGTTCTTATACATCATTTTACGCTTGTCACATTGGACTGTGATAAAGCACCTTGTTGCCTGGAGCACCATGTTCTAATCCCTCATTGGGAATTTGCCAGTCTGCTGGTGATTAACATTTGAGAAGCCAACACGCAGTGTAATGCATGTCGGTCACCTAATTCTACTAGCACATATCAACTCTTGGATCAAGATGCATCATACATAGTAGCCATGATATTAATCTAAGTAACACGGTGACTTGCCATGTTTCATGCCTCCAACGTCACAAGCATTGACTCAGCTGTCAGCTCGTCTCCCGCCCCGATGTGCATGCAATCGAGGATCATAACTTCCTGCCCTCTCCATGTTTGCATTATTGATTTCTTTGGCCCTTACTGGATAGTGTCCACTCGGTTCTCAGCCTCATGGAAGCCTCTTCGCTATCCTTGAGGCAGCCAGAGAGCCCGTCCTAGATTATAGGGGTAGCTCACTTAGGTGATGTGTAGTGCCTCAACACCCTACAATATCCCTATGGGTGGTGGAAAGCTTGAAAATCATGTCTCTTGATACAATTTATTAGGCATTTATTGGATTTTCAAAATTCTATGTTGGATTGTTTTGACTTTCACAATGAGGTGTATAATTTTTATGCAATCTCAAAATTTTGTTTAAATTCATCATAAATCTTGGAAAAATTCAAGGACGTGGAAAAAAATTATCAAAAATTTATTCAGAGCAAGGCAAAATTGGACATCGTTCCCAACTAAGTTTGTAGTCTTTGCTCTTCCCATTACTCTTCATTTAGGAGTATGTGCTCCATGTATCCAATTAATGTCAAGTATGAAATATTGTGTTGTCATTGATGATCCATGGAAGATTGTTATGCATTGATAGCTACCATGGGAATTGAAGGAGTATTGATGATGGCTATGATGACAAAAGAATGAATCAGAGCGATTGCCCCATTTAATGACTTTTTTAAAGTCATATATTTTGTACTAAGTGTGGTAGTGATTTTAGTGTATTAAACACCATAACACACAAAACAGTCCAACCAAATTATAGGACAATAGTATGCTTAATAGTGTACTGTTTTTGAGTTGTTTCAATTTGTGGTATTATGATTTTCACTAAACAACCCAGTGTTTTTGGTTAGAAGAGTGATTGGATTATTTCCATCACTTGTACTCTTTTGAATATAATTAAACTACTTTATCTTGTACTTGTGGACGTAGCTTTCTTTCCAATAGTGAACCACATAAACTTATTGTTCCATTTGTGCTTAAATTCTTTCCTTGATTTCATTGTTACTCATAATAAATTGGTATTAGAGCATTTTGATAAAAAAATGGCATTAATAATTTTGAATTCCAAGTTTGAGTTGGAGAAATTCGATGTCAAAAATTTTAGTTTGCAGCAAGTCACGGTTAACGATTTGCTTTTTCAATAAGGACTCCAAAGTCCTAAAGGGGAGAAAGGCTAATGTCTTCATTTCCGATGAGGATTGGGAGAATTTTGATATTCGTACTTGAGCACAATATGGCTATACCTTGTTGATGATATTTTCTACAACGCTGTGAAGGAGAAGTCAGCTGAGTGCAGAGTCTTTGCATGATAAAGTCTGTCATGAACCAACTTTATTTGAAGCAGTGACTAACCTTCACTTGAATTTAACTTGATATTTGTGAATCTAAACCAGTTAAAAATTTTTACCATGCTTAAGAATGTCATCCTAGTTGAAATTCAAACCTTGAGAAAGCCACCTAATGATCATTCTGTCCTAGTAAGTCCCAACTATCCTAGTTTTGATTGGATTGCTAGTAGGTTGGAAACTAGGTGACTTTAGCATAATCATGGCTCTCTGATTCTGCAGTGACTAACTCGTAATGCATTTAATATGTGTACTTCCCTTGGGAAGGATTCTTTCCAAAATGAACGTGTTGTTTTAACAGTTGGATGCCATTGTGATGAAATGCATCATTTTGACAATGGGATGCCATTGTGATGAGGTGCATTGCTTTGAAATCAGTTACATCGTTCCACTAGAACTTGAGTGACTTTCTTGCTTCTCCTGTTTGGCGCACACTTCTGGGTTCATTTAAGCAAACTAGTTTGAAATTAAGAGTCAGTGCTCCCGAACCATTGTCTCAATGATTTGAAAACTTTAAAAGCTTCAAACCTCATATTCTTCATTCATCTTGGCACTGGCTGATCTGATGATTCTGCGGCACTTGATGTTGCCAATATTGCCTCGGTCCTTACGCTGTTTGATATCATAGCCATTTATGACAGGTATAAATTCATCTTGCCATTCCCCATGTTGTGCCTCAACCCAGTGATAGGGCTTCATTCCCTCGTGAGGACATTTTTACTATTTATGAGGACATTTTTGCTGTCTAAGAAGTGCGCTTTGCCTCCTTATCATAAGAGAAGTTATGGTGGTCCTAGACGCATCGAGGATGCTTGTAGCACCGTTTCATCCCAATGTCATTGGGTATTTGGTGGATTGGTGCATATTTTTTAAGCAAAATGACTAAGAATTGGATGTTAGGGTTGTTAAAGTTGTCCTTGGATTTTTGTAGGATGGAGATTTAGTCTCAACGACTTCTCACCAACACTATAGGATTAGTTTGGGGGGGGGGGCCCAGTCTCAATGACTTTTCATTAAGGTGCCCATCAACTAGCCCTTATCCAATAAACAGGCAACTTTGAACGTAGTGTACTCAGGCATTTTAAGCTAGAATGAGAGGACCCTCATAAAATTGAAGACAGATTATTGCTGAGCATATGGAGGCGGTGCGTTGGATTAGTGATTTCTTGACTAAAATTGTTCTGTACCATGCCGGGTGGTATGTTGTTTAGAGTAACTCTTCGGTCGGTGATATACCACCTCGCTTTTTGAAAAGAAGAGAGATTATATTGGGGTCCTCTAAGGTATTGGGCATAGTTGAGGACAGCTCCAATAGTCCTATTCCTTGTGGCCCAACAGTACACTTAGTGACTTCACCTACTCAGAGATGAATCCTGGAATAGGGAGCTTGCTTCGATCCTTTCTGAATTTTAGGTTGATGGGACTGCTGGTGAAGGATTGCAATGTTCTATCCTCTACAACTGGTATTTCAACTTGCTCTTCCAATTTCCTCTGTGGTTCCTTTGAGAGAGGTTCCCATCCTAGAAGAAAAGGATGGTTCTCCGGGGGTTATAGTTGAGGATGTGGATGATGAATCTCTTGGATCACCTCATCCTTGTTCCTTTAGAGCCAGCTTTTTAGTTCAATTTTGCACTCCTGCAAAGTCCATCGCTCTTGAGGAGTCCATTCCAGGGAATTGGGCATTGATTTTATATATAGGTCCTACTTAGTCGAGGTGCCCTCGTGTCCCCTTCATTGGGGAGTAGTGTACCATTTTATTCTAATGAGGCTTCTAGTGCATCCAGTTTGGTTCCTTAGTCAATTTCTTGTACAAGCTGGATGCCTCTAGCATTGCTTGATGGCCGTGGGATAGTTGATCCTTGATCAAGCTTTTTTAAGAAAAGGGTCAAGCCCTCACCCAAGATTCTTGTACCTTTCTTCAGCTCAAATTCAAGATTTTCTATAATATTATTTATGCTAACTCTTATCTTGGTGCAGTCCTTAAGCTCTGCTCGGCCAGTTTAGGGATAGAACCGTGCTACTGAAGCAAGAAGTAGCCTGTCTGTCCATTTTTTCATCGGGCCCAAGGTGACTAGGGCCTTTGCATCTTGCACCACCGCTACTAAAGGAAGATCAGAAGAGCTAGAAGAACTATTTGAATGGATGATGTAGGCCATGGCTGCCAGAACAAGGATCAAATTACAGAGGATTTTTCCTGCGCCATCAAGGAACGGGTCACTACTGTTGAGGCTTATGTCTTTGATTTTGAAGCTTCTGCCCGTCTGTTTAAGGATCGGGCAGTTGAGGTCAGTTAATTTGCTCTAGCAACTGAATGCATTGCTAAGGAGCAGCGAGTTGGAAGTGTACAGCATGCTGAGAGACTTCAGAGAAATATTCACCCTAATAAGATTAGTTCTCTCCTGAATGTTCGTTTCAATGAGGAGATTGATCTTTACATGAACCTGGTCTCCCTACTAGAACCTAATTTTCCATCGGATTGTATCGATCCAAGGAGTGCTAGGGCTATCATTGCTTCAAAGATCAGGGATTTTAGAGATCGTTCCACCTCCAGAGCCTTAGCTAGAGAACTAGGAGCAGGAGCTTTGCTAGTGACGAGTCCTCCAAATTCCCTTTACCTGGATTGTAATATTTATGTGCTAATCAGACTGTCTACACTATCAGAACTTCATAAATGTATAGGTTTTTTTTTTTACTTTGACTCCCTATTTGACTGAATTGCTTTGCTGCTGAATGAGTTAGATGATGTCCATAGACGTCTAATTTGTAATTCGTTAGAACTTCCGCGTAAGTTCTGATAACTTTTCACCTGAGCGAAAAAGTATTTCAGCATGTCAATCATTTAATTGCTGACTGGGCTTCCAACTGAGTTATTAGACCATAATTGTCATTTTATGTGGGCCCTAGTCCTTGATCACGTAATTCAATGTGACCAGCCTGTTGGGGGCTCTGTTGCTACTTAAGCATTCAAAGCTTTTCTAAAATTTGATGACTGGATGACTATCTTTATAGTCGAGTCTTAATAACTTCTATTTGTTTGAATTTTAGACTCTTTTGTGGGTGTTGAACTTTTTAGTCTCAAGCCTCTAAGCCTAAGTATTTTGGTATATGACCATCGTGATGTTTGTATGGTCTTCTTAGGCCTACACCTTGAGTGACTATTTAGCTCAGCATGTTTAGTAGATAGTGTAGAAATTGACTTAGGGTTAATCTTAGTCTAGATGTTATTCCTACAATAATTAATATAAAAATACAAGCATATAAAGTTGAATAGAATTCAAACGTGGTCAATTATGTTAATGAGTTTGTGAATACATGTGATAATGTACAAGCATTCCGAAGTAATTGGTAGGGCATACCTCTATATCCCTAGTAGTATTTTTAAAGGTAAAGGATGTTCCATATTTTCATGAGATTGGTTTTAAAACTTGGAAACCTAGTTTGTATGTCCCATTTAAGAGAACTACAGACATAAGGGCCCCTCCTATATGAATGGTAACTTATGTGCTCATTTGTTAATAGCCTCAATACTTCTTAGTGTTTGGTTGTTGACTTTGAATGCCTATGACTTCACCTATTGATTGTAATATCTTGCCACCCTTAGCTATTACGTCACAGTTTGGATTAGTGTCACACCCTAGCATCCTCTAGGAAGTCTAGATTCTGTCGCAAGAGTTAGAAATTCTACATTTGATCAAATTTTGTCACCTAATGACTTGGAAACCCTGTCTCTATCGGGTTTATTGCCTTGGACCCAAAGCATAAGCTGAAGAATGTTTCCCAATTAGTCTCTCTTGCTGTTCTTTGCTACGCTCATTCGACTTAGGCCCATTCGACTTTGTCTAATTTGGCTATAACTTGTCAATGATTGTTAGGTTGTTACTTCTATTTTTCTGTTTGTTTAAGGATAGGAGACTGATGTATGGACTAAGTAAACTTTAAACCCTTGATAGTACTTTTGAAATCATTTTTGGGAGAACAAAGTACAATTATTGGCAACTATAACTTTTGAAATTCTGAATTAGCAAATGATGTCTTGGCAAAAGAGTTTTATGGTATTTTGCTCAATCTTGCCTAATCGGCAGGCTTTCTCCCACTTGGTGAAAGTAATCCACTAAACAATAATAACTTGTGTTGCCTAAAAGCCACAAGAAATGGTTTCATTATGTCCAACGTTCACTACGCAAAGGGCCAAGCAGTTTGCATGGCCTTCAGCTCCATGGGCAGATGTTTCAGGGCATTTCCATCGATCTAGATGTTATATATCTTCACAAACTCTATGTAGTCTTATTTTATTATTGGCTAGAAGTATCCTTGCCTCATTATCTTAAAGACTAGATTTTTTTCCTCCAAAATGTGCCCCTACAAGTATCGAGATGCCCTCTGTTATTGCATAGTCATCCTCTATAGGGGTCAAACATTGCATATATGGGACAGAGTAACTTCTGCATATAATAATTCATCTATGATGATACATAAGCCTATAATATTTGCCAGTCATATAGCTTATGATTGGTTGATTGATAATTTACAAGACTGTAGATACTTCAGATAAGGGTTCATCTAAGTTATCTCATCAGAAACTTACAAATCTTATCCTGCACCTCTGTGCCAGATCTTTGGAGAATCCCCATCATATTTCTGGTATATCGTTCCTCGCTTCCTCAAGTCAGGAGGGACAATCCGCTTTCTAGTTTTCTTTGCACAGAACGTGGATGTTTTGATACTAATTGAGGATTGATGTGAGGACCTGGGTTTACTCAAATATTTTGCCAAGTCCAGGTGGTTAGCTTATGATATGTCGTTGGCCCAAATTCAGATTATATTATTTCTTAATCATTAGTTATCTTAATTTGATGTTAGATTTAAACTTAAAATTTTAATTTTTTATTCCATCGATTAAAACCCAAATTATTGGAACACCAATTTGCAAATTAAATGCATTAAGTGGTCTGAAACAATAAAATAATTAAACTACATGATCTAAATATCATATTCAAAAGTAATTTCAAATATTAATAATTATTTGACATAAAATCATATATAAAAAAGTATTTTGATTAATACTAGAGTATCAAAATCATAAGTTGTATTCAAAATTACTGTTTAATTGTTATAATTTTGTATTTATCATCATTGGCTTGATATAACATAAATCAAAATAATTGAAAATTAAAAAAATTAACATTTTAAATCATTAAATTAAATTATAATAAAATAGTAAGTTGAATTTGGTACTCTAAACTAATATCTGAACAGCCTGCCCTTGATCCAACACATTTACAAATAAAGTCAATCGCGCTAAATTAAAGAGTAAGCCAAAAAAAAAAAAAAAAAAAAAGTAAAAATAAACCTAACACTTGATAAGGTATACATTTTTATATATAGATATATATTAATAAAATATATTAAAATTATATAATGATTAAAAGTTTAAAATGTTAATAACATTATTAATTGATAAATTATGTAAAACCTAAATATTAGTGATTAATTATACTAAAATTTGTACAATAACATAAATTATGCTAAAATCTGTATAGTTAAAGTCAATCATATCAACTTATATAAATACATAAAATATGCTGAACTCTGTATTTTCATGGTTAAATATGTCTAATTGTACAAATGTATAGATTATATTAAAGCCGTACTAACATATAAAAAGACCAAGTATGGTGATAGCCTTACAACAAATGACAAGTATTAAAATTTGGTTTACGATTATTTGCACAGAAACAAAGACCAAGTATTATTATTTATGAGCTATGGGTGGGCTGATTATATATATTTTCTATAGTTAGGGTCAAATGTCACTTTTCTAACTTGTAAAAAATGAGTTTAATATTTGATTAATTAATAATATATTATAATACATATAAATATATTTTACTAATTCACTATAATGGTTCATGCTTAGGCAAAATAAAATATTTATTTAAATATAAATGTTTCTTAATCTTTTTATATCGAAGGAAGTATTTTCTTCATCAAATCTTATACAGAGTTTTTATTCATATTTTTTGTAAATATGTGATATGTAATAAAATTATGAACATATAGAAATTTTAATATGTAATTCAAAAATATTCAGAAAATTTAATGTATTATTTGAAGATATGTAGAGATTATGTTATAAAAATTATAAAAAAATTATCATAATTTATATAATTTTCTAATACTTTCTTGTAATTAAAAAACACGAACAAATATTTAAAACTAAGATTGAAGAAATCAAACATAATTTATATAGTTTCTCTTAATTATATATATTTATGAATAATTATGTAATTATTTAAGACATGTAAAAGTATATATTTAAGATTTGAACACTTAAGAAATATTATTGCTGAAATTTAGTACTTAAATATCATTTATATGAGTTTAAAATATATACTTTATAAACATTTATAAAATAAATTTATATATAAAAAGTATAATTATTTTAAGTATAAAATAATATATGTAGGAGTATTTGGAGTAAAAAACCTTTTAAAAGGATTTGATGCGATTTTGATTCAGGATTTGAATAAGTTTAATCAATGCTGATTTTGTGAATAAATTAAGACTAACTATTAACATCTTGAATCTACACATCACAACTAAATAGAAACGGGGTTGAGAGAAAGTTGAAGTTTTAATTCAAGATTTCTATCAACTCAAATCATTCATCAATCCTCCATAATATTGAAAGAAAATGTAGAAAAGAAATAGTATGAAGTTCTTACTATTTCGAGACGATTTTGGTAAGTCTCCAAATTTTCATGCCCCCCCTTCTTTGTTCATAACAGGGGATCTTTATATTAGTTTTTTTTTTCATAACGTCTGATCAGATCATTCAGTTTAAAAAATCAGTTTTGATCCGTTCTAACTGGTTACCATAAACAATTCTTCCTACGTGACTTTTAAACTGCAGAGATTTACTTATTTCCAAACGGCTCAATGACCCATTGGGTCATCTTTAGTGGGCTTTTCTTCCATGTTAAATCAATCCATATGTTGCTATACCCATCACTAGCCCCCATATCGACGGGTTAGAATTTTCAACTGGCGACGTGTTCTTTTTGATGAGACACTCGAGTACGCTTCTTCTAGTATCCTGCTGATTTGGACTTTGAATCAGAAAAAGAACTTCTACTAGCCGATTTGGATTCTTGGGGCCGAACTTATTTGAAAACGGAAAAAATGTCCTTTCCCAGCTGAATTTTTCAACTGTCTTTTGAATCGAAACCGACATTGTCATCTTTACGGTAGATTGTCTTTATAGTATTTTCCAGCCAGTTTAGATTGAAATCGGCAAAGCCACTAACCGATACAGATTGAAATCGGCATTTCTTCTGGTTGATTTAAACTAAAATCGATTTCCATCCGGTTTGAGTTGACATCATTATTTCTTCTAGCCAATTTGATTTGAAATCGGTTTTGACACCTTCAAATGCCGATTTAGATTTTTTCAGCCAATTTGGACTGAAATCGGCCGTTTAACTAAACAATTTAAATTTGAAATCGACATTTCTTCTTGCTAATTTGGATTAAAGTCGACTGTTTTACCAGTTGATTTGAATCCGAAATCGATAGGATTAGAAAAGGAAAGCAACAAAAGAAGAAAATGTCTTAGTATGCTTGCATTTGTTTAATTTTAATAAGAGATCTATTAATTTTTTTTTTTAATTTCCTATTCTCCTTTATCTTCTTCTTTCGCTTTTCCTCTTATCTTTTTTTCTCTTTTCTCAAAAGTTTAACAAAAATAAGCTAAAATCAGGTAAGGTATCTATTTATGAAAAATCAGCATAGGAGTGCTACTCAAGCATTGATTAGGCGCTAGGGTCTAATCAAATCGCGCACAAGTGCTATATTAGGAGTAGTTTTGACGTTAATATTCTAATATAAATGCATATGAGTGCTCCAGTGACACACATCAAGTGTGAAGCTTTTGCTTCAAATACACATAGGCATGAAGATAAACGTTGAATTTAAATTCAAGTAATCTAATTTTTTTTTAATTTTTATTATATAATTAATTTTTTTAAAATTAACCTAAAATTTTATTAATAATATCATAAATTATAAATAAAAATTAGACATAGCTTTAAACTTAGCCAGTAGTCAGTTGACCACCAACTCAGAGTTACTATATATAATCACATTTTTGACGAAACATTCCTTGGCTAACTTCAAACTAATATAGAAAGCCACGTATTTGTCCACATTGTTGTTTTCCAAAACCTCAAAGATGATCGACTATTCGAGCTCTATAACCTATTGGGAAGTCAGGAGTAGTGGTGCTAATTGGGTTGGGCACCTAAGGTTAACCGTATTGAGTCGTGTTTGGCATAGTACGACATATTTATATTCTGGCTTAGTACGACACATGGTCTGACTCTTCAAGCAAACTTTGCCATCATTTGTATTATAAAAAGTATATATCATATTTTATTTATTATTTTAAATGTTTAATATTATAATTTATAAAAATAAAAAAAAATACATCTAAAAATATTTATTTTTAAGATTTACTATTTACATTTCTACTTTTTCTATTATTGCTACTTTAAGAATTATCATCATCATTACTGGAATTCAAAATGATTATTAGATTTTTAATATAATTTTTGCATTTAACTAATCTTTAAAGAGGATATGTAATTCTGTTTTCTTCAATGTTATCTTACCTTTTTTACTAAAACTACTTAACCTCCTACATTGTAGGCTGACTCAAATTATGCTATATTAACTAGTGAGGTTAATAAATTTTTACCATTGATTTAATCACAAAAAATATATGTACATTAGTCTTCCACTATTTCAAAATTTTAAACTGTTATTAGGTTCTTGCAAAATTGGAAATATAGTCAAGTTGAAAGTGATAAAGAAATTTATTTTGTGTTATATTTTTAACAACCGGTTGTGATCCACATCAAGTGTGTACCATGGAAAGCAAATTTCATTTGCTAGGATATCTCAAATGACCTCTTATACTGCTACTTGTTTCTATTACTGGATTAGATGGTTTTGGCATTGACTATATTAGTTATAAATTATATATTGCATGCAAATTGTGATAGGTCAGCGTTTTTATTTCTTTTGTATTATTTATCATCCTCATGTTTGCATAACACTTTTCAAAATAAATTTACACCACGTAAATTTATTTGAGGGTCTATAGTTGTAGCGTAATAGGCTAACATAGAAAGATTTTTTAATATTTTGAAATTTTTTTCTAAAAAGTATATTCAAATATAATATCAATAAATATGATAATTTTAATATATTTAAATATTTACTAAAAAACATCTTTTAAGATTTTATATTTATTTCCATCGTTAGTATAATACTTTAAAAATCATAATTATTTTTAAAAAGTATAAAATTATTAATAAATAATAATAATTAGCTTAACAGCAAAATTTATATTGTGTAATAAATGTCTACAAATTTATTTGTAACAATGTAAAATATTTTTTAAAAGTATTTATTCAAATTTATCATCTCTCAGTCAATATCTGTGATCATCTAGACTGGTGGGATATTTTTATTATGAAATAGTGTTAATATAGAATGGAAAAGATACATGGTGTCTAATATCTGGTAAGTTGAGTTTTACTATTTTGTGCAATTAATTATTATTTTTTTTATAATTGAGTTTGTTTTGTCTGTATAATATCTTAAATTATTATTTTAAAAAATATTTTAATAAATAAAATAATGTTCTTTAATTTTTTTTATATAAACAAGAAAACACTATGAAATATTCTTGATACAAAAACTAATAATAAGACATTCATATTTTGTATAAAATAATTTTGCATTTAAAATTAAAAAATTAGTATTTAAATATAGAAATAATAGCATCATTATTAAAATATCATCAAAAGTAATTAAAAAATTGTATTAAATATTTTATATTTATTTATAATAGTAGTAATCATTTTAGAAATCATGAAAATAATATGTGGGTACTTAAAAAACTATTAATTATTTATTTAATAATTTTTAATTTTTAAAAATCTAATATATGATATTATAAATATATGGTAAATTATTATATGATAATTATATATTACTAGTCAAAAAAATATTATATTTTATTTATATTTATTTTAAAATTAATTATTATTTAAATTATAAAAAAGATGGATAGTATTATTTTTAACAATATATTTAGATATATTTTTTTTTGTACTTAAATTTTAAGCCCTTCTGTACATACTTTTTCAACTTGTAGTTTTCAATTATAAGAAAATGGTTCTCTAAATGAACAATATATTTTATTAATCTTTTTTTATTTAACTTCTAAACGCATTAAAAAACTCTTAACCATATATCGCGTAAAAATATTAGTTTTGTATTAGTAGATAATCGTCGTCTCTTACGTTTCCCCTGTGTCACTTTAGGTATTCTATATTTTTAAAATTTTTACAAGTATAACATTTTTTTTATATTTTTACAAAGAGTCCGTTCTTTATCATTAACTAGTTTAATTTTAAAAGTTATCATATATTATTAGACCATTTTTTGAGTGACGGTCAAATATTAGAGGGAATAGCAGTATATGGATTGGTTGTGATTTCAAAATTTCAGAACCATTATCAACATGTGACATAATTGGTATGGGAGTATTAAAATAAATTTTTAAAAAATTTTTTATTGTTGAAATGAAAAAAAATTATGTATCATAATAAATAATTAAGTTTTAAAATAATAATATTTATATAATTATAGATAAAAATTTATAATAAAAATTATATTAATGATGTAGTATCAGTTGTTGTAGAATAATAGTGAAAGGATAAAGAGAAAGTAAAGAGAAATGCATGAATATGATGAAGGGGGTATAACGTATTTATAGTTTCTTTTTATGTATTTATTTTTAAATTAAAGAGTTTAGGCAGTAGTCACATAACTATTTATATGCATACATATGGTGGTCGTGTCAAACATGGTCTAATTATGCCATGGGCCGGAACGACAAGGAGGCCAAACATTTCCCAACCTGGCATGGTCTGCAATAGCACGGCATAACACTGTTCAAATCAAGTTGTGTCATGGGTGGTACGACTCATTTACTACCTCTAGTTTGGATCACGCTCTGATGCTTGTTTGATAGATGCCCCTATCAACAAGGAGGGTCTAGCAAAGTAGCATTGCATTAAGGAGAGGTTCTGATAATTCTTTTATGGTATGCTCTGTTGAGTCCAAAGTGGTTGTCTTGATGATAAAGTCGGTGAGAGCCTCATCCTTTATTAAGGTTAGGTTCAAAACTTTATGTCAATGTCTCCTAACTTGATAAACCATTTAATTAGTCATCTATCACATTTGAAGATCTTTTTTAGAGTTTATTTAGTTAAGAAAACTATCTTATAAGCTTAAAAGTAAGGCTAGAGTTTCTAGACGGTGGAGATTAAGGCTAGTGTTGTTTTCCTGATCTTAGTTTATCTGGTTTTAGAATCGACTAGGATCTTATTGACACCATACACTAGTCTCTAGACCGCTAAGTCTTCTCTAATTACAATGACTCTTAGGGTCATGTCCAATATAACCAAATGTAAGTACAAGTCTTTGCCCTATTTAGGGTGAGTAGTAGGTGATGAATGCACATGGTACTCCTTCAGAACCCTAAAGAGTTGTTAACACTCGTTTATCCATTGGAACTCATTCATATTCACTCATCTTAAGGCCTTAAAGAATGACAGATACTTCTTTATAGGTTTGGCCATGAATCAAAATAATGCCGCTAACCACTTGATAAGTCATTTAATGTCTTTGACCGACCTTGGTAGCTCCATATCTATAACGCCTTAATTGTTTTTTTGGTTAGCATCTATGATATAATAAGATATTATGAAACCCAAAATTTCCTTAAAGTAATCCCAACCATGCACTTGGTTGGATTTTACTTTATTTAATAAGCACAAAGTATATAGAATGTCACTCCCAAATCTACGATATGATCATTTTACATACAGACTCTTGACCTGCAAATTATCCAACCTCTTTCGCACATATGTTATTTTCCAACCTCAAATAGGTGGCTCCAATATTTTTTTGGTTTGATAGCATTGCCTTGTAGCAATTTGTGCCCTGATATCTCATGAAGGTCATTTTTTTACCTTTTGGGTCCATCCAAATTTGATTATACCCAAAGTAGATATCCATAAAGCTTAACAAATAGTGACTTGACGTAGAGTCTACTGATTGATCTATTAACTTTAGGTTTTGCTTTATTCACATCGGTAATATTGAAGCATATCATTCATTTTTTGTTACACTTTTTCATTATGACTATGCGGGATAGCTAGTCTGGGTACTTGACTTTTCAAATAAAATCAGTATTAGCCAATTTCTTGACTTATTTTGTGCAACTACCAATTTCTCCACCGAAAAATTTACCTTTTTTATTGGACAAGTTTATGCCCTAGGATGATGCTCAACTTGTGAGCCATCACCTCTATTAGGATTTTTGGCATATCAATTAGTGTCCACGAAAAATTGTTTGAATTGCTTTGTGGGAAGTCTATTAGACTTTATCTTAGATCTCTATCTGAGACAAAGCTAATCTGGACATATTTTATAATATCCCAAATATTTTTATTATTTTAAGAAAATAAATTTGATAAATTAAATTTTAATAATTATTTTAAATTACTTTTAGATTTAAACATTTAGACTATTAACTTAAATTTAGATTAGTTAGTGAGTTATGTTAAATTAACTACAAATTAACCTAAATGAATTAATATTAGATAATTTTAGTGTATCAAAATTTATTGACTGAAAATAAAATAAATAAATAAGTAAATATATATATATATAATTAATTAAAAGTTTAAATATTATGGTAAGGGTGATGAGATAATTAATATCTTTAATAATAGTAATAAATATGAATAATAATAAATATTAAAAATAGTAAGTGTGTAATAATAATAATAATAATAATAATAATAATAATAATAATAATAATAATAATAATAATAATAATAATAGAAAGAAAGAATCTGCCAAAGGAAAAGAAAAAGAAAGAAGGGAAAAGAAAAAGAAAGAAATAAAAAGAAAGGAGAAAAGAAAAAGAGAGAAGGGAAAGAAAAAGGAAAAAGAAGGAAAGAAAAGAAAAGGAAAAGAGAAGAAAGAAGGAGAAAGGAAAGAAAGAGAGGGAAGAGGGAGGAAAGGGAGGAGGGAGAGGAAGGCGGCGAAATCCTAGAAGTGGATCCAACAATGCCCAAAATGAAAATCGAATACAACTCTAATCGGACCCCTTCGTTATTTAAGGAAGACATTGGTGTTAAGAGGTGGAAGGAGGAGCCGCCGTCTAGAGACATGATGGCCATCGCCGTGTTGGGCCCGGAGGTGTGCCATCAACGTTCGCCATTAATGGGCGTTGTCGCTGCGTTGCCATCGTCAACTTGTGCCGTCGCCGCCACAAGCCCTGGCCACTGTTAAACCCTCGCCGTTTCTGTTCAATCAGGCAAATAATTTTCCTAATTGTTGCAAGTAATATAATATCTCAAATATTTTTTTTAAATAAATTATCTAATTAATTTTAATAATTATTTTAGTACTTATTTTGGATTTAAAATTTTATAATTGGGCTTAAAATTTGAGTCTAAAGTATTTCAATAATTGAATTAGACTTAGATACTTAAACCATTAAATTAAATTAATAGTTTGAGTTGAATATTTTGATTATTAATATGATTAATTGAGTTAGTTAATTATAAGTCTATTAAATCAAGAAAATTATTATATATTTAATTCATATGAATTTTAGTATATTAGAATTCATTAATAGAATTATGAAATCAAAATTTAAGATGGGACAAAATATTAAAAAATTTTAAGTGTTATTATTAGAAAAATAATTAATTAAGATTTTAATGAGAGATAAATAAATATATATGAATATATATATTAGAAAATAATAATAATAATAATAATAATAATAAATATATGTATATAATAATAATAATAATAATAATAATAATAATAATAATAAAAAAATAAATGGAGAAGAGAAGGAAGGAATTGGTCGAAGGAAAAAGTAGGAAAGAAAAGAAAAAGGGGAAATAGAAGAAAAGAAAGAAAGGGAGAAAGAAAGGAGGAGGAGAAGAAGGAAGGGAGGGCGCAATTTTTGGCGGTGGGAGATAGAAGGAAATTGACGCCCAAATGGAAACCAGTAAAACCCTAGACGTGGTTACCCCCTTCACTATTTATAGAAGACAGAGGTGAGAAGGGAGGGGGGAGGAAGGAAGTCGAGAGAGGAAACCTAGCCGTGTGGTCGTCTCCTCTGTTCCTCGCTGTCGCCACTGCCGCTACCAACCGCCGTCGTGAGTTGGGCTGAAGCCGCCGCTTCTGCCATCAAGGTCGCCGTCGTTGGGTGGTGTCGCAGCCGTCGTCGATTTGTACTGCCGCTATTGTTGCTGGATGAAGAATTCAAAACCGAGGCAAGTAACAATCCAAATTTCTGCGAGTAGATTCTTCTCTCCTTCTTGTTGATGTTATTCCCTCCCTTGCATATCGTGATTTTGTGAAAATCGGTGACATGCTTTGTTGAGAAGAGGGAAATCGAAAAACAGAGCTACTACTCTGTTTACGAAAGACCGAGAACTTTTAGGGTATAATGACGAATTGAGGCTCGATAAAGTGTTTAATGGAGTTATAAATCCTCGTTTTATATGTCATCGCAATAAAAGTTGAGATTTCTTGTTCTACTGTGAGAATTTGGTGAACGGATGAGAGAACAGAGCCCCGTGCTCTGTTTATATTGCCGGTGGAATTTTTGTGTATGTTTCGTAATGTATTACTATACGGATGATTATGTAAATGTATATAGCAGTATGTATATACGTGAGTATATGCGTAAGTCATACCGTAGAGTACCTATATAGGTAATACGTGTATATGGTTGTGAGAGAATACGATAATATACGTGTGTACGTGTACGTGTACGTGTTTGTGTTTGTGTATGTGTATGTGTATGTTGTGTGAATGTGTATGCGAATATGGAATACATGGTCAACAATGGTTGTGTGAGCAGACGGGCAATGGTGTATGTGTAGGTGTGAGTGTGCTCAGTGCTCAATGTACAATGTACAGTGTGTGGGTGTGTATGCGCATATGTATATGAATACATTTATGTATATATTTGTGTGTGTCAGTGTGTGTGCGTGTGTGTTTGGCTGTGTGGGTGTGTGTGTGTAAATATGAGTAAGGCTGTGTGCAGTTGCAGGTGTGGGAAAATGTAGTTTTGCGGGTTCATATGAGGCAGAGTATATTGTGTTGGTATATATATATATATATATATATATATGTGTGTGTGTGTGTGTGTGTGTGTATGTAATTGTATATATAAAAAATATATATATATGTATGTAATTGTATATATGCATATATTTACATATATTCGTATACATGTATATATTTGTATATATTTGAATGTAAGTAATGTAAAAATAAATATATATTGAAATTATTGATGGATTGAGGAGGAAGTTACCGGTAGTTATTATTTCTATGGGATTTTTATGAAATTATTCAAGATAGTCAAATAAGATGAGAATCATGGGTTTGTTCGATAATAACAAGACCGAGGATATTTTGTAATCTTAGAGGTGAGATTTGATGTGTTGGAAGGGCCGTTTATAATCAAGTATAATATAAAATATATATATGGTCCGCTGAACTTCTTGAAATTCCTTAGATTTTTCCCTATTCTTATGGTGATTGATCTTTGTGTTGGCTTTGATTGTGTTTGTATATTTTATTGGTATTCTATGGATAAGTAGAGGAGAGTATATGAAGACTCTACGGTAACCAGGCATATGGAGTCTGTGGGACTGTAGAGTAGTTTATACTTTTTCAATACCGATTGTATTCCGAAGATTGAGGTCGTTAATATTGAGGATGGATGCTTATAACCTAGTGACCATCGTAGAGAATGATATTTGGGATATCATTGACGAGGGGTATCAAAGATGGTATGACCATATTACGGGTGCAGATCCGAGAAGACCTGTAGGGGTTGTGAAGATACTATGGATGACCTCGTTTATTACCCAGTCATTGGGAGCGTACATACACGGCCTTTGGTTCACTATGGTAAAATAAGGTCCAGAAAGATTCTTATTATCTCGTACAGTGGTGACCTCAAATTGCGCTAATATTTAGAAACTTGTTATCTCGTACAGTTAGTCGAGAGGGATACTTATAACCTAGTGACCATCGTAGAGGATAATATCTGGGATATCATTAACGAGGAGTATCGGAGATGGTATGAACATGCTACGGGTACAGCCTCTAGGAGGATTGTAGGAGTAGTGAGGATATCATAGATACCAGGTAGCCTTGTGATACTCACCTAGCCGTCGGGGACGTAAATACGCGGCCTTTCGTCCACTATGGTAGAATAAGGTCCTTAGAGATTGCTGTCGTTCATACAGTTGGGATATCGTATTGAGCTGATGATCGGATTCGACAGAATCCATATTGTTTCCTTGATACTTAGTCGTTCACATGGCCTTCGGGTTGTGGACACGACATGTTATTGAGTCTCGAACAGTGGTTGATCTATTACCTGCTATAATTGATTTTATTCATTATTTTACTGTCCGAGATGCTTAATTGTACTCATTTATTATTGACTATGTTTACTTGTTGGGCATTCGGCTCACTTTTGTGTTTTATTGGCTCCAGATTAGATAGGTTGATATCAGAATCAAGGAGAGCACGTGACTTTTGGGTAGCCACTAGATAGAGGTGATGTTAGAGTTCAAGGCTCTCTGAATGGGGATTTAAAATTTTTGATTTAGTTATTGTTCAACTTGTGTTAGATTTTCTTTATGAGAATTGATATTTTGAGACATCGATATCGTTTATTGAAGTTATTATTATTATTGCTAATATGGATATTTAATTTATAATGCATTTATGAGGATCATTGATAATGTTGAGTTAATTAATGATGTGTAATTTTTAAATATTGGGATGATTCAAGACTTTCACTGTAACGGTTCGGGTCGGATTCGAGGATCCGAACTCGGGTCGTCACAAGTAAAGTTGCTCAATCACAAAATTAATTCTCCTTTTATTCTTGTTGATGCAAATACTCTGATTTTTATGCCCTGATTTGGTGGGAAACTATTGAAAGTCGAGGGTTACAATTTTAGGGAAACCGAATCCAGAGCTCCAGCTCAATGAGGAAATGACTAGCTCTTTTGAATCAAGGATATATTGGGACTTTGTAAATCATCTAATTGAATCATGAAGTAACGATTTTTCATATTATACCCTGATTTTTGGAGGATTTTGGGTGTCATTAAGTCATACTCTGTTTTTCGTTTTTCCAGCCGAGTTTAGTAACCGGCTGTGGCTCGAGAATTTGGACCCATTAGTTGCAAGTGAATCCCCATCATTTCCTTTCTCCACTCGTTTGCAAGTAAAATCATCTCCCTCTTGCAAGTATTACTCGGTGCCTTGTTGTGATCCATTCTTTTCTCCCTTTTTATTTCGTGAAAAATTGAATCGGGAAAAACAGGGCTTCGTGCTCTGTTATGACCGAGAGTTGTGAAGGAAGGATTGGTGAATTTGGGTGATTAAACGGTTCTGTGCGTGTGTGTATGTATACACATATATGGACCGTATTTGCGTTCTGTGCGTAGGTCTTTGGCTATGTGTGTGTTACGGCTGTGTGTGTAACCGTATGTGTACAGTTTGTAATTGTGTGTTGTGGTGGGTGTGAGCGTGAGTCTTTGTGTGCTTGTGTGTTGTCAGTGGGTGTGAGCAAAGAGTTGTTCTTTGCGTGTGTGTGTGTAGGTGGGGCCACGTGTGTACGTGTATATGGGTAAATATGTATACGGTATAGCTGTGTGTGTATATATGTATATAATTGTATGAATAATTATGCATGTATATATTTAGAAAGTATATACATAATTATATATGGGATGGTGCATATTTATATTAATATATAGTAATTGTAGAAAATATTTATATGTTGGCAAGTTTGAAATAATATCAATCGGTTACGTGATTATTTTCATATCTCGTTGACAAAATATGGTAAAAATATTCTTCGCGTTAACTTTGGTGGTATGAGTACATTTATTGTCACTTTATGGCTAAGTTGAGAAGAGAGTACGAAAATATTAAGGTGTCGAGTCGAATGAGAGGCTATGGAACCTTAGTATAATCTACACTTTTCTAATACTAATCCCATGTTCTGGAGAATGAGGTTGTTGATATTACGGAGAGATACTTATAACCCAGTGACCATCGTAGATAATGATATTTGGGATATCATTGGTGAGGAGTATTGAAGATGGTATGAGCATGCTACGGGTACAGCCTCCGGAAAGACTGTAGGGGTAGTGGGGATACCATGGATACCAGGTAACCTCGTGGTATTCACCCAGCCATCGGGGGTGTAAATACGTGGCCTTTGGTTCACTAAGGTAGAATAAGGTCCAGGGAGATTCTTGTTATTTCGTATAGTGGTGACCTCAAATTGAGCTAATAATCAGATTCTTATTATCTCGTACAGTTAATCGAGAGGGATACTTATAACCTAGTGACCATCATAGAGGATGATATCTGGGATACTATTGGTGAGGGGTATCAGAGATGATATGAGTATGCTACGGGTACAATCTCTCGGAGGACTGTAGGAATAGTGGGGATACCGGGGATACCAAGTAACCTCGTGGGACTCACCCAGCCGTCGAGGGCGTAAATACACCGCCTTTGGTTCACTATGGTAGAGTAAGGTCCATGGAAACTTTTGTCATTCATACAATTGTGACCTCGTATTGATCTGATGATCGGATTCAATGGAATCCATGTTGCTTCTTGACATCCAATTGTTCGCATGAACTTTGATTGTTATACATGACTTGTTGTTGAGTCTCTGACAATGGTCGGGATATTACACGCGATTTTTACGCTCATTCATTATTTATCATCAGAGATACTTTATTATACTCATCTATTGTTGATTTTATTTACTTATTGGGCATTCGACTCACTCTTGTATTTTACTGGTTTCAGATTAGACAGGTTGATATCAGGAGAGGAAAGAGATTGGATAACTATTAGGTAACTACCAGATAAAGGTGATATTAGAGATTGAGACTTTCATGATAAAGACCTGAGATTTTGTTGCATTTGGATATTTATTAGAGTTTTAATTACGAGAAATTGACATTATGGATATTGCTATTTTTCTTTCAAGAAATTTATTATCGGTATTATGAATATTTATTTAATGATATATTTATGATTGATTATAAATGGTGTTAAATGATACAATTAAGTTCATTTAAGTTGCTCGATGACGTATTAAATTGATGATTTTGGATGATTCGAGACCTTCATCATGATGGTTCGGTCGAGTTTGGGGATCTTGAATTCAAATTGTCACGTATTTGTCTAGATCCTTAGGGTCCAAAGGGATTCTAATCAAAGTCTCATTAGATTAGCCTTGTTGTAGAGACAATTCATCTCTAAAATCAAATTCACCAATCAGTTGAGGAGGGGTAGGGTTGTTAATTGGGGTTTAGTAACAACTTTTCATTGTGACATGATCCCCTCTTACATCTCATCCTGTGCTTTGTCTTGAACTTTATTTTCAAATGTAAGATAAAAGTGACCTTAAAAAGTGGCCTGGCATTGAGATCCCAAGATTGCATTTTAAACCACAGTTAGATATATTATCTAAAAAGTGAAGTAGTGGAATACAGTCTGAGGGTGTGTTTCCATTGTGACTTTTATTATCAATAGAAACTTATTTTAATTGGCAGTCTTGGACCTCATCTGAAAGGAGTACTAGTACGATAATAGGACTACAACGGGGTGATGACCCCTAGTTTCTTTCTCTTGTTGGGGAATATTCTTTTATCTGTTCTCATATTGTGGCTCCTAACGATATTGTCAACATTGTGTTAATGATTCCAAGTACCACTTGATTGCGTGGCTATTTGGATGGCTCTTTGCCATCATGGTCCTTTTTCCATGTAACCTTCGGGTTTTGTAGGTACTTCATAAGCTACCCTATTTTTATTATGGTCTCAATCTCTTTTTGTAAGATCCTACAACCTTTTGTGCTTTGATCTAGAGATCAGTGATAGTAATAATATTTCAATTGAACTCTTCTATCCCCTTTCCTAACCAGTTTTTGTCATTTCAAAAATTTTTATTTTGGATTTGCATCATGACATTTGTCTTGGTATTAGTGAACAAGGTATGTGGTAAAGATGCTTGAATGTTGAACGTGCATTTGGATCAATCCTTTGTTGTTTTTGAAAGTCATTGGTTGGGTTGCTATTATTCCTCCTCTTTCCTCATCCAGGTTGTCTCATACGAGATTCGTAGTTTGCTTGCTTAGGCCTCTTCGTGTCATTGGTATCCTTCGTCTTAATTTATGTCTAAGTAATTGCCTCCGTTGAAAATAAGGTCTTAGGATCTTATTGGATAGCGACTTGAAAAGGTTGCCGGATTAGATAGTCACCATAAAAGCATTTAGTATTACTTTATTGATGAGTTTTGCTATAATTCATGTTTCGGTATTAAAGTGGTCAAGGAAGCACTATAGACTCTTATAGGGAGCTTGGCTGACCCTAACTAGGTGCTTGGGCTGTTTTCTTCCCTTCTGCTGGAGATAAAGTGGACAAGAACTTATCTAGTAGCTCATGGAATGTCTTGATGGAATTCAATCCTAACTTATATAACTAAATTTTGGCACCTTTCATTAGCTTTAAATGGGAAATAGAGACATAGGACAATGTTCTTAAAGTTTTGGAAATTGAGTTGGGTGTGGGACTGGTCTATGTGATTTATGAAATCAGTACTTCTATTACATAGTTTTAGAGTTGACATTTTAGATTTGTGGTGAAGGAAGTGCTTTTTTATTTAGAGGTAAATAGACTCTAACCCATTTGGGCCATGTGGTTGGAAGGGTTTCCTTAAAAGACCTATTTCTTTATCCTTTTTAATTTTTCCTTCCACCTCATCCATGGAAATGATTCTTTAGCATTGATAAAGGACGTTAATTAATAGGGATAAGCATATACATATGGAACCTATTTGGCCGAAAGAATTCACGAGGGTGCTACTACATGGCCCCTCTTGATGAGATCGATTCTCAAAATCTAGAGTATATCAAGGATTCCTTCTTTTTTGGGGTTTCTTTCCTATCCTCAAAATTGAGAAGGCCATCTAGGCACAACAACCCAGGTAAGTGAGGTGCCTCACAAACAACTAGCAACTTAGGCCTAGTTTGCATTTTATTGGAGGTGAACTTCTTGCTCTTTGACTTCCTTCTTGAAGTTGAAGATTATGGGAGTGGAGCATCATCTTAATGAGGCAGGTGCACAACTCTATCCTAGAGAGGCTTTGGCATCCAAAACATGCCAAAAGTTATGTAGCCATTGCCTCCATGTTTGTTGCTATTAGTGAATGAGTGCTTAGTTGGCTCTCATTATTTGGAGGGATGTCTTGGGAGGAAATGCCCTAAGGAACTTAACTCGATTGGCCATTAGCTTTGTTGTTCATCATGACAGCTTGTTAGTGGATCTTTGTGGGTTCAAAATATGCAAGAATGAGTTCCTGAACTTGTTTTCATAGACAATGCTAGTGATATATATCATGAATCTAAATTTTGACTTAAAAGATTTTAAAGCAAGTTTTTGAACCTTTTGAACCAAATTGTGCATACTACAAATTAGATTAAGAGTTTTAAAGGATTTTGGACTGATTTTTTAATTTATCTTATGATATTTAAATTAGTGAAAAGTTTTAAAAAACTTACTCAAGGAGAGAAAGAGGACATTAGAGGATTAGTCGTTGAGGGAATATTGTGGGGAGGATGAGTACTTAACCTTTAAAATCGTCACGATTAACCTGAAATTTGATGCTCTAAGGGTTTCTTATCTCTTTTGCTATAACATTGCAAGATGCTCTCTTTTTGGGATCTCTAAATACCCTTCTTATGGTAAAGGGGTTTGGAATTTATAGAGGTATAAATCCAATGCATGGGCAGTTTTTCCTTTAATTGGATTATAGGGCACCTGAGGCATATCCAACAAGGCATCATGCACTGATAACCGTGGTCTCACACACGATGCATGCCAAATGAATGTTTGAGCACTGTTCCTAATATAAAATTATGTCTGATGTGATTTTAGAGTATCCGAAATTATTTTTTACACAATAGGCAAGACACAGAGAGAGAAGAGAAAAAGGGAGAAGAAGAGATTTTGTATCTGGTTGAGATTCGATTTGAATTTCATTCTTTATTAACGATGGGTATGCCATTCTAGAACAAATTTCTAGGATGTATTTTATTTGATTATTCTTATTTCTCATTATATTTTCTCTTATGAATTGTTAGGTGTGTTAAAGGACTTATAATCAACCATTCTTCACTTAAATTTATAGTGAAGGGATTTCGAAGATGGTTAGGTATAATTGACACTATTATTATAGTAAATTTGTTCAGAGTTTAACTCGTAATTCTTTTCTTAATTGAAATAAATTTTTTACGTTAAAAATATTATACATTATTGTATTCCGTATACTTACGAGTTTGATAATTACTATTTGACGGGAGGTTTGGATTTGTTCCACTACGCCAGTTGTATGTATTCGGGTTGAATCACAACGGTATTGTAATACCGGAATTTTCATTTGATATATTTTGGGTATATTTATTATTTTGGGATTATTGGATGTATTTGAATAAGGATATTTTATAAAAATTTTGTGAAATTTAGTTTCAAAAGTTCACGTCCGATGCACGCTCAAGTGGTACTTGAGCTCTAATTTTTGATTGGTTGGCGTTCGAGTAGCACTCAAGTGGTGCTTGAGCGCTAAAAACTGAGAGGGTCACGCTTGAGCATAGGTTAGGCTATAAATATGAGCATGGGTTAGGATTTTGCCCTTTTTTGCTCTGTAGAGCAGAGAAGAGAGAGAGAAGGAAAAAGTGAAGAGAGAAAGGGGCGTTGGGGCATCTTAGAGCTTTCATTCTTCAAATATGCTTGGTATAATATCGTGTTAAGTATTCTCTAACTCTATCCTTCATCTATTTCTCCATTGAACGTGTTTTATTTTTGATATAGAAATTTAGAGTTTGTACGTGCATTTTAGCTACCCTCAATGTTTTCTTGGAACATGTATAATAATTTTACCAATTAATTTGGGGGTTTTATTCTGTCTCTATTAATATTTGAGTATCTCGTCAATCCTAGAGTTATGGATATGCATGGGTACCGCTGATCCCCCAAATGGGCCAGCTTGTGTGTGGACCGTGGAGATTCGAGACTTTATGGGACCATGGTGGTTCGAGACCCGGTGGGGTCAATTTGTGTTGGACTATGGTGGTTTGAGGCACCTAGGTGGGTCGATATGTGATATGGGATGGTTGAGAATTGTAGGCTTAAAATATAACCGGGTCGAGAGTTATAGGTCTAAAATATAACCAGGTTGAGAGTTGTAGGTTTAAAATATAGTCGGAGTGAGAGTTACAGGCCTAAAATATAGTTGAGTTGAGAGTTACAAGTTTAAAATGTAATCGGGCTGTGAGCCAATAATATGATATGATTGAGAGTTGTATGCCTAAAATATAGTTGGTCTGTAACCTAATGATTTGAAATAGCCCAGAGCTACTAGCCTAAAACACATCCATTATGATATATAGTTTTAGTTCTAGTTTTCCATTTTATAGGTGCACTATGGCTCTCTGTTTGTTGGGGGTATAGCTGATCTTCATTTTATGTGCTGGGGTAACAGAGCACGGTTGGTTATGAGGTGAGACGGTGTGATGGGATCAGGCATTTGTTCTGTCTTTGGATTTTGTTCCCTGAGTGGATTCTGATTATTTTTACCTGCTTCTAATATTTGTTATGCATATGTATACATATAATGATGCTTGCCGAGTCTTGGGCTCACAATTTTTAATTTCTTCCTATTTAGAGTAGAAAACTTGGATCTATTGTAGGAATCGAGTGAGATTTGATGTAGTACTATACATTCTGGTGAGTATTGCTACCCATATGATTCAGATGGTACCGGTTATGCTCCTGATTCCTTGGCTGAGGTTTGATTGGGACTTGTTTGTGTATTGTTTGGCTTCTCCCTTTATGACTGTATTTAAGGCAAGTTGCATGTATATATTATCCAGACATTGGATTGATGAGGTTCTGTGTGGGTTGTTTGTCAATGGGTCCTGTATTTGTTTTGTCACTCATGGATTGTAGGACCTGCTAATTCTGGGACGTGACAACTTATCAGAGAGAGATTTGTAATGGGAAGTGTTCGGGCAATTTTTGAAAAAGGCCATTAATGAAATCTTTGCATGATAGGTAAGTTGTGGCAGACCATAGAGATTTCAGGGGAAGGAAATCGTTCTCTAGTCGGGAAGATGTGATCAAGAGGAGAAGGTCAGTTTCAAGTCGGGAGGATACCAAGGACAGACGATCAGTTTTAGGTCGAAAAATTCGTGGATCAGAAGGTCCGCCTGAAATCAAGGAGGTGGTTATGCCACCATGATGGGTCGCATGAGAGACATGGTGATAGATTGATTCAGCGTCAGGATTAATATATGGTTGTTTTGAGAAGAATGGCTAGGCAGGGACAAGGCAAGACACATTTTGATTGGTTTAAGGCTGAGCATGTTTCGAAATTTATAGGTGAGTTAGACTCTATTAAAACCAAAAATTGGTTAAAGAAGTTAGAATGAATATTTTGAATTATTGATCCTGAGGAAGATAAAGTAAGGTTTGCTATATATATATTGAATGGCGAGGCTATAAGATGGTGGGACTCTCAATTCCATATATTGGGCTAAGACGATAAGGAAATAGATTGAGAGGTCTTCTTGAAAGCGTTTTTTAATAAGTTCTTTCCCTTGAGCATCCGGGATATTAAAAGAGCCAAATTCGGTCGGATTGGGCAAAGAGACAAGACGGTGGCCAAGTACGATTCTTAGTTCACGGGCTCTCTCAGTTTGTTTCCCACTTAGTTGCCGATGAAACCCTAACAACTTGGAAGTTTCTGCAGGAGTTTCGAGACTCAATTCAGAATCAGTTGTTACCATTTAGATTGCGGATATATAGCAAAGTGTTAGATTGGGAATTGTTGATTGAGGAGGAGTAGCTTCGGGAGTACCACTTCCTGAATAAGTCAGAACATCGAGGTCAGAACTCTAAGGATGGAGTTTTTCGACGGATATCCTGTTTGCTGCCTAGAAGTCAAGACAAGGAAAAGTCAAGCCAGGAAAAAGAAATGTTTGTGCAAATAGAAGCTTTCCCTTTGAGGTTCCAATTCACAAATTCTACCTGCAAGTTTTGTAGAAAAAATCACGCGGGATAGACTTGCTTTTATCAAAGTGGGGTTTGTTTCAAGTGTAGTCAGATGGGTCATCAGGCAAAGGATTGTCAATCTCCTATGCATGGGCATTTGGAGAAAAGGCTGACAGCTTCTAGCAAATCATTTGTAGCTACCACTCGAGATGCTAGAGCCAACCCTTCAGTCATGGAAGTTAACCTGCTGATCTTTGATTCTTTGGCACATGGTTTGATAGATCCCAGGGCTACACATTCTTTTGTATTTCCTAAATTTGTGTGTAAATTTTTCCCTACATTTGAATTGTGCGCTGATGGTGTCGACTCCAATGGGTAAGTCCTTGTTGGATGAAATTGTGTATCCATATTGTTTAATCTGGGTTTGTGGTTATGATTTGCCGGCCGATTTGATTGTGCTTGATATACCAAATTTTGATATGATATTGGGAATGGATTGACTGGCGTACTATCACGCTACGGTTGACTATTTTAGTAAGATCGTCTTATTTTATATTTCGAGATATAAATCCTTCGAATTTCAAGGAAGGATTGGTAAAGAGGCTTCGAGATTGATTTTGGCATTGTGCACGATTCATTTAATGAAAAGCCACTCTGTGGCCATTAGAGACATCCTAGCTGTGTGCTAGTTTGAGGATTTCTTTTCAAAATATTTACTCGGATTGCCCCTAAAGAGGGAATTGAGTTTTCTATCAATGTAATGTTAGGATCTGTGACGGTTTCGAGGGCTCCCTATATGATGGCCCTATCTGAGTTAAGAGAATTAAAGCAGTAGTTGCAGGAGTTGTTAGAAAAGGGATTCATTCGGCTTAGTGTTTTGCCATGGGGTGCTCTCATTTTGTTCATAAAAAAGAAGGATGGATCAATAAAGTTGTGCGTGAATTTTTTGAAAATTGAACAAAATTACAATTAAGAGCAAATATCCTTTCCAGAGAATCGATAACTTGTTTGATCAGTTGTAAGGAGCCCGAATATTCTCGAAGATTGATTTGTGTTTGGGATGTCATCAGTTAAGGATTAAGCGAGAAGATGTACACAAAACCACATTTAGAACTAAATATGACCATTATGAGTTTCTAATAATGTCAATTGGATTGACGAATGCACCTGTGTCTTTTTTGGATTTGATGAACCGAGTCTTCCAGCTATACCTAGATCAATTTTTGGTAATTTTCATTGACATCTTGATCTATTAAAGGAGCTTTGAGAAGCATGAAGCACAGTTGAGGATTGCATTGCAAACTTTGAGGGACCAGTAGTTATTCATAAAGTTGTAGAAATGTGAGTTTTGGTTAGAGAAGGTTTCCTTTTTGGGTCATATTATTTCTAACGGAGGTATATCTATGGGCTCGAGGAAGGTATAAGTGGTGATTAATTGGGAGAGACCATCGAATACTGCGGAAGTGTGAAGTTTCTTGGGTTTAGCTTGGTATTACCGATGATTTGTTGAGAATTTTGTGGAGATTGCAACGCCTTTGGACAAACTAACGCAGAAGCAAGCAGCATTCATCTGAGATGAGGATTGTGAAAGTAGTTTTTAAGAATAAAAGAGAAGACTAACCTCAGCGCCGGTTATCTCGATTCCTGATGGATCTGGGGGATTTATTGTATATTATGATGCTTTCAGAATTGGTTTGGGCTGTGTTCAGATACAGCGGGATCAAATAGTCACATATGGATCGAGGTAGTTAAAAGTGCATGAGCAAAATTATCCCATCCAAGATTTGGAGTTGGCAGCCGTGATATTTGCTCTGAAGATTTGGAAGTATTATCTGTATAGGAAAAAGTTTATAGTTTATTCGAATCATAAGAGTCTAAAGTATCTATTTTCCTCCAGAATGAGCTAAACATGTGTCAACGGAGATGGATGGAGTTGTTGAAGGATTATGACTACGAGCTTCATTATCAGCCGGAAAAGGCTAATGTGGTCGTTGATGCCTTAAGTAGGAAGCCTATAGGGCTAGCAACCCATTTGATGATTAAACAGTGGGAGAAGTTAGATAGAATGAATAGCTATATTGTTTGACTGCATCTCCAAGGTTCAAAGATGATGTTATCATACTTGTAGGTGCAACTAGTGATTTTGGAAAAAATCAAGAAGAATCAAATATTTGACTTGCATTTGATGGAAATAACTGGAGACTTGGGTAATGAAGCCCAAGTAGATTTTAATATGCGAGTAGATGGGGTCCTTTGCTTTCAAAATTGGATTTGTGTCCCTAATATTGAGGAATTGAAGAAAAACTTATTGAATGAGGCGCATCAATCAATGTATACTATCCATCTTGGGTTCAATAAAATGTATTAAGACATGAAGAAGACTTTCTGGTAGAAAAATATGAAGTGCAAAATTATAGCGTTTGTAGCTAAATGTACTGTATGTCGACAAGTGAAAGCCAAGTATAATAAGCCACCAGGATTTTTGTATCCTTTACCAATTCCCATTTGAAAATAGGAGCATATTTTAATGGATTTTGTTTCGGAATTGTAGAAAACGACACAGAAGATGGATGCAATTTGGGTAATTGTGGATAGATTAACCAAATCAGCTCATTTCTTACTGGTTTGAATGACTTATTCTCGAGTCTAGTTGGCCCATTTGTATATTGGTGAGATTATGAGATTACACGGTGTCCCAACTTCAATTGTTTCAGATTAAGACCCGAGGTTCGTTTCAAAATTTTGAGAGTTTGCATAAGGAAATGGGAACCAGATTGAAATTTAGCACAGCATTTCACCCGCAAACTAACGGTCAATCCGAGCGGATCATCCAGATTTTAGAAGATATGTTGCGGGTACAGATTTTGGAGATAAAGAAAAATTGTGATGATTATTTATTGCTTACTGAGTTTGCCTATAATAATAGTTATCAATCGAATATTGAGATGGCCCTATTGAAGGCTTTATATGGACGGAGATATAGATATTCAATTAATTAGAAAGAGGTTGGTGATCGTTGACTTTTGGGCCCTGATATCATTTGGGATTCGTCGAGAAAGATTTAGATCATTTGGGATAAACTAATGGTTACTCAAAGTCGCAAAAGAGTTATGTGGATAAACGAAGGTCGAGTTTAAAATTTTATGTGGGTAATCATGCGTTCCTAAAAGTATCTCCGAGGAAAGAAATCTTGCGATTTGGGGTGAAAGGTAAGTTAAAGTCAAGATTCATTGGGCCTTTTGAGATCTTAAAGCGAGTTGGAGAGGTGGCCTATAGATTTGTCTTGCCTCCAAATTTAATAGTGTCATGATGTTTTCCATTTTTTCATGCTGAGGAAATATGTGTACGACTTGTCTCATATGATTGAGTTTGGATTGTTGGAAATTGATGAGAATCTCTCCAATGTCGAGGCTCCCATTCAGATTTTGGATCGGAGGGATCAAGTGTTGAGAAATAAAGTAATTCCATTTATAAAAGTACTTTTGGAGGAATCACTCAGTTGAAAAAGTGACCTGAGAGCATGAGAGTGAGGTCCGTGAGAAACATCCTTGTTCAAAGATTGAGGTACATAAATTTCAAGAACAAAATTTTATAAGAGGAGAAAAGTTATAATACCTGAATTTTCATTTGATGTATTTTTGCTATATTTATTATTTTGGGATTATTGAATGTATTCAATTAAGGATATTTTGTAAAGATTTCATGGAATTTGATTTCAAAAATTCACGTTCGATGCATTCTTGAGCGGCGCTCGAGCTCCGATTCTTGATCGGCTAGTGCTTGAGCACTAAAGACCGAGAGAGCCACACTCGAGCGAGAGTCAGGTTATAAATATGAGTGCGGGTTAAGGCTTTGCCATTTTTTGCGCTACGGAGCAGAGAAGAGAGAGTGCAGGAAAAGGATGAGAAATAAAGAGGCAATTGGACGTCTCAGAGCTTCCGTTGTTCAAATCTGCTAGGAGTAATGTCAAGGTAAGTATCATCTAATTCTATTCTTCATCTATTTCTCCGCTGAATATGTTTTATTTTTGATTTAAAAATTTAGGATTCATACGTGCATTTTAGCTAGTCTCCATGTTTTCTTAGAACATGCATGATAATTTTACCAATTGATTTTGGGGTTTTATTCCATCTTTGTTAATATTTGAGTATCTCGTCGTTCCAGGAGCTATAGATATGCATAATCACTACCGAGGCCCCGGGTGGACCAGTTTGTGTGCAAACCGTGGAGGTCTGAGACCCAGTGAATCGATTTTACAAGATCATGGTGGTTCGAGACTTGGTGGGGTCGATTTGTGTGGGACTATGGCGCTCTGAGGCCCCTTGGGTGGGTCAATATATGATATGGGATAGCCGAGAATCATAAGTCTAAAATGTAGCTAAGTTAAGAACTGCAGGCTTAAAATGTAATCGAGTCAAAAGTTACAGGCCTAAAGTATAACTAAACCAAGAGCTGTAGGTCTAAAATATAGTTGAATTGTGAGCCAATAATATGATATGGTCGGGAACTATAGGTCTCAAATGTAGTCTGGCTGTGAGCCAATGATTTGATATGGCCTAGAGTTACCGACCTAAAACGCATCCATTATGATATACAATTTTGGTCTGGTTCTCTGTTCTATGGGTGTGTCATGGCTCTCCGTTTGTTGGGAGTACAGTTGACCTTCATTTTATGTGCCGGGGCAACAGAGCACGGTTGCTTATGAGTATGTATTAGCGAGACGGTGTGATGGGATCAGGCATTTGTTCTGTCTTTAGATTCTGTTCCCTCAGTGGATTCTGATTATTTTTACCTACTTCTGATATTTATTATGCATATATGTATATATATAATGTTTGTTGAGCCTCGAGCTCACATTTTCTATTTTTTTCCCCATTCAGAATAGAAGACTTGGATCTACTATAGGATTCGGGTGAGATTTTGACGTAGTACTGCATATTCTCGTGAGTATCGCTACTACATTTATGATTCAGATGGTATCAGTTTTGCTTTTGATTCACCGGCTGGGGTTTGATTGGGACGTGTTTGTATATTGTTTGGCTTTTCCCCTTACGACCATATTGTAGAGCAGGTCGCATGTATATTTTATTCGCACAATAGCTCGATGAGGTTCTATGTGGGTTGCTTTTCGATAGATCCTATATTTATTTTGTCACTCCTGAATTTCGAGATATTATTAAATCTAAATTATTAGACCTACTGATTTCAGGATGTGACAAGTATGCTCAGTGCAATCTCCCTTTCATTCTATGTTAGTCCATTAATCTCACCAAGTAGATTGTCCAACTCAGAAGACTCGTCTGAAGATCTATTGTAACGCTTCTACTTAGCTCATGACAAATTTCTTTGACGTTAATTCTTAGCATCATGGCTATAGTAAGAATGAAATCATGTGATGAGCCTATTCTTTGTTTCTTCTGGTTGGATGAGCTTCCCACATGTGGTTCAATTTGTAGCAGTGGTGGTGGTGGTGGAGTGGGACACCATTCTTTCACAGGTGCATCAGCTCTTGATTCGATATCTTCGATTTGGCAGTCACATCTTCCATGTTCAATTCTTGGGTCATTTCTCCGGCATCTTGTGCTTCTATACCCGTGGCACATTCTTTTGTAAAAATTGAATGTAGGTTCTCATGAAAAAGGGAAATGTTTTTTCATCCATGATGCTGCAGCTTTGGGGCGGTTTTTTCGGGGGGACGAGAAGGACTACAGCACGTACGGCACCTGATAGTTGCCTTTTCCTTTTAGTAAAATAAAAAATATATTATTTGATAAAAAAATAAAAACATATGAAAAAAAGATAGCCGTTGAACCTTGATCTGACGGTTATTGTATGCACGCTGTATGCACTGTGATGCTTCTTACATCGCAGTGCCCCCCGTTCTCGCTTTGCGGCCCAGTTAATCAAAACAAAAATTGGAATATACTCACTGTATATTCCAATAGGTGATGAATGCATTGCCAGTATATTCCATATGCGGCAACGCATTGTAGCAGTGCATTGCAGAAGTAGTCAAGGAGCTGCGCCCCGTCAAGAAGGCATACCCTTGTGCCTATGTCCTTATACGGTTATATGTATATCCAACAGTCTGTGTTCCTTTTTTGTAATTACTTGAATCTTTTTGATACTAAAATACTTGGACCGTTGGACATATATCCAAGAGAATAAGGACAGAGGCACAAAGGCTGTCCCCTCCTCAGATTCTTCCAAAAACATTATACAAGACCATTGGAAATGTATTTAATGAAATATACAAACCATCAAATATATATTACATGTATGTGATTCAATAATAATCATCTGCCTACTAGTCTCCCATCTAAAACCAAAGGTGTTCTTTACATTAATCATGTGATATCTAATATTCCATTCTTTTTGGTAATGTCTTCAACCTTGGTGGCTTATGTGGACGCGCCTTTAAGCATAAACAAGGTAATCTTTCTCTCATCATCCTCTCTAACTTGGTCAAAATACCAACCATGAATTCATTGTCCATTTTGCGTGCAACTAGTGCATGATCTTCACAGTTCTCCCTTCTCCTCTTATGGTCTTTTGATGAATTTGACTCGTTATAATAATTTATTTCTTCCATTCTTCAACAATAAATACGATAACGATTCAATTACAATAACAACTCATCTATACAGCTCTCTAGAATAGGTCAAAAATTTTGTATAAATATATTTGTAGCCGTATAACTGAGTTTACTACATTATAAAATACTGTACTTATTACTTCACTCGACCTACTAAAATTATATATAAGAACTCTATTTTTTATGTTGTGAGCAATTATGTATAATAATATTGCAACTTGTTTATTGACTAGCATGAATTGTAAAGGTTTCAACTTTTCGTAATAAATGTGATAATTATTTAATTACTGTAACAACTCAGCTCTTTAGAATATGTTAGAAATTTTGTATAAATATGTTTCTAGCCGTATGATTGAATTAACTACATTATGAAATATTGTACTTATTACTTCACTCGACTTGCTAAAATTATACATAATAACTCTAATTTTTACACTGTGAACAATTATATATAATAACATTATAACTTATTTATTGACTAGTATGAGCTGTGAAGGTTTCAACATTTCTAATAAATATGGTAATTATTTAACTACTATAATAACTTATCTGTCCAACTCTTGAGAACAAGTTTAGGATTTTGTCTAAATATATTTATTACTGTATGGCTACGTTTACTATATTGTAAAATAATATACAAATTGTTTCACTCAACTTTCTAAAATTATATGTAAATTTTTTATTTTTTTACGTAGTGAGCAATTATGAATAATAATATTGTAACTTGTTTACTGACCAACATGAGTTGTGAAGGTTTTAACATTTTCAATAATTTTTAGTATCTAACATATTCAAAGAACCTGAATCTGTTCATTCTCAATATATTGAGCAGCTAATATCACTGTCAGGCATTATCCTCATGATGTAATCTCTTTTTGCATAAAATCAATTTCTTAAAATAATAATAAAAAAAAGGCTAGCAAGTGTGCACAATCATGCCATTAGTACGGCTAATTTCTTCATCCTCTCATGGAGTGCACTCAAGCTCGAGTGGTTCAAACTGCAAAGGCAGCGAGTGACAAGCATGTATTTAATAATGCGAAACAAGACATGATCAATTCCATGTCCTATCCACTTGCTATCAAGTTAGTGGTTTTTGGACGGATATAAAATTATTGACTCCAAACGAGAACAACAGACATTTACAATAATGCATTGAAGCATTTTTTTTAGAAACATCAATTCTCTAAAAAAAAAAACATAAATATTTTAAAGATTAAAGACAAGCAACACAAGGCACACAAAAATTTTATAAATCTGAAGAAAAGAAAACCTAGATGATGATGAAATATGTAAAAGCAAGCTTAGATACTTACTAAAAAACAACACAGAAGCAAACACACAATTTACTGATCGTATAAAAACCATGATCGCAGACTCAAGATCCATTAAAAGACGAAAATCTGTTCAGTAAGTACAAAAAGTCCAGATATGTAAAGCAAGAACTAGGGGAACTCGGATCTCGTAGATTCGGATGTGCTACTCAAGACAAACAAGAATCCACGGAAACCAAAGATAAAAATACCAAAAAAAAAAAAGTACAGATTTGTGAAAAATAAGAGATCACCACACAAAAAATCAAAAGAAAAGCAAACGATACTAACTTGTAAAACTGGTTCAATGCGGAGAATAACAAACCAAAAAAAAAAAAGTACCAAATATTGCCCAAATTTTGTTACGGAGATATAGTCTCTAGTAATCTCGGATTGTGTTGGATGGAGAGTATTGGGTGCCAATAAACCGGATCCACGATAGCTAACCCAGGCGAATAAATAAATAAATAAATAATCTAGATGGAGGAAAAATCAAGGACTTGGAAGAATGAATATATATATATGAGTAACCGTGGGTTGAGAATAAATAGGCCAATTTGAGGCTTTTACCTAAATTACCCTACTAATTAGAAGGGTCGGTGTAAACAAACTAATTAAAAAGTTTCAACTGTATCGCCTGCCTAATAATAGGAAACTACTTCACTTCTAAGATTTATTCCTTACTTCAATTCCAAAATTTTGTCATTACTTCACTATTAAAGCTCCCTCAACCCTCCTCTATTTAAGAAAGGTACATGAATTAGAAAAGAACCAAGCCTAAGATGAACAAGGTCACAAGAGGAGCCAAACCCATATAAGGGAAGAGAAAGGGGTGAATGGTGCATCACCGGGCATGGCACCTATGGCCGCTAGTGTCAAGGCCTTTGCCAATGCCTGCATTGCACTCCCCATTGCCATAGGCACTCGTCCAACTATCCAACCTAGACCATCAGTTGCCAATGTCATTGTTGCATTGCTAGTATCAGCCCTAGCGCGCAATTTAAGCTACACAAGTCGAGGTCTAAAACCCAGAGAGGCCCAGCCCAAATCCAAGGCTTGGTTTAGATCTAAAGTCAAGAGAGGCCCCATCTAAATCCAAGGCTCACATAGATTTTAGATATAGGGCTTGGTTAGGTCCAAAAATACCAAGCACAAGGATGGCAATACCTTCCCACCTCCCAAAAGACTAGACGGCTTGTACCAGCGTTAACCTCTACGTTTGATGTACCATGTCCAATAAATTATCTTCCTAACTAGATTAATGCTTTATATTTATTTTGATAACTATTTAGAATATTTAACTAAATTGAGAGTTGGAGGGGATCTCGTGAAAGAATTCTTACAAAGTTACTTTTACTTTTTATTTTTGTTTGTGGTGTGCGAAAAATCAGTTTAAGACATCGAATCATGTTTGGATATACGTCGTTAATGGATCCAAATCGAGTTGATTTTTAGGTACACATCAGCAGTGTTGTCTATAAAAACAGTAATAAAAAGCCATTCACCAATAATAAAGAATAGATAACGTGTTGAGATTGGATGGGATGAGCCGCATGGCCTCCATAACATATTGGCAAGTTGTGCACTGGCTGCCAGTGCCCAACGCCTACGCCATATGCCCGAGGCTGGTTCATAGATTAGGCGCTGACTGGCAAGACCGAATGCCAGGGTCTTGACGCTAGCAAGCCGTGCGCTCAAACTGCATGAGCCAACCACTAGCGGCCATCTTCCCTACACCATCCCCTCTTGCTCCAGGTTGTTACTAGGGCCAACACTGTGTGCTGAGCGGCTTGACTAGACGCTAGACCAATATCTGAATTGGCTATTGGCAGGCATGTTGTTACGAACTCAGCATCCCGTTTCTTTTTCCCCGTTCCCTGTTCCCCGTTATTCGTTTTCTGTTATTTGCTTTCTGTTTCATCAGATTCCGTTTGTTTAATTTGTTACTGCCATGTGGAGGGTTCCCCGTTTCCCATTTTCCCCATTACCCATTTCCCGTATATATTGTCTGCACGGTATAATAAAAAGGAAGAAAAAATATTTGCCCAACTCTCTCTCTCATTCTCTCTCTATCTCTCCCTATTCTCTTCTCTCTCGTCTGCTTTCTCTCTCCTTCCTCAATCTACTTCCCCGACCTCGGTTTACCCTAGCCGCGTCTTCCTCCACGAACTCCCCTTCCCCGTCACTTCTTGACGATTATCTATGAGCCGCACATGGAGCACGCATCATTTGGTGCTTTCATTAAGAGAAAAGCGGATGTGAACGACGGACGAGCTTTCGCTGCACGCGAAGAGGCTATGGCCGAATGGGCCAGTGCGATGAAGGATCTCCGACAAGATATCGACTGATTGGCCACCCGCCTGTCCACCGCGGCCTCAGCAGCAGCACAAATCAACCAGTCACTCCACCGACTCGAGCACAACCCTAAACGGTCGCTGACCTTCTCACCTTCGGGATTTCTTCGCTTCATTCACCCGTTCTACCAGCTCCAATCCAATCGCTAGACGTCACTCTTACCAACCGGAAATTTTGCCCGCTGTGTGTTCTGTACCACCACTAGTTCCTTAAATAATCGCCCCTGCTTCCCCGTCGTCTTCAACTTCCTCACCATATTCGGCTCCCACCTTCGCTAATTCCTCCTTAATTTCAAACTCACCATCGGTTGTGGTTCCCACCATTGAGGTGCTTCGAGCCTCCATCACCGAGCCTTTGCCGATTTCTCGACGAATCAAGAAACCCCATTCACATGCGTTTCCCGATTCTCAATTCGACGAGCCACCTACCACAACATTCCAAATAACCTTCATCAAATTTCTCCCTCTTTGTCTCGCGTCGAGAAACAATTCGTCGAACCACCGTGGCTTCCAAACCTTGCTTCATTTCTCTCACCTTCGGCTGCACCCTCTGATTTCCAAATCACTAAGCTACAAACTGTCACAAATCGGCCAAATTACCTTACACCACTCAAGAAATTAAACCCGATAGACCTAGATTGGGAGGGTGAAGGTGGTCAGATTTTCGCTCCACTTACAGAAGTTGGCTCCAATGAGTATGAATCCCCAACAGAACCGTTTCCAGAAAAGGTTCCTCAGCCGCTTGCTGTGTTGGAGGATGAGCACTTGCTACCCTCAAAGAAGGGGTACTTCCCGCATTCAACGTGTGGGAGAAATTGCTAATTCCTAGGCCACCGATCCAACCAGAGGTCTTCCTAGAGGTCATGTCCTTCAAGAATCGGGTGGAGAATGGGGCAAGCAACGGTAGCCTTGAGTACCTCGAGACTTCTTCGTTAGATAATGATGATGTTAGAGGAACAGATGGGGTGCGCAAACATGGAACTGTTTTCTTGGATCCGTAACCTCGTGCAATTGATGTTTGGCCTAAGAAACTGCAACCATTTGATGGCCACGGGCAGGAATTGAACCCACTTGATGACAGGACTAGAGATTTGGGGCCACTTGAAAGTAAGACTCAAGTTGACTTAGAGTCGTCTACTGATCTTGAAGTGCCTCAAGAGTCTAAATGTGTGCATTTAGAGGCTCACGAAGGTGAAATGCTGCGGATTGATGATACTAACCAGGAATCTCACATGCGTGTCTTTGAGGATCTTCACTCTGCTCAGAAGGTGGAAGTGGATGAACGGGACAATGTGATTAAGGGGGATAGTTCAAAGACGTTCCAGATGGAGTCTGGAAGAGCTGCTGTAATTGATGATACAAACACACAATCAGAGACAGAAGTGGAAACCAAGTCTGAAAATGGCTTATTGCATGTTGAGAACAAATCAACTAGTCTTGCTAATATTGACAGTTTGATGCCTAAGATCACTTGTGATTCCTTGATGGTGAAAATTTACCATCAAATTATGTACCTATCTTCCATGTGAATTTAGGAACCGAAATTTCCAATAGCAAATTCACCAACCGCACAAATGTTGTTTGTGGAAAATGGTCATCATGAGCCCACGGATCGCAGCCAAGTTGAGGAGCCTCCTACGCCCCACAAACTTGAAGGTCCTTCTACTAACGGAGTTTGTGAAGCCTCCGCCAACACTACTAATTTGCCGCCTATTGATGCCCATGTTTGCAAGGATTGAGGGAGAAATAGATAAATGTAAAGACATATCAAGAGAGATCTCATGAGCAAGATGTTATGACCGGACAGTTTAGTGTTATCTCTAGAGCTTAATGGGGCGGAAGAAGATAGGATTCCCGATACTCCTACTTCAATGGATAGTCTTAATCATCTCGCACAAGAAGCTTCTCCTCATGGAAAGAAGGGAATTGGGAATCGAAGAATCGGTGGATGGGAGTATCCTAAGCGAGGTTGAGGTGGAGATGGGTCTCATAAATGAAGAAAGACTCAAATCAGCCCTCGTAGCCGAGAGGAAGGCATTGCACACACCGTATCTTTGAGCTAGAGGAAGAGAGAAATGCCGCCGCCATAGCACCCAAATCCGAGACCATGGCAATGATAAACAGTGTTTCGAGAGGAGAAGACAACTATGCAAATGGAAGATTTGCATTACCCGAGGATGATGGAAGAACAAGCTGAGTATGACCAGAAGCATTACACTGGCTGAACGATATCATAGTAAAGAGAGAGGCAGAGAAGCAGGAGCTCGAGAAGGAGCTTGAGATCTATCGAAAGAAGGTTACGAACTATGAGGCATTGAACCACCTACTCAACGGCAGTCCTCAACCTCGTGACCCACTGGGATGTCAAATCTTCCAATAGCCTTCTCTCGATGAATTTGAACCTCGGTGGCGATTGTGGACTTGCTTCATGGGCTTCGGTCTTTGCATTTTTCTTGTTCCAGCTCTGGCAGGAACAAATGCAATTGTTTACTACTATACATCTGTATTTCACAAAGGTCTTTGGAATTGCATATGATGTTGCGGCAAGTGCCTTAGTAGGAGCGGCAAATGTTTTGGGCGCTACTACGCCTCATCGTCAATGGGTAAGCAAGGAAGAAAAGTCTACTCGATCACAAGTAGTAAACATTTTGCGTCGGGAGCATGGCGGGCGGTGGGAAGTGCATTGGCAGGAGTCCCAATTTCATTCAAAAGTTGGAGCATTCTCGGCCTGTGAACCTTGCTGAATCTCTTCATGGCGCGTCTTTGGTGCTGTTGCCCCGTCCCTTGTTAGAGAGTGGAAAAGCTTTTACTGCAAAGGGAATGCAAGTCCTTGAAAATGTGGGTAAAGAGACCATGGAATTGTTGATTTTAGAGACCGGCATTGCAGTTGAAAATAGCTCCAATGAAGTCGATCGCCAAGCTGATGGTGATCCGAGTACTCAAATGACATCTGATAGGTGCTTCTACAGATATGGAGGTCCTGTTTTCCATTCCACACTCCATACAAAAAATGAAGTGAAGCCATTGCATTCCATTAATTTTGAAAAACTTCATTTTGTTGGGGAATCTCTTAATATTTTGCTCCATGAGGTTGGAGAGCAGGCTATAGTGTTTGGCTTTGTGGGTGCACCTTGGACAATTGTGGCATACATTGAGCAGGCTGCAGTGTTTGGCTTAACAAGATTAAAGCAACCTCTCTTGCATTTAACTGAGGCAATTTCTCTGCTGGCAATGAACATGTGATTTTGGATGAGTTTTTACTAAAGTTGGTATTCAGCGGCTTCACAATGGCTAAATCACATCACACCTTTCTCTTGATCAACCTTGAGGACAAGGTTGTTTTGATGGGGACGGCAATGTTACGAACTCAGCATCCCGTTTCTTTTTCCCCGTTCCCTGTTCCCCGTTTTCCGTTTTCTATTATTTGCTTTCTGTTTCATCAGATTCCGTTTGTTTAATTTGTTACTGCCATGTGGAGGGTTTCCCCGTTTCCTGTTTTCCCCATTACCCATTTCCCGTATATATTGTCTGCACGGTATAATGAAAAGGAAGAAAAATATTTGCCCAACTCTCTCTCTCATTCTCTCTCTCTATCTCTCCCTATTCTCTTCTCTCTCGTCTGTTTCTCTTCTCCTTCCTCAATCTACTTCCCTGACCTCGGTTTACCCTAGCCGCCGTCTTCCTCCTCCAGAACTCTCCTTCCCCGTCACTTCTTCGACGATTATCTACGAGCCGCACATGGAGCACGCATCACATGTCCTTGTCAGATGGCATCACATGGCCTATCTTTTCCTGTCAGTTCTAGCTTGGTTGCCACTAGCTCTTGCATGAGGGCTAGCGTTAGCACCACCTGCAGGCCCCTGCGCTTGGTAAGCCACGCCTTTGCAAGTCAGCCTCTGCCGCCATTGCTAATATCAGTTAGTCACAAGCTATCCCCACAGGACTCGTTGTCAGTTGGGACCACTACCTTTGTGGTCATCGCCAGTAAGCAGCTGCCATCCAGATTCAACGCCAGCACAAGCTGCCTACTTGAGGCTCTCTACTGACAAAACCACTCCATGACAATCACCCCAGAAGGCCTTGTGCACGACAGCCTTGAAGCATGACTGGGGGCCCAGCAGCCTAGCACCTGGCCATACCCACAACATGTTCACGCTGGATTGAACTGCCACCTGGGCCACTGCCCGACACCGAAGTCACCGCTTAAAATACCTTCCCTGGATGGCAACATTGCCCAAGACAATCTTTGGGAGCCGCTGTTGGGTCATTGCTGCCCGTACTATGCCTAGCAATGCCTGCGCCCAGTCTCCCATGCTGGCACCACCGACCAGCACTACCTATCAAATGGCCTTGCCAATTGGTCTGCCGCCTTCACGCGCTCCAGATCCCTCGCCAGTAGGAACAAAATGGCTTTGCCTGAACCATCCACCGCTTAAGGATCCCTGTCAAATGCCCCTATACTGTGATTAGATGCACCACTGGCCAGCACTCTCGCTGGCTGGCACTTCTGGCCTCATCATCGGCACTTGGCCTCATGCTAGATGCTAGGTGGTGCATGCATGTGACCCAAGCCACATGCAAGGCACCTGGCTTCGGCCAACTGCCTAGTGGCACCTGCCTAGTGCCAGGAGCCCATGTGGGTGCTCGGGCTAACACCACACTGTTCACACAGCTTAGATGTTACCAACATATAACTGGGGGATCCTACTCGGCGAAGTTGGTGTTTTGCCCCATATTTTATTTTATTTTTTTTGTTTTATAGAATTTGTATTAAAAAAAAATCCACAAATGGGATGAAACACCTACTTCGCGAAGTAGGAACACCGATCTCCACCATGTATGGTCTTTATGGTGTTGGGTCTTAATAGAGCAATGACTTGGATAAAAAAATAATAACCCAACTAGGAAAATATTAGATATCGCGATAGTGAATAGATAACTAAAGGTAGGCCCAAAGTTCCACCGCCATACATGTGCCAGTGCCAAGGTCCGCTGCTGTTGCGCCCAGGCTAAGATACATGCTTAAAATCGGTGCCCAGGCCAACATTTGCCACCGTCTATACCCAAGCCGGTCCATTGCTGTGCACGTGCCCAGGCTAAGGTCCGCTCCCAAGCCAACGTTTACTGTCGTCTATGCCCAAAATGGACCATCACAATCCACATGCCAAGGCCAAGGTCTGCGCTAGGTCAACATTTGCTCCATCTGCGCCTAGGTTTGTCCACTACCATCCACATGCCTAGGCCAAGGTCTGCACCAAGTTCAACATACGCTCCCTGATCTGCTTGCCTCCTAAGATGGCACCAGATCCATCGCTGGATGGCACTCTACCGTTGGCACTGCCGCTTGAACTGCCCCTCAAGACGGCACTAGATCCACCGTTAGATGACACCCTATCGGATGGCATAGTTGCCTGATCTACCTTCCAAGCTGACATCAGATCCAACACTGGAAGCACCCCACCTGATGGCGCCGCTTTCCAACTGCATGACTAAGGCCTTCCGCTGACCGAGCACGCTCTAGGTTCACCATTGGACTGCACCTTGCCAAATAGCTCCGCCATGCCGGCATTTGCTCTGCCATTCGCACCATGCTGCAGATCCATGGCTGGCTAAGTGCCCAAGCCAAGTGCTAGACAAGGGTCGTCCAAGTGCCGTGACCAGTGCCAAACCAAGGGTCATCCAAGTGCTTAAGCTAGGTGCCGATCCATGGTCGTCCGGTGCCAAACCCAAGACTGGCCAAGCGCTTAGGCCAGGTGCCAGACTCAAGGTTAGCCAAATGCTCAGGCCAAAGTTAACCATCGTCACGCTGTGACCAAGCCTAGGACTGACAACAGGCGGGCACATCAGCAGTTTCCTTTTCTGGACCACATCCAGCAAAGAACGCAAAACCAAGTGTAGAAGATGCAAACATCCCGAGAGCTCGAGCTGCGGACCCCACAGTGGAGTAAGTGGAGGAGTTGCCCCAGTAGATGAAGTAGTGCTCATTGTCGGCACCAAAATATCGGGCGACTCCTCCAACACGCCGGGCCTGTGAATTCTAGAAGCAATGTTTCATTGAAAACAATTGGAGCTGCAGCGAATATGATAAGCACTGTTGCAGGTGGTTCCACCCTAGAAGAAAATCTGGACAGGTTTCTTAGCTAATAGGAGAAATGGCATAAGCAGCAGGAAAGAAATGGCCGTGATGGCACCTGCTCTACTCAATCAGAAAGGATAAAAACAGAGAACAGAGAATTACAAAATACATAATCATTTTATTTTTTTGTAAATATTATATTAAAATAATTACTTTTAGGGTGGTAGTTTTTTAGATAAGATTTTATTTTATAAATAATATTACCTTTCTTGCGGGTAATATTTTTCTGTATATTTTTGTTAGAAAATTTTATATTTTAGGTATATTATTAGGCTTATTTTCGTTTAAGTTGTATTATATATATTTTGTTCTCGGGCATCGTGAACTGTGTGTGTAAAACAGAGGAAATAATAACATTGCAGGCTTCGCTGTTTTCCAACCTTTTAATTGATTTTTTCCTTTTTCCATCATCTTTTCCTTCGTCCTCCCCATTCTTCGTTCTGTTTTCATTCCTTACACAGGGGACAGATAATACAAGGTGTACCAGAAAATTACTTTGTATTAAATGTGAAACTAGCACACACAAGACATCCAACTTTCTTCTCGATTTATACAAAGCAACTTACTGCGATTCAGCTTCCTAATTAATTGCACGCGTGCTCTTCCAATTGCACACATGCTCTTCCAGACTGAACCCAACGAGCCATAACAATATTCTGTATTGCATTAAATTGGGTTTAATTTCCCAACACTCGTCCCTACACCCGGATGGATGTGCAGCAGGGAACACAGCCTTATCTAAAACGATGGGTCAGCCTTGCGAGACTGTGATGATGGACTCCATGCCCAAGATCTTTGCTTGCTCCACCTACCACCGCTCCTTGGATTGAGAAAGTGTGGAAGGCCACAGGTGCACCCCTTGGACGAAGAGAGGAGCTATCACCCTCTCTGTATGCCTCACCCTCGGTACACTCTCTCCGCCAAAGTCATCCTCAGCCTCACTAGAAGACCCCCTGTCTAAAGATGCAGGTGAAGAATCCATGCAGTAAGCGGCCGGTCTGTTCCTCTTCCTCAGACTATGAGTACAGACTCCCAGTGTGACTATTGCTGCATTCACCAACTCGTCTGCCATATTCTCCAGCATCCCCTTTGTGATGAGACCCAATCAGCATTGATAAGCAAACACTTCCTCAGGAATGTGCACGCTGCTCCTAGGAGGCTGACATGAAAGTGGATCAAATTAATCTAGCGTGAATAAGGATAAACTCATATGAGTCAATATTTCATTAAAATGAAGAATTTAAGCGGCGGCCCCACGTCAATGACAGGGCCCAACCCACAGGGTTCCACAACGAAAAGAAACGTGACTTCCATCTCTTCAATAAGTCAGTATTACCCCCACAAAAGCCGTATCTAAACGTAGAAACACTCCTTACCAATGCATGGGTATGGGTAAAACTAATCTAATGAAAATAGATGCTCAAAGTGATGATTACCATATGGCGTTTGGCATGAGTTGCACTAACGGAAGGCGTAGGGCATGTAGAACGGACTCCATCTCTTGAGCAAAATGAAAGTGAACACCTATCTTCAAGAAGGCTTTCTAGATGCTTAGGCTACCAGCTAGAGGAGCGGATGCCCTCTCATTTAGTCTAAGAACTACCATGTCATACTCTGATGGAATACTATTGTTGAAATCTAGACCTCTTATTTGAACCATGGGGAAAGAATTGACGTTCAACAAGTACACAATAATCATAAATAATGAGATAAAATACGATTTTTACGTGAAAAACTCCTTTTGAATTGACGAAGAAAAACTATAGGACTATAAGTTCAAAAATATATCCACTATGCAATATTTTGGTTATACAAATCCCAAACATAAGGTCACAATATCTTGTTTCAAATAAACCCAAACGGTAGAGAATATAAGGTGAAAGAGAAAAAATAAAATCGATAAACGTTATTCTCAACTTTAAGAACAGTGTACTCAAGTTCTGTGGAGATTGAAATACAATTTAAAACTCAATCGGATATACGAATCTTCCTCTTCTCTCTTTTTTCTCTCTTCCTCTTCTTTTTCTCTCACAAACGGCACTTTGAATGCAAGTGGATTGTTTACTTCTAATATTAGAGTTAGGACCATTTATATAGAATTTTCACCCTTGATCAATTATGAAACAAATATAATTTTCTAATTAACTATATCTTCAAATTAGAAAATAATTTCACTAAATATTTCTCTAAATCTTTCCTAATCAGCCATATCTCCAAATTAGTTAATAATATCACCAAATATTTCTCAAAATCTTTCCTAATCAATGATATCTCCAAATTAGAAAATAATCTTATTAATTCTTTTCTAATAAAAAAAGAATCAAATCTCTTATAATTTGAAAAGTCTATGATATTAATATAATACCCCTATGATCTCGTTCAAACCACTAAATGACACATCAAATGGATATAGACCCACATGAGAGTGGCTCATAACCCAACAAACTTTTCCTCACGACTGTATGGGGGCAATCGTTATTATCCCGGCAATAATATGACGAACTTCAAGCTTTCCTCTTTGCAACACTTTGGTCATTATGTCTGATCAATTTTCCTCGGTCCTGATCTTCTCAAACGTCAACAACTCCGAGTCCATAACATTCCACACCTAATAATATCTAACATTAATGTACTTCGACTTGGAATGAAATGATGAATTTCTACAAAAGTGAATTGTGTTTTGATTGTCACAAAATAACACATATCACTCCTACTTAAAACTAAGCTCTTAGATGAACTTCTTCATCTATAATATCTTATTACTTGCCTCCGTTGCAGCAATAAATCCCGCCTCGATGGTTGAAAGAGTAGTATACTTCTACAACTTTGATTGCAAAGAAATAACTCTTCCAGTGAACATGGCTAAATATCCCGAAATAGACTTGAAAAAGCACGTTGTACTGATCATGAACAATCAAGTTTCGACCCCGAAAAATATAGCGGAAGCAAAAACAAATAAATATCCAATACACGTAAAGGATATTTAATTCTAGATGCTAACGAGATAATAAGCATGCACGATACAAATAAGTATAAGCAATAAAGATAAAGACGTAATTTTTGGTGACAAAGTGACAACTCGATACCCACGGTATTGAGAAAAACACTCCGGGCTTCAACGGCCAGGGAAGCAATGCACTATGAAAATCAACTTACAGACCGGGTGGTAACGACGCGCTAACCTAACTGACTTACTCCCGTCACGTGATCCCTACCAAGGACTCCTTCGATTTGCCCGCGGCAACGGAATCGGACACCTTTCGGTCTTCATGTCAATCTTCCCTCTTGTGCCACTTGAAGTGCCAACCATGATCGGATCTTCTTCTTCACGAACCAACGTCTCCCACGAAGGTAGAAGGATGTAAAAGTTTAAATAGAAAAGAGAAACGAAGAGAAAAACCGTTAGAACATGAGGCACAACGTTGTAGAGCGTAGTAGGTTCGGTTTTCTCAAATGGAGCAAGATGAAAAAGAAGAAGAATGCTCTTCTCTCAAGTAGAATGGCTCCAATACTTTCAAAAGATGCTTTGGCGTGCTGTGCTTAGGGTTTTCAAGAAACATAAGGCATATATTTATAGTGGGTGCAAAAACGCGTTGCAAAATTTTTTTTAGGCGAGCGGCCAAAAGGCGTGCATCGAGCGGGCACCCTACTCGATTTTCGGCTCGAGCGGATCTTGAGCGCCTGGCGAGCCGGGGACCTTTTAGATTTTAGGCTCGAGCGAGTATCGAGCGAGTGGCGAGCGGGAAGGCTTTGGACAGGCTCGAGCGACTGGAGGGCGGACAGAACAGACTTTAAACCGACAACCCACAATTCGACATTGATACAATAATACATATGGTCACGGAATATGCCAATTAGACAAATATCTCTAACAATCTCCCCCTTTGGTAATTCCGTAACAAAACTCATAAAATAAAGAAATACAAGGGAATCACGAGTTCAGACACCACCAAGATAAAATCCGTGTACATGAAAACCTACGCCCAGTGATACATAAGAGACACAAAAAAATAAAATAGCTATACGGGAGCTGCTGAGGCGATGCGATGAAAACTTATATTGACTGCCTGTGTGACTTCAGTTTCCTGGTCAAGTAAGGTTAGTACCAACAAAGTAAAAGAGAATAACAACATAACAGTATGCATGGTACATAAGAATGAGAGACAAGCATTACTGAGATGTAGCAGAAATAACAACAACAATATAACATGCAACAAGTCTTCCCCTAATGAAAATAATCAAAACTCCCCCTAACAGTAAGAATAACCTGAAATAATATGAAAATAACAAAAACTCCCCCAAAATAAGCAGGGTCTCCCCTAAGCTCCCCCTATTAAAGTGAATCAAGTCTCCCCCTTTTTGTCACGAATGGCCAAGGGGTAATGTAGCTCACTTTTCTTAACCCAGATTTGTCTCACTGAATACACTTTAGCATTCAACATTTTAACGTGTGCATTCAAATGTTGAAGGTGATCAACAAGTTTATTCATGTTTAGCCCTGATCTTTGGTTGTGCAAAAGATTCATGGTGTAGCACCGTGGACGAATGTGACCAACTTTTCCACATGCATGACAGGTAGGCACAAACTTAAGAATGAAAGAATTGTTCATAGCCTTGTGATTACCTAGATTAGTTGAGCCAAATCTGTTATTCACACGTTGAGGCATGGCCTTGATGACTTTGGGTGTGTAGGCGTATTTGTGTGGAATTTTCGTGGCGGGAATAAATACAGTTTTAGATTTCACGTCAGTTTGTACAAAATTCACAACATATCCCAAACCCTGTTTATTTCCACCAATTTTTTCCAACCTGAGCATATGATCTAATTTTGTAGACCCATTTAAGAATTGTTTCAAATCTTTTTGAGAGACCTCAAGTTCAGATTCTAAAGTTGTTATTTGCTTAGTAAATGAGACTTTCAGATTTTCAATTTCTTGAGTTTTAGAATCTAACTCGGATTGTAGTGATACGTTTCCTTTTTCCAAATCTATGATCCTACCATTTAGGGTTCTATTTAATTTCTTTACTTTCAAACATTCCTTAAACAGTTTATCATATACTTCTTGAAGGCCATCATGACTCGACCTCTGAGTCATCACATTGATTAATATTCTCTACAGCATTGTCACACATTGAGGTCATAAAGGCCATGCACTTGACAGGGCTATCTTCAGAACATTTTTCACCATCTTCTTCTTCGTCATCACTCAAGGTCACATTAGCTTTAAAGGCTTGACCTTGTTGGTGTTTAAGGTTAGGACATTCAGCCCGGTAGTGGCCAAAGCCTTTACACTCATGACATTCAACTCCTTGAATATTTTTTGATTTGTAGTCCTTGAATTCATGTCGGTCTTTCTTCTCAAATTGAGATGATTGTTTTGAATCCACATCAATTTTATTTGATGAAGATTTATTTTTCCTTAAAAATTTTTTGAAATTCTTAACAAATAAGCAAAAATCGTGATCGCTACACGATTCTTCATCTGAATCCCGATTTTGCTCCTCCCTACTTGATTTTAGAGCAAGTAATTTATTCTTCTTTGATGGTGGCAATGTGTGCTCATAAGTTTGTAGGGACCCTCCAAGTTCTTCGATTTTTAATTTGTCTAAATCTTTGCTCTCTTCAATCGCCGTCACTTTGGATCTAAATCGTTCAGGCAACGATCGTAGAACTTTTCTAACAATTCTGTTTTCCGAAATTCGTTCGCCTAAATTAAATGTGAAATTTACAATATCATTTAATTGAGTATAGAATTCTTCAAATGACTCATCATCTTTCATTCTTATTTCTTCGAATCTAGTGGTGAGCATTTACAATTTTGAATTTTTAACTAATTTAGTTCCTTCATGAGTGATTTCTAAAATATCCCACGCATCTTTGGAGGTCTCACACATTGATATTCGTTTAAACTCATCGGGAGAGACAGCCATAAAAATAGCATGTGTTACTGTTCCAATTACATGCATCGAGTTCCTCTTTGGTCCATGAAGATAAGGCTTTTGGTTCGTTACCAGAGGAACTAGTGGGTGAAGTCCATCCAACTTGGGTACGTGCCTAAACACACTCATCTAGAGACTTTAGGAAGGTTCTCATTTGGACCTTTCAATAGGCATAGTTACTCCCATCAAAGAAGGGAGGAACGGAGAGTGATCCACTCGTATACATCTAGATCGGGGGTCGCGGATCGGGGTAAGTCTCTGATACTAATTGAAAAAGCACATTGTGCTGATCGTGAACAATCAAATTTCGACCCCGAAAAATATAGTAAAAATAAAAACAAATAAATATCCAATACACGTAAAGGATATTTAATTCTAGATGCTAACGAGATAACAAGCATGCACGATATAAATAATTATAAGCAATAAAGATAAAGACGCGATTTTTGGTGACGAAGTGACAACTCGATACCCACGGTATCGAGAAAAACACTCCGGGCTTCAACGGTCAGGGAAGCAATGCACTATGAAAATCAACTTACAGACCGGGTGGTAACGACGCGTCAACTTAGCCGACTTACTCCCGTCACGTGATCTCTACCAAGGAACTCCTTGGATTTGCCTGCGGCAACGAAATTGGATACCATCCGGTCTTCACGTCAATCTTCCCTCTCGTGCCACTTGAAGTGCCAACCACGATCGGATCTCCTTCTTCACGAACCAACGTCTCCCACGAAGGTAGAAGGATGTAAGAGTTTAAATAGAAAAGAGAAACGAAGAGAAAAACCGTTAGAACATGAGGCACAACGTTGTAAAGCATAGTAGGTTCGGTTTTCTCAAATGGAGCAAGATGAAAAAGAAGAAGAATGCTCTTCTCTCAAGTAGAATGACTCCAATACTTTCAAAAAATGCTTTGGCGTGCTTAGGGTTTCAAGAAACATAAGGCATATATTTATAGTGGGTGCAAAAAACGTGTTCAAAATTTTTGCGCTCGAGCCCACGGCGGGCGGCCGGAGGGTTTCGTGAGAAACCCTGCGAGTGCTCGAGCGGCCAGAAGGCGCCCATTGAGCAAGCACCTTACTGGATTTTTGGCTCGAGCGGATCTCAAGCGCCTGGCGAGCCGGGAACCTTCTAGATTTTAGGCTCGAGCGAGTATCGAGCGAGTGGCGAGCAGGAAGGCTTTGGACGGGCTTGAGCGACTGGAGGGCGGACAGAACAGACTTTAAACCGACAACCCACAACCCGACATTGATACAATAATACATATGGTCACAGAATATGTTAATTAGACAAATGTCTCTAACAAGACTTTTGAGAGTCAACACCGTCGGTCATGTTTGAATCGGTATACCCAACTAGAAACGACTTGTCGCTTCTAAAACACAAACACAATTTGAAAGTTCCTTGAAGATACTTCAATATCTATTTCACCGCAGACCATTACTCTTTACCAGGTTTGACAGCAACTGGCTAACCGTGCCAACCGTAAGAGTAATATCTAGTCTCATATACACTATAGCGTACATTAATTTACAAACAACCAAAGAATAGGGTACGTTTCTCATGATTGTCTTTTCATCATTTGTGCAAGGGTATTGCCAGTTACTCAGTGTAAAGTGATTGGCCAATGGAGTGCTCACCGACTTCGACTTCTTCATATTAAAACTTTGAAGCACTTTTTAATGTAGCTCTCTTGGGATATCCATAGTTTCTTTACTTTGCGGTTGTAAAATATTCTAATATTCAGAATCTATTTTGTCAACCTCAAATCCTTTATGGTAAAGGACTTTTCGAGCTGTTGCTTCAATTTAGTGATCCGGGAGATATTATACCCAACAATCAGCATATCATCTATATAGAGTAGGAGAATAATGAAATCATCTTTGAAAAATCTCTAAACAAAAATACAATGATCTGAAATAGTTTTATGGTAGTTTTGACTTGTTATAACAGACTCAAACTTCTTGTACCATTACATTGGAGCTTACTTTAACCCATATAAACTTTTCTTTAGATAACACACTAACTATTTCTTCCCCTCAATATGGAATCCCTCCAACTGCTCCACATAGATTTCCTCCTCAAGGTAATCATGAAGAAATACCATTTGCACATTTAATTGTTCTACTTTCAAATCAAGAATCGTAGCCAATCAAAGCACCACCCAGATTGAAGACATCTTCACATTCAGGGCAAAAATCTCGTCAAAGTCAATACCTTTCTACTAATTGAAGCCTTTCACAACTAGCCTTAATCAGCTTTCAAGCAGAAGATTTACTTATTTTTCAATGTTCGTTTTTCCTTTGGCAGCTTTGTTTGCTCGAACGTATAATTTTCTTGCAGCAATTTCATCTCATCTTGCATGGTTTTCATCCATTCCACTTTATACTCATCATCTATAACTTTTTCAAAACTTTTGGATTCCTTTCCATCGGTAAGTAACACATACTCATTAGCCGATAGACGAACAAAGGGCCTTCGATCTCTCGTGGATCGTCAGAGTGGAATGGTCTCGGTTGGTTTAGCAACATTATGAGGATCAGCATCATCTTCATCATCAAGAGTAGGAGTCACATGATCTTCTTCCCCTTTGGGATTGTCTTGATCACCGTTTTCATGATAAACCGACACCAATATCACGGACTCAAGATTTGTATCGCCAACCCAATTGCTGTCATTGTTAGAAACAACTTTCGCCTCTTTGCTAATATTTTTAATTGTCTCGTCCTCAACAAACACCACATTTCTCGATCGAACAAGCTTCTTCTCAACTGGATCGTAGAGACGATATCCCAAATCATCTTTCCTGTAACCAAGAAAAATGCATTGTATTGTCTTCAACTCCAACTTAATCCTCTCATCCTTCGAGATATGAATAAAAACTTTACACCTGAATACACGCAAATAGTCATAGGATACTTCTTTTCTGGACCACACTTTTTCTGAAACTTCTCCATTCAGTGCATTGCCTAGTGATAGATAATAATATGAATCACGGTCCTCAAGGCTTTCCCTTAAAATGAATCGGGGAGCTTTGTCTCCAAAAATACACAATGAACTCTTTCCATTGGTATTCTATTCATCCGTTTGGCTACACCATTTAGCTGCAGTTTCTTCGGTGGAATCTTTTGATGTCAAATTTTGTGAGACAGACAATACGCATCACATGCTTTGATGTACTCACTACCATTGTCACTTTGGATGTACTTCAACTTCTTTCAAGTTTTTCTCTCCACCAATGCATGAAAATGTTCAAAGATATCAAAGGCTTAATCTTTTGAGTTCAACGGATACACCCACAACTTTCTTGGACAATCGTCAATAAATATAATGAAGTACAGTACTCCTCCAAGTGTCTTCACCTTAAAATGGCCACATATGTTGGTGTGGACCAACTCAAGAAGATCGGCCTTCCTCGTGAAAGAGTTTCCATCAAATGAAGCTCGTCGTAACTTCCCCATCATGCAATAAGGACAAGTTTTCCATTTAGCTTCTTTCACACCCTGAAGGAAGTCATTCTTGGCAAAATAGTTCAGCCTCTTCTCACCCATATGACTTAATTATCGGTACCATAAATCTGAAGACTCCTCACGTCTAGAAACATGTGCATTTTCAACTGCAATTGAAGTTTACAATAGATATAAGTTGAAAATTTACTTTCTCCAAACTACTATTAGAGACCATTTAGTTAACTTCTATGCCCCTTTACAGAAAGTGTTGCAAAAGCCACTATCATTGAGCTTTTCCGCTGACATCAGATTTAGCTCAATATCCGGGATGTGTCGTACATCCCTTAGCAGTAACTTTGCCCCATTGTTGGTAATGAGGCACATGTCACCACAGCTAATAATTAAGAATGTCTTTTCATTACCTATCTTTAGCACTCTAAAATCATTGGGAGTGTAAGATGTCACAATCCAAAATTGAACATGTCTAACTAATTATTTTTTTAAAATTTAAGATCTTAAATAAATTCAATAAATAACGTCAAGTCCCAAAATTTAGGAGTGACAAATCAAATATACCGGACTGAACAAATCAAAACCTGCACAGGACCTTATCGGATAATCATTCGGGTAATATAAATACGACTTGCTCTATAATCATCTTAAAGAAGGTGATTAGAATATATCATATTATCCTAACTATTTTTAAAATATAACCATGAGTCTATACCTAGCCAACTATGAAATTTAATCATATTAAATTTTAATTTAAATCATAACGGAGATAAAACTCACCAAATCGGACGAACAGCTGATAGATCACGTTTATACTCTTGTAGTGCATTCAAGCTTTCTACTTTAAATGGACAAAATATAAAATATAAACTTAAAGCCCAGCAAATATCATATATGAGCAAATGAGTCCAATCAATTAGAAGGATGGTTGAGGAATAAATACCAAATCAAAAAATAGATATAAATCCAAGTCAACAATATAAAAATCCAAGTCACCAATATAAAAATCCAATCATCCAATCTAAAATAGAATTTAATATCCAAATCCAACAAAATCTAATATTCAAATTTAATGGTAGTCTCGTACTCAAATCAAATATCAAATCCAAATAAATATCGAATCCAAAAGTAATCCTTTGAAGACACATACATATAAATTGAAATGATCAGGATCAATTCCAATAAGGAGATGTTCAATTGAAAGTCCAATCCAAGTCCAAATATAATGCTCGATTAGCTCATGATTTTAGATAAAATCCAATAGTCGGACAATTTAATTATGTGCGCAAAAGACGAAACAATATCATAATAAATAGTTCAAAGGTATAGATCAAAACATATATTTAAAATCAATATACGAGACATACTAAAACCCATCTATGGATAAAATTGGCGAATCTCAAATCTAAATTCAAAATCTAAATCCAAATATCCAAATCTATTCAAAAATATAAAACATGTACCAAAACTGAGTTCTAATTATTTAAAGACTAATTTAAAAAAATGATTATTTGTGACGCGATAACCTTAGGTCAAATTAAATGTAAAGCCAGTATACTACACCACTTATGTATTTTGTCTCCCATAGGTAAGATTACTCGCTATATTTTGTCACCCATAACTTTAGATGTAATTTTTTAAATTTTCAGATATATTAAGACGTTTGAATATATTATATAGTGTAATCAAATATCCAAATGGGAAGGGTCACTACGTTCAAATCTCTCCTACCGGCAGAAAGAGATTTTCAATAACAAAGATCTCCTAATCGGAAGTTGGCGATAATATTCAAATCCAAATGTAGTGACTAAACCCAACATATGCATATGAAAATATACAGCCTATATAAATTTCATATACACATATTGATAAAAATATATAGTATCGAAAATTATCTAATTTTTAGAAATTATAAAATTCTCAAATATTAACAAAAATAAAACAAATACCTCAATCAATAAAAAGGTCATGCTTGTATAATAAAATAAATAGGCTAATTAAAAGTGCACTCACGAGTTTAAAACCTTCAAATCGGAACAAAAATATATCGGATGTGAAATCAGAAAAAGGATAGAGTTATAGGATATTTGTCTCGACCTCATACTAAGTAGATCAGAATAAAGGATGCTCTAAGGTACCGAATTACGTGTTTTCTCTCCCCACTGTTACGCGCCGCCAATGCCACAACCCTCTCTCTCTCTACGCGAATATTCCTCTCTACTTCTCCCTCTCTCCTTCTGCCGTGCCTCATTCATTTTCCTTCTCCTCCTCTCGCATGTGCACCTCACTTTCTCTTCTCCTTCCTCATCCTTCTTCCTTCTTCCTTTTTCTTTTATCTGCCATGCCTCTCCCTTGTGCACATCTCCTCCTTCACCAAAATCAAAATTTTTGACCAATTTCCTTAAAATCAATACATGTAAACAATAATTCGATATCAACAAAGAGAAAAAAATGATTTACTAGCCTCAATTTCTCATTTCTCTTTCGGCAACAGCGATGATGGCGGCGACGGCTTTCGCTTCTCCCTTTGACTCACGTGGCCATTCTTTGTTCTCCTCCCACGCTGCCTCCTTCTCCTTTCTCTTCCTCTCCCTCCTTCTCCCTGCTTCGTGATGAACCCCTCCGCTCTCTCTTCCTTTCACCTTTCTTTCGTTCTTTCTCTTTTCCTTTCTTTTCCTCTACTTTTGCTTCTATCTGATTCTCCTCTCTCCTCCTTTTATCTCTTTATCTCTTATATTATATTATATTTCTATTCTTATTTTCTTTCCTTTCATAATCTAATCGATACTCAGGCATTAGTAAAGTTATGTCTCGAGAGTCCATCTAACTGATCCAAATATTCTTCAAAATTTTACAATATAAATTAATCTCCATCACATCCAAATTACCAAAAATAAGAATTTTATCTAAAATAAATTAAATAGATATTGGATATATTACATAATATATGAAGAATTCTTTCTGTGATGTAACGTGGAGTGTGGCACTACTATCCACCACCCAATTGGTCTCGTGAACCACTAGATTGATCACGTCATCCTCTTAAAACACCAACCAAAGATCAACATTGGTAACAACAAAGGCTTTCTCCTCACTTGAACTTTGTTGACATTCTTCTCATTGTCATCTGTATTCTCACGCTTTCACTTGTAACAATATTTCTTAATGTGTTCCTTTTTTTTATTGCGATGACACTCGCGATTCTAATACCTCAATTAGAACTTGCTTCGGCTCTTCTCACCAGATTTAGAGTCATGCCATTTACTTCTTCCCCATAACTCAAATATTAGTACTTTGGAGTGCAAAGAAGAAGAAGACCCTTGTGACTGACATCTCATATCCTCATTAAACACATATCCCTTTGTTATTTCAAAAGTCACCATGCCATTTGAAATTGTATTGGTAATAGTGATTTGTATTACCTTTTAAAAGTTCGGTAAGGTAGTCAGCAACCATAAGCCCAATAGCTCATCATCAAATCTGATATCCAAGCCACTCAACTAATCAATACGTTTTTGAAACTCATTTAAGTGATCGACTATCGATGTGCTCTTCTTGTACTTTACTTGTATCAATTTCATTAAGTGAAAAAATTTGTTATTATCGGTCTTTGAAATACAAAATGTCTCAAGCTTCTACAACAAGGTTTTTACATTTGTCTCATTCTAAATGTGATTATACATGTTGTCGTCCATAAATTGTCGAATGTAGTCACAAACTTATTCGTGCTCAAAAACCCATTCCTCCTCAGATTTTTATTCAGGCTTTTGCATAGCAAACACAAGATGATGCATTATTTTCACAAACAATAAATCTTTCATGCTCAACCAAATATCATAGTTTGCACCATTTAAATAAATCATCTTATTTCTAACCTCCATCATTTCAAATAAGATTCAATACATGACACAAATATCTATATCTCTAACACCACTTGTTGGGACTTAAACAGATTATTTAAACCATGAAAAAATAATCAATAGCACACAATAAATACACAATAATCATAAATAATAAGGTAAGATATGATTTTTACGTAAAAAAATTTCTTTTGGAATGAGGGAGAAATCCACATGATTAAAAGTATAAAAATATATCCATTATACAATATTTTGATTATACAAATCCCAAATATAAAGTCACAGTACATTATTTCAAGCAAGTCTGAACAATAAAGAATATAAGATGAAAGCAAATGAATAAAATCGATAATTATTTTTTTTAATTTCAAGAATAGCGTACCTAAAATCAGCGAAAATTAGAACACAATTTAGAATTCAATTGGATGTACAAATCTTTCTCTTCTCTCTCTTCCTCTTCTTTTTTTCTCACAAATAACGCTTTGAATGTAAGTGGATTTCTTATTTCCAACATTAGAGTTAGGCTCCTTTATATAGAATTTTTACCCCAACTTAATTAAGAAATAAATATAATTTTTTAATTAACGATATTTCGAATTAAAAAATAATTTTACCAAATATTTCTCTAAATCTTTTCTAATTAACGATATCTCTAAATCTTTTCTAATTAATGATATCTCTAAATTAAAAATAATTTCACCAAATATTTCTCAGAATCTTTCCTAATTAATAATATCTCCAAATTAGGATATAATCTTATCAAATCTTTTCTAATCAAAGGGAATTAAATTTGTTTTAATTTAAAAAGCCTATGATATCAGTAGAATACCCGTGTGATCTCATTCGAACCACTAAACGATACGTTAAATGGATATGAACCCACATAAGAATGACTCATAATCCAATAACCATACCTCAAACGTAACTCCATGAAATTCTCTATGGACGTTAGGAAAGAAATATTAGATACACATTTTATAACAAAAGCAGACGGACAAGTAATCAAATAAAAATAACAGTCTCTAAGATTTGGCTCTAAGGTTGGGTCCTGGATGGAAAGAATAAATAATTTAAGATGGGAAAAATTTTTATGGAGTAGGATAAGTGAATAAATGGGCCAATCAAGGGCTTTCACTATGTCACCCGACCAAGTAGAAGGTTTCATGTAGACGGACCAATCAAAGGTTCCAATTACGCTGCTCACCAAATAATAGAAGACTATTTTACCTTTAAGATTTCTTCTTTACTTTACTATTAGAATTTTTTTCTTACTTTATTATTAAAACTCTTAAAATCTTCATTTATTAAAGGAATGGATAAAAGCTAGAGAAAGACCAAGCCTAAAATGGAACAAGACCATGGGAGGAGCCAAATCCATCGAAAGGAAGAGAGAGAAGCAGCTAGTGTACCACTGGCCATCACGCCGAAGGCTGCCAATGCCATGACCTGTGCTATAGCCTGCACTACACCCCTCACCGCCACAAGCTTCCATCTAGCCACCCAAGCTAGGTGCTCACTTCCCAGCATTGCCACCACCGCAACAACCTAGTTTGCCAGCACCAATGCCTATCCAAACATGCTTGCACCTGCCCTTGGCTGTCACTCAGCACCAACCTGGGCCATGTCAAACCTGTTGCCACCATAGCATGATAGCATTATTAGCCACCCAATAGGTCGTCGCTCCACCGGTCACCAAACTCTAGTTTGTCTCGTTGGTATCAACTCTAGCAGCCAATTACACAAGCCCAGATTTGAGGCTTGAATTGGTCCAATCCAGTTCTTAGGACTGAAAAGGTCCAACCAAGGTTTAGATAAACTAGTTCCAGATATAAAATCTAGGTAAGTTTGAAGGAACAAAGGTTATAGATGTAAGACCCTCCTACCTCTTAAAAGATCACACAGCCAATATTAGCCTCCGCTTCATACTCAACATATTAGTTCCAAAAAATTCTCTTTTCACCTATATTAATACTTTATATTTATTATAACTATTATTTAGAATAATTTATTAATTTAAATATTAAAAAAATTTTCAAAATAATCTCCCAGGGTCCCATTAGCTGTTGTTTTCATTTATAGTACATCAAGAATTAGTTTAAGGTTTTAAATTATACTCAAATATAAATTATTAAAAACTTCAAGCCGAATTGATTTTTTAAATGTCCACCAAAAGGTAATTTGTTTGTTTGTTTTTTTCTTTTTAAAAAAAGGGCAGAACCTGAAGTATTGAAGATTTCGGGAGAAACGTATATGACAAGACAACTACTTATTCACAAACATTGTATATAACTAAAAAATTTTACTTTCTATCTCTTCAAAAATCTTTTCCATTCCATTTAGCCCTATTCCTTCCTGGTTTATGAAACCCACGAACGGGCCTGCAAATTAAAGGGCAACATTTAAATAATGATTAGAAGTAGGTGGAATTAATTAGTCCAACACAAGTAAAAAGAAGCAATACCATTGAATGTGAGTTTTTTTTTCTCCTACAAAAGTAATCTTATATATTCTCAACGTATAATTATTACGATTAAAAAGATAGCTAAATATAAAATAATGTATTACTATAAAAATTAAAATTAAATTAAAAGAATATTATATTTAACGAAACAAGGCGCCAGGGGTTTGAGCGACGGCATGGGCTGGGGAGCAGCAGTGTATGATGACGGTCTACTCACCTGTATTACGCCAGAACTCTCGTTGAATTTACCGTACTACACAGGTTAATGATAGCTAGCCTTCAGAAACTTCACTTCAGAAGCATTCGAATTAATCTCAACCAATTTTTTTACAGAAAATTAAATGCTATTAAAATAAAAATTAAACATAAATCACAAAATAATTTTAAGGATAAAATTAAAATTACAAAACAAATTTGATTTATTTTTCCCTTAAAAAGACAGCAATTAATTATGAAAAAATAGACGATAGAGTGAGCAAAATATCTTTGGGATTTGAGAGGCGAGGGAGGTGGGGAAGGGAGGAAGAATTCCTGAAGGTGGAAAAGCGAATGGAGAAGGGAACGGGGGATCCTGCTAAATGGGTTTTCTTTTTTATCGGGTGAAATATCTTGCTCCGTGGAGCAGGATCCCCCAATCCAATGGAGAAGTAAGGTGTCAGAGAGAGACAGTGAAACCATAAAAAAAAAAAACGATAAAAAAGAGATGATGAACGACAAAAGCATGGATTTTTTTAAAATAATATTTATATATTTATCGTAAACTGATTTTTGCCAAAATTATAAAAAATAGTTTGATGAGAAAAATGAAACTTTAAAATAGAGCAAGATTGATATTTATAGCATTATTCTTGCTTTTTTAAAGAGAAATAATGGAGGAGGAACATGAAATGGAAGTGAAGGACAGAAAAGCAAAGTAGAAAAAGGGAATGAGCGAGTAAAGAGTCAGTTGACCGGAGGAAAAGCTGCTTACCATAACGAAGCAACATGAAAGAGACGCCATTTTATAATGGGATGGGATCATTTAACAATTTGGGAAACTGATCATATAAAAAGTAAAGAAATTAGAATTATTTTCTACATAATATATGGTCATAATATTATTAATTATTATATCTTAAATTTTATACATAATATTTATATCTATAATTATCATATTTATAATTATAAAATTATTTATTAAATATTTAACTCAAATATTTTTCTTCCCATCTTATGAATATTTATTTAAAAATAGTCATATATAATGGACGCTGTATTATAATATATAATGGATGTTTCATATATTGTCTTAGAATATAATGGTTATATGAAAATAGATTTTGTACTAATATTTTATGTACTTTATAGGATATATCACTTAATATAAGAGTTTTATTTGTAATATAAATAAATAAAAACTTAATAAGTACTCTTTTGATAAAAAAAAAAAAAATACATCAAAATATGTCGTAATAATGAATGTATGATACAATTACAAGTTCATCTCAACATTTTTAACTAAGTTATTGAAAGGTATTATCTAGGTCTTTACAAATTACCTACTAAACACTGATTTTTTGAATACAAGTTAATCTCTTTTTTTTTTTTCTTTTAAAAACGTCTTAGTTTGGCACTTATTTTTTGACAACATCAAAGAAAAGTTAAAGAGTCAATTTTAAATTTCTAAACTTGTATTTAAACATGATGTATAAGACCCAAATATCAAAATCTAAGAATTCACTTCGAAATCTCTCTAATTTGAATTTAAATTTGAGATATGCATTGTCCAATCTAATTTTTGGTTGAATTTGTTTTCATATTAAGTATAGAATTTTAGTTTGTTAGTGAATGTGTACCAAACAATATGATCACTTAAATAAAATTCAATAGTTGAATTGAATTATTGTTTTTCTTTGCTAAGTAATTGAATTGAATTGTTATTCCTTAAACATGTCATATACATCAAGAGCATACTAAATATTTATTTTTTCTCACGTTTGCTTATTGAAATAACATTTGAAATTAAAGTTAAAATTTCATATCCGATCTCAATAACACTTTTTGGCATCCCTTTAGAACTAAATTAACTGAAATAATTAATTACAATTGTTAAAATGATAGTTTAACTTTGAATTCCAACGTTAATAAACGTCAACAACTAAACTGATCAAAATTGATACCAGGCCAAGTGAAATGGAGCTAATATTCCCAGCTATTTGAGAATATTTTTTAATAAAAGAAGTAATTCAACTTTAAATTTATTATTACCTTTTATTTAAAAAAATCATTTCCATGACTACAAATTATCATTACCAAAACATATGGGCACTTCTACAATCGTACAATATTCTCCTTTAAATAATCCTCGGCAATATCACTAACAAATCTAATCAAACACCCAAGATTAAAATAATTGACATATAACCACATATAAATTGATCCTCGGGCAGTAAAATTCCTTAAGAGGTATATTACTCCCACGATATAGACACAATTGCCATACAAATAAATATCAATAACAAATTAAATTCAACATAAATGTAACAATGCTTGTATTCACTAAAAAAAAAATATCTTGTTGTGATAAAAAATTAGTGTCAAATATATTTTTGTCACTATTTATAATTAACATATATAATTTAATGACAAAAATATAATTTTATCACTAAAACTTTAAAATAAATAATAATAATAATAATAATAATAATAATAATAATCTTCCTGTCTCTCCTGTCCTTTTCATGTTTTCTCCACTCTTCCTCCGTCTCTCTCTCTCGATCTTTCTCTTTTCCCTTCTCCTCTCTTCCTTTTTCTTCTGTCATTTCTCCTACCTTCTTCACCTTCAGTTTCTTCTTTCACTATTTCATTGACCGTCTCACATGTTTCCCTTCCTTCCTCTTCTATTTATTGTTCTTCTCTTCCCTTAAACTTTCTTTCTCTTCATTATGAGAGAGAGTAGAGAACATGTGCCGCTGCTGATACTGTCGTCTATTATTGTCGGATAAAAAGCCACTGTTTCCATCGCTACTATTTCTTGTTAATATGGCTATTAACCGTCTCAAACCAGGCAAGTAATATCTTTCTTCTTTTATGAGTATGTCTACTATTATTTTGCAAGTAATCTACTACTCTTCTGCTAATATTTCCTTGTTATTTTGCAAATAGGTCAATCATTCTTCTTATAGAGGTTAGATTTCTTTCTTATGTGCTAATATTTGAAAAAAATTGGTCATATTTTTGCCGCGAGGTAAATTTGGGGGAAAACAAACCTCGACTATGATGGCAAATGATCTGAGAACTTTGAGGGTTTCTCGTTGAATTGAGGGACAAAATTTAAAGAAATTACATAAATACAAAGAATCAAGATACTGAAATAGTGAAATTGTATATAATTCATGTCTAGAACTTTGTAACCTGAAATTCCGTGATATGTTAACCTTATGGAGAATTTGGCATCACTAATCGAGGTACTGAGAGCATAAAAACAAAGTACAATTTAACAACCATACTCTTACACTGTAGAGAGAATATTTTCTTGTGCAATCATTTGATGATCTTCCTCCATTTATCTTCACAAATTAATTTATGTAAAAAATGTTTTAAAGCATAGAAGTGTAATGTATGTTTATCTCCTACTATTTTAGGAATAATTTAAAACATGAATTCAATTTCACAATTTCTTGTGTGTCAAGCTTTGGATATGTGTTGTGTTCGACAGGTGCCCCCCCTTCACCTAAAAAAGAGCTATGATTTTTTTGTTGTTGGGCACTTAAAGAGACCAAGTATAGCATTTTTGTGTTGTTTGTGCTAGGAATTCATTTCATCCTCTTCTATTTGTGCAAAAAAGTCTCATTGTAGTACAACTTCTATCGTAGCTGGCAAGTCCTATTTTGGTTATGATGAAATAAGTCTACCATATAGTATTACAAAGATCATAAAATAAGTAACGGAATAATATAATTTATTCTTCCATACTAAGTAAACAAAAACATGTTCAGAATCTATTAAAAAGAGTGGCTTTTTTTAAACTTCTTGGATTTTCTAATTTTTGCTATGCATTTTGATTTTTGTCTGTAGTCTAATATATTTTCTTATCATTGTTAATGAAGCCAACTGATGTGAGACCCTGGGACTAAAAACATAATAATTGAGAGTAATTAAAATGATAATAATCATTAAGAGGCCAAACATGTATTAAAAAATGATAGTTGAAAGTAAAAAGTTAGAAAAATATCCGAGTTTAGCAAGCAGTCGAGTGGCGCCTGCAGTACTCCTGAGGCGCCGCAGCGAGTGTAAAAATCCAGTGGCCACCCGCTCGCTGCGTGCTAGGCGCGCTCGAGTAAGCCCCTGGCAGAAACCCCACTCTCGCCACGCGCCCGCTGGGCGCTTGAGGCAAGCATTGACAGAATGTAGCGTGCTCGAGCGTAGCCCCGATTTTTGCCCGCATTCTGACTTCATTTTTGTTATAAAATAAATGAAAAGGAAAGTGGGAGAGAGAGTAGAGCACGAACGAAGAAGAGGAGGAAGAGAAGAGGAGAAAGAGGAAATCACTTGTTCCAATCCACTCTGGATAAAAATAACGGTAGATCGGGTTAAGGCAAGTGTACTTCAGACGCTGTTTTTCATTTTTATCGATTTTACTTACTTTAAAGTTGATGAAAATGCTCTAAAATGTTATTGTTGCATGTTTAAAGTAAACGGAGGATGTTTTCCTCTATTGTTCGATTAGATTTTGTGTTTATCCATGTTTATTGTAAGTTTTGGCTTCGATTTCATGTATAAGCATGTAAATAGTGTTCGATTTGGTCCCGAAAGCTTGCAATGAAACCCTAACTCGAAAATATTGGAGATTTTTGGTTAAATTACATGATTTAATGTATGTGTTTAGATTTATGGTATTAATTTTATGAATAAACACATGTTTAGTGTTCGTTTTGAGTCCGAAAGTTTTAGCGAAATCCTAGGTACGAAAATGAAGGGGTTTTAATGATTTTTAACCGTAACTCCTGCTATATAAAAGTTAATTGGCACTGAAATGAAGCTCACGGTATAATTTATTTTTGAAAATTTTACACGGACTTATACCGATAAATTTTCATGCACTTCTGAAGAAAAATTGAAGGGTTTTTAAACCATCACCGTACATTCTAAACGTTTTGAAGTTAACTGAAAGGAAATTGTAAAACTTTGATTGCGAAAGAAGATTTTCAGTTAAGAAGTCATTTCTGATACTGTTACTTAGGACTCAGGATTTATTACAATCAGGTTAGGTTTTTCGGTATGCCTTAGAACTTTATGGTGGTGATCGAGGATAACTCTGTCCATAGAATTGTATGTGGACCGCCCTTCCTTGGGGCGTTACAGTCAAGAGGAAAGTTCTGTTTCTGGCCTACCTTCAGGAGGCACACCGTACTATTCTCGCGAGATGGGATACTTTTGTTTAGTTTCTGGCATTGGATTGTGTGGAGTGAATGTAATCTATCCTCGATCGTTTGCCCCTTCAACTAGTAGGGTATACTGGCAGGGTCCATTACTGCTCTGTTCTGTTACCTTTTTGTTCAATTACTGCTCTATTCTATACCGCCGTTATTGTGCTGATTTTTGCTCTGTACCGATCATTGTTCTATTCTGATATAAAAGAGAAGTTTCTGATTTTACTTTCTGAATTATATTGATTACTGATTACCGATTTCTGATTACTAATTTCTGATTTCTACGTTTAATATTGTCAAATTATGCTTTCTCCGTTTTCTAGGTTATATTCTGTTTCACCGTCCTGTTTTTGCATAGATTCATGATTGTTCTGCATCACTGCGTTATTGCATATCTGCATGTACCTTGTTGGGTTCCGGCTCACTGTTTTATTTTTTTTTTCTCCAGATGAGATTGCAGAAATAGTGCCTGATGAGAAAGAGTGACCAAAAGTAATTCCTGAAGACTTTTGAAAACCTGAAACATTTTGGAGCTATTTTGGGAGAACCAGTTGCATGTAAAGACTTGACTGGACATATGATTTTGTATATGGATTTTGTATCTATGGATATTTATGCACATGTGGATTTTGTATAGAAATACATGCTGTATATGTGATAATAAAAAGGAAAATTATATTTCTGCAGGTTAATAATTTAGCTTCCGCTCTATGCTTCTGGTATTCTGTACAGGTTCTAAACGGCATCTCGTTTATGAACTGTTAGTGTAGTTAATGGTTTTATAGATTAATATTATGGATGGCACATGTGATCTTGTGTATGCATATTGTAGGAAGAATTATGGTATAATTGATAGTTATGTGCTTATAATGGTTAATCATACAGGTTGTATTTTTAGATTTTTATCTAATTATAAAGAAGACTCTGTCGAAATTACTGCAGAAGTCTTGCCTTATCTTTTAGTCCATTAATCCTGTTTCTGTCTTGATGGAAGCTTCTGAGGAAAAAAAAAATCCGTTCCATCACAATCGGTATCCAAGAATTGAGATACCTTAGGAATTAATTGACCGAAAAGCGGAGGCATAAGTTTGAATCTCTACACTGAATTCCTGTTTGAACAGGTTGAAGGAGTTAAGGCAACTAGGACCCTTAAGAGATTTGTTCTTAGGCTAGGTTTAAATTTTCTTAAACTGTTGAATATTTCTTTCTCATTTCATTGAATCTTTATCCTTATAACATTGTGTTTATCTTAATTATAGGATGGCAAGTAGAAGGGGTAGAAGAAATGACCGTGGTGGCGCTAGTACGCCCTATGATAGAGATGTTGCTTACATTGATCTGTTGGAGAGGATGACCAATGTAGTAGAATCTGTCGAGTAGAGACACATGGCTCCGGTTCCTACACCCGAGCCAGCTCCGGCACTTCTTGGTCCCACGACGTATGACAGATTCACAACGGAGCGAGTACCAGGCTTCCTAGAAAAGTCTGATCTGGCAGAAGCGGATGTGTAGTTAAAGAGGAAAATATTCACTGTGATTGGGTGTACCGATCGGGAGAAGGTCACCTTCACGTTGTATGAATTGAAAGGTGAAGCTGATAGCTGGTGGAGCATGCAGAAAAGGGCGATGAGAGTGCCTGATGATGTCATTACCTGAGAGATGTTTGAGGATGCTTTTATAGAGAAGTACTTCCCATCCAGCCTCTGAGATCAGAAAGAGCAGGAATTTATGATACTGAGACAAGGAAATATGACGGTGAAGGAGTATGATGCCATATTTACTGAGTTGTTCAATTTTATGCCCTTCTATGTGGAGGATGAGCAGAGAAAGACGAAGAAGTTTCAACAAGGGTTACGGGATGACATTAAGAAGTCACTGTCGATTTTAAAGTTTTAGACTTATATTGAGGTTCTGGATAGAGTAGTGATTTATGAGAAAGAAGCAGATAAGGAGAGATTCTATATAAAGCGGACCGCTAGCCGAGTGGGAGTTAGTACCGAATCTGCTACGGGATCTTCTGATCCATCCAAGAGGACTAGGATAGCTGATAAGGAAAAGAGTATTATACCGGCTCAGGTAGTAATCGACTCTAGAGGGTCAGCTGAAGATTGTATCTTCTATGGGAGGAGATATCCGGGACAAGCATGCCGTAAGATATTGGGAGCATGTTTCAGATGTGGACAGTAGGGCCACCTGCTCAAGGACTGTCCACTACCTCCGAAGTTAAAAGGAAAGAAGCCTACTGTCTTGACAAAGGCTTTTGCGGTGACAGTTTAGGACCCAGAGGCATCTCCGAATGTCCTGGAAGGTACTCTTTCTATTTGTGGAGTTTCTGCATCTATATTATTTGACTCGAGATCTACCCATTTCTTTGTTTCTCTACGATTTGCATACTGCATTGTATATGCCCTGTGTATTCTGGATTGTGAACTGTCTCCATGTACTCCCACTGGGTCCCTTGTAATTACGGATGTTATGCATCTGGGATACATAGTTGAGGTGAATGGGAGCTGTTTGGTTGTGGACTTGGTGTTATTGAACATGGGTGATTTTGATGTGATTTTAGGAATAGAATGGCTGGCCAAATATCATGCCAATATTTACTGTTTTATGAAGAGAGTTTGTTTTAATTTTTCTAGAATGGAGCCCTTTTTCTTTCAGGGCATTAAGAAAAAGGGGGTGCTTGTATTAATATCTGCTTTATATGCTAAGCATTTGATGAAAAGTAGATGTAAAGTTTACTTAGTATATGCCTGTACTACTAGAGTCATAGTGTGCCGGCTAAGGACATCCTGGTTATTTATGACTTTGAGGATGTATTTCTAGAGAAGTTACCTGGATTACCTCCATACCGAAAAATTAAGTTTGAAATTGCTATCGTTCATAGTGTTAGTCCAGTTTTTGAAGCCCCCTAACGTATGGCTTCGGCTGAATTGAAAGAGTTAAAATTACAATTGTAGGAGTTGTTAGATAATGACTTTATCAGACCGAGTGTATCTCCTTGGGTGCACCAATATTGTTCGTGAGGAAGAAAGATGGGTATTTACAGTTGTGTGTTGACTATCGTGAGTTGAATAAAATTATGATTAAAAATAACCTTCTACCGCGTATTGATGATTTATTTGATTAGTTGTAAGGATCTCGGGTGTTCTTGAAGATTGATTTGAGGTCCAGCTATTGTCAATTGAGGATCAAGCCGAAAGATGTGGCTAAAACTGCTTTTCGGACACGTTATGGCCATTATGAGTTCCTTGTTATACCTTTTGACCTTACGAATGCTCCAACTGCTTTTATGGATCTGATTAAATAGGGTGTTCGGCCGTACTTGGACAAATTTGTGGTGGTGTTCATTGATGATATCCTGATTTATTCAAAGGATTATGAGGAACACAATATTCATTTGAGGAGAGTACTTCAAGTGCTCCGCGAGAAAAAATTATATGCCAAGCTGAGTAAATGTGAATTCTGATTCGAGAGGGTGATATTTTTGGGGCATGTGATTTCTGATGGTGGTATTTCTATGGATCCCAGGAAAGTAAAGGTTGTTACAAACTGGAGCAGGCCGGCTTCTGTGACTGAGGTTAGAAGCTTTCTGGGCATGGTGGGATATTACAAACGTTTTGTAGAGAATTTCTCACAGATTGCTATGCCTCTGACTCAACTGCTGAAGCAGGCTAAATTTGTATGGACCGAGGAGTGTGGTTTGAGCTTCCAGGAGCTAAATGATCGCTTGACTATCGCTCTAGTGTTGATTATTCCAGAGGGTTCAGGAGGCTTTGAGGTGTACTGCGACGCCTCTAAGGCGGGTCTAGGATGTGTATTGATGCAGCATGATAAAGTTGTAGCTTATGAATCTAGGCAACTGAAAGTGCATGAGAAGAATTATCCTATTCACAATTTGGAGCTTGCTACTGTTGTCTTTGCTTTGAAAATTTGGAGATATTATTTGTATGGTGAAAGGTTCCTCATGTATTCTGACTATAAAAGTTTGAAGTACCTGTTTTCACAAAAGAAATTTAACATGAGGCAAATGAGATGACTTTATTTTTGGAAGGATTATGACTGTGAGATACAGTACAAGTCAGGGAAGGCCAACGTAGTTGCGGATGCATTGAGCTGCCGATCGGGGTATGTGACACACTTGCAGATCAAGCAGATGAAAATGTTGGATTACCTAAAATAATGTGATATCCAACATTATGCTAAAGGTGATAGAATACTCCTGTCATACTTTAGGTCCAACCGGAAATAGTCAGTAAAATTAAGGAGAAGCAGGTGAATGATCCGTTCATTATGGATATTGTTAGTGATCTGAGTAAGGAATCTCGAGCTGATTTTAATGCCCAGACTGATGGAGTGTCGAGGTTTAGAAACCGATTATATGTACCGGATGATAGAAGATTAAAGGAGAAGATTTTGAAAGAGGCTCACCGGTCTTGGTATACGATTCACCTAGGGACAAATAAAATGTATCAGAATATAAAGAAAATCTTATGGTGGAGGAATATGAAGAGAGATATCATGGCTTATGTGGAGAGATGTCTGGTATGTCAACAGCTGAAAGCTGAGAAGAGGAAGCCTTTTGGATTGTTACAGCCTATGCCGATCCCGAGCTGAAAATGGGAAGACATTGCTATGGACTTTGTATTAGATTTGCCGAGGACTCTTAGGAATCATGATGCCATTTGGGTTATAGTTGATCGATTGACAAAATCAGCCCACTTCTTGGCGATCAGGACGGCCTATTCACGTGATAGGTTGGCTCAATCGTATGTGAATGAGATCGTGAGGCTTCATGGAGTTCCTGCCTCCATTGTGTTTGATAGAGATTTACGTTTTGTCTTGAGGTTTTATGAGAGCTTGCATAAGGAGTTTGGGACAGAGTTAAAATTCAGCACTGCGTATCACCTCCAGACCGATGGACAATCTGAGCATACCATTCAGATTCTTGAGGATATGTTAAGGGCCTCTATTTTAGAGATGAAAAGAACTTAGGATACTTATTTGGCATTAGCTGAATTTGCTTATAATAACAGCTATTAGGCTAGCATCAGCATGACTCCTTTTGAGGCATTGTATGGGAGAAAATGTAGGTTACCGATTCACTAGGAGGAGACTGGAGATAAAAGGATTTTGGGCCTGGAGATTTTGAAGGAAACAACAGAGAAAATTAAATTGATCCATGATAATTTGAAGATTGCTCAAAGTTGACAGAAAAGCTATGCGGATAGGAGGATAGAATTGAGTTTTGAGGTAGGAGATCTTGTATTTCTAAAGGTCTCACCGTCCAAGGGCACGTTCCGGTTTGGAGTGAAGGAAAAATTGAAGCCGTGATTCATTGGCCCTTTTGAGATTTTGGAAAGATTGGGGAGATAGCCTACAGGTTGGCGTTACCACCTAGTCTGACGGACATACATGATGTATTTCACATATCGATACTTCGAAAGTACGTCCACGATCCTGCACATGTGATTGACTACGGACCTTTGGCTATCGACAACGATTTGTCCTACATTGAGGAACCACTGCAGATTCTAAATTAAAAGGACCAGATGTTGCATACGAAGACCATTCCCTTGGTGAAGATACTTTGGAGAAATTATTCACCGGAGGAGGCCACTTGGGAGCTTGAAGAGGAAATTCGAAGCAAATATCCCACTTGTTTTCTTGAGGTATGTAGTTGTATTTAATTTCGAGGACAAATTTCTTTATGTGGGGGAGAGTGTGAGGCCTCAGGACCAAAAACATGATAATTGGGAGTAATTAAAATGATGATAATCATTAAGAGGCCAAGTATGTATTGAAAAATGATAGTTGAAAGTAAGAAAATTGGGAAAATACCCAAGTTCAGCAAGCAGCCGAGTGGCGCTTGCCTTGCGCTCGAGGTGCAGCAGCGAGCGCAAAAATCCAGTGGCCACCTGCTTGCCGCGCTCCAAGCACGCTCGAGCGAGTCCCTGGCAGAAACCTCACGCACACCGAGAGCCCACTGGGCGCTCGAGGCGAGTGCTGGTAGAATTTAGTCGACACACATGAGTACGAACACAAGTGCCCTTTAGGCGTTGAGCTTACTTTCTCAAATTTAATTCTTTTAAATTTATATTATATAATTATTTTTTATATTGATTCAAAATTATATTAATAATATCATAATTTATAAATAAAAACTAAACATTATAGTTTACACATGGAACGGTCGAACAAAGAAGTAAGCAAGGGTCACACAATATTCATATAACGGTAGTGAGGGGCATCTGGGCGACAAAAGATATTAAAAAATCACGTGATATTCATGCAATGGTAAATCGAGGCTTAGGCAAGGAGGGTATGATAAGTGTCTAAAGAGAGCACATAAGCCATTTGCCTTAAAGAATAGTGTTTGATATGCACTTGAAGAATGCACATGCATAATTTGTCCAAATTGATAGTGTTTGAAGGGCCCTCATACACCATTTGTTTAAGAAGATCGCACCTAATGCACGTTTGAGAGGCATTCGTACATCGAGACTTCTATAATATTGCAACTAATGTTATTTTAGAACATTCGAAATCATTTTACAATAGAAGGACCATTTCCTAAGAGAGAGAAGAGAGAAAGAGAAATGATGAAGAAATTCAACATCCGATTAAAAGTCTGATTTAAATTTTATTCTTCGTCAAATTCGGGTACGTTTTTCTAATATTATTTTCTAAAATATATTACCATTTAGTTACTTATTTCTCTTAGTGTATTTTTTCTTATGGATTGATAGACGTATTAGTGATTATATTTAACAAATCATTTATTCAGGTCAAAGCGAAAGGATTCAGGAGGGAGTTAATTTTATAATCGACATATTCTTTATAGTAAATTTACTCCAAATTTGTGAATTGATTTTTTATTAATTTAAAAGAGTTCTTCATATTAAAAATTATCGTGTATTGTTATATTCATTTTACTTAAATGTTTCATAATTGACGTTCAACAAAGGATTTAAATTTATTCTATTATGCCAATTATATATATTTTGGCCAAATCCCAACACAAGACAAAAATGATCTCAATAATCACCAAAAGATGTACTTGGCAATATTTAAATATATTATGATTAGAAATATTTAGAATCACGTTTGAGACACAATCTCCACCTATTATTCCACAGCTTCAGTTCCATCAGAAGTGTGAAGCTACCCGGACAGTTATGCTTGCCTTTGCGGATGACTTGCTTCTCATCTCCAAAGCTAATGCTAAATCCGCCAGGATTCTTCATAGTTGCCTTGAGGAATTTATGATGATTCCGGACTATCAGTTAATAAAAAAAAAAGTGAGTTGTTCATTTGCTCCAGTGATGCAAATTTAGTTTAGGAAATCAAAAGAATCATTGGATTCAAAGAGGGTAAGTTGCCAATGAGATATTTGGGTGTTCCACTTATCACCACTAGACTCTCGGTTTCAGACTGGAGGCTACTCATTGATAAGGTAATAAAGAGAATTTTATCATGGAAGAACAGATGGCTATCTTTCGGTGGTAGGCTTCAACTTATCTCCTCCATTCTCTCATCCATCTACCTATATTGGGCTTCTATCTTCATTTCGTTGAAAGCAATTCTCAAGGAAACTGAGTGCTGCATTCGAAAGTTCTTGTGGCATGGTACTATGGTTGGGAAACCGACTGCTAAGGTTGCGTGGGATGAAATCTGCTATCCAAAGAACGAAGGAGGTCTAAGTATTAAAAATCTGTTGGCAGTTAACAAAGCTCAAATCTGTCGGCAGCTTTGGAGAATAGTATCTAAGGATTCTGAATCGGTTTGGTCCTTATGGATATACTCTTACAAAATTAAGGATCAGTGTATTTGGACCATAAAAGTCCAGAATTCTACGCCATACAACTGGAAAAAAAATATGAAGCCTTAACCTGAAGTGCGCCTTCATACACTCTACTCTAAAGGCGATGGGGCTGACACTTTCTTATGGTTTGATAATTGACATCCTTTTGCTCTGCTGTGTCATAGAGTCTCGGACAGAATTATGATGGCTACTGGTTTACCTCATGACGCAAAGGTTAAAGAAATCATAAGGAGAGATAATTGGATATGGCCAAATGAATACGATATAGAAGTGTCTAACCTTGTGAAAAATATGCCCCAATACAACCCAGTCGCTAGGAGGAAGGATTCAGTCCGGTGGGGTGGCAGTACTGATGGAACCTTCATAGTGTGTTTAGCCTACTGCCTATTCTACCCACCTAAAGATAAAGTGAATTGGGCACCTCTTGTTTGGGGACCAAACCATATTCCAACACATGCCTTCATACTTTGGCTTGTCATTCGCAGAAGATTAAGTACTCTGGATTGCATCAAAAACAACGCCAATTTATCTAACATTTGCATTCTTTGCAATAATGGGATTGAGAGCGATGATCATCTTTTCTTTAAGTGCTAGTTCTCAGATAGAGTTTGAAAAATAGTATGTTGTAGAGCGAGTCTTCTCTGGCCATACATTGACTAGAACCAGAACATCACCTGGGCAGCTAACAAATGGAAAACGAAAAATATCAAAGCTCAATCCTCGCATCTCACCCTGGCTACCGCCGTCTATTTTATTTAGAAGGAACGCAATCAGAGAACTTTTCAGGATTCCCACAAATATGATGTGCCTCACATCGTTAATCAGATTACTGATATAGTTCGTCGAAAGCTGATGACAAATCTCGATGCATGTAATAGAGAAATGGCCGAGGGTGCTTTCAAATGGTAGATATGGATGGTATAGTATTCCTGGAATGGATAGCCGGTTTTGATAGAATTGGAATGTATGAATTCCAAGAATTGATGGCCGGTTAGAATCAAAATATCTGTATAAAAATGTCAGAATAAAAATGCCCAGAAGGATGCATTTTGCCGATTTGGAATGTTCTTGCTAGAATAAAGCATTTTCCTAGAATGGTGGAAATTGTCGGAATGGAGCAAAATACTAGTATGCATATGACCGATATGGTTTTACCGATTTGATTTGACTTTTTGGCTAGTATGCGGTTGTGACCGGTATAGTTTTACTCATATGTTTTTTAATGGTTGGTTGTAGATATGGATGGAATGGATTTCCTGGAATAGATATGGGCAATTGGAAGATATGGACAGAATGAATTTTTTCTAGAATGTAACGAACGCAGTATCTAATTTTTTCGGAGGAAGCAATAACTAGAACTATTCTCGTTTTTATTTTGTTAGTTTGTTTTTCATGAGTTATTTCATGATATTTGGAGATACCTTAAACTCTATATTCTATATCCAAATTGACAAAATACTTGGTGAGAAAATATGGGCTTTTTAAATAAAATTTTATATTTTAATATAATTTTATTTATTTACAAAAAAATAAAATATTTCACAGACATGTTAAATTTGCTATTAGGTCACTTAATAATATATTAAAGATATTCAAATAATATTACATTATATTGAGAAACATTTAGAAGTTTGTTAGAGACAGCCTCTGTTGACATATTAATTTTAATAAATTAATAGATATTACATCATACCACGACACACTAAAGATATCCAAATAATATTTTTCAACAACCATTTCAATGTACTATATTGAAAAATGTCTAACATGTCCTTGAGTGGCAGTTTCCATCTATTATTTGATCTGACACATTAGTCTTAATAAACTAAAAGATACCACATTGATTAAAAATATTTAAATAAAATAAAATTATTTATAAACATAATTATATATCTAATTATACGAAAATTACTATTTTTAATATAAAAAATAAAAAATTAAAATAAAATATAATCTGCGCATATATTTAATAATTTTAATACAATTAAATATATATTCAAATACATAAATAGTATTCCTCATCTAAATAATATTACCCTTATCACCACAACATCATATTTGAGATCAGCCATAATCTTGTCCAATTTTGATTAACAGTAACACAATTTACAACCCAAATTCCACAAACAAAACACACCCCACCCCAGAAATTTGACCTAAAACACCCCGACCCCAAGCCACCAACACAAATTAAACATGGTAATCTGTGGGATGACACAAATATTAAAAGCCAAAAACCGAATGTCAGTAATCAACGTTCCTCTTTCCACCCGCCCCAACAGCTGTAGTCATCAACATCATCATCATAACTAAAACCAAAATCTACTCCTCACTCGAACCCTCATCATCATGATCTTCTTCTTCTTCTCCAAACCTTTGAGGGGCCCTCACCTTAGGAGGCCTACCTCTCGGCCTCGGACTCACGAGAGGCTTTACAGGCCCACCCGTATCCATCTCTAACTCATCCACCGTGGACCGGGGCATCTTTCTTGGCCTTCCACGTGGCTTCCCAGAACCACCAGGAGGAGGCGGCGGCTGCTTCTTTGGAGGAAAAGCCGCGGCGGCAGCAGGAGTAGAATGAGGAAGCAGATGAGGTGAATTAGAGTCCTTCTTGGGGCGGCCACGCCCACGACGGATGAAATCAGGACTCGGCCGCATGTAGTTGTTCTTCCAGAAGATCAGGTCTCCGCTGTCCTTCATCCTCGTGAGGTGATGTCTTAACAGTGTTTGGTGGCTCGATGGCAGATTAGGATATTTTGATTCTATGTGTTTGGATATTGACGTCTTGTTCGACCCGTTCTTTTCGTTCAGCTCATCCAAAGCAGAATAAATCATCTGAATCAAAATAAACAGGGTAATGAAAAACACATTAAAAATGTACACATTCCGAGTCCAATAATTGAAAATTGTGATGTGAAGAATTTGAAAATCAACCCCACAGAAGATTCACTTGAGAAGAAAATTAGAGGATGGGAGTTGTTAGGTAATTGGATATGAGAATAAAAACCGGATAGCCATCTCTACCGAAAGAGAGGAACATGAAAAGAAAACCCACCACAAATAAAAGAACAAATAAGAGGGACCCTGCCAAAAAAATGAGGGGGGCAAAACAAAAACGGAGCCCTATTTTCAACAAAGTCACAAGAACAGAGCAGACATGTTCGTGCCTCACCTCCGAAAAAAACAAAAGAAAAAAAACAGAAAAAGCAAAAAAATAAATAAAAAATAAAAAAAATGCAGCAATTTTTGCCCAATGAAAAAAGGGAAAAAACAACTCAGAAACAAAACATTCAACCATATTCACCCAAAGTAAGAGCGGAGGAGAAAACGAGGGTACTCGTACACTTGCCTCAGCGTAAGGAGGGAGAGAAGGAGGTCTATTGACCGCTTCAGTAGCCATTGAAGATGTTGATCTAGAGAGAGAGAGAGAGAGAGAGAGAGGGGGTAGCTCAGAGTGAGACCCACCAAAAGAGTGGAATTCAGCGAGTAAATGATGATTCAACAAAGTACACAAGAAGAACGGTGTTTTTCTGATTTTTGGAGGGAGGAAACACGGGAAGAAATTACGTTGGACTGTACCGGAGAGAGACTCAGGATTTTAAAGAGGGCGAGGCGAAATAAGAAAAATATATGATTTCCTTTTTCGGCCTGAATTTGGCTCAGAAATCCACGGCTACAAATCCCGGTTGGAATGCTATCGAACGGTAAATTGTCGTCCAAGCGGTTATCATCCGGATAGATGACGTGGCATTACTTTTCAATTTTAAAATTGGCCATTGTCCTCGAAATTACAATAGCAAGTTGCAATATTTAAAAAATAATTATAAAATATTTGAATCGATATCCTTGCTGCAATGTCCGCGTGGGTCCCACGTTTACTATGTAGCTGATTTGTTGAGGTAAACTCTTAAGACTAATTTACTGTGAATTTAATAATTCTGATTTTATATTAAAAATAATAGTTTAAGATTAATTTTTTTATAATTAAGAATTTATTTTAATTTTTATTGAGTATTTTTGAATAAAATTAAAATATTAAATTAAAAATTTAATGGATGAATTTTTCCTAAAAAATGCATGTACACGTTAGAACAAGATAGATACAAAATAGTATTCACGGCACGTTTAGTTGCTGGAATGGAATAATGTGGGAATAGAATAGTTATTCCAGGGAATAGAATTAGATGGGAATAAAGTTAAAAATTGTTATTCCTATATTTGATTGTTGAAATAGAATTAGTTGAGAATTTGTATTACAATGTTTAGTTTGTAGAATTGTATGAGGAATAAGGTGAGAATTTATCGGAATGACGCTTTTATCCTTATAATAATAATAAAAAAAATAATAATAACAATAATAATAATAATAATAATAATAATAATAATAATAAAAGTAATAAAAATAAAAATAAAAATAAAAATAAAAATAATAATAATAATAAAATAATAATAATAAAAGTAATAAAAAATAATAATAATAATAATAGTAATAAAAATAAAATAAAATAATAATAATAATAATAAAAAATAATAATAATAATAATAATAAAAGTAATAATAATAATAATAATAAAAGTAATAAAAATAAAAATAAAAAAATAATAATAAAAATAAATAATAATAATAATAATAATAATAATAATAATAATAATAATAATAATAATAATAATAATAATAATAATAATAGGGGGCAAATTTGGGTTAATAAAATTATTGGGTGGGAATTCTTTTTCCTCCCTAACCAGAAATAAAAAATACCTAATGCCACCAAGAAATAGTTATTCCTTGTAATTAAGGAATAACTATTCCTTCGAAAATTGTTATTCCTAGCTTAACTGCAACCAAACGGTGGAATAGTAATTCCACCAAGAATAAGGAGGGAATAGAATTTCTATTCTCTCCAACCAAACATGGGGTTATAGTTTCATTTAGACATTATGAAAGAAATGTAATGCAACGGCCCAGATTCTAAAACGTAGAAAGTTTCAGTTATCGAGTCAATAGAATCCGGTCAACGTAAAATATTAACCGGAAGGCGTGATCCGGTCAACGTAAAATATTGACCGAAAAACGTGAATGGAAGGAAGGATGGAGTGGCTTTGTGTATTAGAGGTCGAAGTAGATTATGGGAAAGCCGAAGTTGATAAATTCGGTCAACAGGTGTTGACCGAAAGTCATGTAAAAGTAATTGAATGTGTTTACATGAGAAAGTTAAATCCTGTTAAATTCAGTGAACCAGGAATTAATTAAGAAATCTAAATTTCGTTAAATTCAATTAACTAGGAATTAATGAACTCCTTGGAAATATAAAAGCTATAAATAAGAAACATTTCCTCTTGGATTGCCAATCATTAATAATGAAACATTCCCCCTGTATTGCAAATCAATAATAACAGTCATCAAATTTAAATCCTATAAATAAAGATTAGAGGAGTAATGAAAAGGCATGCAATAGAATTTCTAATAAATGGAGGCCAAAAGATCAAGGCAAAGTAGAAGAAACCCAGGTAAGAGTAAAGGCCAAGGCAAAGTAGAAGAAACCCAGGCAAGAATACTCAACCCTATTTTTAAAGTTCATGTTTATGCATGTTTGCTACGCGAGTATATATGATATTCTAATGAAATTATGTATGGATGATGTTCGTTCTGTTCTTGTGATTTTTCATTCTTAATCGCATGTTTAAAGGAAACTTTGATATTCATAATGTTAGATTTTATTCTGCTTGAAGTATGATTATTTGTAGAATTATATAAACTTTGATATTGCATGTTTAAAGAAAAGACTTCTAACTTTTAAGAAAAAAGAACTCCGGCTTTCAGGACTCTGGCCTTTCCGTAAGAAGAACTCCGGCCTTGATGCTTCGGTTTTGCTGTATTAAATCAAAATCGGCACTGTTGCTCTTTGAATTGAAATCGGCCTTTTTATGTTAAATTCGTAATCGACCTTTCCATGTTAAAATTGAAATCGGCTTTTGGCACCTTAAAATCGAAGTCGGCCTTTCGCACTTAAAAATCGAAATCGGCTTTTGGCACTTTAAAATCGAAAGTCGGCCTTTTCCACGTTGAATTCGAAATCGGCTTTTCCACGTTGAATTCGAAATCAGCTTCTCCACGTTGAATTCGAAATTGGCTTTTCCACGTTGAATTCGAAATCGGCCTTCCATGTGGAATTTGAAATCTGCCCTAAGTGAATCTTGAACTCTGGCTTTTGATACGAAAAACAACTTCGGATTTCCTTTGATGAAAACAACTCCGGATTTCATTTGATAAAAGACGACTCCGGATTTTAAAGGAAAAAGCACTTCGGCTTTAGAGTTCCGGATTTTAAAGAAAGATCACTCCAGTTTTAAAGTTTCGGATTTTAAATGAAAAAGAGCTTCAGACTTTTGATGAAAAAGGACTCCGCATTTATTTGAAGAACTCTGCCCTTTTAGAACTCTGCCTTTTTGAAGAACTCTGCCCTTTTTGAAGAAGTCCGCCCTTCTTGAAGAACTCCGCCCACACAAAGCACTCCAGTTTTAAGGAAAAGACTTCCTGGTTTGACAAATAAGACTTCCGAATTTTGATCAAAGAATCTTTGGCTTTAAGATGATTAAAGGAAAGGTCATATAGACACGAAATCAAGAACAAGGCTATAAGAACAAGAAAAATATATGTAATCCGGATAGCAAGTGGAACTCTATGACTTCCAACTTTTGAACTATGTTCGATGGCCATTAAAAGATATGAACTATGAATCGAGTCTCCATTAAACTTGCTGTTAAAAATGGATGAAGGATATTGGAGTGACACTCGAGGATTGCCTCCTGGGCCATGGGAGGAGACTTTTTAGTGGCATAGGACTTTTGGACTACGGCCCCGTATACCGGGTTAAAGGCATTACCTCCCGCCTCGGGGAGCATAATGAGAGGATATAGCTTTAGGTTGTGGGTTTACGCACAACCCATTCTCGATGTTGTCCACTCCCGTCCGGTCCCTAAAGACGATAATAATTACTAATGGTTTTATGGATTTTCCGAAGACAATAATAATAATAAGAAGTAAAGAAGAAAAGACATGATGATTTTTGTATGCTAAGTTATGTTATGAATCTCTATTTTGATCTGCTTATATACTTGTTGATGTTTTCTGTTTTCTGCATGTGAGTATCTTGCTGGGCTTTGTAGCTCATTCTTGTCACTTTTCAGATGATGAAAGGCTTATGGAGGACGAAGTTGAGTAAGACCTTATGAAGTAGCTTGACGGTGTAGATGACCGCAGCTGATCAATGAAGAACTTAATTTTATTTTTCCTTTGGATGTTTTGTGAAGATTTCTAATATGATTCCGCTGTTTATGACTCCATGGATGTTGTTAGTATGTTTTCGCATTTTCTTTTTGGGTTAATGATATTGAAAAGTTTAGTAAGCATCTCAGACTTTCAGGATTGGCTAACCTTAATGTTGGCTGGCCTGGTATGAAATTTTTAAATCGGAAGACCAGCTCATACAGTTCGGCCTCAATCAATCCTGTGTAAGAAAGAAAAGAAAATTTTTATGTCCGATGATAGTTATTTATTATCTCTTTTAAGACCTGACCGGCGCTTTATGTGTGGAATAAGGCCGGACCGTCACAGTTGGTATCAGAGAGAGAACTGAGATACTTTAGGTTCATTTGAATCAACACGGAAACTTAGGACAAGATCAGTTAAGGCAAGAAGAGGGTTAGTTTTATTTATGCTTTGGACGGAGACAATTGTGATAGCTACCTTTAGACTAATTGACTAACGAAAATATTCTTTTCAGACATTAACATCGTCCTTGAAGTCATGTCTAACAGAGGAAGGCGAAACGTACAGACCAACAACTCTACGGATCGGGAGGCAAGGTACTTGAACCTGTTAGACAGAATGGCAGAAGTTATGGAAGCCTTGACTCCACCAACTTTACCAACTTTGGTGACCACCCCAATTCCTGTCTATCAGGAGAGGTCGGTCTATGATCGTTTTACCAACGAGCGAGTTCCTGAATTCTCAGGGGAACCTTACCCGTTGAAGGCAGATACTTGGATCCAACGACTGAAGAAGGTGTTTGCGGTAATTAAGTGTCCTGCTGAAGACATGGTTCTTTATGCCACCTATAAGCTGACGGGTGAGGCCCACCATTGGCGGAAAATGCAGAAGAGAGTTTTCAATGTGCCAGATTAGGATACTAGTCGGGAAATGTTTGAAGCAGCGTTTTTAAAAAAATATTTCCCTACTAATCTTTATGGACAGAAGGAGGATGAATTCCTTCGCCTAAGGCAGGGTACTCGCTCTGTAGTGGAGTACGATGTAAAGTTTACAGAATTATCTCGCTATACTCCTTATATGGTGGAAGACCAGGAGAGGAAGGCTAGGAGGTTCTTTCAAGGATTAAGGGATGATATTAGGAGGTATCTCTCAACTTTAACGTTGGCCACGTACAGAGAGGTGCTCGAGAAGGCTGTTATCTATGAGAATGAGCTAGAGAGAGGAGCATTGCTCAGGCAGAGGACTTTTAGTCAGACTTTAAGGGCCAGTGCTAGTGGAGGCCCTTCTAAGAAAGCAAGACCATCGAGGTCCAGCGGGGAGCAGAACCAATCCGTACAGACTTTCCAAACTCCGACTAATAATGCATGTGATCATTGTGGAAAATCACATGAAGGAAAGCCTTGCTATAAGAAGTTGGGGGTTTGTTATAACTGTGGCCAGGCTGGACACATGATCAGAGATTGCCCACTCGCCAAACAAGCCCCAGGATTTAAGTCTTCTATTCCAGCTAACGTGTTTGCCGTCTCTGCAAAGGAGGCTGAAACCTCTACGGAGATTATGGAAGATATACTTTCTATCTGTGGCACTTCTAGTCATGTGCTCTTTGACTCAGGATCTACTCACTCATTTGTCTCCCATGAAATTTTGAAGTATCTTACGACCCTTCCTCAAGTTCTTGGCTGCCCACTGATGGTCGCCTCACCCACAGGGTCGTCCGTAATTTTAAATGTAGTATATTCAGAGTGTCCGATAGAATTAAATGAATATGTGATGCTTGTTAATCTAGTTTTGCTAGAAATGAAGGACTTCGATGCAATCCTGGGAATGGATTGGCTAGCCAGATATCATGCCAAGATTAATTGTTTCCGAAAAAGAGTAGAATTCGCCATCCCTGGAAACAAGCCTTTCTATATTCAAGGAGTTCAGCATAAAGAAGCATCTTACTTCATTTTGGCCCTTCATGCCAGGCACTTGATTGGTGAGGGGTGTCAAGTTTATCTAGCCTTCGCCAGTGTGACTACTGAAAGTCAAGAATCTTTGGCCAAAGAGATTCTGTGGTGTGGGAATTTGAAGACATATTCCCTAATGAATTACCTGGATTACCACCCCAGCGAGAGTTGAAATTTGGAGTAGAATTGATGCCAGGATCAGTACCAATATCCACAGAACCGTATCGGATGGCATCGGCCAAATTCAAAGAATTGAAATAGCAACTGCAGGAATTATTAGATAAGGGTTTCATTCGGCCGAGTGTGTCACCATGGGGAGCACCGGTCCTTTTTGTAAGAAAGAAGGACGGGACCATGAGATTATGCGTGGATTATCGTGAACTAAATAAAATTACCACCGAGAACAAATATCCTTTGCCAAGGATTGATGACCTTCTTGACCAATTAAAAGGAGTTTGTGTAATTTTAAAAATTGATCTTAGATCCAGATATCATCAGCTTCGGATCAGAAAGGAGGATATAGCAAAGACGACATTGCGGACTAGATATGGGCACTATGAATTTGTAGTGATGCCTTTTGGGTTGATTAATGCTCCGGCTGTCTTTGTGGACTTGATGAACCGAATTTTTCAACCATACCTGGACAAGTTTGTGATCGTCTTTATTGACGACATCCTTGTGTATTCGAAAAGCTATGAGGAACATGAGGAGCATTTACGGACTACACTCCGGACCCTTAGGGAGCACCAGTTGTTCGCCAAATTAAAAAAGTGTGAATTTTGGTTAGAGGAACTGGGATTCCTTGGACACGTCATCTCCAAAGAAGGGATTTTCATCGATCCTAAGAAAGTGGTAAAGTAGAACCGGCCAACCTCTGTAACCGAAGTACGGAACTTCTTAGGCTTGGCTGGATATTATAGACGGTTTGTGAAAAACTTCTCCCAAATCGCTCTGCCACTTACGCAATTAACAAAGAAGGATGCCAAGTTTGAGTGGACCAATGATTGTGAAGGAAGTTTTCAGACACTTAAAGACCGGTTAACTTTTACTTTGGTCTTGACCATTCTAAATGGATCAGGAGGACTGATTGTTTATTGCGATGCCTCAAAGATTGGGCTAGGCTGTGTTTTAATGCAACACAGAAGGGTAATTGCCTATCGGTCGCGACAATTGAAGGATCATGAAAGGAATTACCCAACTCACGATCTGGAATTGGCAGCAGTAGTGTTTGCACTGAAAATCCGGAGGCATTACCTGTATGGTGAGAGATTCTTGGTCTACTCCGATCATAAGAGTCTAAAGTATTTATTCTCCCAAAAGGAACTGAACATGAGGCAGAGAAGGTTGATTGAATTCCTGAAGGACTATGACTGTGAAATCTAGTACGAACCAGGAAAGGCCAATGTAGTTGCCGATGCACTAAGTAAGCAACCTGACATTTTGGCTAGAATGCAAGTCAATCAAATGGAGATGCTGGACTGTTTCATGTACTATGATTTCCAGCGCTATGTACAAGGAAAGCGGATGATTTTGGCGTACCTTTAAGTTCATCCAGAGGTGATAAATGAGGTAAAGGGATGTCAGGAGAATGATTCTTTCCTTGTAAAAATCATGAGTGAGCCGGACAAAGAATCCTGAAGTGATTTTCATGTTAAGTCAGATGGGGCATTAAGATTTAGGAACCGGTTATGTGTGCCGGACAACAAAGAATTAAAGGAGAAAATTTTTAAGGAAGCTCATCAATCCCGGTATACGATCCACCCAGGAGCCAATAAGATGTACCAGGATTTGAAGAAAATATTTTGGTGGAGGAATATGAAGAGGGATATTGCAACTTACGTGGAAAAGTGTCTTGTATGCCAACAAGTAAAGGCCGAAAGGAAGCAGCCATCTGGATTATTGCAATCGATGCCGTTTTTAGGCTGGAAATGGGAAGATATTGCCATAGACTTTGTGACCGGACTGCCAAAGACTCCAAGGAAACATGATGCTATTTGGGTTATTGTTGACCGGCTAATAAAGTCAGCCCATTTTCTGGCAATTCGGACAACATACTCCCGAGATAAATTGGCCCAGTTGTATGTAAACGAGGTTGTCAGGCTTCATGGTGTGCATGCCTCTATTATATCAGATAGAGACCCTCGTTTTATTTCACGATTCTTGAAAAGTCTACATAAAGAATTAGGTACCAAATTAAAAGTTAGTACCGCTTTTCATCCACAAACTGATGGCTAGTCAGAGCGGACTATCTAGATCCTCGAAGATATGTTGAGCGCCTCGGTCTTAGAGATGAAAGGAACTTGGGATAATTTCTTACCATTAGCAAAATTTGCTTATAATAATAGTTATCAAGCCAGCATAGGCAAGGCCCCTTTTAAGGCCTTGTATGGAAGGAAATGCAGATCGCCGATCCATTGGGATGAGCATGGAGATAAAAGGATTTTGGATCCAGATATTATTAAAGAGACGACAGAAAAGATAAAGTTAGTACACGAGAATCTCAAAGTAGCCCAGAGCAGACAAAAGATCTATGCAGACCGGATGAGATCTGCATTAGAATTTGAAAAAGGCAATTTTGTATTCCTAAAGGTATCGCCATCGAAGGGGAAGTACAGATTCTGGGTAAAAGGAAAGCTGAAGTCAGGATTTATTGGCCCTTTTGAAATTCTAGAAAGGATCGGAGAGGTAGCTTACAGACTTGCACTACCTCCGAGCTCGGCAGAAGTACATGACGTGTTTCATGTATCAATGCTTTGGAAGTATGTCCATGATCCTACTCATGTAATTGAGTATGAACCTTTGACAATTGACAAGGACTTGTCTTATGTAGAGGAACCAGTAAAAATCTTGGATCGAAGGGAACAGAGACTACGCACCAAGTCAATCTCTTTAATAAAGGTACTCTCGAAAGATCACTCACCCGAAGAAGCAACTTGGGAATGAGAGGAAGAGATTCGGAACAAATACCCTAATTTGTTTTCTCGAGGTTAGTATCTTTATTTAAAATTTCGAGGACCAAATTTCTATAAGTGGGGGAGATTATAACGGCCCAGATTCTAAAACGTAGAAAGTTCCAATTATCGAGTCAACAGAATCCGGTCAACATAAAATGTTGACCGGAAGGCGTGATCCGGTCAACGTAAAATATTGACCGGAAGGCATGATCCGATCAACGTAAAATGTTGACCGGAAGGCGTGATCCGATCAACGTAAAATGTTGACTGAAAAACGTGAATGGAAGGAAGGACGGAGTGGCTTCGTGTATTGGAGGTCGGAGTAAATTATGGGAAAGCCGAAGTTGATAAAGCCGGTCAACAGGTGTTGACCGGAAGTCGTGTAGAAGTAATTGAATGTGTTTACACGAGAAAGTTAAATCCTGTTAAGTTCAGTGGAACCAGAATTAATTAAGAAATCTAAATTTCGTTAAGTTCAATTAACTAGGAATTAATGAACTCCTTGGAAATGTAAAAGCTATAAATAAGAAACATTCCCTCTTGAATTGCCAATCATTAATAATGAAACATTCTCCCTGTATTGCCAATCATTAATAATAGTCATCAAACTTAAGGCCTATAAATAAGGACAAGAGAAGTAAGGAAAATGCATGCAATAGAATTTCTAGTAAAGGGAAGCCAAAAGATTAAGGCAAAGTAGAAGAGACCCAGGCAAGAGTAAAGACCAAGGCAATTAGAAGAAACCCAGGCAAGAATACTCACCCCTGTTTTTAAAGTTTATATTTATGCATGTTTGCTACGCGAGTATATATGATATTCTTATGAAATTATGTATGGATGATGTTCGTTCTGTTCTTGTGATTTTTCGTTCTTAATCGCATGTTTAAAGCAAACCTTGATATTCATGATGTTAGATTTTATTCTGTTTGAAGTATGATTATTTGTAGAATTATATAAACTCTGATATTGTATGTTTAAAGAAAAGACTTCTAACTTTTAAGAAAAAAGAACTTCGGCTTTCAGGACTCCGGTCGTTTCGTAAGAAGAACTCCGGCCTTGATGCTTCGGTTTCTTGTATTAAATCGAAATCGGCACTGTTGCACTTTGAATTGAAATCGGCCTTTTTATGTTAAATTCGTAATCGACCTTTCCATGTTAAAATTGAAATCGGCTTTTGGTACCTTAAAATCGAAGTCGGCCTTCCGCACTTAAAAATTCAAATCGGCTTTTGGCACCTTAAAATCGAAGTCGGCCTTTTCCACGTTGAATTCGAAGTCGGCTTTTCCACGTTGAATTCGAAATCAGCTTCTCCACGTTGAATTTGAAATCGGCTTTTCCACGTTGAATTCAAAATCAGCCTTCCATGTGGAATTTGAAATCGGCCCTAAGTGAATCTTAAACTCCGGCTTTTGATACGAAAAATGACTTCGGATTTCCTTTGATGAAAACAACTCTGGATTTCATTTGATAAAAGACGACTCCGGATTTTAAAGGAAAAAACACTTCAGCTTTAGAGTTCCGGATTTTAAAGAAATATCACTTTAGTTTTAGAGCTTCGGATTTTAAATGAAAAAGAGCTCCGGACTTTTGATGAAAAAGTACTCCGCCTTTATTTGAAGAACTCCGCCCTTTTAGAACTCTGCCTATTTGAAGAACTCCGCCCTTTTTGAAGAAGTCCGCCCTTCTAGAAGAACTCCACCCTTCTAGAAGAACTCCGCCGTCACAAAGCACTCCGGTTTTAAGGAAAAGACTTCCTACTTTGACAAATAAGACTTCTGACTTTTGATCAAAGAATCTTTAGCTTTAAGATGATTAAAGGAAAGGTTATACTGACAGGAAATTAAGAACAAGGCTATAAGAACAAGAAAAATATATGTAATCCGAACAGCAAGTGGAACTCTATAACTTCCGACTTTTGAACTATGATCGATGGCAATTAAAAGATATGAACTATGAACCGAGTCTCCATTAAACTTGCTGTTAAAGATGGGTGAAGGATATTGGAGTGACACTCGAGGATTACCTCCTGGGCCACGGGAGGGGACTTTTTGGTGGCATAAGACTTTTGGACTACGGCCCCGTATGCCGGGTTAAACGCATTACCTCCCGCCTTGGGGAGCATAATGAGAGGATACGGCTTTAGGTTGTGGGGTTACACACAACCCGTCCTCGATGTTGTCCGCTCCCGTCCGGTCCCTAATGACGATAAGAATTACTAATGGTTTTATGGATTTTTCGAAGACAAAATAATAATAATAAGTAAATAAGAAAAGACAGGATGATTTTCGTATGCTAAGTTATGTTATGAATTTCTATTTTGATCCGCTTGTATACTTGTTGATGTTTTCTGTTTTCTGCATGTGAGTATCTTGTTGGGTTTTGTAGCTCATTCTTGTCACTTTTCAGATGATGAAAGGCTTATAAAGGACAAAGTTGAGTAAGACCTTATGAAGTAGCTAGACGGTGTAGATGAAAGGTGTAATGGCCCAAGTCCTAGAATATAGAAAAATTCCCAATGTCAAGTTACAATTACAAAGGATGGTGATCCGGTCAACAAGGTGTTGACCGGAAGGCATGAACAATTGAAAAGGATGGTGATCTGGTCAACGTAAAGATGTTGACCTGAAGGCCTGAAGAAGGTGTAATCCGGTCAACGTAAAAGGTTGACCGGAAGGTTTATTCCAGACAACGAGTGTTGCCCGGAAGGCGAGATCCGATCAACATAAAATGTTGACCGAAAATCATACATGAAAGGAAGGAAGGGAAAGAGAACGACAATCTGGTTAACGCCAGTAAGTTGACCGGATTGGAATTAAATGAGAAATATGTACCTGACGAGGTCAATTAATCTGGAGATTAATGAGGAAACTCATTGGACACATAAAATTGTAAATAACTCTGAAAATTTAAGAAGGAGACTGTTGAGAAATGAAGAATCGTAATAATGTGGAAATTTAATAAAAAGCCATAAATGATATACTTTAATGTGGCTAACTTAAACGATGGCCGCCAAGGTCTATAAATAGAACTATAGGGAGTGGGAATGAGGCACGCAATAGAGTTTCTAGAAAAGAAAGATCAAAAGTTCAAGGAGAAGTAAAAGGCAAAGTAGAAGAAATCCAGGTAAGAGTACTCATCGTTCGATAATTGCATATTTCAGAAAAAGACTTTATGATGTTTGGTTTTGTTCTATTGGAAGTATGATTTTCTGTCAATTTATATGAACTGTGATAATTGTATGTTTAAAGAAATGAACTCCATCCAAAGAACTCCGGTCTTTTGAGGATCAAAGTACTCCGTCCTCTTTTGAAAAAGTACTCCGGTTTTTTTAAGAAGAGGAACTCTGGCTTTTATGAAGAAAGAGCTCCGGCTTTATTCAGTAGTTCATCCTTAAGAAAAAGAACTTTGGCTTTATGAAAATGAACTCCGATTTTTAGAACTCCTGATTTTAAAGAACTCTGGCTTTTAGAGCTTCGGACTTTAAATGAAAACGAACTCCGATTTTTAGAACTCCGGATTTTAAAGAAAAAGAGCTCCGGCCTTTCTTAAGAAAAAAACACTTCGGATTTGAAAAGAAGTCCGGGTTTTGGACTCCGGTCTTGACACGAAAAGGAACTTCGGTTTTTTTTTTTATGAAAAAGAGCTCCGGCCTTTCTTAAGAAAAAGAACTCCGGCTTTATGAAAAAGAACTCCGGCTTTTGAATCCGGCTTTTGAACTTTGGTTTAAGACAATGAAGAAAAGGCTTTCGAACTTTAATTATGAACAAAGAACATGGAAAATGTATGTAATTCGGACAGTAAGTGAAACTCTTTCGACTTTTGATCTATGATGAATGGCCATTAAAGAACACGAACCAAGAACCCAGTTTCCATTAAGCTTACTGTTAAAGATGGATGAATGATATTAGAGTGACACTCGAGGATTACCTCCTGGGCCACGGGGAAAAATTTTTGGTGGCATAAGATTTTCGGACTATGGCCCCGTATGTCGGGTTAAAGGCATTACCTCCCGCCCCGGGGAGTATAATGAGGGGATATGGCTTTAGGTGGTGGAGTTCCACATCACCCTTCCTCGATGTTGTCCGCTCCCCGTCCGATCCCTAAAGATGATTTTTATGAATCTTTTGAAGACAAGATAATAAGTATAAGGAAATTCTGATTTAAAGAAGAATTTATATGTTGATTTTATGTGTTAAAGTTATGATATATATCCTTACTTTGATTTGATTATATGTATGTTTATGTATGTTATGTTTTCTGCATGTGAGTATTCTGCTGGGCTTTGTAGCTCACTCTTGCTATTTTCAGATGAAGAAAGGCTTATGAAGGATGAAGTTGAGTAAGACCTTATGATGTAGCTTGATGACATAACTGGCCGGAGCTGATCTAAGAAGAGCTTTATTTATCTTTTTCCTTTTGATGTTTTGAGGAAACTTGTAAAATTGTTCCGCTATGATGAACCTATTAATGTTAGCATGTTTCCGTGATTACTTTTTGGATATTGAGATTGATATGTCTAGAAAGCTTCTCTTGTAGTTTGGCAACATGAAATCCTGTGTGTGAAAGAAAAGAAAATTTTTTTTATGTCCACCCATTTATTATTAATTTATACAGTTAAGGTAAGGATTTAGGAATGACGGCGGACTTATGTGGTGGAATAAGGCTGGTCCGTCACAACCGGAGCTGATCAATGAAGAACTTAATTTTATTTTTCCTTTTGATGTTTTGTGAAAATTTGTAATATGATTCCGCTGTTTATGACTCCATGGATGTTGTTAGTATGTTTCTGTGTTTTCTTTTTGGGTTAATGATATTGAAAAGTTTAGTAAGCATTTCAAACTTTCAGGACCGGCTAACCTTATTGTTGGCTGGCCTGGTACGAAAATTTTAAATCGGAAGGCCAGCTCATGTAGTTCGGCCTCAATCAATCCTGTGTAAGAAAGAAAAGAAAATTTTTATGTCCGATGATAATTATTTATTATCTCTTTTAAGACTTGACGGCGGCTTTATGTGTGGAATAAGGCCGGACCGTCACATGTAATGCGTTCTTAGATCCGAATTACAAAATGAATTAGAAAGTTGTCAAATTCGGGTATTTGACTGGAAGCGAGTTCAATCTTCTTTACTTCGAATCTAAATCTTGCACACTATAATTAACAAATAAGAGGTGAGAGGATGGTAGAGTTCACTTCTCGGTATATCCTCCGATATTCAAATTAATAATCTTTATTAGTTAAATAGAAAGATAAGAGGATGAGTACTTACCCAAAAAAAAAAAAGATAGGAAGACAAGAAAGTAATGCATAGATATAAGTATGAGGGGATTGAGTTTATGGTAGAGGTCTAAGCTCCGTTTGGTGCACTCAAACAAATGAGCGGCTTAAGAAGATTGGCACTCGTAGGAGAGTGGCCTAGAGAGAGGGGTATATTAATTGGTGAGTGGCTTTTGGAGATATGAGTGCATTCGTTGGAGAGTGAATTTTTTCATTTGCTTGAGTGTTTTTGCTTTAGGAGGGGGTCAAGAGATGTTAATCCCAGAGGATGTCGATTAAAGAGCTAGATCCCCTCTCTTATGGAGGAGAAGGGTATTTATCGAGAGAGTGTCGATTTAGTCGTCTTTGGGTGTCACGACTTTGCCATAGGAAGTGGCTGATATTGTGACTCTGTGTTTGTTGGTAGCAAATGCTACATCCCTACCATTTTGAGGGAGCCACCCTCATGCTTCCACCTTTGGCCCTCTGAATTGCCGTAATCTTCAAGGCGACAAGCTAGCGGCTATTGCCTACAGCTCCTAATCCTGCAGTTGTAAGGGGACCACATGGTGATAGAAGCGATTTGGACTTATCTGTTGAGTTAGTGTTGCTAAGCTGGGCTACTGACTGGCCCTAATTGCTCATATATTGCTAGGCACTTCTAGTCAAGTTTCTTGGGCATTTCACCGATCCTGCTAGACCTTAGGCAAAGGAAGCATTTTGTTGGGCTTCCATCTCTTGGACTTTTCTTTTTTTAGTGGGCTGAGTTTTGGGCTTGCTTGTGTCAAGTTATATCCATCACTAGCCCCCCATGTCGGTAGGTTTGAATTTTTAACTTTTAACATATTCATGATGGGACTCTGATCGTGTAGGTCTTCACGCATGCTCATTCCCAAAGCGTTATGTAGTTTTTGGCTCCTTTTCCAAGCGTCTCGCAAATTTTTGCTCTATTTGGTGGGATTTGGTTTGATCCTAATTTGCTTTTCTGACACTGGCGATTCTATGCCGTCAACGGAATCTCCACAATTTAATGCTAGCTGATCTCCTTCTATGCCTATAAATAGAGGGGCGCTTTAAACCTTACATCAAGCAAATGGCATACTCAGAGCTGGCATGGAGCCTACTTAGCCACAAGCCAAGTTGGTTGGAGTTTTTCTCTAATGTTTAAAGCTGAGACCTAAGGATGTACCTGAAACTGCATTGATTATCATCCTTTATATGGGAATCCGCCTTGGTTATTCTCTTTCACACTAGACCTAAAATCGGCCTTGCGTTATACTGAACGAGATCTAGATTTTGGGGGTTAGTTTCCTATCCTCCTTATCGGTGCTTGGTAATCTTCACTGTGGTAGGTTTCTATTTGGGATGGTTGTTCCTTCTTCCATTTGTTTTAGAAACCCTATTCTTCTGCAACTCTGCTATCGCCTTTGGTAATATAGAGGATTTCTTCACTTGCTCATTTAAAACATGCTATTCTTGGAGTTGGGATTCCATTCCACGAGCAAGAGCTTTTCTTTTGTTTGTTTCTCGGTTAAGAGAAAGCGCAGTAATTAAGAGAACTACGCCTTATTCTTGCAGGGATGGCTTGTTCGTTCTCTCTCACTTGAAGCGAGCAGTTCTTGGAGTTCGGTTGCCACTCTAGGGGTGAGAGCCTCTCTTTATGTGTTTTTCCCGAGGTCAGTTGGACAACTGTTGTTGGGTCGTTGCTCCGTGTATTTTTGTTTCCTTTCGAGTTGTATTGTCACTGCTGTAAGTTTGTTGTACATTGTAAGATGAAGTAATGAATAGAACATCTTGAGCATTTTTGTCTTCATTGTATGACTGAAATATTCTTGTTTATTTCGAATGGATAAAGCACTTGAACGTTGTTTTTTGTTATATAATTTTTGACAATCTGACAATCCAAATTACTGACGGCTTGATCTTCTGACAATCCAACTTGCAATGACTTATCTTGAATGCCCGGTTGGGATGCAAATTGATCGAATCAGTCTCGAGCCCATTAAGGTCATACATCGTGTAAAGACCGCAATCCCGAAAACCAGAAAAGCAATTCGGGATGACTTATGTAATTCAGATTATGATGGAATTAATCCAAAATAGTCTTTGACAAATATACTAAACCCCTATGTCTTAGTTTTCTTGTATACTCAAAACTTCCATTCCTTTAATTTAAGTTTTAAACCTAAAAGCCAGAATTCATTCGGATGAGTTAGGCAATTCGGATTTTGAGGGAAATAATCTCAGTTGATCATTGATAGATAGACTAACTTCCCATATAGTCATTTCCCAAAACTCCGACACCCGATCTTTTAAACTTCTATTCAAACCGAGGGAATCGGGAGATAATAAGAAATTTGATTTGGGACAAAATTAATACTAGATAACCTTTAGTGTCTATACTAAGCTTCCATGTCCTAAATGTCCACAAACACATGCCCGAACACCTTGAAATAAATCCTTCAAGATAATCGCAAAATGGGAAATATTCAACAACCAAGGAGGCCTTATATACTTAGCTGAATCTTAAGAATTCAGCATGAAATTTGCTCAACACAAAGTAGGGGCTCAATCCAGCAAGGAGGGGTCCACGTTAACCTCATTTCACCATCCAATTAACATTATATATATATATATATTAGTAAGAGATTTACAGCTGTCTACCTCCCTAAAATTTGGATTATTAAATTAGGGGAAAGGGAAGGTGGCAGCAGCCTGCTTGGGACAGCCAGCAGCAAACGTGGGAAGAGGGGAAATAAACAGCAAGGATAATATGATGACTCAGCCACTTAAGTTTCCTACTATAAGAAACATGTAAAGAGAGGAAAACGTGGGAGAGAAGAAGGAAAAACAGCAAGGAAAACAGAGAGAAAAATCAGAAGAAAGAAAACCAAAGGCAGCAAGGGAGTATCTGAAATTTTGCTGGCAAGTGTACTTCGACCCTTTCTTTGTTTGTTGAGCAATTTTTGGCTACTTTCTCTTGAGTATTGTTGATCCAATACTTGCATATGCTTCCTTAGTTATCATAAATTCATGAGGAGTTGTAAGAAAAAAATTAAAAATAGGTGAACCGGCCCTGGACACATGATAGTGTCCAAAATCGGGTTCTGCTGTGGCAGTTCCTGATGTTTGCTTCATTTCGACCACTAAATGGCCGAATTAGCCAACGACCAAAACTGGTCAAATGATCCTTATTTAATGAAGTAAAAGTGGGAAAAAATGAGCCTCTAAAGCGTTCAAGAAGGGGTTCAAAATCGGACCCAAACTCGGCTGCAGAATCAGCTTACTGGTTCTGCTGATGTTGAAATTTCAGTTTCTGAAATTTAGCCAAACACCCCCAAAAATGGATTGATCCGGAGTCCAACCCAACTCGATTTGCTAGAATTAGGTGTGGACTATCACCATGTAAATAGGCGGCCCAATAAAATATGGATCGGATACTGAACCGGACCCATGAACAGCAAGGGTCTTACTGGACTGCTTCTTTGAGCAGTTGGGAAAATGATTTTAAAAAAAATACACCCCAAACCCAAAATGGGCCAAATCGGTGCCAGAAGTTATCTAAGACCTTGGAGGTGATATTCAAGTGTCGCCTCATAAAAATCGGATCCAAATTAAAAATGATTCGGACCCTCAAAGTTGGAACAAAAATCTGTCTGCATCAGCTGATGCTGATGCAGAATCTGCTCTGGGAATTTGATCTGAACCAGTCAATATTTTGACTTGGACCGGCCCTAAACCAAATTTCTTCTCAAACTTAAGTCCCTTGGCTACAAGGGGAAGCCCAGAACCGATCAAAACCAGGCCCGATTGAACCATAAAAAAATTAGAGAAGCAGAACTATCCTGGACAGTTCTGCTGAAACCCAAAGGAGCAGTCTGTGTTAGCAGACTGAACCGGCCACCATTCGATCACGAAACCGGCTCAAATTTTGTCACGAACTAGCTAAGACCCATATTCATGTTGTGTAAAAATTTCGCTTGAAAATGGGCTATATAACTTAGTGAACCGGTCGCTCAAAGTCTTTTCCGAACCGGTTCAGCTTAAATGGTAATTTGAGCCCTTTATTCAAAGGGGTCGAACCGGACCCAAATTTGACTAAAATTTGACCGACCCAATGATCAATAGACCTAAGAAGGATATTGGGATACTTATAAAAAATTTCGGGCGCAAAATAATTATGAAACCCTGTCCTAAGTCTTAACAAACCGGTTCACATGAATCGAAGTTTTCGAATATGAATAAAATATTCAAGACCTTCCCCGACTTGACTTACTAAGTATTCAATATAATTATTTAAGCTCCGGTAAATTAATTGGCCACCAAATAGATTGAAAGACACTAAGTATGGAATAAAGTTTTATATGCATTTTTCTGCATGTTCAAGGCCTATGAAATATTATCTTTGGATATCGTTTGCTATGTTAAACTATATTCATGAAAGTTTGGAAGGGACTCTATGAAAATATGAAAACATTCAGTTACGTCCAGCGACGTTCAGTTAAGTTTTGCTAAAGTTCGGTTATATGAGATCCCTTCAAAGTTGAAAAAGAAAAGTTGGACCATGGATCTTTTTCTGCATGGTGATATTCCCTGGCATGCCTTAGGATATTACAAGTGGAAAATCGAAGAATTGTTTTTGTACGGTTCGTGCATTGGCCCGCCTACCGGGATTATAGGTAGTACCGCCCGCCTCGGGGTGTAAGAAGGAGGACAAGAATTGGATTGTGGAATTAAGCGCAACTCGATTGTGGAAGTAAGCACAATCTATCCTATTGCTAGGATATTTGCATTAGATTGTGTGGGTTAACACAATCCTTTCTTCGATTTATCCGCTCCGTTAGCTAGTGAGGCCCACCGGCCCTGGTCCCTAAAGATAAGGAAAATAAATACTCAATAAAAGCTGAGAAACAAAGAAAGGTAAATGCATTGCATTTCATGTATCTATCCTATATATATATATGCTAATGTATCTTCCGTATAAAATGCATGCCTTTGTATGTTATGTACATGAGCATTTGGCTCACTCGCTTGCTATTTTCATTTCCCTTCAGCAGTCTCAAGAAATGATGAAGGACGAACAGGATTAGGAAAGAAGTTGAGATGGCCATAATTTTGTCATGACACATATGTTGTACTTGAGATGATGAAAAGAGGAAAAAAATATATGTGTATTGTATAAAGTTGTATCTTAGATATGTTGTATTTTGATGATAATGGAGTTGCTTCCGTTATGATATAGAATCTATGCTTCCGTCAGATTTAAATTATCATGGATGTTTAGTAAGCATCTTCCTTAATTTAGACTAATATCATGAATGATTAATGTGATATTAGAGCCAGTATAAATTATGGCTAATGTTAGGATCCTGTCTATGATATTAATAATAATAATATTAATGATAAGTACAACGACGTATGACGTGGGACGTCACACATCGTTAGTCTGTTGCCTTGAAAAATGGTGTGTCAGAGTGTTATTACCTGTGCCATGCCACCGACTCACCGATCTAGGTGTTAGGGCCACTAGCTTTCTACAAGCTGCACAAGGAAGCGTAGCATCAGTCATCATAATTGGCCTAACGAACTGATGCACCGCAACACTCTGTGGTGCGGGAAAGTGTTGCGGTCATTATGGAGACATGCCTATTTAATATCCTCAAACTACACCGCTGCAAGCCTAAGGTTTGGGCTATTTAAGCATTGGCCCATAATCATTTCTACACTTCTTCATTTTTGAATCTCTCTACCCTAGTTTGCTCTTCTCTAGTTTCCACTATTTCTCAAATGACTCATTGGGGTGTCACTAAGATCCAATTCATCCTTATTGGCAGAGAGGTGGAGTCTCTGTATAAGAAGTATAACATTCTGAGTGCTATTTTGTATGCCGTATCTAGTGTTGATGATATGGCTTGTGCTCCTTGTCCAAGAATTTTAAAACCTTAACTTCGAATACTGAATCCTAAACCCTAAGCTCTAAACCCTAAAAGTAAATCCCTATGCTCTGAAATCAAAAATCATAAACCCTAAGCTCCAAACCACAAAATCCAAGCCCAAAGCTTTGAACATGGAACACTAAACCCTTAAAACCGAACAATGAAAACTTAACACTAAACCATAAACCCAAAACCTTGAACCTTTATCCTAAATCCATAAGCCTTAAATCCTTGGCCCTTAGCCCTAAAACCTGAATCCTTAATCCTAAACTCTGAATATTTAAACCTGAACCTTGAATACTACATTTTGAACTTTTGAATACCGAATCCTGAACCTTTAACATTAAACCCTAAATCTAAAATCCTAAACTATAATATCTAAATCCTAAACCCTTAACTATAAACCATAAACACAAAACTATAAAACCTAAACCCGAACCAAAAGGCCTAAGCCAAAATACCTTTACATTGAACATTGAACCCTTAAAACTAAATAGTGAAAACTTAACTGTGAACTCTACGACCTAGAAAAATACTAAACCCTAAATCATTAATTATTGAACCTCCTAAACCTTAAACCATTAAATATGAAACCTAAACCCTAGACTCTAAAGCCTAAATGATAAACGCCAAATATTAAGCCTAGAACCTGAAACCTTAACCCTTAATTCTAAATGCTAAACCTTACTATGAATACTTTACCCTAAAATCAAAATATTAAACCCTAAATTGTCAATCATAAATCCTAATCAATGAAATATCAACCCTAAATCCTTTATCCTTAGCCCTAAACCCCAAAGCCTAATCTCTAAACCAAGAACCCATCAACATGAATCCTAAACCCTAAACTCTAAACCCCAAACTCATAATCGTTATCCCTATACCATAAACAGAAAATCCTAAAACTAAAGCTCTAGACCCTTAACCTTAAATACTAAACTGTGAACCCTAAACACTAAACTCTAATCCCTAATCTTGAACCCTGAATTCTAGATCCTAAACCTTGAACCCTGAGTCCTACTCCCATATCCATTTACCTTGTACCTTGAATCCTAAACCCTTAACCCTTATCACTTATTTTGAATCATAAATCCTAAACCTTGAAGCTTAAACCATGAACTTTAAATGTTGAACCCCAAACACGGAGCACTAAACCCTAATCCTTAAACAAAAACCCTAAACACTAAACCTTTAACTGTAAAACCTAAACCCGTAATAGTGAGCCCTAAACCCTCAATCATGAATCCTTAGTAGTAAACCTAACACCGTGAACGTTGAGCAATAATCCTAGAACCCTAGACCCTTTATCCTAGAGATTGAAACCTGAAACCTAAACCCTTAATCATAAGCACTTGCTCCTTAATCCTTAACATCAAATCCTAAACCCTTGGACCACTAAACACTTGACCCCTGACTATTGGACCCACCCCTAAATCATGAACCATGAACCTTGAACCCTAAACTATAAAAAATGAACAATAAACCTTGAGCCTGTAACCCTAAACTATGAATAATAAACCCATAAACCTAGAACCAATGAACTCGAAATCCTAAACCCTAACCCCTTATGCTAAACCATGAATCCTAAATCCATGAAGCCGTGTACTGCAAATCAAAGAATTCTAATCACAAAACCCTATCCAATGAACCCCTATTGCTAAATTGTGAAGCTCTACACCCTAAATCCCTTAACCCCTAAACCCAAAACATTGATCCCCGAACCCTAAACCCTTAAAGCTTTACCCTAAATGCACAATTACTATATCCTAAACCTTTGAATCCTAAACCTTGACCCTAAATGCTTAATGCTGAACCTTGAATCCTTGAACCTTGAAAACCTAAATCCCTAAACCCTTAAACCTAGTTCCTAGAACCCTAAAAGTAGAATGATGTACCATGAATAGTTAACCTAGAACATTAAACCATTAACCCTAAATCCATAACCCTTGAACTATGACCCTTGAAACTAAGCCCAAAACCGTTGAATCCCTAAACACCTGAATACCAAAACCTTTGAACCTAGAACCCTTAACCTAGAATTCCATAACCCTTAAACCTTAACTATGACCCCTAAATCCTTAATAGTGAATCCTAAACCCTAGAGTATGACCCTTATTTTCGTAAACCCCTAAACAAAAATTTAAACCTAAGCCCAAACTATTAAACCCTAAGCCCATAACCAAGAACCCTAAACCCTAAATTGTGAATTCTAAATCTTAAATCTTGATTCCTAAACCCTGAATATTGAAAACTAAACTCTTAACCCTAAATTGTGAATCATAAATATTAAACCCTAAATCTTAAACTATAAAACCCCGAACCCAAGACCATTTAACCTACAACCTGAACCATAAACCCTGACCTCTAAATCCTAATCCTTTAACCCTCAACTTCAAACTCGGGACACCTGAAACTCTAAAACCTCAAACAATTACCCTTGAACCCCTAAATCCATGAACCATAAACCCTACCTAAATTCCAAACTATGAAGCATGAACACTTAATATTTAACCCTAACTCAAGAACTATGAGCCCATAATGCCTAAACCATGAACCTTGAACCCTAACCCATAAACCCCTAATGCTGAGCCCTAATCCATCGAATCCCTAAACCCCGATTAAAGAACCCTAATCTCAAAACCCTAACCCTTGAACTCTTATCGCTAAACCATGAAGCCCTTAACCCTAAACCCCTGAACCCAAAAACTTGATCTTTGAACCTTAAACCTCGAACCCAATGCTAAACCCTAAATTTAACATCACTGTGTCCTAAACCCGTGACCCAAAACCCTGACCCCTGAATACTTAATGCTGAACTATGGACTCTTAAACCCTGAATTCTTGAATCCCTAAACCCACAAACCCTTTTTTTGTGAAGTTCCTAAATTCTTGAATTATAATCTAGAACCCTAAAACTAGAGTCATGAACCCTAAATCCTTAACATTGAACACTAAACCCTTAACTTGAACACAAACCCCAACACCATGACCATTGAACCTAAATCCAAAAGCGCTGAAGTCCCTCAACCTTTTTTTTGGAAGTTACTGAATTCTTGAACACCTAAACCCCTAAATGTAGAACCTTGACCCCATAATCTAGAATCCATTAACTCCAAACCCTTAATCATGACACTTGAAACCTTAAAGGTGTACCTTGAACCCCCTAATTCCCTAAACCAAGAACACTAAACTTGTAATATCCCGGTTGGATATATATAATATATATATATAATATAAATAAAATAAAATAATAATATTATTATTATAAAAAAGAAGGGGAGGCTTAGGGTGGCAAAAAGAAAAGAAAGGCGGGAGAAAAGGAAAGAAAGGGAGAAGAAGAGTGAAAGGGAGGAGCGGTCGCAGCCAAGATCAGAAGCTGAACCCTCTTTGTGATTTGCCCTCTATTTTGTGCATTGGTGTAAGTCGAGAAAGGAGATCGTGAGCAAAAGCAGAACAGCCGCAGCCATTGCTGGAGGAGATGGGAAAAATTGAGGCAAGTAAATCCTTCCCTTTTCCTTATGGTTGCTGATTTTGTGGTTGCATGTGTAGATTTTGGGATTAATCGACCAAACATGGAAAATGGGTTTGAGGCATGGTGAAGAGAGAGAAAGTCGTCGTTGACTTGCTACGCTGCCATCACCATTATCATCGTCACGGGGGTTGTTACTGCCGTGGCTGGCACCGTCGTTTGGGCTAGAATTGTTGTCAGTGAAGGAAACATCAGAAGAGAGGTAGAGAAACAATGTTGCAAGAGAGAGAAAGAGAGAGAGTGAGGTGCATAGGGCAGTGTGTGAGAAATATGCAGTTCAGGTGCCTCAGAGTATCTTTTTGGCAAACCTGTTGGAATAAAGTCAAGGCAAATATCATCTTGCCCTATCTCTATTTTATTTCATTATTTGATATGTTCTATATGTATATTTTATATAAGTATGTTCGTATGAAAATGGATGGCGTCTGAGGATCGGTGGGCTGATTTGTATGGGACCATGGTGGTTCGAGGCCAGTGGGTTGATTTTTGTGGGACCGTAATGGTTTGAGGCCTAGTTGGGTCATATATAATAAAATATGGCCAAGTAGTTGCAGATCTAAAATGCAACCGATATGATAAATGATAGTGGAGTAATTATAGGTCTAAAATATAGTTGATATGATAAAAGATAGCTGAGTAGTTGTAGGCCAAAATATAACCAATATAATAAATGATGGCTGAGTAGTTATAGACCTAAAATGTACTCAATGTGATAAAAGATGACCGAATAGCTACAGGCCTAAAATGTAGCCGTTATAATAAATGATAGCCGAGTAGTTACAAGTCTAAAATAAAGCCTATATAATAAATAATAGTCGAGTAGTTAGAAACCTAAAATGTAGCCGATATGATAAAAGATAGTCGAGTAGTTACAAGCCTAAAATGTAGCTGATATGATAAAAGATAGCCAAGTAACCACAGACCTAAAATGTAGCTGATATTGAAAGTTTGGATTTGGACTTGGTTTTTGATTTGGATTGGCATCTATTGTAGATATGCGGTGATTTCGGTATATGTGGTGGTGTTCAAAGAAGAATTGGTTGTCTGCCTTGATATTTGATTTTATGTGCTCTCCCTTTGATTTTATGTACACAGTTTTATTTCTGATAATATTTGTTGAGCTTTCGACTCACGTTTTCTATTTTTATCCCCTTAAGAGTAGGAGGCTTGGATTTGCAGTAGAAGTTGGGTAGGATTCGGCGTAGTATTGCATTCTCTTGGTGAGTATTATATTCTTATGATTGTTTGGGAGTAGGTCATGGTTATTTTTATCGGGACAGTTATCTAATGAGGTCCTGTGTGGGTTTTAATTTGTCGAGTCTTGTATTTTTGGTCAGTTACACCCGAATTTTTAAGTTTTAATATTATTTATTAAATTTATTTAGAGTTTTAAATGTATGAAAAATAATTAATTAGACCTGCTAAATTTCGAGTTTATGACAAAACCCCTACCATAAACTCTAAGCTTTAAATCCTAAACCCTAGGCTTTAATCAAGAACGCTGAACAACAAAACTTGAACCGAGAATCTTAAAACCTTAACTTTGAACACTGAATCCTAAACCCTAAACATTAATCTTTGAACCCTTAATCCCTAAATTTTATATGCTGAACTCTAAATCCTAAATATTGAATCATAAACTCTAAACCTAAAACCCTGAACCATGCACTCCAAAGCTTGAACCTTCAAACCCTCAAAATACAAAACTCTTGAACTTAGAATCTCAAACCCTAAATAATTAAACTTGAACCCAAAATCCTAAACAATTTACCCTAGATCCTTAACCCTAACCTAAAATCACAAATCCCTATCCCTAGACAAAAAACCCCACACCCAAAGCCCTTACCCAAGATCCCAAACTTTGGAAACTAGGTTCTAAACCCTAAATATTAAACTTTGATCACTGAACCTTAAAACCTTAAACCCTAAACCTTAAATCCTATCACAAACCCTGAACAATCAACATTAAAGCCACAACCAAGAAGTAAAAACCCTAAACCAAAAACCTTAAATTCTAAACTATAAATTACAAACTCCAAACCCAAAGATGAAAGCCCTTAACTCTTAACCTAAAACCTTAAAACATAACCATGAACCCTAAAACCTTAACCAAGAACCTTTAACCCTAAATTTGAGATCCTAAATCTTACCGTAAAGCCAAAACTCAAAATCCAAAACCCCAAAACTACAAACCATCGAACCTTGCACAAAGAACTCCTTAACTTGACCATTAACACCTCACTCCTCACCCTTAACCCTATATGTAGATTCCAAAACCCCTAATCCTGAACCTTGAACCCCGAACCTTGAACTATTAAACCTAAAAACTAAATATAAACCTCTAAGTCCCATACCCTAAACAGGAAGCTCGAAACCCTAAGTCCTTTCCCTTAAATTCTGAACCTTGAACCCTAAACTATAAGCCATTAATCGTGAACCATAAACTCTTAACCCTAAGCTTTGAACTAGAACCTAGAACCTCAGAACCCCTAAACCTTAAACACTTAACCTTGAATCTTAAACCATAACCTAGAACCCTTAACCATGAACTCTAAAAAATGAACCATGAATAGTGAAATCAAAACCTTGGACTGTTAACCTAGAAGCCTAAATCCTAAACTTTAACCCTCATCTCTAAACCCAGAACCCTTTATTGTTAACATCAAACCCTGAAGTGCTAAACCTCAGAACACTTGAACCACTAATCCTTGAAACCCTGAATCCATGAATCGTGAATCTTGAATCCTAAATCATGAACCCCGAACCACAAATCCTAAACCCTTAACCTTGAACCCTAAACCCATAACCCTTGAACCCCAATGCTAAATCCCTGAATCCTTGATCCCCCAATCCAAGAACTGTAATCTTTAAACCCTAACCAATGAATCCGTACCACAAAACCCTGAAGCCTTGATCCCCTAAATCCCTAATCCCTTGAACCGCTAAACCCAAGAACCCTTAAACATAGAACCCTTATCCATGAACCTTGAAGCCTAAACCCTTAACCCTTTGAATGCCTGAACCCAAGGCCCTGATACTTGAACACTAAATGCTGAACCTTCAACCCCTGAACTTATTAATCCTTGAACCCTCATACCCTAACCCCTGAATAAAGAACTAAGAACCATAAACCCTGAACTCTAAACACCAAACCCTAAACCATAAATGCAAAACCCTTGAACCATGACTCCTAAAGCCTTAAGGCTAAACCCTAAATGCCTAAATCCTTGAGCCCTAAACACCTAAACCCCTAAACTCGGAAGCCCAATTCCAAAAACCTAAATTCGTAAACCCTAAACCCTGAACAGTGAACCTCACACCCTTGAACCTTAAAGCCTAAATTCTCACTCTTGAACCTCTAACCCATAACCCAAAATCCTGAAGTCTAAATCATATATCCTAAATCCTAATCCATGAACTCTAAATCCTTTACCTAAAAGTTTGAACACTAAACACTGAACACAGAGCATTGAACATTGAACTCTAAATATTGAACCCTAAACTTTAAATCCTAAACCCTATGCTCTGAACCTAGAACCCTGAACCGTAAATGTGATGAAATGGATTTAATCCTTATAGGACTCTCTGTCAAATAGATATAGAAACTTAAATCATTTAAATCATGCAGAGATTTGGACAGAGTTTTCTCTACATCTAAACCAAATCCAAATATATAACCTGTATATAATAACATATACAAGCACACAACTAATTAAGTATTACAAATTCTCCTACAACATACATTTACAGGATCTCAAAGGCCATATCCATCCAAGGCTTTAATTTATCAACCTATCCATTATACCGAGATTATATAAGAGATGCTTGCTATGACTTGTACCACAATCAGAAAACATATAGCGGAAGCAACTATATCCAAGATATAATCTGTAAAAATATAAATACAGTTCTAATAGTATACAGAATATGCTACAATTATTTATACATAATTTTCTTTACAAAATTCTATGGAATATGCAGAACTATAAGATTTTCTACAAAATCTTTCAGATGACTTCGAGGCTCCACATCTTCATTGCTAGCTCTAGCTATGTTTGATCATTCGGTATCGTTTCTATAGCCTTATCTGGGGGGAACAAAACAGTAAGCTGAAACCTAACAGAGTACCAAAACATGCAGAATATAATACTCTCATGCAGGACATAAATGTAGAAGGTCTTAGAAACTGTCAAAGAATAAGAACATATGCAAAGAGCATGAGAAAATTATAATTTCATATGAACAGGAAAATAGAAGCATTCTTGGAATAAAGATAAAGCATAATGCTATTTGAATATGCGTCAAAAATCTTGAATCGGTATAATCATACTTCGATAATCATAAATCGGTAAAATATGCTTCAAAAATCAAAAAATAGTATCAATTCTATAAATTATAGAAAATCTCTTTTTACTATCAAGAGGACCAAACTAGCAGACCCTACTAATCGAGAGGGTAAGTAATCGAGAATAAATTGTATTCACTCCACAAAATCCAAGGCCAGCAATAAGTATCCCTTCTCATGAGATTATATACTAATACCTCCCAAAGGTCGGTAAATTATATACTAATTCTTTCCGAAGGACGGTGGATCATCTGAAACTAACGCCTTGAGGAAGGATGGACAACATATAACTCAATGGATAGATTTATCCTCGATTACCACCAAACATTTTAAGGCATGTCGGAGAACCTAACCTGATTGTATATCAATCCTGGGTCCTAATTAATAACATTAGAAAACTTATAATCTATCGTTCTTTAGAAAATCGGTCAAAATCTCATGATTAACTTTTCAGTATGCTTCATAACTTCTCATAATTTATAAGTATAATTTTGTGTAAATTTTTCTGATATAAATCATAACATGAGCATTATCTTATTACAAATCAACATTTATTAGTCAGAACTTATGGATTAAAATCATCACATCCCTTTAATTTCATGCTTAGGGTTTCACCAAAACTTTCGGATGTAAAATAGACATCGAGTACAGATTTACACATGAAATCGGGGCTATATATTGTCATACATGCAGGTAAACGTGAAATTTATTAGAACAGTTTATAGAAACGTGCATTATTGACATGAAACGTGCAGAAATATGTATTTAGAGCATAAACATAATATGTGAAATATTAAAACGTTGTAAAAATGGTAAATAATATCTAAAATACACTTGCCTGAGCTCGATCTATCATTATTTTTACCCAGATTGGAGTGGAATGGCCAGATTTCTCATTTCTCTTCCCTTTCCCTCTTCTCTCCTACTCCTCCCCGTAAATGTGAAAATGGTTTTAGAAACGTATAGGACTCTTTATATTATAGATGCTAGAAACTTAAATCATTTAAATCCTCGCGCTCCTTTGGTAAAATCCTTGCCTCTACATCTTCAAATGGTCCCTTGAGCGCAAATATATAACTTATATAATCATATACAAGCACGAGCATCCAATTAAGTTTTTATTTGCTTCTTTTTACATACATTTTATCTTTTGTTCTCAAGCCTAATTATAATCATTATCAATTTAATCAACCTATCCATTATACGAGTTTATATAAGAGATCTCACACTAAACCTTGAACTGAACTCAAACCCATTGAACCTCTGAACCCCAAAACCCCATAACCCAAAACTTTGAACACTAAATCCTAAAAATTAAACCATTAACCCTAAGCCATTAATTTTGAACCCTAAATTCTCACCCCTCAATTCTAATCCAAAATGACAAATCCCTAACCAAAAACCTCAAATCCTTAGCCTTAAACCTTGAACATACAACCTAATATTCTTAACCATAAACATTGAATCCTGATCCCAGAACCCCTAGCTCTAAACTATGAATACTGAAAGGTGAATGCTGAACCAAAAACCAAGAATAGAAAATGCTAAAATCTAAATCCTAAACTCTATACAGGGAACCATAAACCATAAACTCCAAACCCAAAACATCAAACCCAAAGCTAATAACCCTTAATCTTAATCTCTTAACCCTTATCACTTAAGTATGAATTTTGAACCCTATACCATGAATTAAATAGGAAACTCAAAACACTAAATCCTAAATCTTTAATCCCAAACCATTGAACCCACAACCTTACACTAAGGACTCCTTAACCTAACCCCTCACCCCTAAACTCATACCAAATTCAAAACTTTAAAACTTGAACCATAAACCCTAAAATCTTAACCATGAACCTTTGATTTTAAACCTTAGACTTTAAGCCCTGAACCTTTATCCCAAAACCATGAACCTAAACCTGGAACCCTAAGGGCTGAACTCTAAACCCTGAACCATGAACTTTGAAGTTTGAACCTTGATTTCTAAACCCATGAACTGTGATTCTTGAACCCTTAAATCTGAACACTAAACCCTACTCCATAAACCCTTGAACTCAAACCCCTACTTTGAAAACCTAAAATCTAAAATTTGAACCCTAAACCCATAACCGTGAATTATGAACTCTTAACCCTAAAACCTGAACCTTAGAAACTAGATTTTGAATCCTTGACCTTACACCATAGAACCTAGACCCTGACCTAGAATTATAGACTATGAATACTAAACCCTAAATTTTAAATTGTTAATCCTTAACCTTAAACCTTTATCCCTTAACCCTTGACCCTTAACACCAAACACACAATCCTCAACCCTTGACCCTAGATCCAAACCCTTGACACAAAACCCTACACATTGAACATTGGACCCTTCATCCTTAAATCTAAACCCCAAATCCTAAACCCTAATCTTACGACCATGATCACTATTTCCCAAATCATGAAACCTTAACCCTAAATTCTGTACTCTTAACAATGAACTATGGATCCTAAACCCTAGATTCTGAACCATTTACCTTAGACCCTAGATTATTGACCCTAAACCCTAAACTACTAAGAACCCTCAACCCTTAATAACAAGCACTTAACCTTTGTCCTTGTACCATGAACCTTTAAGCTTGGATCCCAGACCCTTGACCCTAGACCTTGGACCACATATGCTGATTCAAGAACCCTAAACCCTTGACCAAGAACTCTTTATCTTGAACCCTAAAACCTAAATGCTAGACCTTAAACCATGATCCCTAAACCCTTGACTATGAATCATTGACCCTAAAACCTAGAACATGGACCCTTGCTCCTAGACCCTACACCTTGAGTTGTTAACCCTTAATTCTAAACTATGAACCCTGAACTCTAAAGCATGGACTGTTGACCCATGACCCTAGACTATAGATCCTAGACCTTTGACTGTAAACCTTAATCTCACAGATCTTTCGATTCTAACAAAAGATGACTCTATAGCTTCAATTGGGCATATCATACGATTAGTTGATATCCAAAATAGAAGATTCAAGTAGACAAGTCAAGAAAAAAAAAAGGTTGAATAAAAATAATTTATTTAAAATTTTTCTTTCTGCTAGTAGATAACATGAATGTTCATTTAATACCCTAAAAGGATTATATGCCTAAATCTTGAACTCTTAACCTTGAAAACTAAAAACTTAATCCTACATCCTTAACACTAGACCCTAAGCCCTAAATCCTGTAACTCTAACCCTTTACCATGGCCTCTTGATTCTTGTCCCAACACCCTACATCCTAGACTCTAGACCCTAAACCCTTATCTCTTAATCCTAAAACACAAACCATTACTTTTACCATGAATCTTAGACTTTCAAACTTAGACCCTAATCCAAGGGCATGAACGTATTACCCTAGACCCTATACCCTTAACCTTGGACCCTAGGCCCCTAACCATTAACCTAGACCATTTACCATGGACCCTACAAACTAAACCACAAACATAAACACTAAACCCAGGACTTTAAGCCTTAAACCCTAGACCCTTGAGTCCTCAACCCTAAATGCTGAACTTCTAACCCTAGACCCTAACCTTGGATGTTGTACCATGAACCCTAAACCCCAGACCTTGAACTTTGAAATTAGAATCGTGTGCCCTAAACTAAGAACCTTTAACCCTTAACCGAGGACTATGAACCTTCAACTATGAGCCTTAAACCCTAGACTCTAAACGTTGCACCTTGTGCATTGAACCCTGAAACCAAAACTCCAAATCTTGAGCCCTGAACCTTAGACCTTGAGCCCTAAACGTTGGACCATTTACCGAGGACCCTAGAATATAACAATAGAACCCTAAACCTTTAACCTTAAACTTTGAACCCTAAATGCTGAACTTTTTTTTTGGTAACCCTAAACACCAAACACTAAACCCTATACCATAAACCCTTGATCCCTGACCCTTAACCCTTGAACCTAGGCCATAGACTAATGAACCTGGACTTGAAGCTTTAATTCTAAGCCCTTAACCCTAAACCTTAGATGCTGAATCCTATACTAATAACCCTGAATTTGAAACCCTGATCACTGAACCTATACCTTGAACCCTTAACTCTAAACCTTAAATACTGAATCCTGGTCCCTAAACGGTGGACGTTGAACTATAGTCTTAGAACCCTAAATCAAGTACCCTAGACCCTTACTTTTGAACTCCAGACCCTACACATTGAGTCCTAGAAACTAACCATAGACCCTGAACCCTAAACCCTAAACTCAAAACACTAAACTAACCATCGGCCCATGAACTTGTAATATCTTGAATCTTTATTCAATTTAACTGGGTTTATTTATTATTTTGGATAATTTGGTGTGATAAAAATTAATTAAACATTATAAAATTTTAGCGAATATTTAGAATTATTGGGCCGGACTTGAAGTGCGCATGTCCGATCACCCAAGTGCCAATTTGAGTTTTGAGATTTTAAAAAAAAGGAATAAGTATATATACATATAATAATAATAATAATAATAATAATAATAATAATAATAATGATAATAATAATAATAATAATAATAATAATAATAATAATAATAATAATAATAATAATAATAATAATAATAATAACATAACGTAGAGGGAAGGGGAAAATCAAGGGAAGAGGGATTCTGGAAGGAGAAACAGAATGCAGCGAGAGGAAGAAGGGAGGAGAGAGAGGGGCATGCTGAGTAGAGAGAGAAAGAGGGAAAATGAGGTTTTTGGGTCCGATTTCGAGCACAAACTAGTTAGAGAAGTGGCAGATTGGGTCGGCGCAAGTGTGCTCATACCCTCTTTGTTCTCTCTTTTGATATTTATTCATTTTCTCTTAGGTATTTTCGTTATGGTATCTACCTAAATTATATAAATTATGGAATCCATAACTCTTACATAGATTATTTATGGTTTGATATCCGTTTTTCCCACATTTCATGTGGATTTCGCTCTGGTGAAACCCTAGACTCGTGCCCAGCTCATCTACTCCTTCCAATTCAAATTTTATGCATGATTTATCCGTAATTATAATTTACCCATGTCCTAAATATGTATATTCATTGGTTGGGTGTTCGATTTTTAAAGTATTGGCCTGTTTGGCACATCCAGAAGCTCTAAATTGTGCTTTGAAACTGTTCATCTGAGGCAACCACAAATTTTGCATGAGTCCACCTTATTTAATTGTTATGTAAACTATATTTATTTACATATGTTTAGTTGTATACTACAGAAAAATATGTTTGTGATCCGTTTGTAAAGGAAATGTTGTCCGAAAGCCTTTCAAGTTATAATTGTCTCTCGGTGGTAAGAATTTCTATTCTTCCCTATACTTATGATATTCGTGCATATAAATTAAATTATGAGAGGATTTAAAGCTGAAAGAAAGATAAAAATTATGCAAGTATTCAGAGAAAATTCTACAATTTGTTATATGATTGATTTATTTTCTGAAATGGACAAATTTATAAAAGAAGTTTAGTGGACCTTCCCTTAAAGAATAAGAAATCATAAAATTAGGACCACAGAATTATATTACAATGGGTAATATCCCTTGGCATGTCATTAGTATTATAGTGGAGACTCAAGAATTATCCTGGCAGCGTATTGTAGTGGGTGATACTCTTAACAAGCCTTAGGATATTACTGTGGAAGGACGAAAAACTGCCTCTGGGCCTCGGGGGACATGGGGGCATATTGTTATTGGCCCGTCTATAGACATGATGTGTAGATGGCCCCCCTTTTTGGTCTAAAATAAGAGCTCATGATCTTAGATCATGTGGGATATCATGATCCTTTCCTTATTCTCCCGTACCTTTAGCTTGTTAAACCTGCTGGCCTTAATCCGTAAAGATAAATGTAAATCAATAAGTGCATTAAATCATATTTCATATCTTCATGCATCCCTACTTATTGCTCTCATCCTATTCCTGTTTCATTTGAATATATATTCCTTATTATTTATTTATATTACACTTCCTGAGCATTTGGCTCACATTTACCTCTTTCTTCCTTCTAGATGAGCACGCTCTTATGCCTGACGAGTCCGAGTAGGCTGTAGGTGTAGGATAGGCAGCAAATATTGATTGCAGAGCTTTTTGGGATTTAGTTTTATGATTTTGTATGTGACGGAGAACTTGTGTTATTTATTTTGATACTCATGGTTACTAATGTATGTGGTGATGATGTGATGGTTACGTAGTTTAGTTTTTCACTGTATATGATGGATGTTTGTGCTTCTGCAGGTTTTTATGGTTATATTTGGTTGCTTAGTTGGCATCTTATTTGAGTCGATGTCATATCAAAATTATGACGTCGGTGCCACCTATTGTCCATTTGGGGTAGTTGGAATCCTGTGTATGTATAGTGTGTATTTTGTGGTTGCTGTATAGGAATTTGTACAGGTTTTGTATTGACGGATGTCCGTATTATAGATGAAACTCTACCGAATTTTTAATAGAAAATTAAATCCGTCACAGTTAGTATTAGAGAAAGAGATGCCTTAGAATTGATTTGGATCTTACGAAAAAATTTAGGGTAGTATAGACTAAGATTGAATAGGTAAATGTAGGCATGGAATGGCTAAGTTAGGATAGATAGTTCTAGTTACCCTAGCCCGTGTAACTTAGATTAGAGCTAAGTTAGGATGGTAGTTACATTTAATTGCGTAAATTATAATGTCATAATTAGAGTCTGATCTTTTGATTAATTTGTAATTGTTCTTATTTTAGAAATGTCTTTGAAAGCCGAACATGCTGCCTAGATGTAGAGGCTCGTGAGGAGGTGGTTGGTCACAAGATCGGGAGGCCAAGTATTTAAATCTGTTGGGACAATTGGCAAACATTCTTGAGAACATGGAGTAAAGAAATCTCGCCCCTGTTCCTGCTCCAGCTCCTGTACAGGCTCCTGCTAATCCGGAACTTTCTACCTATGATTGCTTCATCCAGGGGCGAGTCCTAGAATTCTTGGGGGAGATTGACCCTATTAAAATGGACACATAGTTTGAGAGATTGAAGAAAATGTTCGCTATCATTCGATATCCCAAGGAGGATCGGGTTCTGTTTGCGTCCAACCGACTGGAGGGTGAGGCGCATCACTGGTGGCAAATGAAGAAGAGAGCCTTAGGGGTGCCTCAGGATGAGATTACTTGGCCGATATTTGAGGAGGCATTTATGGAGAAATATTTTCCTTCCAACCTCCTTGTCCAAAAGGAGGAATATTTCATCCGTTTGAGGTAGGGTGGTCGGATCGTGGCCGAGTACGATGCTAAGTTTATTGAGTTTTCACGGTTTGCCCTTATATGGTCAAAGGTATTCTCTCCATTTGTGGCATTTCTTGTACAATGTTTTTTGATTCTTGGTCTATGCATTCATTTGTTTCTCCCCGATTTGCCCGTCATATTGCATCATCTCCCATGACTCTTAATTTCTCTTTGGTTGTATCAATGCCTACGGGATCTTCTATTATTATCGATGTTTCCTACCCTAAGTGTGTTGTTAAGGTTAATGGCTTGTCTTTGGTTGTCGACCTGATTCTTCTAGAGATGCATGATTTTGATATTATTTTGGGCATGGATTGGTTGTCTAGATATTATGCAACTATTGATTACTTCCACAAGAGAGTGGCTTTTGTGATTCCAAAGTGTGAGCCTTTTCTCTTTCAAGGAATTTGGAGATTGAAGGAATCTAGTTTCATTTCAGCCATCCAAGCTCGCCATTTGTTGAAGAGCACTTGTGAAGACTTTCTGGCTTATGCTAGTGTTTTGGAGACCTATGAGCTGTCTGCAAAGGATATTTCAATTGTGTGCAAGTTCGAGGATGTATTTTTTGATAAGCTGTCTACTCTACCGCCACATCGTGAGATCGAGTTCGGGATTGATCTTTTGCCAGAATCGACACCTATTTTGAGGACCCCTTATCGCATGGCCCCTGCTGAGCTAAAAGAGTTAAAACAACAGTTACAGGATTTACTAGATATGGATTTTATTAGACCCAGTGTTTTACCATAGGGTGCTCCAATCCAATTTGTGAAGCAAAAGGATGGGACCTTGCGACTTTGTGTGGATTATCGTAAGTTGAATAATATCACAATAAAGAACAAGTACTCGTTGTCGCGGATTGATGACCTCTTTGATTAATTGCAAGGAACCCGGGTGTTCTCAAATATCGATATTCAGTCGGGCTATCATCAACTCCAGATTAAGTAGGAAGATGTTGAGAAGACGGCATTCCGAATGAGATATGGCCATTATAAGTTTCTCGTTATGCCACTCGAATTGATGAATGCTCCCGCTGTATTTATGGATTTGATGAATTGGATTTTTCAACCCTATTTGGATAAGTTTATAGTAGTTTTCATCGATGAGTTCCTGATTTATTCGCGGAGTGCCGTGGAACTTGAGGAGCACTTGAGGATTGTCTTCCAGACCATCAGGGAGCATCGATTATTCACGAAGTTGAAGAAATGCGAATTCTGGCTTGAGGAGGTTGTATTTCTAAGCTATGTCATTTCAAATAGAGGTGTCTCGGTAGATCTGAAAAAGGTCGAAGCTGTGATCAGTTGGGATTGACTGACAACCGTGATAGAGGTCCGTAGCTTTTTGGGTATGGTTGGATACTATTGTCGATTTGTGGAGAATTTCTCTAGTATTGTTTTGCTGCTTACCCAATTGACGAAGAAGGAAGCTAGATTTGAAAGGACTGAGGAATGTGATTGTAGCTTTCGAGAGTTGAAGGATCGGTTAACTTCTGCACTGATTTTGACTCTTCCCAATAATTCTGGTGGCTTTAAGGTATATTGTGATGCTTCTAAGGTCAGGCTTAGATGTGTTTTAATGCAGAATGGGAAGGTGGTTGCCCATGGGTCTCGACAATTGAAGGCCCATGAGAAGAATTATCTGACCCATGATTTAGAGTTTGCCACTATGGTATTTGCATTGAAGATTTGGAGGCACTATTTGTGACGGAACAAGTCCTTATCCTCTAAAGACTTCTGTCACTCGACATACAAAAGTAATGCTTCAAATTTAAACACATTTAATTCTACAAAAAATCGGGTAGAGTTTCTTTTAAAAACTGGCTAAAACCATACAAACAACCTATATAGGCAACCCTACAATACATAGAAACCATCATATCTCAAAATTTAATCTACAACATAACTGCAATTCATCCACAGGATCGACATATGCCATGATATCCATGGCTCCAACACATTACTCCTGATTACCGTATTGGACCTAAAAGAGATGCCATCTAGGATCAAAACAAATTCCATAATCCAAAATAATAATGTGGAAGCAGCTATAACCATATGTCAACTTGCATAAGCAAAAACAATATATCCATCATAACACAAAAATATACATATTATACCATTATAAGATACAGTATTTGTTCAAAAACTAATCATATACATCCACAATTCTTCAAGGTTTCCGAAATCTTTAAAGATCTTCAAGCCCAACAAGCTTTTTTGCTTCTAACGAAATCCTATCTTTAGTCTTTATCGGGCTTCAGCTTATTTGGAGGAGAACAAAAGCAAAGGGTGAGCTAACAGCTCAATAAATGTACCCAAAATTGCAAGAATACACAAAAATATCATGTAAACATGCACATATCAAACTACAAATAAACATATAAGAAATTTAAGAATCAAATATGTACGCGGGCGGGGCATAAACATGAAAATGATGCATAACCATAAGAAAATCTTCAGGTTCGTAAAACTTGGACCAAAAACACGAATTTTTTACTTATTCTTAGTTCTGGGTCCTTATCCAAAAATAATTCAATCATAATTTCTTTCAAAATTCTCATTCCGAAATACAAATTCCTCCTCTTTTACATCGTGAGGGCTGGATGCTCAGCATATAAATCCCTCCTCTTTTACATTGTGAGGGCTAGATGTCCAGAATACAAATCCCTCCTCTTTTATACCGTGAGGGTTGGATGTTCTCAAATTTTTAATTTAAATACATATTCCTCCTCTTTTACATCGCGAGGGATGGATGTTTCAGTTATCAATTCAGAACACAAATCCCTCCTCTTTTACATCGTGAGGGCTGGATGTTCCATGCAAAATTTCCAAGCAAAAATCGTCTAATAAACTTTAACAAATCACCAAATAATATTTAATCCCAAAATTCAAGATTTTTAAACATTAAATCTTTAATTTTCATTCTAGGGTTCCATGTGAAGCTTCCGGATGAAAATCGAACCTAAATCTTGCGCCAAATCACAAAATCAAAGCCATAAATCATGATACATATATATAAATATGAAATTTAATCCAAAAGCCATGAGAAAACAAATCCCACCTCTTTTACACCGCGAGGGCTGGATGTCCAGAATACAAATCCCTCATCTTTTATATCATGAGGGCTGCATGTTTTCAAATTCTTAATTTAAATACATATCCCTCATCTTTTACATCATGAGAGCTGGATATTTTAGTTATCAATTCAGAATACAAATCCCTCCTTTTTTACATTGTGAGGGATGGATGTTCCCTGCAAAATTTTCTGGTAAAAATCATCTAATAAACTTTAACAAATCACCAAATAATATTTATATCCCAAAATTCAAGATTTTTAAACATTAAATCCCTAATTTTCGTTCTAGGGTTCCATATGAAGCTTCCGGATAAAAATCGAACCTAAATCTTATGCTAAATCACAAAATCAAAGCCATAAATCATGATACATATACATAAACATGAAATTTAATCCAAAATTCATGAGAAACATGCAACATTCATAACAAAGCTTAGGAAACGATGGTTTTAGAGTATAAATATCAAAGAGGAGATATTTAAAAGCGGTAAAAATGGAAACAAGGTTCGAGGTATACTTGCCTTAGCCCGATCTATCGATTTTCTTACTTTGATTAGACTGAAATGGAGGAGATTCCCTTTTCTTCCTCTTTTCTTCCCTTCTTGCTTCGCTGCCCTACTCGTCGTTCTCCCTTCTTATTTTCTCTCTCTCTCTCTCTCTCCTTTCTTTCCCATCGAGCGCCGAGGCATTCCGAAGGGTCGCGCTCGAGCATTTATCGAGTGTCCTTCAGGTGCTGCTCAGGCGCACCTATTCTGTTAAATCTATCAGAGTGTCATGCCAGACGCAGCTCAGGCGCCGAGCCCCTAATGTCTATTTTTGTTTACGAATCAAATTTCTTTTCATTTTTCCTTAATCTACTTATCATCAACTTAGTTATCTTAATTTAATTACCATGATTTACTATATTGTGAGAACCCGAACCTCACAACTCTCTCCTACTTATAGAAATTTTGTCCTCGAAATTTGACGAACCTCAAAATTTTCCTAATTGGAGGAAATCTTCCTAGCATTCCGAAATTATTTCCTCAATCAAATGATTTATCCCAAGGAAGCTTCCTGATCCTCAAGAATTTGATTTTATCAAGTCCGAAAGCAACCCAATTTATTGATTACTTCTCCAATCTAGTTCAAAACCTTAAATGGAAAAAAATTTCTCACTTCATTTGACATTAAGCCTCGAGATAATTAGTCCTTCCGATCCTTAAAATTTAACCTTAATATGGGTTTTCCATGCTTCCGTTGTGCAACTCTAATTAATTATCTAACTATAGATCATCCAGATACAATTCACCATCGTATCTGATTTATGCTATCACCCAAAATTTCTCTGATCAAGTTTGATCAAGATTTTGACATTAAACTCAAATCACAATTAAGCCTTAAATTCTCATTTTTTCATTAGGGTGTCCTCAACCCAACATCTCCCTAGAATACAAAACCCATGTTGACAAGAATTGCGAATTGTCAAGATGTAACAAATACTTATATATCCTTGAAATACATGGCTATTCACTCCTAGCCCCTTTCAATCATATCCTGAAGCCCATGGAAGTTGTGAGCCTACACATGCTTTTACTATTTTATCTAATCATTTATATTTTAAACTTCAGATCTTCTTACAACTTTATACTTATTGGCTCATATAGGACACCTAAATTATACGGTGACCATAATTGAAGTTAGTCCTAAGATAGCCATACCATAAGGACAATTTTCACAAATCATTATATTACAGCTAGATTAGAAATAACAATTATAACAGTCACCCAAGAATTCGATATAGTCTTAGATCATCACCCAAAAGCCCAAACTCAAATACTTAGTAACCTCAAGATCTCGTTGGCATATCGATAAACCAACTGATTCTATCTGAACATGTCATTCATAATCATGATGGGTGGGTCATCCTAATCGTCCTGAAACGAAATCATGAGGACTCATCATTTTATAATTTCATATTCTTAGTACTTCAGATATAATTTTCTCAAACTTTTAGGACTATTGGATAACAACTATCTCCCATAAGCAATGTCTATAACTTCTCAAGGTAAGGACTTCATTAACTAACTCCAACTATGGGCGAAGTAATTTCAAACTATAAACTTCTCTCCCACTTTGCTCGCGGGTAGCTACCTATCACAATGTAAGAATCACATAGTTCTAGCCTTTCTCAAAAGTATTACATTCTACTATAATTTATCAGACCCATCAGGGGTCAACCCCAAACAAAAGGACCAATAATTTACTCTAAATTCCTCGAATGTTATTTTCTCAGGTCCCATTCTTATAAACACTAATTGCTCTTAAGCCAAACATCTCACGGTTTTACGATCCCTAAGGAATATTTATTGGATCACTTATTAAATTCAGTTAAACCCAAAAGACCATACATCTACACAACATCATTTAGTTTCCCAGTTAGCCACTACTTTAATCCCACAGATTCAAAATCATGCTACCAAAGATGTCACATACTCCACAGAGCGTTTCCTCAACTAAACTCTCCTTCCTTTCCTCCAATGAACATTCGACTGGCTGCCTTGCACAATTTATAATATTCACAAAAGAATAAAAGGATACAACCATGAGACAATGATATAACATACAAATCATGAGGAATTAAGAGAATATATAAATCCCAAATTAAATAAAGCAGAAATCAAATTTTCATAAAAAAATACCTTCATCCGCATTTGAGGGTGCCTTGGTGTCCTAAACAGTTACCATAAAATTTTTTGTTGGAACAATAGGCTTCTTTGCTTCTAGCCTCTTGGGTAATGGGCAATCTTTGATTCGGTGACCCTTCTATCCACAATTAAAATAGGCCCCCATGTCTTTATAATAGGACTTCCCAACATGCTTTTTTTCACATACAGCACAATTAATTATTGACCCTTGGAAACTCGTCACTGACTGAACCTTAGTGATACTTTCCCCCTTGTCCTAAACCTAATCCTACATTGGAATCCATCTGACTAGCCTCCCTCTTAGCGAAGAACCTTTGATTTTCAAGCTCCTTTTCAAATATCAAATCCCTATATAGGATGTCAGCATAAGTTTGGAGCTTCTGTGTCACCAACTGCCTCCTAATATCATCCCTCAATCCTTGATGAAATTTTTTTGCTTTTCTTAGCTCATATTCAATAATGTACGGAGCATATCAGGATAATTCAGTAAATTTCGCATCATATTCCACCACTGTATGATTTTCCTGCCTAAGCTGCATAAAGTATTGTTCTTTCTGATCCTGGAGACTCAAAGAGAAGTATTTTTTCATTAACGACTCTTCAAACATATCCCAAGTAATATTATTACCAGGCACTCCCAACGCCCTTTTCCTCATGGATCACCAACTATCGGCTTCGCCCTCCAACTTGTAGGCCGCAAAAGTGACCTTCTCACGATCCAAATATTTGCTTTAGCTGGGTCTGGCTCTCCCAAGAATTCAGGCGTTCTCTCCACCATGAATTTGTCACAAGCTATCGGGGCAAGATTTATCAAAATTGGCACGGGTACAGGGACCGAAGTCATGTGGTGCTGCTCCATTGACTCTATGATGTTCGTCATCCTCCCCAACAAGTTTATATATTCCACCTCACGATTTGGGGGCATACTAGCGCCTCCACTATCATTTCTTCTATCCCTTCAACTCACCATTTTATATCCTATAATCGAGAACATTGCAATATTAATAGATCTCAAGAAATCAAGTTAGAGGGAGGGTTAACAATAACTTAATATAATTTAGCATTAACTTAGCAGTCAACATCTAATCACCCTATCAAATCTTAACTATTTCATCTTACCTTAGAACAGATTAACCTAAATCTTTGAACACAAAATCAATTAACATAGGCCTAAAATCAATATTGATCATCATAAACACTAAATTCCAACTAACCTCAAATCTAACTTATGCAAACTAAGATACCTTAGACTATTCGATCCAACTTAATCATTCTACGTATTCATCTACTTATTTGATCTATCTTAATCAATTCTAAGCTTCCGCATACAATTTAGATAATCTAAGGTATCTCTTTTCTCTGATACCAGCTGTGACGGAACAGGTCCTTATCTTCTAAAGACCTCCATCAACCGACAAACAAAACTAATACTTCAAATTTAAACACATTTAAGTCTGTAAAAATCAGGCAGAGTTTTATCTAAACATGGGCCAAAACCATATAAATAACCTGTATAGGCAACCCTACAATACATATAAACCATCATATCTTAAAGTTTAATCCACAACATACCTACAATTCATCCACATGATCAACATATGCCATAATATCTATAACTCCAACACAGTATTCCTGACTATTGTATTAGACCAAAAAGAGATGCCATTTAGGACCAAAACAAATTTCATAATTCAAAATAATAATACAAAAGCAACTATAATCATATGTCAACCTATGGAAGCAAAAATAATATATCCATTAATATATAAAAATATATATATTATATCATTATAAGATACAGTATTCGTTCAAAAACTAATCATATGCATCCACAATTCTTTAAGGTCTCCAAAATCTTCAAAGATCTTCAAGTCCAACAAGCTTTCTTCCTTCTAGGTAGATCCTATCTTCAGTCATTATTGGGCGTCAACTTATCTAAAGGGGACCATAAAGTAAGGGGTGAGCTAGCAACTCGGCAAATGTATCCAAAATCACAAGAGTATACATAAATATCATGCCAACTTGCACATATCAAATGACAAATAAACATATAAGAAATTTAAGAATCAAATATGTACGTGAGCGGGGCATAAACATGAAAAAGTTGCATAATCATAAGAAAATCTCCTAGTTCTTAAAATTTGGATCAAAAACATGAATTTTTCACTTATTCTTATTTCTGAGTCCTTATTCGAAAATAATTCAATCATAATTTCTTTTAAAATTCTCATTCCGAAATACAAATTCCTCATCTTTTACAGCGCGAGAGTTGGATGCTCATAATACAAATTCCTCCACTTTTACATCGCGAGGGCTGGATGTTCAGAATACAAATCCTTCCTCTTTTACATCATGAGGGTTGGATGTTCTCAAATTCTTGATTCAAATACATATATCTTCTCTTTTACATCGCGAGGGTTGAATATTTCAGTTATCAATTTTGAATACAAATCCCTTCTCTTTTACATCGTGAGGGTTGGATGTTTCATATAAAGTTTTCAGGTAAAAATCGTCTGATAAACTTTAATAAATCACCAAATAACATTTATATCCCAAAATTCAAGATTTTTAAACATTAAATCCCAAATTTTGTTCTAGGGTTCCATACGAAACTTCTGACTGAAAATCGAACCTAAATCTTGTGCCAAATCACAAAATCAAAGCCATAAATCATGATACATTTACATAAACATGAAATTTAATCCAAAAGCCATGAGAAACATGCAACATTCGTAACAAAGCTTATGGAAAGATGGTTTTAGAGTATAAATATCAAAGAGGAAATATTTAAAAATAGTAAAAATAAAAAACAATCTTTGATGTACACTTGTCTTAACCCGATCTACTGATTTTCTTACTCTAATCAGACCGAAAATAGCGGAGATTCTCTTTTCTTCGTCTTTTCTTTTCTTCCTCCTTCACTACTCCGCTTGTCATTCTCCTTCTTATTTTTCTCTCTCCCTTCTTTTCCTTTATAAATGCGAAACGAAGGTGGTGGGAAGCTTCTAGATCGCGCTCGAGCACTCATTGAGCGCTAAGCCATTCTGGGGGTCGCGCTCGAGTGATCATCGAGCGTCTTTCGGGCGCGACATTCTATTAAATGCACCTAGGTGGCACCTCGGGCGCTGCTCAGGCGTACCTATTCCGTTAAATCCATCTGATTGGCGTCTCAGGCGCAGCTCAGGTGCGAGCCCCTAATGCCTATTTTTACTTTTGAATCAAATTTCTCTTCATTTTTCCTTAATCCACTTATCCTTAATTTAATTATATTAACTTAATTACCATGATTTACTATATTTTGAGAACCAGGATCTCATACTATTTGTATGGCAAGAAATTTTTGGTATACTCTGGTCATAAATGCCTTAAGTATCTATTTTCGCAGAAAGAGTTGAATTTGAGGCAGCGGTGATGCATTGAGTTCCTTAAGGGCTATGGTTGTGAGATCCAGTATCAACCGGGAAAAGTGAATGTGGTTGCGGATGCCCTGAGGTGCCAGACTAGTTTGGTGGCAGTGATATAGATAAAGCAGATGGAGATGTTGGATTGTCTGAAATCTTGCTACATACAACATTACATCAAGGGCAATCGTATGATGTTTTCTTTCTTGTAGGTGCAGCCCAAGATCCTTCAGAGGATCAAGGAAGGGCAAGTAAGTGATCCATTTTTAATGGACATTGTTGGTAATCTTGGTAGAGATTCTCGAGTTGATTTCAGTGTTCGTGCAGATAGAATTTTAAGATTCCGTGAGCGATTATGTGTGCCTGACGATAAGGAGTTGAAGAAAAAAATCATGAAAGAGGCGCACCGAATTAGGTACACTCTCCACCCTAGAATCAACAAAATGTACCACGATTTGAAGATGTTCTGGTGGAGGAACATACGTAGGGAGATAGTTGCTTTTGTTGGGCGATGTCTTATTTGTCAGTAGTTTAAGGTTGAGAGGAGGAAGCCTTCGAGTTTGTTGCAGCTATTGCCTATCCCGAGTTGGAAGTGGGAAGACATTTTGATGGACTTTGTTTCCGGTTTGCCTAGGACTCTGAGGAATCATGATGCAATCTGAGTTATTGTGGATCGGTTGACAAAATTTGTACATTTTATAGCAATTCGGACTACGTATTCCTATGATTGCCTGACACAGCTGTACATCAACGAGATTGTTAAATTACACGGTGTGCCAACATCTATTATGTCCGATCATGATCCGTATTTTGTCTCTAAATTTTAAAAGAGCTTACATCAGGAGTTAGGGACAAACTGAAGTTCAGTACGATGTATCATCTCCAGACTGATGGTCAGTCGTGACGGACCATTCAAATTTTGGAGGATATATTTCGAGCCTCAGTGAAGGAGTTTAAAGGATGTTGGGATGATCAACTGGCATTGGAGGAGTTCGTGTATAATAATAGCTTCCAGGCAAGCATTGCCATGGCTCCGTTTGAGGCATTATATGATAGGAAGTGTTGATCTTCGATCCATTGGGAGGAGATTGGAGATAGACGACTTATGGGGCCTGATATGATTAGAGAGACATTGGAGAAGATTGCCGTGATTGTTTGTAAGTTGAGGGTTTCCCATAGTCGGCAGAAGAGCTACGTGGACTGAAGAAGATTAGTGCTCCGATTCGATGTTAGCGATTTTGTGTTCCTTAAGGTTTCATTGTCGAAGGGAATCTCAAGGTTTGACATCAAAGGAAAGTTGAGGCACGTTATATTGGACCGTTTGAGATTTTGGAGAAGGTCGGAGAAGTGGCGTATCGGTTGGCATTGCTGCTAAATATGGTCGAGGTGCATAATGTCTTCCATGTATCGATATTAAGGAAGTACATTTACAATCTGGCGCATGTTATTAATTATAGCCCTTTAGTTATCAATGAGGATTTATCGTATTTGGAGTAACTAGTGAAGATTTTAGATCACAAGGATTAGGTTTTGCACTCGAAGACGATCCTTCTTGTGAAAGTTTTGTGGATGAACCATTCCTATGAGGAGGCAACGTGGGAGAGAGGGGATGAGATCCGGGAGAAGTATCCTCATCTTTTCCGAGGTACGTAGGTTTAAGTAATTTCTAAGATTTGTTAATTTCGAGGACGAAATTTTTATAAGTGGGGAGAATGTAATATCTAGAATCTTTATTATATTTAATTGGGTTTATTTATTATTTTGAATAATTTAGGTTTGATAAAAATTAATTAAATATTATAAAATTTTGGGGGATATTTGAAATTATTAGGCGGGCGCCTAAAGTGTGCCCGTCCAGTGGCCCGAATATAGATTTGAGTTTTGAGATTTAAAGAAAAAGGAATAAGTATATATCTATATAATATAATAATAATAATAATAATAATAATAATAATAATAATAATAATAATAATAATAATAATAACAACAACAACATAATGCAGAGGGAAGGGGACAATCGGGGGAAGAGGGATTCGGGAAGGAAAAACAGGACGCGGGGAGAGGAAGAAGGGAGGAGAGAGAGAGGCATGCTAGGTAGAGAGAGAAAGAGAAAAAATGAGATTCTCAGGTTCGATTCTAAGCATGAACCAGTTAGAGAAGTGGTAGATCGGGTTGGGACAAGTATACTCATACCCTATTTGTTCTCTCTTTTTATTTTTATTCTTTTTTTCGGGTATTTTCATTCCGATACTTACTCAAATCATATAAATCATGAAACAGATGACTTTTATATAGATTATTTGTGGTTTGATGTCTGTTTCCCCCACGTTTCACATGGATTTCGCTTAAGTGAAACCCTAGACCCGCGCCCAACTCATGTACCCCTTCCAATTCGAATTTTAAACATGATGTGTCCTTAATTATAATTTACCTATGTCCTAAATATGTATATTCATCGGTTAAGTATTTGATTTTTTAAGTATTGGCTTGTTTGGCATGTTTGGAAGCTCTAAATTGTGCTTTGACACTATTCATCTAAGGCAACCACAAATTTTGCATGATTCCACCTCATTAAATTGTTATGTAAACTATATTTATTTGCATATGTTTAATTATATACTCTGAAAAATATGTTTGTGATCCATTTGTGAAGGAAACGTCGTCCAAAAGCCTCTAAAGTTATAATTGTCTTTCAGTGGTAAGAATTTCTATTCTTCCTTATGCTTATGATATTCGTGCATGTAAATTAAGTCATGAGAAGATTTAAATCCGAAAAAAGATAAAAATCATGTAAGTATTCGGAAAAAATTTCATAATTTATTAAATGATTAATTTGTTCTCCCAGATGGAGAAATTTACGAAAGAAGTTTGGTAGACCTTCCCTCAAAGAATAAGAAATCATGAAATTAGGATCATAGATTTATGTTACAGAGGGTAATATCCCTTGACATGCCATTAGTATTACAATGAAGACTCAAGGATTATTCTGATTGCGTATTGTAACGAGTGGTATTCTTGGCAAGCCTTAAGATATTATTGTAGAAGGACGAGGAATTGCCTTTGGGCCTCAGGGGACATAGGGACATATTGTTATTGGACCTGAACTATTAGCCTTGAACATAGAATACTAAACCTTAGAAATTGAACCTTAAACCCTTCACTTTTGTCCTTGAACCCTTAAACATAGAACCTAAATTGTTGACCTTGAACATTTAACTGTGAATTGTTATCCCCAGTCCTAGAACAATTGATGTTAAACTATAAACCATGGACCTTAGACTGTTAACTGTGGATCTTAAACTATGAACCCTAAACCTTAAACCCTAGTTTCTAAATCCTTAACCCTTTAACCTAGACCGTGAACCCAAAACTGTGAACCCAGGACCCTGAACACCAATCTAAGAACTTAGAACCCTTATCCCTTAACCATATACTCTGAACCCTAAACCTTAGACCATGGATCCTAGATTGTGAACCCTTAATCCTAGACTCTGAACCTTAAAACCTAAATCCTAAATCCTTAATTATGAACCTGGACCCACCCTTAACCCCAGACCATTAACCTTAAACCTTGGACCAAAAATCCTCGACCCTTAAACTGAGACCTTGAACTATGAACCTAGGACCCCAAACTCTAAACCAAAATCCTAGAATCCTAAACCCTTAACTTCAAACATTGAACCTTAGACCATGGACCCTCGACTAAATCCTAAAATTTGAACCCTAGACGCTTAACCTTAAACCTTGAACCCTGAACCTTTAAACTTCAACATTTGCCCTTAACATTGAACATAGAACCCTTAACACATAGCCTTGAACCCTTCACCTTTAACCCAGAACCGTACACCCAAGACCTTGGACCCTTGACCATTGACATGTGGCCCCATACCCAGGACCTGGACCCTAGATGATGGACCTTGGAATCTAGACACTGAACTCTTAGCCTTGAGCCCTTACCCCTCAATCATAAACGCTTAACCCTAAACCCTGGATCCCCAATCAATGAACCCCAAGCTCTAAATAGGAACCATGAACCCTTACATTCTAGAGCAAGACCCTAAACTATAAACATAATCTCTTGACCATGGACCGTTGACCCTAGGCCGAGAACCCTAAAACTTGAACCCAGACCCCGCCTTTAACCTTGAACCCTGAATCCTGAACCTTAAACACGAACCATTGTTCATTAACTCTAAACACTAAACTCATAACACAAGGCCCTAAACCCTTCACCCTTAACCTAGAACCCTATTCCAAAGACCTTGGACCCCAGACAATTAACATTGGGCCCTATACCCAGGACCCAAAACCCGGGATACTGAACCCAAGATCATGGTCCTTTGATCCTAGACCTTGGACACTAAGCCATGTGCCCTTACCCCTCATCCATAAACCTTTAACCCTAAATCCTAAACCCTAGACCTAGAACCCCAAACCCCAAGCTCTAAATGGGAATCTTGAACCCTTACCTTTGATAGTTGAACCCTAAACCTTGAAACATGAACACTTTGACCATAAACCCTTGACCATAGTTGAACCCCTCATCCATGAACCTTTAACCCTAAATCCTAAACCTTAGACCTAGAACCCCAAACCCCGAGCTCTAAATTGGAACCATGAACCCTTACCTTCGATAGTCGAACCCTAAATCTTGAAACATGAACACTTGACCATAAACCCTTGACCTTGGAGCTTAGACGTTGGAACCTAAACCCTAGACCATGAACATTAAAATGTGAATCTTGAAAACCAAATCAAGGAACCTTGACACTAAACCATGGACAAGACCCTAGACAGTTGACCCTAAACCCTTAAAACTCGACCCAAGACAATAAACCCTAAACCCCAAACACTAAACCCTTAACTCTTGATCCTGATCCCAAGACCTTGAACGCTGAACACTAAACAATAAACCTTGAATCCTTAACCCTGCACCCTTAACCCTTAATACGTAACCCTTATCCCTAAGCCCTAGACCATGAACCTTAACCCTAAACCTTACACCTCAAACCTAGAACCATGAACTATTATCCCCAAATACCGAACCCTATACCCAAAACTGTACACCCTTGACTTTTACCCTTGACCCTTGGTCATGCACCATCAACCCTTAAACCATGACCTTAAACATTCACCATGGACTCTGAACCCTTTACCTTGAACCATGAACCCTTAACTATTGTCCTCAAACCTAGAACCATTAACCTGACTCCATGAACGCTAGATAATGAACCATGGACCCTTGACCCTAGATCCTGACCATGGACCCTTGAATCTTTATCCTGGAGCCTAGACTTGGTCCCTAGACCCTAAAATTAAAACCAAACCTTAACAATGATTACTAAACCCTATGTCCTAAATCATGAACCTTTGACCCTTACCCTTAAAACCTTAACCCCAAACCCTAATCTTAGACCACTTGACCATGAACCTTTTATTATTGACACTGGATCCTAAATCATGGACCATGAAACCAGATTCAAGAAACTAAACCCTAAAATAAGGAACCATGACCCTAAACCATGGATAGGACCTTGGACAATGGACCCTAAATCTTGGACCATGGACACTGGACCCTAGACACTTGACCCTTAACCCTAAAAGAATAAACCCTGAACCTTAAATTTTCACCCCAAAACCTTGAATTCTAAACCAAAAACCTTGAACCTTAAAGAAGGGAAAGTCTACCTAGACCCCTGGACACATGAACCTACACCCAAAACCCTTGCCTCTAGACACTAGACGCAGAAGACTGAATAGTAGATCCTAAACCCTAGACTTCAAGCCATTGGCCCTTGATGATGGACCACTCACCTTGGACCATGGACCCTTATCCATGAACCCTAGACCAAGGACACTAGACATTACACCATGGACCATTGAGCCAATACCTTGGACCATGGCTAAGGACCTCAAACACTAAACCTTCAACCGTGAACCCTAGACCTTGAACCTTGATGAATCCTACACTCTCGTATATGGTAAACTGCCTTTGTGATGGGGAGGCATATTGGTGACAATATTCTACTAGCTCAAGAACTGCTTCATAAGTACCATTTTGACAAGGGTGTTCACCGTTATGCTATAAAGGTGGATCTAATGAAAGTGTATGATTTGGTCCAATAGGATTTTCTAATTGCTACTCTGGAATTGATGGGCTTCCCTCCCTGGATGGTCACTTAGATTTATCAATGCGTTGCCACCACAACCTTCTCTATTAACATAAATGGAGCATTAGTTAGGTTCTTTAAGGGAGTAAAAGAACTTAGATAGGGTGATCCATTATCACCATACCTCTTTGTGCTGGCTATGGAAGTGCTTCATAGAATAATTGAAATGATGGCACGTCAAAATAACAACTACAAATACCATTCAAAATATGATCGAACCTGTACAGTGATGCTTGCTTTTGCGAATGATCTTCTCTTCTCCAGGGCGGATGCAAATTCTATAAGAGTGCTACATGGCTACCTCAAGGAATTCAAACTACTTTTGGAGTATTTAGTAAATAGAGATAAAAGCAAATTGTTTATATGTACCACAAATGAAAACACCATACAAGACATCAAAGATATTATGGGCTACAAATAGGGGCTGCTCCCAGTGTGATATTTAGGTATCCCACTCATTATCACTCAGCTCTCCGAGAGATTAAAAATCTCTTCTGGACAAAGTAGTGAGGAGGCTAACATCTTAGAAGAACAGATGGTTGTTTTTTGGTGGTCAGCTCGAGTTTATCTCTTCCATTCTATCAACAATTCACCTCTATTGGGTTTTAATATTTATCTTACCTCAAGCTATATTGAAGAAGATAGAGTGTTACATTTGTCGATTCCTTTGGCATGGATCCATAGAAGGATAAAACTATAGCAAAGTTAGTATGGAAGCATGTATGTATTGCAAAGGTAGCATGGGAGGATGTTTGTACAGCAAAGGATGAAGGTGGCTTGGGACTCAAAAACCTCATCACTTCTAATAAGGCATTAATAAGTTGCTTTCTATAGAGAGTCATCACCAAAGATCCTGCTTTCGTGTGGTCTTCATGGATTCACACCTATTGAATTAAAGCAGATGCATATAGACCATCAAAGTTCCTGACTCAATGACATGAAGTTGGAAGAAGATCATGAAGCTATGCCTTGCTCTTTGGCTCAGGAAGCACCATCACATTGGAGATGGTGTTTGGACTTTCCTATGGACTGTCATTTAGCACCAGTTGGGGCCACTATACAACAAATCATCAGAGAGATTGATGACTGTCATTGGATTATCCTAGGATACCAAAGTTCAGGATATCATTAGTAATGGAATGTGGAAGTGGCCCAATTAGTTCTATGTGGAAGTGGCTAGCATTTTAGATAACATGCCAAATTACTATCTGAATGCATCCCAAAAAGATGAGATCAATTCGTGTGATAGTCAAACTGGTATTTTCACGATGAAATTACCCTACATGATATTTCAGGGTTCTAAAGACAAAGTGGTGTGGGGCTATCTTGTTTGGGGCTCTTAACATATCCCAGCACATGCCTTTATTCTATGGTTAGCTATTCGGAGGAGATTAAGCACTTTGGACCGTATCAGCACCTTCATTCAACAACCTAATGCATGTATACTTTACAGTAATGGAATTGAAAGTCATGATTACCTAATTTTTAGATGCCCCTTTTCAAATGGCATGTGGAGGATGATGTATCACCATGCAAAAACTAGTTGATCGTACAACAACTGAAACTCAAACATAGCATGGGTAGCTATCAAATGGAAGGGAAATAATATCAAAGTATACTCCATTTTGCTCACACTAGCAGCTCTGATGTAATTTATTTGGCGAAACACGGTTCGCAAACTTTCTAAAACTCTTCACTGAGGGATGAGACACAACTAGTCAATCTTATCAAAGCTGCAGTTAGACACAAGCTAGAAACGACTTCCATTGGGTAGAATCAATGCAACCAATCCATCATAATAAGATGAAGTCTGCCTTTAATATGTATTAGTCGAAATTAAATTTGATTCTGTCTATTTTTTATTTTTTCTACATGGCATGTAATGTGAAGCTTGGGGTATGCTCTAAATTATATGCTCTAAATTCAAGGCTGTAATGACATGAATTTAGAACATAGATTGTGCAAATTCTTTAATCTTAATATACACATTACTTACTAAAAAAAAACCCCTTAAACCTTGAACCCCTAATGCTTGACTGAGGACCTTAAACCCTAAAACCAAGGTATTAGCTCTGGTCCTAGACACATAACACTAAACCCTTAACCCTAATCCCATGAACTAGAACTCTTGCCCATGGACCTTGGACCTAGACCTTGGCACCAGGATCCTAGACCATAAACCATGGATCCTAATGTTTTAACTCGAAACCTTGGACCCTAGACCCTAGAGTATTGACCCTGAACCCTGAACCCCAAACCCTTTACACTAGAACCACAACCATGAACCATGAACCCTTAAACCCTTAGTGCTAAACCCTAAACCCTAGTGCCAAAACATTGAACCCTGAACCTAGAATAATAGTCCTTAAACCCTAGACCCTAAGCCCTAGACCATGGGCAACGGACCCTAAACCCAGGATCCTAGACCCTTGAAATTGAACCTTAAACCCTAAACCCTAAACTGTGAATCCAAATCCCATGACGATGAACCCTAGACCCGGAACCCTTAACAAAAACTCCAAACTAGAATCCTAAACCCTTAACCCAACACTATGTACCCTGAAGCCTAAACCCTTAACCCTGAAACTTGGACCATGAATGCTAAATGCTTGACCTGAGACCCTTATCCTTGAATCCCAAACCCTAAACCCTTGAACCTAAACCCTAGACCGTTTACACTTCACCCTCGACTCTCAACCCTAGACACATACCCTAGATGCTAGACCCCAGATCATAGACCCTGAACTCTAGACACTAAATGCTAAATTATAAACTCTAAACCACAAACACGAACTCAAAACCAAAACCCTTGACCATGAAAACTGCACCCTTAACCACGACCATTGACCCTGGACCATTGACACTTTACTTTAGACCCTTGACTCTAGGCCTTAAACTCTAGACCTTGGACCCTAAATTTAGGACCCTAAAACATAAACCCTTAATACTAAGCCCTAGACCTTGAGCCTGATGTTTGAATGCTTAACTCATAACCCTAAAACCATGATCCTAAGTTCTAAACCGTGAATCCTAAACAATGACCCCTTAAACCTAAACCCTTAACCTTAAACCCTTGACCATGAACCTTGGACACTAGAACTTGAACCTTGATCCTGCACCCTAAACTTTGAACCCTTAATAGTCAACATTGAACCTAGAATCACAAACCCTAAACCACAAGCCATAATAGTCAAGCGTAAGTCTTTATCCTTGAACCCTTAACACTTATTAATGAAACAAGAACCTTAAACCTCAAACCCTAAATACATTACCCTAAACCCTAATAGTGAACCTTGAATCCTTAGCCTTGACCCCTAAACCATGAACCTTAAATATGAATCTTGAACCCTAATCCCTAATTCCTAAACCCTTAATTCTTAACACTAAATTGTAAGCCCTAAACCCTAACCCCTTGACCAAGAACCACAGAAGATAAATCCTTAACCTGTGAACCTGGATCCAAAACCCTAGACCCTAGACCATTGACTATGGACACTTAACCATGACCCCTCAACTAAACACTGGACACTTGAACATGGACTGTGGACTCATAACCCTAGACCATGACTCCTTGATCCTGAATCCTAAATTCTAAATTCTAAACCTTGAACCCTTGATCATGAACCATGAACACTGAACCATGAATCATGAAATCTAATCCCTAAACGCAGAACCCTAAACATGAACTTAGAACCCACCTGCCTTGAAACCTAACCCGGAAGCCTAACTACGACCATGAACCTTGGATCCTAGAACTTAGACCTTTGGACCAGGACTTTGAACCCTTAACCTTGCACCTAGACCTTGGACCTTGTAACCTTAGCTCCTAACCCATAACAATGATCCCTTAGTTGTGAACTATGAACCCTTAACCTTGATCCTTAACCTAAACACTAGACCCTAGAAACATTTACCTCAAAACCTACAACCTTAACCCTAAAATCTTAATCTTGGATCCTAAACCAAGAACCAAGAACCGTAAATCCTAAAAGCTAAACCCTAGACCATAATCCGTTAACCCTAAACCCTAGATGCTTAACTATTGGCCCTAAAATGTAAGCCATGAATCCAAAAACCTAAACCTTTTTCCTTGAACCTGGAACCCTATAACCAAAACCTTGGACCCCTAAATTCTTAACCGTGAACCTTATTAATGAACCCTTAAACCTAAACTTTTATCCCCTTGAACTTGATCCCTTAACCCATAAACTCTAAACCAAAACCCACGAATCTCACATGCTATACCCTCCTTAAACTCGAACCTTGAACCATGAGCTCTAAACACCCGAGCTTTGAACCCTAGGCCCCATGAATCCTGGACCCTAAACACTAAGCCCCCAATGCGATTCTTAAATCCTAGACCTTGAACCCTAGTCCCAGAACCTAAACTTGAAATCATGACCATGGAGCCTTAACTCTAAACCCTAAACCTAAGCTTTGTACCTAGATCCATGAACCCTTGACCTTTAACCTGAACCCTTGACGCAACACCCAAGAGCATTCGTATATTATGGATCCTACACCATAGTTCCTAAATACATAACCTAAACCATGAACCTAAAAACGTTGAACACAATACTTAGGCCCTAAGCCATGGACCTTAGACCCCAGACCATTATCCTAGACCTTAGAACATAGATAATGGACACTAGACCCTTACAGACCTTGACTCTAGACCATGGACCCTAAACTCTAAACCCTTCAACCAAAACCTTTGACCCTAGAGCTTTTAACCTTAACTATAATCCCTAAACCTTAACACTAAAACATAAAACCCTTAACTTTGTCCTTGAATCTTGGACCTTAAATCTTAAACTTTAAACTCAAAACCCTTAAAACTATACCCTTAACATTAAACACTTGACCGTTGACCCTAGACCTTGAACCCTTAACCCTTATCCCTTGACTCTAAACCTATGACTTTGAACCATGAACAACAAATCCTGGACCCTCAACCCTTAACCCATAACCCTTGCCCTTAGACCTTGGACCCTTAATCCTTAACTTTTGACCCTTTGCTCATGACCTTGACCATGGGGCCCTAGACATCGGACCCTACATGCTAAGCCCTAGTACTTAACCCTAAACTTGGATCCCTAAATTCTAATCCCTAAATCCTTAGCCCTAAATTCTAAACCCTGAACCCATACCCTAGATCTTGAACCTAGACAAATAACCCTTCATCTTAAACCCTTCACCATAAACCCCAGGCACTGCATTTTGAACCCTTAATCCTCAACCTAGAACCATGAACCCACCCTTAACCAAGAATACTTAACCCTTGACCTTGGGCCCTAGACAATGAACCTTAGACCTAAAAACCTTTACCATGTACCATAAACACTAAACCTTAGAACCTTAACCAAAAACCATTAACCATTACCATTAACATTGAACCCTAAACCGTGATCCCTAAATCTCATCCCTTAACCCATAGCTATTACCCTCAACCCTAAACGCTGCTTCCTTAACCATAAACCCATTATCACTGAACACTAAACTCTAAACCTTGACCCCTTATCCTAGACCATGAATCTTGGGCCTTGAACCTAGAACATTGGGATATGTTTAGGGGACCATAAAGTAAGGGGTGAGCTAGCAACTCGGCAAATGTATCCAAAATCACAAGAGTATACATAAATATCATGCCAACTTGCACATATCAAATGACAAATAAACATATAAGAAATTTAAGAATCAAATATGTACGTGAGCGGGGCATAAACATGAAAAAGTTGCATAATCATAAGAAAATCTCCTAGTTCTTAAAATTTGGATCAAAAACATGAATTTTTCACTTATTCTTATTTCTGAGTCCTTATTCGAAAATAATTCAATCATAATTTCTTTTAAAATTCTCATTACGAAATACAAATTCCTCATCTTTTACAGCGCGAGAGTTGGATGCTCATAATACAAATTCCTCCACTTTTACATCGCGAGGGCTGGATGTTCAGAATACAAATCCTTCCTCTTTTACATCATGAGGGTTGGATGTTCTCAAATTCTTGATTCAAATACATATATCTTCTCTTTTACATCGCGAGGTTGAATATTTGATTATCAATTTTGAATACAAATCCCTTCTCTTTTACATCGTGAGGTTGGATGTTTCATATAAAGTTTTCGAGGTAAAAATCACTGATAAACTTTAATAAATCACCAAATAACATTTATATCCCAAAATTCAAGATTTTTAAACATTAAATCCCAAATTTTGTTCTAGGGTTCCATACGAAACTTCTGACTGAAAATCGAACCTAAATCTTGTGCCAAATCACAAAATCAAAGCCATAAATCATGATACATTTACATAAACATGAAATTTAATCCAAAAGCCATGAGAAACATGCAACATTCGTAACAAAGCTTATGGAAAGATGGTTTTAGAGTATAAATATCAAAGAGGAAATATTTAAAAATAGTAAAAATAAAAAACAATCTTTGATGTACACTTGTCTTAACCCGATCTACTGATTTTCTTACTCTAATCAGACCGAAAATAGCGGAGATTCTCTTTTCTTCGTCTTTTCTTTTCTTCCTCCTTCACTACTCCGCTTGTCATTCTCCCTTCTTATTTTTTCTCTCTCCCTTCTTTTCCTTTATAAATGCGAAACGAAGGTGGTGGGAAGCTTCTAGATCGCGCTCGAGCACTCATTGAGCGCTAAGCCATTCTGAGGGGTCGCGCTCGAGTGATCATCGAGCGTCTTTCGGGCGCGACATTCTATTAAATGCACCTAGGTGGCACCTCGGGCGCTGCTCAGGCGTACCTATTCCGTTAAATCCATCTGATTGGCGTCTCAGGCGCAGCTCAGGTGCGAGCCCCTAATGCCTATTTTTACTTTTGAATCAAATTTCTCTTCATTTTTCCTTAATCCACTTATCCTTAATTTAATTATATTAACTTAATTACCATGATTTACTATATTTTGGGTGTAGGTTCATGTGTCCAGGGTCTAGGGTAGACTTTCCCTTCTTTAAGGTTCAAGGTTTTTGGTTTAGAATTCAAGGTTTTGGGGTGAAAATTTAAGGTTCAGGGTTTATTCTTTTAGGGTTAAGGGTCAAGTGTCTAGGGTCCAGTGTCCATGGTCCAAGATTTAGGGTCCATTGTCCAAGGTCCTATCCATGGTTTAGGGTCATGGTTCCTTATTTTAGGGTTTAGTTTCTTGAATCTGGTTTCATGGTCCATGATTTAGGATCCGGTGTCAATAATAAAGGTTCATGGTCAAGTGGTCTAAGATTAGGGTTTGGGGTTAAGGTTTTAAGGGTAAGGGTCAAAGGTTCATGATTTAGGACATAGGGTTTAGTAATCATTGTTAAGGTTTGGTTTTAATTTTAGGGTCTAGGGACCAAGTCTAGGCTCCAGGATAAAGATTCAAGGGTCCATGGTCAGGATCTAGGGTCAAGGGTCCATGGTTCATTATCTAGCGTTGATGGAGTCAGGTGAGATCAATTCGTGTGATAGTCAAACTGGTATTTTCACGATGAAATTACCCTACATGATATTTCAGGGTTCTAAAGACAAAGTGGTGTGGGGCTATCTTGTTTGGGGCTCTTAACATATCCCAGCACATGCCTTTATTCTATGGTTAGCTATTCGGAGGAGATTAAGCACTTTGGACCGTATCAGCACCTTCATTCAACAACCTAATGCATGTATACTTTACAGTAATGGAATTGAAAGTCATGATTACCTAATTTTTAGATGCCCCTTTTCAAATGGCATGTGGAGGATGATGTATCACCATGCAAAAACTAGTTGATCGTACAACAACTGAAACTCAAACATAGCATGGGTAGCTATCAAATGGAAGGGAAATAATATCAAAGTATACTCCATTTTGCTCACACTAGCAGCTACAGTGTAATTTATTTGGCGAGAGCACAGTTCGCAAACTTTCTAAAACTCTTCACTGAGGGATGAGACACAACTAGTCAATCTTATCAAAGCTGCAGTTAGACACAAGCTAGAAACGACTTCCATTGGGTAGAATCAATGCAACCAATCCATCATAATAAGATGAAGTCTGCCTTTAATATGTATTAGTCGAAATTAAATTTGATTCTGTCTATTTTTTATTTTTTCTACATGGCATGTAATGTGAAGCTTGGGGTATGCTCTAAATTATATGCTCTAAATTCAAGGCTGTAATGACATGAATTTAGAACATAGATTGTGCAAATTCTTTAATCTTAATATACACATTACTTACTAAAAAAAACCCCTTAAACCTTGAACCCCTAATGCTTGACTGAGGACCTTAAACCCTAAAACCAAGGTATTAGCTCTGGTCCTAGACACATAACACTAAACCCTTAACCCTAATCCCATGAACTAGAACTCTTGCCCATGGACCTTGGACCTAGACCTTGGCACCAGGATCCTAGACCATAAACCATGGATCCTAATGTTTTAACTCGAAACCTTGGACCCTAGACCCTAGAGTATTGACCATGAACCCTGAACCCCAAACCCTTTACACTAGAACCACAACCATGAACCATGAACCCTTAAACCCTTAGTGCTAAACCCTAAACCCTAGTGCCAAAACATTGAACCCTGAACCTAGAATAATAGTCCTTAAACCCTAGACCCTAAGCCCTAGACCATGGGCAACGGACCCTAAACCCAGGATCCTAGACCCTTGAAATTGAACCTTAAACCCTAAACCCTAAACTGTGAATCCAAATCCCATGACGATGAACCCTAGACCCGGAACCCTTAACAAAAACTCCAAACTAGAATCCTAAACCCTTAACCCAACACTATGTACCCTGAAGCCTAAACCCTTAACCCTGAAACTTGGACCATGAATGCTAAATGCTTGACCTGAGACCCTTATCCTTGAATCCCAAACCCTAAACCCTTGAACCTAAACCCTAGACCGTTTACACTTCACCCTCGACTCTCAACCCTAGACACATACCCTAGATGCTAGACCCCAGATCATAGACCCTGAACTCTAGACACTAAATGCTAAATTATAAACTCTAAACCCTGAAACCTGAACTCAAAACCAAAAACCCTTGACCATGAAAACTGCACCCTTAACCCTGACCATTGACCCTGGACCATTGACACTTTACTTTAGACCCTTGACTCTAGGCCTTAAACTCTAGACCTTGGACCCTAAATTTAGGACCCTAAAACATAAACCCTTAATACTAAGCCCTAGACCTTGAGCCTGATGTTTGAATGCTTAACTCATAACCCTAAAACCATGATCCTAAGTTCTAAACCGTGAATCCTAAACAATGACCCCTTAAACCTAAACCCTTAACCTTAAACCCTTGACCATGAACCTTGGACACTAGAACTTGAACCTTGATCCTGCACCCTAAACTTTGAACCCTTAATAGTCAACATTGAACCTAGAATCACAAACCCTAAACCCTGAAGCCATAATAGTCAACTGTAAGTCTTTATCCTTGAACCCTTAACACTTATTAATGAAACAAGAACCTTAAACCTCAAACCCTAAATACATTACCCTAAACCCTAATAGTGAACCTTGAATCCTTAGCCTTGACCCCTAAACCATGAACCTTAAATATGAATCTTGAACCCTAATCCCTAATTCCTAAACCCTTAATTCTTAACACTAAATTGTAAGCCCTAAACCCTAACCCCTTGACCAAGAACCACAGAAGATAAATCCTTAACCTGTGAACCTGGATCCAAAACCCTAGACCCTAGACCATTGACTATGGACACTTAACCATGACCCCTCAACTAAACACTGGACACTTGAACATGGACTGTGGACTCATAACCCTAGACCATGACTCCTTGATCCTGAATCCTAAATTCTAAATTCTAAACCTTGAACCCTTGATCATGAACCATGAACACTGAACCATGAATCATGAAATCTAATCCCTAAACGCAGAACCCTAAACATGAACTTAGAACCCCTGCCCTTGAAACCTAACCCAGGAAGCCCTAACTACTGACCATGAACCTTGGATCCTAGAACTTAGACCTTTGGACCAGGACTTTGAACCCTTAACCTTGCACCCTAGACCTTGGACCTTGTAACCTTAGCTCCTAACCCATAACAATGATCCCTTAGTTGTGAACTATGAACCCTTAACCTTGATCCTTAACCCTAAACACTAGACCCTAGAAACATTTACCTCAAAACCTACAACCTTAACCCTAAAATCTTAATCTTGGATCCTAAACCAAGAACCAAGAACCGTAAATCCTAAAAGCTAAACCCTAGACCATAATCCGTTAACCCTAAACCCTAGATGCTTAACTATTGGCCCTAAAATGTAAGCCATGAATCCAAAAACCTAAACCTTTTTCCTTGAACCTGGAACCCTATAACCAAAACCTTGGACCCCTAAATTCTTAACCGTGAACCTTATTAATGAACCCTTAAACCTAAACTTTTATCCCCTTGAACTTGATCCCTTAACCCATAAACTCTAAACCAAAACCACGAATCTCACATGCTATACCCTCCTTAAACTCTGAACCTTGAACCATGAGCTCTAAACACCCGAGCCTGAACCCTAGACTGTGAATCCTGGACCCTAAACACTAAGCCCCCAATGCAGATTCTTAAATCCTAGACCTTGAACCCTAGTCCCCGAACCCTAAACTTGAAATCATGACCATGGAGCCTTAACTCTAAACCCTAAACCCTAAGCTTTGTACCTAGATCCATGAACCCTTGACCTTTAACCCTAAACCCTTGACGCAACACCCAAGAGCATTCGTATATTATGGATCCTACACCATAGTTCCTAAATACATAACCCTAAACCATGAACCCTAAAACGTTGAACACAATACTTAGGCCCTAAGCCATGGACCTTAGACCCCAGACCATTATCCTAGACCTTAGAACATAGATAATGGACACTAGACCTTACAGCCTTGACTCTAGACCATGGACCCTAAACTCTAAACCCTTCAACCAAAACCTTTGACCCTAGAGCTTTTAACCTTAACTATAATCCCTAAACCTTAACACTAAACGCAAAACCCTTAACTTTGTCCTTGAATCTTGGACCTTAAATCTTAAACTTTAAACTCAAAACCCTTAAAACTATACCCTTAACATTAAACACTTGACCGTTGACCCTAGACCTTGAACCCTTAACCCTTATCCCTTGACTCTAAACCTATGACTTTGAACCATGAACAACAAATCCTGGACCCTCAACCCTTAACCCATAACCCTTGCCCTTAGACCTTGGACCCTTAATCCTTAACTTTTGACCCTTTGCTCATGACCTTGACCATGGGGCCCTAGACATCGGACCCTACATGCTAAGCCCTAGTACTTAACCCCTAAACTTGGATCCCTAAATTCTAATCCCTAAATCCTTAGCCCTAAATTCTAAACCCTGAACCCATACCCTAGATCTTGAACCTAGACAAATAACCCTTCATCTTAAACCCTTCACCATAAACCCCAGGCACTGCATTTTGAACCCTTAATCCTCAACCTAGAACCATGAACCCACCCTTAACCAAGAATACTTAACCCTTGACCTTGGGCCCTAGACAATGAACCTTAGACCTAAAAACCTTTACCATGTACCATAAACACTAAACCTTAGAACCTTAACCAAAAACCATTAACCATTACCATTAACATTGAACCCTAAACCGTGATCCCTAAATCTCATCCCTTAACCCATAGCTATTACCCTCAACCCTAAACGCTGCTTCCTTAACCATAAACCCATTATCACTGAACACTAAACTCTAAACCTTGACCCCTTATCCTAGACCATGAATCTTGGGCCTTGAACCTAGAACCTTGACATTGGACCCTCGACATTGGGCCTTAGACACCTTGCCCTTGAACCTGGAGCCTTTTCCCCAGTCCCAAGACATTAAACCCTAAAACTAAACTCTGAACCTTTAGTATTAAACACCGAACCTCAAACCTTAAACCTTGACCACCTAAAACCATAACCTTAAACTCTAAAACCATCATCATGCACCTTAAACCTTAGTTCGTGGTCCCTAGAACCTAAACCCTTGACCCCAAATCTTGGACCTGAGACCTTGAACCCCTAACCCTAAACCCATAGAATCCAGAACCCTAGGCCATGTTCTGAAACCTTAACCCCTGACCCTAATCCCTTATCTATGAACCTTAAACCCTAAATGCTAATCCTAGAATGCTAAACCATGAACCCCAACTCCTCAAACTTAAACCCTAAACCCTTAACCCTACACTTTTTCCATGAACCATGGACCCTGGACCTTAGACGATGAGTTGATGACCTTAAGTCGCAGACCTTGGACCACCCAAAACTTTGAACTGTAACCCTTAACCCTAAACGTTGAATGTAGAACCCTGAACCCTAAAGCTTAAACTTGGAACCTTTAAATGTTAAACTGAACCCCAAACCTTAAAAGCTAAACCATAAACCCTAAGCCTGAAAACCTAAACACTAGATCCTGAACCGTGTTACTGGAACCTCTTGCCTTAATATGGATCCTTTAATCCTAAGCCCTGAATATTTAACCGTGAATCCTTTTCTTCAATTGTTGAACACTATCCCCTAAGCCTTAAATCCCCAACCAAGAACCCTGGACCCTTTACACTAGACTTAATGGACCATGGACCCTTGGCCTTGGAACTTTAACTCTTTACCTTGAGCTATGGAAACCTTAAATTTGACCTTGTACCAAGGACCATAAACCCTGACCCCTTAACTCTTAAGCTTGAAACCTAAATCCTAAATTATTGACCATGAATATTAAGCTCTGGACCCTTAACCTAGAAGTTGAACCCTTGACTGTGAACTCGAAACCTTGGACCTTAAGCCCTTATACCTTAACCATAAACCTTGATCCCTTAACCATGGACCATGAACCTTTAACCCTAAACCATGAACCCGTAAATTGGAACTTTGAACCCCAAACCTCAAAACCATAACCCTAAACCCTTAACCATGATCCCTAAACCTCGATCCCTAAAGTTTAAACCCGGAACCATAAACCCTTAACCCTTAACCCTAAACCCTTCATCCTAAACCCTAACACTTGAACCAATTACCGTAAACCCTAGACCATCAACCCTTGAGCCTAGACTTTAGATCTTAGACTCCAAACCCTTGATCCTAGATCCTTGACATTGGACCCAGGACTTGCCTCTTGAACCTTGACCTAGAACCCTAAATCCTAAAGTCTAAACTCTAAATTTTAAATATTGAACCCTTAACCTTAAACCCATGACAATGAACCCCTATCTCTGAACCCTGGATAATAAACCTTGGACCCCTAATCCATGAGCCTTGAACATTAAACCCGAAACCTTGAACCTTAAACTAGGAACCCTTAGCCCTAGAACATGAACCCTTAAAAATGAACCATTAACTCTTGACCCCAAACTATGGACCCTGAACCCTAAACCCTGAACCATAAACCACTAGCCTTGAATGCTAGACTTTAAACCCTTGACCCTAGAGCCCTAACCCTAAACCGTAAACCTAAAACCATGTACCCTAACCCATGAAACCTTGACCCTGAATCCTTGACCCTTGACAATTAACCCTTAACCCTAGACCCTTAACCTAGGATCGAAGATCACAAACCCTAAAACCTAAACCCTAAATGGTTAACCAGGAGCCATTAACACTAGACCAGTGACCCTAAACCCAATAACCTTTACTTAGGACTTTGAACCTAGAACCCATGATCATGAACCCTAGTCCCTAAAAGCTAAACCTAAGACACTTATTCCTAAACCCTAAACCCTAGATGTAGAACTCTGAACCATTAACAATAAATCCTAGACCTTGAACCCTAGACTCTGAAACATTAACCCTATACCATTGAACTCAAATGATGGACCTTGAACCATAAACAAAGAATATCAATACCTAGACCCTAGACATTGGACCCTCGGCAGTAGAACATTGAGCCTTAACCCTAGACCTTAGACATTTGTCTTTTGAGTAAAGAACCTAGACCCTAAACCCTAAAACTTTATCTAGGACCCTAATCCTTTGACCATGAACTTTAACCATAAACCCTAAGCCTTATCATGTAACCCCAAAAAAAAAGGGGTATTTTTTCAAATACCCATTTTCAAATGGCATGTGGAGGATGATGTGTCGCCATACGAAAACTAGTTGGCTGTACACTGATTGAAACTCAAATATAATATGGGCAGCTCTCAAATGGAAGGGAAAGAATATCAAAGCATATTCCCTTCGGCTCAGCTACAGAGTACTTTATTTGGCGAGAGCACAATTAGCAAACTTTCTAAAACTCTTCACTTAGGAATAAGACACAACTAGTCAATTTGATCAACGCCATAGTTAGACACAAGCAAGAAATGACTTCCATTTGATGGAATCAATGCAATTGACCCATCCTAACAAGATAGAGTCTGCCTTTAATATGTATTAGTTGGAATTAAATTTATTTTTATCTATTTTTTATTTTGTCTACATGACATGTAATGTAAAGCTTGGGATATGCCCTAACTTATGTGCTCTAATTCCAAGACTATAATGACCTAGATTTAGAACATATATTGTATAAATTCTTTCATCTCACTATACACATTACTTACTAAAAAAAATATAATGTAACCCTTAACCCTAGACTCAGAATCCTGAACCTTGAATGCTTGACCCTAAACCCTAGATCCAAAATCCTAAATTCCTAACCCTAAAGCCCGAACCAGGGACCCTAGACCCTAGACCCTTGACTCTAAACCCTGGTCTCTTAACCGTTAACCTTTAACCCCTAATTATGAACCTTGAACCCTGGTTCTTGAACCTTGAACCTCAAATGCTTAACCATAAACCTGGTCGCTAAACACTTAACCGTGAACCCTTGTTAATGAACCCTTAACACTAAAGCTTAAGCCTAAACCATTAACCGCAGACCTTGTAGTACTAACTTTAAACCTTAAACCCTACACCGTATGGCCACCCTAAACCTTGAATTATTAACCATGAACCCTAAACACTCATGCCTAAAATGTAGACCCTGATCTCTGGAACTTAAACCCTTAAACCTCAACCATAAACCCTAAACCCAAGACCATTATCCTTGGACCATTGACCCTAAAGCCTTCACATAACCCAGGACCATTAACTATATACCATAGACCTTGGAGAATGGACATTGGACCCTTAACCCTAAACCTATGACCATGGACCATTGATCTTAAACCCTTGACCCTTGGCCTTGGGACCTAGACACCAGACGATATACCCTGGACCCTAGAACCAGGACCATGGACCTTAACCTGAGACCTTGGACCCTTATCCCCACACTATGGACCCACCCTCAACCCTATACACTAAACCCTAAACACATAATTCTAGACCTACCCTGAATCCTAATAACTTAATCTTAAACCCCAAACCCTAAGCTTTAACCTTAGTCTATTAACCATTGTCCCTAAACCCTTGACACTGAACACTAAACCCTAAATTCTTAGCACCAAACCCTTAACCCTATATACTAAAAATTGAAACCTTGATCCTAGACCCTTGACTTTTGACCCTTAACACTTAAACCTATACCATAAATTTAAGACCCTAAGCTCTTAACCCCAAAACCTTAACTAGACCAAGAATGCTCTACCATTGACACTAGATCCTGATGGCCGTAGGGCGGTAATGACCAGAGGCACTATGTGCTCATGGCATAAGATACTGATGGCCGAGGGTAATGCTAACTAAAGACATGGTTGAAGACGCTTCTGATGGCCGATGATGAAGAAAATGGCAAAGGGCCTGCAATAGGCCATGGACGATACAATTGGCCGAGGGAGCTGCATTTGGCTGAGAAGTCTACAAATGGCCGGAGGTGTAGCTTAGGGCCAAGGGAGCTGCTAATGGCCTTACCCTTTTTCATGCCTTTTGAAGGTTTCCTTTTGAGCTGTGTCCTTTTTCATGATTGGTTTTCATGGGCTTAGGGATGCCCTACCCACTATGTTCTACCACTAAGTTGGCATAATATTTGGAGATAGAATACAGGTTTTTGTAAATCCTTATTATTTTAATACACATTTAATTACTTATCAAAAAAAAATTGACACTAGATCCTAGACCCCTGGCCCTTGGCCTTGCAAACTTAACCTTTTACCTTAGGCCTTAGACCCTAAATCCTAAACCTAAACCTCAAACTCTTAGCCTTGTACCCTAAACCTAGAACCTTGAACCTTTAAACAAAAATCCCAAATTGTCATCTTTGATCCCCTGACGATGAACCTTGGACCCAAGATCATGGACACTAGAATAAGAACCCTTAACCCTAAACCCAAGATCTTGCACCCACCCTAACCCCTAATCCCTAGACTATGGACCCTAGACCCTTAAACCTTAACCCTAATCCTTGATCCCTTTGCCAAGAACCTTAAACCCTAAAATGTGAACTTGAAACTTGGATGTCTAAACCTCGAATGTAGAAGCCATAACACTGGACCGTTAACCATGATCCCTTATCCCTAATCCCTAAACTCTAAACGAAAAGGCCTAAACTGAAAACTAAGAACCTTGATCCTTGAACTACCCTTTACTTTAAATTGTGAAAATTATACTTTATATCCTAAATCTTGGACCATGTACACTTGACCTAGGATCCTAGATATTAGATCCTAGACACCAAATCCTTGAACCAAGGCCTTAAATCCTAAACCCTAAACTCTAAAACTTGTACCCAATATCCTGAATAATGGACCCTAAAACTTAAAGCCTAGAACCTAGACCATGAACCCTAAAATAAGACCTGAAATACAGACACTAAATCCTGAATCTTAAACCTTAAACCCTTAGCCCTACAAAGAACAACAACCTAGGACCATGAAACTTAGACAGTTGATGTTGGATCCTTGACAATGGATCATTGATCACTAACCCTTTACCTTGCTCAGTAGACCTTGGACCACAAAAATACCTTTAACCGAGAACCCTAAACCTTGAAGCTTGAGCTATGAGTAGTGAACCTCAAACCCTAACTCAAGAAACAAGAACTCTAAACCTTATTTCCTTGACAATGAACACAAGACCCATAACCATGGGCACTAGATCTGGGTCCTTCGACCTCGAACCTTGGTCCTTGAACCTTGAACTTTGTGCCCCTAAAACTCTACCAAAGGCCTTGGACCCTAAATCCTAAACCCTAAACCATTTACCATGAACACTAAACTAATAACCATACACACTTAACCCTAAACCCAACTCCATGAACCCTTGACGCTAAACCCTTGCCAAGACTATAGACCCTTGACTTTGAACCATGGACCCTTATCCATGGACCTTATATCTTAATCTTGAACCCTGAGCTTAAACACTTAACCCTAAATCATGGACCTTATATCTTAATCTTGGACCTTGAACTCTAATGCCTTAACCCTTAACCTTACACCCCTGTTTGTGGGCCCTTTACTCTAAACCCTAAAACTTCAACCCTAAACCCTGAATGTTTAATCTTGAACCTTGATCCTTGAACACTGGACCCTAACCCATGGACATTAAAATCTTGACACAAAACCTTTAATCTGACATAAGGGGCCACGGACCCTTGACCTTAGGCTCTAGAATGTGGACCCTATACACTAAAGCTGACACCATGGACCTTGCACCTAGAGCCCTTGACCCTGCACCCTTGTCCCTGAGCCCTTAACCCTAAATGCTGAACATTGAACCCTTGACTATAGACTATGGACCCTGGACCCTTGACCACTAACACTAGACCTTGAACCTAAAACTCTAAAATCGTAAACCCTGAAACCTGAAACCCTAAACCATGGATGCTAGACCCCTAACCCTTGACCTTGGATCCTAGACCACTAACCCTGGACCCTTAACCGGTGACACAAGACATCAATCCTGAACCCTTGACACTAGACCCTTAACTGTGGAGCCTAGATGCAAGATCTTGGACCTTGGAATGATAAACTTGCACCATAGGCTCTAGACCCTAAATCCTTAACCTTGAAGCCTAGACCCTGAACCTGACTCCGAAGCTATGATCCATGAACCTCTTCCGTGAATGCTAAACCTTTAACCTTAAGCCCTAAATCTTGAACCATGAACCTTAAAGCCTAAATCCTAATCCTTGAAGACTTAACATAGAACCCTAAACACTAAAACCTACACTAAGAACCCAAGAATCCTGACACTAGACCTTAGGCCATGGACACTTAACCCTTTACCTTAGCCTTAGACACTTGACCCTTAATCCATAACCCTGGACCATGAACCAGGAACACTTAATCATGAACCCAAAACCCTGATCCTTAAACCCTAAACCTAAACACTGAACCCTTAACCTTAAACCCTTAACATAGAACTATGAACCCTAAACCTTGAAGTGTGAACATTAAACCTTGAAGTATGAACATTGAACCCCAAACCATTACTCATAAACCTTGGACCCTCAACACTAGACACTAAAAACTGATTCGTTGACCTTGAACCTCACACTCTGCACCTTGAACCTAAACCCTGAACCCTAGAGTATGAATCTTAGAACCTAAACCCTAAAACCTCAACCATTAACCCTATATGTTGATTCCTTAACCATGGACTGTAAACCCTAAACCTTAAACTGTGTATTGAAAACCTAGAACATTGAACCCAAAACCCCAAATCCATAACCCTAAACCCTTAACCATGATCTCTTTATCATAATCCTTAAACCCTTAACCCTAAAGGCAAAACCAAGAAGCATGAACCCTAATCTGTGAACAACCCTTAACCCTTAACCTTAAGCCCTAAAACCAGACCATAAGCCCTTTACCTTGGAGTTTGGACCCTAGACATTAATACCTTGACATTGGACCGTAGTCCCCTTACCCTTATACATGGACCTTGAACCCAGAAACCTAAACTTTTAACCCTTAACCCAGAACACTGAATCCTAAATAATGAACCTAAATCTTGTACTTTGAACCTTGGATCCTTGACCCTAGACCCTCAACCTTGAACCCTAGAGCCTAAATCCAAAACTGAGAACCTTATATCTAAATCGTGAACATTGAACCTTGAACACCAAATCCTAAACCATAATCCCCAAACCCTTAACCCATAATCTTGAGCTTTGAACCGTGAACCTTAAATCCTAACTCTAGAAACCTAAACCCTAAAGCTTGAATCCAAAACCCTTAACCATGAACCCAAGACCTTGAACCCTTGACATTGGAACCTAAACCATTGACACTCTATCCTAGACACTAGAATATAAACCCAAGTCCCTAATCCTTTAACAATGAACCCCCTAACCACCCTTAATCATGAACCTTAAACCCTAAACCCTAAATACTAAACCATGAACCTTAGACTATGAACCCTAGAACAAGAACCCTCAACCCTGAACCCTACACTAGACCCTAGACACTTAACTTTGAATCCTTGACCTTGGACCTCGAGTATTAACCCTTAACCCTAAAACTTGGACCCTAAACCCTAAAATATTAACCTTTATCCTTAAACCCTTATCTATGGACTCTTAACCTGAGACCTTAAAACCTTAACCGTTAGCCAGGAACCTTCAACCCTCAACATTGAACCCTAAACCATAACACTAAAGTCTAGACCCTAAACCCTTGACCTTGCACAGTGAACCACGAGCCCTTATTCCTAGACATGGACACTCGACATTGGATGTTGCACCCTGAACTCTAGACCTTAAGCTATTAACCCTATACCTTGAACCCTAAATCCTTAGCCGTGAACCTTGAACACAAAATCCTTGACTATAGACCTCATACTAAGGACCTTGGTCCCTAGACCATGGACACTAGATCCAAAACTCTAAACCATAAACCCAAAACTTTAAACCCTTAACAATAAAATAGGATCCCTGACCCTTGACCATGGACCATAGGCCATAGACCTAGGACCCTAGATCCTAGACACTAAACCAGTAACACTGAACATTGAACTTGTGACTTTGGACCCTTCACCTAGGACCTTGGACCCTGAAATCGTAATCTACGACCCTAGATAATGGACCCTAAACACTTAATAAAGAACCTTAAACCTAAAACCTTGAACCCTAGTGTCACGAATTCAAACCAAATAGGTTAAATAAATTATTAATTAAATTCTAAGTATCAATTAAATAAATCCCAAACTTGTATTATAAACAAAATATACATAGGAGTCAAATACAACCTGCACACAACAGAACTATTTAGATCTAAATGAATATAATACTCACCATAATTGTGAAGTCGTGCCATAACTCAAATTACTCCTGTAATATGGGCCAAGCTTGCTACTCTGAAGGGACAAAATAGAAAATGTGAGCCAAATGTTCAGTAAATACCATTTACGAGTAAATAGGTCCAATAAATTAGAAAGATAGTTAATGAATAATACCGAAATTAAAAAATAGATATAAATCTAAGTCGCTGATATAAAAATCTAATCATTAAATCAAAAATAAAATCTAATAGTAGTCTCATATTCAAATCAAATATCAAATCTAAATAATTATCCAATCCAAAGCCAATCCCCTCAAGACATACATATATATAACAGAAGTGAACCAAACCGATTCCAATAAGAAAATATCCAATCAAAGTCCAAATCTAAGGCCAAATCTGCTCGTGATTCGGGGTAGAATCTAATATCCAGATGATCTAATCCATGCGCAGAACCCGAAGTAGCATTGCAACAAATAGTCCAAATATTTAGATCAAAACATATATTTAAAATTAATGTATGAGACATACCAAAACCCATCTATAGACAAAACCAATGAATCTCAAATCCAAGTCTAAAAATTCAAGTCCAAATATCCAAATCTATATAGAAATACAAAACATGTACTAAATTTGAGTTCTGATTATTTAAAGACTAATTTAAAGAAAGAGTTACTTCTAACCCGATAATCTTATGCTAAATTAAATGTAGGTAAGGCTGGCATGTTAGGCCACCTATGTACTTTGTCACCCATAGGTAAGAATGCTCACTATGTTTTGTCACCTGTGGTTTTGAGTGTAATTCATCAAATTGTTAGATATATCAGGACGTCTAAATATATATAAATTCCAATAAATCATCCAAATGAGAAGGGTCACTACGTCCAAGCCTTTCCTACTGGCGGAAAGGGATTTTCAATAATAAATATCTCCCAATCGGGAGTTGGTAAGAATATCCAATAATAAATCCAAATATAGTGACCATGACCTAGTACATGCATGTGAAAATGTATGGCCCATGTAAAGTTTCATATTCATTTTCATATAAATATACTGATATAAAAATATATAGCATCCAACAATTATACAATTTGTAGAAAATCACAAAGTCCTCAAATAATAATAGAAACAAAATAAATGCCTCAATCGACCAGTAAAAATATCATGCGTGCACAAGAAAATAAGCGGGCTAATTAAAAGTGCACCCATGAGCTTGAAACCTCCAAATCGAAACAAAAATATATTAGATATGAAATCAGATAAAAGATATGGTTATAGGATACTTGTATCTACTTTATACCAAGCAGATTGGATGAAAGGATACTCCAAAGTTCCTAGATGATGCTTCCTCTTTGCTGCTAGTGTGTCCTCTCTCTCTCTCTCTCCCACTCTTTTCTTTCTCCTTCTCTTTTTCTGCTGCGCTACCCAACTGCTGAATCTCCTCTTCCCTTTTTAATTTTCCATCGTTTCCTGAAAACCGGCCATGGGTTCTGCTCATGGTTTTTCATTATATATATATATATATATATATATATATATGTATATATTACATCCAATGGGTGCTACTCAAGCGTGTTTCAAACGCCATGCAGCAATTTTAATTTTTTTAAAAAAATTTTACAATATTTAATTAATTTTTGACACATTTAAATTACTTAACATTACAATAAATACTAAAATAATCTAAACGGGGACCGGGATATTACACCTAGACCATGACACTTTACTCTAGACCCTAGACCATGTAGCTTGCATCCTTTACCCTAGATACTTATCCCTTAACTCTAAATCTAGAATCGTGAAATAAAAACTGAGGACCATGAAGCTTGGACCTTAAACTATAAACTATGAGCCTTAAACCATAAACCCTAAACCCTTTAACGTAGACTCTGATCCATTGACTATGATCCTTTAATCCTTAGCCATGAACCCTAAACACTTAACCATTAAGCTTGTCTTTAAACCTAAACCCTTAATACTAAACCTTGAACCATGAACCTTTGACCCTATATCCTAGACAATTAACCTTAAACTCTTGACATGTGTCCCTTTTCACTAAACCCTAATGCATGAATACTGAATCCTTGTCTGTGTACCCTAAACCAAGGATCCTTGACCTTAGAAAGATAACCTTGCACCATGGAAACTAGACCCTAAATCCTTAACCCATGATCCTAAACCCGAAACCCTTAACCAGGATCCTTGAACCGTAAACACTTAACCCTAAAACCTAAACCTTAATCTCTGAACACTCAAAATTAGGCACTAAACTATGGATCCTAGGCTAAGTACCAAGGGACCATGACACTAGACCCTTGACCCTGGACCTCAGGCCTTTAGCTATTTACCCACTACCCTAGGTCTTGGTCACTTGACCCATAACCCTAGACCTTGAACCTTGAATCCTTAACCTTAAACCCTGAGCCCTAATCCCCATACCTTAAACTTGAGCACTGAACCCAAAATCCTAAACTTTAAATTGTGAACCTACGAAACTAAACCCTAGACCTCGAACCATTACACTAAACCTTGGACCCTCGACCCTAGACACTAGAAACTAAACCATTGACATTGAACTCTAAACCCTACACCCTTAACCTAAACCCTGAACCCTAGACTATGGACCTTGGACTTTGAATCCTTAACTTGCAACCCTTAATCGTAAACCCTGAACCACAAGCTGAAAACCTGAAACCTTAAACCCCAAATCCCAAATCCGTAACACTAAACTGTGAACCTTAACCATGATCGCTTTGCCCTTATCTATAAATCTTAAACCCTAAAGCTTAAACTTGATACCATGAATCCTAATCCCTAAGCCTCCTTTAACCATGAACTCTAAACTCTAGACATTGAACCCTTGATCCTAGACCTTGGGCCTTTGACCTTGAACCTTTGACCCTAGACCTTAGAAATTAGACCCTAGACTTGTGACCCTTAAACCTGGACACTGAACTAAGAACTCTTAACCCTTAATCTTAAACAATGAACCTAGAACCTTCAACCCTAGAAAATAAACCCCTGACCTTGGACCCTAAACCCTGACCTCTAAGAACTAAAACCTAAAGCCTAAACTTGAGCCCTTAACCCTAGAATAAGAACCCTTGACCATGAGCAATGGACCCTTGACTCTAGATCCCTAAAATGGACCCTTAAATCTTAATCATTTACCTTGAACTCTTAACTCTATGCCCTAGACCTTAGACCCTAAATTTAAAACGATAAACCTTAAATCTTGTATCGTGAACCCTTAATCTTATACCTTGAACAATAAACTCTGAACCATAAGCCCTAAATCATGAACCTTGAATACTGACCCCAGAAACCTGAATCCTAAATATTAAACCTTGAACCCTTGACCATGAACCTAAGACCTTGAACCCTAAACACTATTACCTAAACTCTCGAACCCCAGTCCAAGAACATGCACCTGAACCTTGAACAATTTTAACTCTACCTAAGACGTTGGACCTTAAACCCTAAAACCTAGTCCATTAACCCTAAACCCTAAACATTGAACCATTAACCATGAACCATGCACCTTAAACCCTAGACACTAAACCCTAAACCTTAGACCATGAACCCTTGAACATGAAAACTGGATCATGAACCTTGCACTAGGTAATAGACCCTTAACTCTAAACTCTAGACCGTTGACCCTCAGACATTTGACCTTGAGCATCAACCCTGAATCTTGAACTCAAGACCCTAAATCATTTTCCCTAAACCATTAACTCTTCACCCTTAGCCCTTAATCCTTCTTTGTGACCCATAGCCCTAGACACTTAAACTTTGACCATGAACCACAAACCTTTAACCTTGAACACTGAACCTTAAATCCTATCCATGTAAGCCTGGAACTTGAACCTTGACCCTACACCATGGATCATGCACCTTTAACCCTTGACCTTGTGATATGTTTAAAGAAGTATTTTTGGATAAATATTTCTTGACAAATCTTTAGAAACCAAAGGAAGATGAATTTTCTCGATTAAGGTAAAAAACAGGTCGGTGGCTGAGTATGATGTGAAATTTATAGAATTCTCATGCTATGCACTAGACATTATCCAGGATGAAGTAAGAAAAGTAAGAAAATTTTAGTCAAATCTGCAGGATGAGATCAAGAGGCAGCTGGTAATTTTGAAGTTTTAGACTTATGGGGACATTTTAGATCGAGCTCTTATATTTGAAAAAGAGCTTGAATGAGCGTAGTTCTTTGAAAGAAAATCAGGAAGTCGTGGCGGCCCAACTTTAGGGTCAAAGCTTGACATCAGAAGTACCCCTTTAGAAGGCAAGATTGGTAGAAAAAGGAGAGAAGATTTTGAAATCCCAAGTGATACTGGGTCCTCCAGCAGCAGCAGTAGTAGCAACAGCAACGTGTCCACAATGTGGAAAGTGGCATGGAGGAAGGTCGTGCTATAAAGCTTTAGGAGCTTATTTTAATTGTGGGCAGCATATCCACAAAATCAAGGACTGTCCCAAGCCAAAGAAGCCCAATGTTCTAGGCAAAGCTTTCGCCGTTATAGTACAAGATGCAAAGGCAACACCAAACGTTGTGGAAGGAACGCTTACTATTATTAATACTCCTACTCATGTACTCTTAGATTCAGATTCCACTCATTCATTTGTGTCCCCAAGATTTGTATACTATTTATTATCACCCTCGTAAATTCTAGAACATCTACTAGCTGTGTTGACACCGGTGGGATCTCTATGGTTACGAATATTATATATCCGAGGTGTGAAGTGTGGGTTAGTGGGTTGTAGTTGGTTGTGGATTTGATCTTGTCAGATATATATGACTTTGTTGTGATCTTGGTCATGGACCGGTTAGCGAGTTATCATGCTAATGTCGATTGTTTCCGTAAACAAGTTCATTTCTCCATTCCGGGAAGTGAATCATTTCATTTCTAAGGGTTAGTGAGGAAGGAATTGCATTGTTTTATTGTGGCTTTACATGCTCGTCATTTGATAGAAAATAGATGCCAAGCCTATTTGGCTTATACCAGCACGATTGGGATTCATGACGTGCTGGCAAAGGATATTTCGATGGTCAGTGAGTTCAAATATGTTTTTCCTGAAGATTTACCTAATTTACCACTGTATCGAGAGATTGAATTTGAAATTGAAGTTACTCCAAGATTGGCACCGATTTTAGAAACACCATATAGATTGGCATCGACAGAGTCAAAAGACTTGAAGCAACTGTTGTAGAAACTTCTAGAGAAAGGATTTATCTAGCCGAGTGTTTCTCTCTAGGGTGCCCCGGTATTGTTCGTAAAGAAGAAAGATGGATCATTGTGAGTGTGCATTGATTATCGAAAATTAAATGAGATCACCATCAAGAATAAGTACCCGTTGCTAAGGATTGATGACTTATTGATCAATTGCAAAAAGTGCAGGTATATTCTAAGATTGACCTCCATTCGAAATATCACCAACTGAGGATTAAGAAGAAGGATGTGGTGAAAACAGCCTTTCGAACGAGACATGGGCATTACAAATTTTTAGTTATTCCATTTAGATTGACTAATGCTCATGTAGCTTTTATGGATTTGATAAATTAGGTATTTTTGCCTTATTTGAATAAATTTGGAGTGGTATTTATTGTTGATATACTGATTTACTCAAAGAGTTAACGACAATCATGAAGCACATTTGAGAATTGTGTTTCAGACATTTCGAGAAAAGAAATCGTATGCTAACTTGAATAGGTGTGAATTTTGGGTTGAAGTAGCATTTTTGAGGCATATCATATTAAAGGGAGACATTTATGTTGATCCTAAAAAGATCAAGACTATTGTTGACTTGAATCGAACCACAACGGTGACCGAAGTTCGAAGGTTCTTTGGAGTGGTAGGATATTATCGAAGTTTTGTGGAGAATTTTTCTAGAATTGTCATGCCACTAACTCAATTGACAAAGAAGGATGTTAAATTTATTCAAACTGAAGAATATGAGCAGAGTTTTCAAGAGTTAAAAAACCAGTTGACTACTGCTCCGATCTTGATAATTCCTAAACAATTTGGTGGATTTGTAATTTATTGTGATGCATCAGGATGGGATTGGGCTGCATATTGATGTAGCATGGAAAAGTAATAACTTATAAGTCAAGGCAACTAAATATTTGTGAAAGAAACTACCTGATTCATGACTTAGAGTAGGCAGCGGTAATCTTTGCTTTAAAATTTTGAAGACACTATTTATATGGTGAAAATTTTCTAATATATTTAGACCACAATAGTTTGAAATATTTATTCTCTTGGAAATAGTTGAATATGAGGCAAAGGAGATTGATGGATTTTCTGAAGGATTTTGATTGAAAAATCTAGTATTAGCCAAGAAAGGGCAATGTGGTGGCAAATGCTTTGAGTCATCAGACGAGTTTCATAGCTAATTTGAGAATTAAAGAGATGGAAATGCTTGAATTGATGAAGCAATGTGATATCAAGAGATATACTCAAGGTGATCGGATGATTCTATTGTACTTTTAGATTCAACCGTAGATATTGAAGCGGATTAAGAAAGATCATATGAATGATCCATTCTTAACTGATATTGTTGGAGAATTAAATCGAGACTCTAGAGTTGATTTTAATGTTTGTACCGATAGAGTCTTAAAGTTCTGAGATCGGATATGTGTTCCAAACATGAAGAGAGAAATGCTGGCTTTTGTGAGAAAATATCTAATTTGTCAACAGTTAATGGCCGAGCATAAGAAGCCACCCAGTTTATTGCAACCATTACCTACTCCAAGCTAAAAATGGGAGGATATATCAATGGTTTTGATGAGGGATTGCTAGGGACTCCAAAGAAGCATGATACAATTTGGGTAATTATTGATTAGCTTACAAAATTGGTACATTTCCTAGCCATACGGGTGACCTACTCAAGGGATTGGCTAGCCCAAATGTATATTAATGAGAAAGTTAGATTACATGAGATCCCATTGCCTACTATGTTAGACTTAAATCCAAGATTTGTTTCAAAATTTTAGAAAAGTTTGCATCATGAATTGGGGACAGACTTAAGATTTAACGCAACTTATCATCCACAAACGGATAAGCAATCAAAATAAACCATCAAGATTTTAGAGGATATGTTAAGGGCTTCAGTGTTAGAGAGAAAAGGTAATTGGGATGATCATTTAATATTGGCGAAATTTGCCTATAATAATAATTACCGGGCAAGTATTGGTATGGCCTATTTTGAAGCATTATACGAGAGAAAATGTTGTTCCCGATTCATTGGGAAGAAACAGGTGATAAAAGGCTGATGGGACCGGACATCATTAGGGAGACATCCGAAAAAATCAAGTTGATCCATGAGAAATTAAAAGTGGCTCAAAATAGGTAGAAAAGTTATGCAGATCGAAGAAGATCAAAGTTGAAATTCATGGTTGGGGATTATGTTTTCTTAAAAGTATCTCCATCTTAGGGAATAACCAAATTATGGGTAAAGGGGGAATTGAAACCGAGGTTTATTGGCCCCTTCAAAATTTTGGAGAGAGTTGGGGAAGTAGCCTATCCATTAGCGTTATCATTGAATTTAGAGGAAGTGCACAATGTTTTCCATGTGTCCATACACCAGAAATATCTTTATGATTTGACCCACGTTATTGATTATGAACCTTTGGTGATAAATGAATATCTAATGTATGTTGAGGAATCAATGCAAATTTTGGTTCATAGAGATCAGGTGCTCCGAACAAAAACCATTCCATTAGTTAAAGTCTTATGTAGGAATAATTTGCAGGAAGAGGCCATGTAGGAACGGAAGGATGAAATTCGGAGCAAGTACCCTCATCTTTTCCTTTATTAAGGTATGTAACTTTTATTCAAATTTCATGGATGAAATTTTATAAGGAAATGAGAATTATAAGGATTGAGTTTCCAACTTATGTTAATCGTGACTAATTAAGTAATATAATTGAAATTGATGTCAAAAGATGCGAAAAATTGAGTCAAAAAGGGATAAAAATTTGCAAATCGGATGATTGGGCTCTCGGCCTTGGGCTAGTACTGTTCACCGCTCGAGGTGTGGAAAGCAGTGTTGGGCGTGCTCGAAGCGTGCCCTTGTGCCCCCTCAGGTGAGATAAAATAGAATGACCTATGCCTAAGCGCCACCCGACTGTGGCCCTATTTTAAATTACTGCCGAGTTATTGTTCATTGCATTTTTTAAACAGTGGAACAGATAGACAGAGAAATAGAGAGAGAAATGCCGATGGGAGAGAGAAGAGAGAGAAAAGGGAGAAAGCTTCTTAACAGCTCGAGTTGAGATGTTTAGAGTAGGAATTTTGGTAAACTGGTAAGGCATGTTCACCTTAAGATCCCTCTTTCCTTTGTTGTTATTTATTTCCATTCTTTTCGAGTATTATTATTCTAACACTCGTCCAAGTTAGAATTTTGAAGAAAAAGTATAAAGATGCGCATATATGTTGGTCTACCATAATTTTATGACGAAAATTATCAAAAACTCATTTTAATTTATCTGTATCATAATTCTGTATATTATTTCAGAATTCTATTCATATTTATAAGTATAAAAATAATTTCTAAATGTTTGTGCTTCATAATTATTAATTTTAAAGTATTACATACTATTTATATATGCTAAAAATATACTGCATATTTAATTATATGTTACATGCTTATTAAATTTGTATGAAAATTTTTGATTTTTTAATGTATCTTTTTCTATCAAAATTTCATGTTTATTTACTATAATAAAATTATATCTGACATTATAGAAAGGGAAAGAAAGCTCTGCAATTATATGAAGAAAAGTATAATCCGTCCTTTAAAAGGGTGAGAACCAATAACTAAGAAGCAGAATTTTTCTTAAATCAAAAAGGTAAAGAAACTACGCCAAGAATTATAATTCAGTCAGTGGTACATTTTGGCATACCTTAGTATATTACGGTGAAAAATCATCATTTGACCCTTTTATTTGCGAGGTCAAGTAATGGCGTCTGGCACTATCTATTGGCATTATATATAGACGGCACACCTCCATGTCTTAAATAGGCACGCAAAGGCGTTTGATAGTGTAGGAACAAATACAATCTGGATTTCGATCAACCACTCATTTTGATGGTACGGATTATTGGTCTTGGTCCCTAAAGAAAATAAAATTCAAGCAGGTTTGATGACTAAAATTGAGAAAGAACTAGGTAGGAAATATGAAAGAGTTTTGCATAAGTATGTTCATGTTTTTTGTCATTGTACTTCATTAAGATCTCTATTCCAACTGTGTTGTTTTAAGTATGAAGATTGCCTGTTCTTTATTATATACTGTACCTTGTTGAGTATTTGGTTCATTTTCTTACTGTTTTACTAACCCTTCGATGATCCGCGGGCCGTTCGTGCTCTAGCCTCTCTCTACGCAACCCTCGGCTGCGTGCCACTGCTTTTGCCGCCGCCATCGTCGATCTGCCACCTCCACGCCGATCTACCACCATCGCGTCGATCTCCTCTCTTGGGTCAACGTGAAGCCCGCGCCATTGCACCTCTCTCCCCTACACGAATTCGAATCGCCGCCTCCCATGGCCGCTGCTAACCACCTGCAAACAACCTCCTCCGCACGCCATCGCCGCTGCGGCCGCCCTCCTCCTTCCTTTTTCTCCCCTCCTCCTCCTCTTCTTCTTTTTCTTCTTCCTTCTTCTCCCTCACGCGAAACTCTTTTCTCTCTCTTCCTTTTCCCTTATTTGCTCTCTCCCCGATTTCCACCGCCTTCGGATTTCTTCTTTCCTCCTTTTTTTCCTGTTTTCCTTCTTTCTTCTTTTATTATTATTATTTTTACATATATTATTATTATTATTATTATTATTATCATTATTTTCTTTTTTCTTTTATTCTAAAATCCGATCGGTACTTGGACAGTAACACGAACGCACCTCGGGCGCCACTCCGCACTTTCGATCATTCCCAAAAATTTTGTAATATTTTAATTTATTTTTTACCACATCCGAAATATCCAAAATCATAATTAATATTAAAATAATCCAAACGGGGATCTAAGATATCACACTCACCCCTCTTTACAAAAATTTCGTCCTCGAAATTTATGCATATCAATCCTTGAACAAATAAGGACAATTCTTCTGAATTTAACCTCAATCAAAATATTCCTCCAAGAATCTGACCCTCTACACCTGATCTTTCTATCCCAGTATCAGAACCAAAACCCTAACATACGATAGATTCTCGCCAATTTCCAACGACTCAAGCTCAATCACATGGGATAGATCATTTACATATTTTCTCACCCGAAAGATTTCTTGAAAACATCATAACCAGAATGGTCATCTTATTTCTCAACACTTCTACCTCAAAATCTGAGCTAAAATTCCAACATAAAATGGCTCCTCAAAATAAAAATAATTCACACTTGATCACATGCCAACGATCAACCTATATTTCTCTCAACATTACAATCCGCCAAACTTGGGGCAACACTAATCTGTTGGCCACCTCTCCGATTCACTTGCAAAACTTCAAAAGGCCAATCGAACCTCAACCTCAATCTATCATTTGCCCCCGAAACTTGAGATTCTTTTCTTCATGATGCTTTCAGAAACATCTGATCACTCTTCTCAAGCATCCAATCAGGCTGCAAATCTGATATCATGCTTCAATCCTCAAATTGAATCTTGTGACTGATAGCTATGAGTCCACATGATTCAACTGCGCAACTCTGATCGATTATCTACTTCTAACTGCAATCAAGGGCCTCAAAATTAGGATACCGTGCTATCTCCTCATCTCGATAATATGTTGATGACCAAACTCAAGAATGACATTCTGATTAGCAAGCAAAGAGATGACTTCATCAGCTTATCCATCGTCATCCAAGTCGCCACCAAATTCCTCACTGTCCAACACAGGCCAGAAATAAAGTCTCGAAGGCTTATCCCTTTAGGCATGAGACACATGATCAACTTGCCACTCCGTTGGTGAGGAATCATCGACGTTCTTTACAAACTTAGATCACTCCAGCTTCACTATAACTGCTAACAACCTCAACTGCTCCCTGAGCTTCCATCTACCAATCGAGGCTCTGTTTGATCACGTCCAATTACATGACTGCTCAAACAAAAAAAGTTCACTTCTGATTTTCACAAAAGCTTCTTCTGCAAATAAGAGCTTATTCCAAAGCCCAATCCTGACAAGGATTATTCACCGAGAACCCTACAGCTTCTCTGCTCAAAATGAAGATAGAAGACATTGCAACGCAAACTTCTAATGCAACTCTAACCCAAACAGCAAGCACATAGGCTAAGAATGGATCCACCTACCTACCACTTCTATCAGCAAAAATCTCCTTCTACTCCGTAAGATTTCAAGTTGATCCATTGAAACTGCCACTTTTCCAAAATCATAGGACTCAACAAAACCTCCACATAATCAATGTCCTCAAATCGAATTTCAAATCAAATTCACGACTTAAAAAAATTCAAATCGAATCTTACAACTGAGGGCAACGGACCCACATGCTACTGCTGCACTACTCTGATTGATCACCTGACTGCGAATTATCGCCATATCAAATTTCCATTTGGTGCTCGAATTTCTTATACGAACCTGCGTCGAAAATCAGCACCAACATCAGAGCACAATCAAAACCTCGAGGCTTGAATATCCTGCAACCTAAATATCTCGTTGGCATACTGACGAGCCAACTTTTCATCTAAACACATCTCTCAAATTGGCAATAAATGGGCCAACCTCATTAGCCAAAACCACAAATACGCAAACCGCGTTCATATTTATCACCATCCTTGGCAAACCCAAAGCAAAATTTATGAAGGTTATTCATGCTCCACTTTCTCTTATGAACATATGACATATTAAATCCAAACACTTTTGACCCAAAACATCATCAATAATATTCTCCTTCTTGTCTGACACCGAAATCACCATCACAGCCCTTAAGCATCTACCCACTTACATTGCCAAATGATTAACTCCTTTTCCGAAATAATTCCTTTTGGCCTCTATGATCAATGAAACCATAATTCCCTCTTCATGCAACAACACCTCCAAATTTTCAGAGTAAAGACCTCAGTTGTTAATTCCAAACAATGGATGGAGTAACCTTGATCACAAACATTCAACTGCTGTAACCCATTGGCAACCACCCGAATACGCTGCATTAGGACATAACCTCAAATCTTCCTCAGAAGCATCACAACCTACCACAGATTTCTTGAAAACTCCTAATCGACCAAATCGATTTCTTAAAAACTCAAGATCCAAATCACAACCTCAAGATCCATTAATGATCGACCAAATCGACATTGTCAATAATCCGCCCTTAATTTCTTGAAAACTCCCCTCACAATTCTGACGAACACCAACTGCTTCTGAGCCAAATGTCCCCCGAAAGCTATAATTTTCGATGAATCCTCAATAAATCGTTGAATAGATTCAACCAGACCCAAGAAATCGCACATCTTTGCGACAAACAATGGTCTTTCCCAATCGGCCACCGCTTCAATCTTCTACAGATCCACAAACATACCATCGAAGAAACAACACGTCCCAAATAATACTACTTCCAACCAAACTCATATCTCCTCAAATGGGCAAATGACTAACGACCCTTCGCAGCTATAACACAATCCTCAGACGGACCTTATGCCCCACATAAATTCTTTGAACAAATCAAAACATTAATGAAGCCATCACAAAACCAACCCAAATACAACCGAAAGATCCGATTCATAAGATCCACAAAAGATGCTAACGAAATCGCTAACCCAAAATCACCACCGAAGCTCACAAAGGCCGTACCTCTATCTTGAAGGCTATCTCAGACATATTCTCCTGATTATACTTAATTAACAATACTCCGAATGTAGATCAATTTTAGAAAATATCGAGCACGATCCATTGATCAAACAAATCGCCCTTCAACTTTTCACATTCCCTTAGCAAATTATTCATTTCCCAAACGAATTAATTTTTTAATAATTCATAGATAAACCCATCGATTCTTCTTACTCATCCGAAAGACATTAAACACCCCATGGCAAAGCACTCGGCAAATGCCTCATCGATTCTATGTAGGGTCCTCGAAATCAATGCCACTCCCGACACAACCTCAACAACCTCAATTACCGATCAGAAGACAATTCAGGCTAATCCTCTTCTCTAAGAAATAACCTCGAATTATCTTATAACCAGAAAATTCTTAATAACCACATAATAACTTCCAGATGTGGCCATAAATGCCAACTAAACTCAGCACACATCTCATTAATTAACTTGCAGCCACAATGATGTAAATTTCATCGCTTCTCGATCGACTTTTTCTCAAACTCAAAATTCACAACCCATATTATAAATCAGAATATTATTACTAAACAATCTATACTAGCTTGGAGACTCGCAAAACAAGTCACTCCTAATATCACATCAAAGTTTGACACCTCAAATAAAATCAGATCAGTTAATTATTTATGTCTACTGACCCAAACCGGATATCAGAGTCTACAAACTTATTAGATCAAAGGTTTACCCATTAGGGTTAGACTTTATCAAACCTCATTTTAAAAATTTGGAAAAGATACAACATTTACATACAATTTCAAATGCCACATACTTATTTCCGTGCCTTCACTAACTAAATTCACCTTTCTCACTATCCCAAATGTCAAACAGAGAGTGACTCCAAAAAATTGCCTCCACAAAAACATCATAAGAAGTGGAACACAACACTAAGAAGCCCACCATTGGCTTGCCTCACTCTCCAACTTATGGACAATAGATTGAGCTTCATCTGAACTATCAAAAACCTCAAACATCTCCTCCACTTTCTAAAGTTCAAATTAAGCCTTAATTGGATCAAAAATCCTAAAAATCTTCCAAACTAGTTCACTTATAATCATTCAAAGGGCGCTCCATCTTGCCCCTAACAGACCACCTTTCACATAGCAACTAAACTCTTATCCGGCTGCTGGATCGAATCATTCATTACATCGCTTGTGCGACTTATCACAACCTATTAATCGACTTCCCGAGTCGAATTCAAACATTTAAAACTCAAACTTCCATTCTTCACCATAGGCTGCACTTATTACGCCAAATATTCGATCAATGTTTCACCCAAGATGACCAAAAAATATCTATCCTTACGATCTTTTCTCTGATACTACCTTTGTCACAACCCAGGAACACAATATACGCAGATTAAAAATATAATCGATAATAATATTTTCATCAATCATAAAAATCCAACCCTGGCGTGACAGTCATACACATTCAGGACCCAACATGATATAACCCACACAAGATTTCATCGGATATAAATCCGGATAATATAATACACGACCTGCTATCCACAATCGCAAGGGAGGTATTAAACATAACAACAACTCATCAACAAATACAATAACTTTAATATATTCCATATATGGATCAAGGCTCTCATCAGGCTATAAACAATAATCATAACACATCCTCGGGATCAGAAACATACCAACATAAATATCTCCACTCACCGATAGAGATATGCCACGTCAGATCACATATGAAGTTCTACAAGTGTATCTATACCACGAGTCTGAATGGATAAAACAGGAAAATGGGAGCCTAGAACTCAGCAAGTATCAACATCGTATAAAACGGTACACATAAATCAGAAGTAGGGATATTGCATAACAATCATGTAAAATAAAATACAATTTTCGTGAAATCCTTGAAAATCGAGGAGATGTCTCATACTAAATCATCGTCCGTATTAAATCATCTCTCCAGGACACAATCATATAAATCGTGATCCGGTAAAATATCATAGATGATATCATATCATATAATCCGAGATCACATTACATAATCGCTATCGTCACCACATCCGTGTGGGACACATACCATCATCCAGATCTAAATCTCATAATGTAGAAATCGAGAGAAGACCGCCGAAATTAAAACATAAATCAAAAGGCGTTTTGGGTTTATCACATATTTATACGTACGAGACATTCTTATCGCCCAACTGTGCGCCAATCAGTGTATCTCAAAATCATCCTCTATCGAAATACATACATAACTATAAAGCATGCACAAAATCGGAGAACCAAAGATAAATAATACCAACTTGAGAAAGGGTTACCATCGTCCGATAACCACGGTTATAGCGGCTACAATTTAGGCCAGTAGCTTAAGGCCATCCATGTACCCTATCTCCCATAGATTTGGAACTTGCTCACTATATTTTACCACCCGCAGCTTTAGGTGTAACCTCAAGTTTTAGTTATATATATTATGACGTCTGAATATATGATTCCATCAATTCCTTACAATGGTTCTTATTTAAATACACAGTTTGGCAGGTCAACTACTAAATGTTTCAATCTTCCTTCTAGTAGAAGTAGCCAAATCATATACATCCCCGTCGGGACTAAGCCTCCCCGTCGGGAGTGGTATTAATATCTCATGCCTCGGATCACATATAACAACCCATCGGGTCTCGAACGTCCATGGTCCCGTAGTGACCTCGCCCCCGGCAGCATGCATGATTAATTCAAGGCCTGGTTCATGGTTCCACAATATACAGATACACAAATATAAATATATACCGTCTGGGTATCTGAAAACCCTTCAAATCATAAATGCTAGTGTAAAACTACCACACAAGGATAAAATATACATGCATGTACATAATTAATAAATTGGGGATGTATAAAAATACATGCATGTTAGTAAAATCTCATACAGTAGTCAAAATATATTAGAAATTAAATCAGACCAAGAATAGGCCTAGAGGATACTTGCATTGACTTTACGCTCTCCATATTTGAAGAAAGGATGTCTCGATGCACCCAAACCAAGCACTTCACTCTCCTGCTGGCGTAACTTTCTCTCTCTACCAGCACCGGTTTTCTCTCCTTCGTGGGGCCCACTGTCGCACGGTTTTTCTCTCTACCAGATACACCGCCTTCTCTACCTCCCATCGTGGCCGCTGTCACCTTCCCCAGCGAGCTCTCTCTCTCCTCACTGTGTGGGCCATTTGCGCTCCAGGCTCTCTCTACGCAACCCTCGGCCATGTGCCATTGCCACGTCGCCTGCCACCATTGATCTGCCACCTCCACGCCGATCTACCACCACCACGCCGATCTCCTCTCTCCGGTCGATGCGAAGCCCGCGCCACTACACCTCTCTCTCCTACGCGAACTCGAATCTCCGCCTCCCACAGCCGCTGCCAACCACGTGCAAACAATCTCCTCCGCGCGCCGTCGCTGCTACGGCTGCCCTCCTTCTCCTTCCTTCCTCTCCCCTCCTCCTCCTTCTCCTCATCTTCTTCTTCTTCTTCCTTCTTCTCCCTCGTGCGAAACCCTCTTATCTCTCTTCCTTTCCCCTTTTTCCTCTCTTCTTCTCTCTCCTCAATTTCCACCACCTCCAGATTTCTTCTTTCCTCCTTTTTTCTTTTTTTCCTTCTTTCTTCTTTTATTATATATATATATATATATATATATATATATTATTGTTATTATTATTATTATTTTCATTTCCCTTTTTCTTTTATTCTAAAATCTAATCGGTACTCGGACGAAAACACGAACGTACCTTGGGCGACACTCCGTACTTTCGATCATTCTCAAAAATTTTGCAACATTTTAATTTATTTTTACCACACCCGAAATACCCAAAATCATAATTAATATTAAAATAATCCAAATGGGGATTCGAGATATTACAAGATTAGCCTTCCTCACTAGCTAGTTTGTCCGGCTTTATTCTTGATCGTCTGAAAGTAAGAAAATAGCAAGAGGGTGAGTAGATTGCCTAGCAATGTACCCATAAATAAAGACATGCATAAGTATAGCTTCAAAGCATAATCAAAAGAAATAGAATGAGAACATTTTGCATATATAACATGAAGTAGGGGCAATAGTCATTTTCATGAGAATATAAAACATGAGCCAAAATCTTTTTCATGAGAACCGATTTCCAAGCAAACTCAAATTCAAAACCAAATTTCCTTTGTCAAAACCGGCTACATTTTAGGCCTATAACTACTCAGTTAGCATATCAAATCTAGCTATATTTTAGGCCTACAGCTACTTAGCCATCAGAAAATGACTATATTAAAGGTCGGTAACTACTCGACCATCATATATCCGAAACGGCTACATTTGAGGTCCACAACTACTCAACCGTCATATATCAGAAATGACTACATTTAATGTCTGTAACTACTCCACCATCATATATTAGAAACAGCTACATTTAAGATCTGCAACTACTCAACCAACATATATTAGAAATGGCTACATTTTAGGCCTGCAGCAACTCGGCCATCAAAATCCAATTTCATAAATAATGTGCTTTCAAAAGATTGAAGTTCTTATAGATCAAATGTTCGGAGTTCTTTAAAGACCATGCTTACTTTCATTAGCAGCAAACAAACATGCAAGATAATCTTTTCATTCACCATGGCTTGAACTTATCCAAATGTCACTGTAAACCAGGACTTAATAACAGAAGGAATTCTAACAGAATTTCAGGCATGATCCATGGAACAAAATCGCAAATGTAGAGCATAACACATACATTAAATCATGAAAATTTTCATAGCGTGAGAAAGCAATTATCATGGCATGCTTCACGTAGAAACTTAGCAAAAAAGAGCACGAGAATAATAATACTCAACAGATCTTAAACATGAATTAGCAAAAGAACGCATGGTACACTTGTCTGATCTACGAACTCACTTACCCAAGTCTGGCCTGAAATTCTTCCTCTCTTTTCTTCTCCTTTGTCTCTTTCGTTCCTTCGTGCCCCTCCTCAGATTTTCTAAACCTTGTTTCCTAACTCCTAAACCTAATATTTATAGGCAATGGGGTAGGTGAGGGTAGGTAGGGGTAGGTCACCTACTTTAGTTATTTTGCTCAAATCCCCCTATCTAGAAGGTTCCAGATTGATCAGAGTAGATGGGAGTAGGTAAGAGCAGTTTACCTACTTTGAGTTGGCCACTTCGTTCTTAGATCAAAACTGGTCAATCCAGTCAACAATTCTTTCTCGCCATCAATTTACTCTGGTCAATTCTCTTATTCGATCAACATTCCATTCTTGTCATTTATCTTTTCCGAAAATCCTCTCTAGAAACCCTCTATGGAAATCCTCTCTGGAAAATCATCTCCGGATTTCTTCTCTGGAACATCATCTCCGGATATCTTCTCCAGAAATTCACTCAATCCTCTCGATCATTTTTCCTTTTTGTCCATAAATCTACTCCGATCTTCTATTAATGTCTTTGGTCTCTTTCTAATTTTTCGAACGACCTTAGTCTCTTTTTAAGTCTTCGATTGTTACTGTTCATTTTTTGTCTGTGATTTTATGATATCTTCTTAATTCCAATCAACTATTCAAATTGATTATCTTTCTATTTCGGTCAACATTTCCTGGCAGGTCAACACTTTGATCTAGTCAACTATTTAATCCGGCTGGTCAACTAGGCCAATGATGTCAACTTTTTTGGTCCTTAGATAACAACTTCCTTGGCTATTATGATAACTTCCTTGTAACTTAATATTTTTCATATAAATTAGACCCAATTTTGATTATATTACCTTAATCACTTGAAATTACAATATTTAAAAATCGATACATTACAACTCTCTCCTACTTATAGAAATTTTATTCTCGAAATTTGATGAACCTCAATATTCAATAATTAAGGATATTCCTCTTGAATTTCTTCTTCGTATCCTAAGATCACTTGATTTTTCTTTTTAATGATGCCTCCAAGGAACTTTAAGTAATGAAATCATTCCGATCCTCAACACTTGATTCACTTCTCAAAAATTTTGAACCAAAAACTTCATCAAAAGGCCAAATTTTTATTCATCACATCATTTCGTTTTGATCCTATATTAAATTCAACAGTTATCGATACATGAGAGTGAGAAACATTTTCATAATTCATTAAACTCAGAGGCTAAACAATCTACCGGTCACCTCTTCGGATTTCTACAAATTCTCCAATTATTAAGGCTCAATGGTCATTCACCTTGGATCTCAAATTAGATTCTAAAATCTACGGCCCATACATTCCCGCTGCATTGCTTTGATTAACCATTTACTAATACCTCAAAAATCTACTTGCAATTTGTGCCTATCAGCCCATATTAGCTACTTAGCGTAACATCAATTGACATAAGAAAATCCTAAGGGTATTGATACAAATACCGTCAAGTCTATAATTTTAAATTCATTAGGATCTAGATTCCTAATGTTGAAGTATTTCTCAAGCTAAGTGCCAAAGTTTACCCCTGGAGCCATCATTATAAAACTTGGATTTCAAGAACTTAACTTCTCCTGACTAACATCAAAACTCACTATCATAGTTCTTATGCGAAACTATTCACTTTTATGACCGCATGACTGAGTCCTATCAGTGAATCAGCTTCCTTAAGCCTTTCTGAGTAATAACTATACCATAAAAAGACAGCATTCCAATAACAATCCCTTCAACCAACATGCATCTTTATTCGACGGCTACCATAAACACATGTCCTAATTCTTCATTACTCCAAGTGCAGATCGATTTTAAGACGCATTAAGCCTTACAATTGTTTTGACAAATTGCTTATCGATTCCCGATATTCATTTATCTAACAATTCATTCCTCGTGTAATTTAATTTTTAAAAATCCTTAAATAACCTCATCAATTCTATGTGGGGTCCTCAAAATTTAGTGTCGATTTCGGCACAACATTGACAGCAAACTTGAATCGCCGATCAGAAGATAAGATAGGTTAATCTTCTCCTTTAGTAACATTCTTAAATTTCTTCTAGGTGTGACCAAATATGTCAATTAACTTAGCACACATTTTCACCATATAACTTGTAATCACAGCGATATTAATTCTATTACCTCCCTGTTGATTCATTCTCATACTCAAAATTCACAATCCCAATTACAAGTCAAGATATTCTTACCAAAATCTTCTTCACTATTATGGCAACTTTCCAAACAAATCGTTCTTAATATCTTATCAAGGTCTGGTACTTCAAATTAGATCAGTTAATCATTCACATAGACAGACCCTGCGAGATCCCAAACCTGAAATATGATAATTAGGGAGTAATTAAGTTGATCATAATAATAATTAGGTTTAGAATTAATGAAAAAATTATTATCGGAAGCAAAGAGGGAAAGTAGGAGGGGCGCCCGCTAGGCACTCGAGAAGCCCAGCAGGCCACAATTTACGAATGCCTCGGGTTGTGTGCACTCACTGCAGTGCTCAAGCACATAGTGAGCACCATTTTATGAGAGCCAGGCTGGGACCTACGCTCACTTACTGGACACCGCGGTGAGGCAGGGGCGTGGATTGCACGAGAAGTGCGCTCGCCGCGTGCCATCCACGAGAGAAGTGCGCTCGCCAGAGCGCTCAAGGTGCTCGACAAGTGTCATTTTATGAAGCAAAAATGAGCAATGGCGGTCGACGCTCGCTCGCTAGGCGCTTGAGCGCCAGTGCTCGAGTAAGCCACGTGAGCTTTTTTCCTTCGTTTTAAAAGGGGAATTTGGGTTTTTTTGGAGAGAGAGAACAAGAAAGCATGAAGATGAGAGAAGAAGGAGGAGGGAAAAGAGGAAAAAGTAGGAAAAATCCGACTGTTCTACCTCGATCAAAGTAAGAATAATTATAGATTGGGCTAAGCCAAGTATACCTCAGACTTTCTTTTTCATTTTTACCACTTTTGAATATCCCTATTTTGTTGTTCATGCTTTAAAACCCTCATCCCTTAAGATATGTTATGTTAATGCATGAATCTCTTGATTTTTTGGTTTAAGTTTCATGATAATGTACATGTATTGTAACTTTGACTTCGATTTTGTGATTTGGCCCATGTTTTATGCTCGATTTACGTCCGGAAGCTTCGCGTGAAATCCTAGCACAAAAATTTGGGAATTTATGTCTAGAAACTTTGAATCTTGAAATTTGAATGCTATTTGGTGATTTGTTAAAGTTTAATAGACAACTTGTATCTGAAAACCCCAGGTGGAACTGTAATGTGAAATTATGAAGGCCCTTTAAAATTGTCTGGAAGATGGATTGTATGAACTTTGAATTGGCCTTGAGATATGATGAAATTTGATCATGAATTATGAACAAAATGCTCTAAGTTAAATTAATCGGTTAGAAAATCAGACCTAAAACTATCAAACAGTCAGATAAGGTTCTCCGACATGCCTTACAATATTATGGTAGTAATCGAGGATAACTCTGTCCGTGGAATGATGCGTAGTCCGCCCCTCCTTAGGACATAGTTAGAGGATAGAAATTTGAACCTTGAACCTGGACATCGAATGGAGATGAGCATGAAATTTTGAACCTTGGCCTTAAATTGTTTGGAGTGAACACAATCTACCCTCGATTACTCGCTCCCTCGGCTAGTTGGGCCTACTAGCTTAGATCCCTTTGAAGAATAAAGTCAAATTTTGAAGAACAACTGAAATTGGAACAGATTTATGAATTTTGACACTTGTATATCAATTACCACTTTGCTAACATTTCCATGACCTTTGCCTTGTTGCATTCATGTTTTTATATGCTGTGATATTTGCTTTATTGTATTGTGTTTTACATGAAAGATTTACCTTGCATATTTTTGGTACCTTGCTCAACTTCGGCTCATTCTATTAATTTTTTTTCCAAATGAAATGGTAGAATTGGTTCCTAATGAGTAAGAATAGGTAAAGCTTAGCAAGGAAGATTTTGGAGCCTCAAAGTCATTTTGAAGATTTTTTGAAAATTTGATAGTTTTGCACAAATTATCTTACTATGTGGATGGGTATTGTATATATAAATGGTCATAGTATGCCTTTTACTTTGTTGGAACAATATTTATGCTTCTACAGATTTATCTTATGAAAATAGCTTTGCTTTCGCTATTTGATTTTTGGATATGTACAGGTCTTAGACAGTATCTCTTGTATGAATTTTGGTATAGTGGATAGGATTGATAAATTAAAGCCGTGGATGAAATCATGGTGTCTGATGATCTTGTGTATGAATTGTGAATATGCGTAGAAGTCTATATTTGTATCTTTGCTTAATATGAACAAGTTGCTTGCATTGGTTTGGTCCAATTTTAGGAAAAACTCTGTCTATTTCTCCTTAGAACTTTATGTGATTATTCTTAGGTTTTGTTTTGTATGGTCATTGATGGAAGGTATATAAAAAAAATCCGTTCCGTCATAGTTGGTATTAGAGAGACAAGATGCCTTAGGGATAATCAATCATAAGTGGAAGTATAGGCCTAAGTTTAAGTAGGAATTTTAAGTAGGAATAGGTTGTGGATAGTTAAGATTAGATAGGATGTTTAGGAGCTAACCTATAGGCTAGATGTAGATTAAATTGAATTATTGTTAACCCCTTTCCTCTAACCTAATTTTTTTGAGGTTTATTAATGTCGTGAATGCTCTTGGTTAAAGGATATAGGATGGCTAGTGGAAGAAGTAGAAGAGCTACTCGTGGGAGTGCTAGTACTCCCCACGATCGAGAAGCTGAGTGCATGAATTGTTGGGAAGGATGACGAACGTTGTTGAATCGATGGAGCAACATTATATGGCTCTAATTCCTGCACCTGAGCTAGTTCCAGTGAATCCTACTTTGACAACGTATGATAGGTTCACAACGGAGAGAGCGCCTAAATTTTTGGGTGAACCTGATCCGATGAAGGCGGATATTTGGATTCGGAGGATGAAGAAGATTTTTGTGGTGATCCAATACTCTGATCGAGAAAAGGTCATGTTTGCGGTGTATAAGTTAGAGGGTGGAGCTGATAGCTGGTGGGCCATGAAGAAGAGGGCATTAGGTATGCCCGATGATGAGATTACTTAGAGATGTTTGAAGAAGCCTTTTATGGAAAAGTATTTCCCTTCCAGTCATTAGGATCAAAAGGAGCAAGAATTTATGCGATTTAGGTAGGAAAATCATATTGTAGTAGAATATGATGCAAGGTTTACTGAATTGTCCCGATATGCACTGTATTTTGTAGAGGACGAATTGAGGAAGGCAAAGAAGTTTAAGCAAGAACTAAGGGATGATATTAGAAGGTAATTGGTGACTCAAAAGCTCCAAACTTATGCGGATATTTTAGATCGAGCTTTAATATTTGAAAAGGAGTTGAAGACGCAAAAGTTTTATACAAAGAGAGCTGCTAGCCAGGCAAGTTTTAGTACGGGATCTAATGTGGGGCCTTCAGGGCCATCCGAAAAGGCAAAGACGGTAGCTAAAGGGAAGAGCATAGTTGAAGCCCAATCAGTGATGGGTTCTCAACCGTCGGTTGCTGATTGTGCTTATTGTGGGAAAAAGCATGCTGGGAGACCCTATTTTAAGGCGATTGGGGCATGTTTCAACTATGGACAACAGGGCCACTTGATAAAGGATTGTTCATTGCCCATGAGATTTGAAGCAAAGAAGCCAATCGTTGCGGCTAAGGCTTTTGCGGTGACGGTACAAGGATCCGAAACGTCTCCAAACATGGTTGAAGGTACCCTTCTTATTTATGGAGTTTCAGCATCTATCTTATTTGATTCTAGATCTACACATTCTTTTGTTTCCCTGTAATTTGTATGCTATATTGTGTCCATCTCGAGAATTTTAGATTATTCCTTATCTGTATCAACCCCTACCAGGTCCTCGGTAGTTACTGATTGTTATGTATTCGAATGTGTGGTTGAGGTGGATGGGAAACGTTTGATGGTGGATTTGATATTGTTGAATATGGGCAGCTTTGATGTTATTTTAGGAATGAACTGGTTAGTAAAATATCATGCTAGTATTGATTGCTTTCTCAAAAGAGTATATTTCGATTCTTCTGAAATGGAACCCTTCTTATTTCAAGGCATTAGAAGGAAGGAGATGCCTATGTTTTCTACTTTGCATGCTAAACACTTGATGAAAAGTGGATGTCAAACTTATCTGGTGTATGCTAGCACTATTGAGAGTCATGGTGTCCTAGCTAAAGAGATTTTGGTGGTGTGTAATTTTGAGGATGCGTTTTCAGAGGAGTTGTCTAGACTACCTCCTCACCGGAAAATTGAGTTTGAGATTAAGGTTATTTTAGGTGTTATCTCAATTTCTAAAGCACCTTATCGTCTAGCACCCACTGAATTGAAAGAACTGAAGTTACAATCGCAGGAATCGTTAGATTGGGCTTCATTAGACCGAGTGTATCTCTGTGGGGTGCACTGGTGTTATTTGTAAGGAAGATAGACGGGTCTTTGCGACTGTGTATGGATTATCGTAAACTAAACAAAATCACGATTAAGAACAAATATCCGTTGCTGCGTATTGATGATTTGTTTGACTAGTTACAAGGATCTCCGGTGTTTTAGAAAATTAATTTGAGGTTCGGATATCATCAATTGAGGATTAAGTCAGAAGATGTGGCCAAGACTGCTTTCCGGACAAGATACGGCTACTATGAATTTCTTGTTATGCCATTTGGTCTTACGAACGCTCTTACTGCTTTTATGGACCTGATGAATTGGGTGTTTAGATTGTATTTGAAAAAAATTTATGGTGGTGTTTATTTATGACATCTTGATATATTCTAAGAGCCAAGAGGAGCATGAAATCCATTTGAGGATTATACTTCAAGTACTTCGTAAAGAGAAACTGTATGCTAAATTGAATAAATGTGAGTTTTGATTGCAGGAAGTAATATTTTTGGGACATGTAATTTCTAATGGAGGCATTTATGTAGATCCAAAGAAGGTGGAGGTCGTTACAAATTGGAGTAGGCCTACGTCTGTGACTGAAGTCTAGAGTTTTCTTGGCATGGCCAGGTATTATCGGCGATTTGTAGAGAATTTCTCGCAGATTGTGATACCTTTGACTCAATTAACGAAGAAGGAGGTCAAGTTTGATTAGACTGAGGATTGTGATCAGAGTTTTTGAGAGTTGAAGGATCGTTTGACGACCACTTCGGTGCTGACCACTCCGGAGGGTTCGGGTGGTTTTGAAATATATTGTGACTCCTCTAATGTGGGTTTGGATTGTGTATTGATGCAAAATGGCAAAGTAGTAGCATATGGGTCTAGATAGCTGAAGGTGCATGAACAGAACTGCCCAACTCATGATCTGGAGTTAACTACGGTAGTTTTTGTCTTAAAGATTAGGAGACACTATCTTTATGGTAAGAAATTTCTTATTTATTCTAATCATAAAAGTTTAAAATATTTTTTCTCATAGAAGGAACTCAATACGAGGCAAAGGAGATGGCTTAATTTTCTGAAGAATTATAACTGTAAGATTCAATACAAGCTAGGAAAGGCTAATATGGTTGCTGATACTTTGAATCGCCGATCAGGCTATGTGGCATGGTTGCAAATTAAGCAAATGGAGATGTTAGATTAATTAAAGCAATGTGGTATTCAGCGGTATGTTTGGGACAATCGGATGATTTTATCATACATTCAGGTTCAGTCGGAGGTGATAAATGAGGTTAAGGAAAAGCAGGTGAACAACTCCTTTCTTATAAATATTGTGAGCAATATGAATAAGGATTTCGAAATTGATTTTAATATCCGAACTGATGGAGTATTGAGGTTTAAAGATTGATTGTATGTGGCACATGATAAGGAGTTAAAAGAGAAGATCTTAAGGGAAGCTCACTGATCTCAGTATACGATCCATTCAAAAATAGATAAAATGTATCAGGATTTGAAGAAGATATTTTGGTAGAGAAATATGAAACGAGATATTATGGCCTATGTAGAGAAATGTCTAGTGTGCCAACAGTTAAAAGTTGAAAGGAAGAAACCATCTGGGTTGTTATAGCCAATGCCAGTCCCGAGTTAAAAATAGGAAGATATTGCTATAGATTTTGTGTCAAGATTGCCAAGGATCCCTATGAACCATGATGTAATTTGGATTATTATTGGTCGACTGACAAAATCAGCCCATTTCTTAGCGATTAGGATGACGTACTCTTGTAATAAATTGGCCCAATTGTATGTGAACGAAATTGTTAGACTTCATGGTATGCCCGCGTCAATTGTATCTGATAAAGATCCACGTTTTGTTTCAAGGTTTTGGAAAAGTTTGCATAAAGAGTTGGGGACGAAATTGAAATTCAATACAGCATATTACCCCTAGACTGACAGTCAATCGAAACGTACGATTTAAATTCTACAGGATATGCTGAGGGCCTCGGTGTTAGACATGAAAGGAACTTGGGACAATTATCTGGCCTTAGCGGAGTTCGTCTATAAACATAGTTATCAAGAAAGCATAGGCATGGCACCCTTCGAAGCCCTATATAGGAGAAACTGCAGGTCACCGATTCATTGGGAGGAGGCCAAAAATAAGAAAATTTTTGGTGTCAAAATTGTTAAGGAAACGACGGAGAAGATTAGACTAATTCACAAGAATCTGAAAGTTACTCAAAATAGGCAAAAGAGCTATGTAGACCGGCGGAGGACAAAATTGAGATTTGAGGTGGGTGACTATGTCTTTCTAAAGGTGTCACCGTCTACGGGAACATTCAGATTTGGGGTGAAAGGAAAACTGAAGCCACAATTCATAAGCCCTTTTGAGATTTTGTAGAGAATTGGGGAGGTGGCTTATAGGTTGGCATTGTCACCTAATCTGGTAGATGTATATGATGTGTTTCATATATCGATGTTTCGAAAGTATGTCCACGATCCCACGAACGTCATTGACTTTGAGCCCTTGACAATTGACAAGGATTTATCCTATGTTGAGGTGTCGATGCGAATCCTGGATCTGAAGGACCAGAGGTTGCGTACGAAGGCTATTCCCCTGGTGAAGGTGCTCTAGAAGAATCATTTACCTAAGGAGGCGACATGGGAGTGTGAAGACGAAATTCGGAGTAAATATCCCCCCTTGTTCACTTGAGGTATGTAGCTTTATTTAAATTTCGAGGACAAATGGAAAAATTAGGGTGTAATTAAGTTGATGATAATAATTAGGCTTAGGATTAATGGAAAAATTATTATTGGAAGCATAAAAGGGAAAACAGGAGGGGCATCGGTTAGGCACTCGAGGCGTCCAGCAGGCGCCAATTTACGAATGCCCCAGGCTGCGTGCGCTCACTGCAATGCTCGAGTGCGCAGTGAGTGCCATTTTACGAGAGCCAAGCTAGCACTTGTGCTCACTCGACGCCGCGACGAGGAGAGGGCGCGGATGGCATGAGAAGTGCGCTCGCCAGAGCGCTTGAGGCACTCGACAAGCACCATTTTACGAAGCCAAAATGAGTAGTGGCGCTCAATGCTCACTCGCTAGGCACTCGAACGCCTGTGCTCGGGTAAGCCACGTGAGCTTTTTTCTTTCGTTTTAACAGGAAAATTTGGGTTTTTTCGGAGAGAGAACCATAAAGCACAAAGAGGAGAGAAGAAGGAGGAGGGAAAAGAGGAAAAAGAAGGGAAAATTTGGTCATTCCACCCCGATCAAAGTAAGAATAGTTGTAGATCGGGCTAAGGCAAGCATACCTTGGACATTGTTTTCCATTTTTACCGCTTCTGAATATCTCTATTTTGTTGTTCATACTTTAAAACCCTCATCCCTTAAGATTTGTTATGAAAATGCATGAATCTCTTGATTTTTTGGTTTAAGTTTCAGGATTATGTACATGTATTATAACTTTGACTTCGATTTTGTGATTTGGCCCATGTTTTATACTCGATTTACATCCGGAAGCTTCGCGTGAAACCTAGCACGAAAATTTGAGGATTTATGCCTAGAAACTTTGAATCTTGAAATTTGAATGCTATTTGGTGATTTGTTAAAGTTTAATAGACAACTTGTATCCGAAAACCCCACGAGGAATTGTAATGTGAAATTATGAAGGCCCTTTGAAATTGTCCGGAAGATGGATTGTATGAACTTTAAATTGGCCTTGAGATATGATGAAATTTGGTCATGAATTATAAACAAAATGCTCTAAGTTAAATTAATCAGTAACAAAATCGGACCTAGAACTGTCAAATAGTCAGATAAGGTTTTCTAATATGTCTTAAAATGTTACGGTGATAATTGAGGATAACTCCGTTCATTAAGTGATACATGGTCCACCCCTTCTCGGGACGTAATTAGAGGATAGAAATTTGAACCTTGAACCTGGACATCGAATAGAGATGGACATGAAATTTCAAACCTTGGCCTTAGATTATATAGAGTAAACACAATCTACCATCGATTACTCGCTCCATCGGCTAGTAGGGTATACTAGTTTAGGTCCCTTTGAAGAATAAAGTCAAATTTTGAAGAACAACTAAAATTGGAACTGATTTATAAATTTCGGCTCTTGTCTATCAATTTACACTTTGCTAATGTTTCCATGACATTTGCCTTGTTGCATTCATGTTTTTATATGCTATGATATTTGCTTTATTGTGTTGTGTTTTACATCAAAGGTTTACCTTGCATATTTTTGGTACCTTGCTCGGCTTCAGCTCATTTTGTTAATTTTTTTCCAAGATAAAATGGTAGAATTGGTTTCTGATGAGTAAGAATAGGTAAAGCTTAGCAAGGAAGATTTTGGAGCCTCAAAGTCATCTTGAAGATTTTTGAAAATTTTGATAGTTTTGCACAAAATTATTTTACTATGTGGATGGATATTGTATATATAAATGGTCATATTATGCCTTTCACTTTGTTGGAACAATATTTCTGCTTCTGCAGATCTATCTTATGGAAATAGCTTTGCTTCTGCCAACGAATTTTTGGATATGTACAAGTCCTAGACGGCATCTCTTGTATAAATTTTGGTATAGTGGATAGGAATGATAAATTGAAGCCGTGGATGAAATCATGGCATCTGATGATCCTGTGTATAAATTGTGAATATGCGTAGATATCTACATTTGTATCTTTGCTTGATATAAACTGGTTGCATGTATTGGTTTAGTCCAATTTTAGGAAAAACTCTGTCCGTTTCTCCTTAGAACTTTATATGATTATTCTTAGGTTTTGTTTTGTATGGTCATTGACGAAAGGCATTCAAAAAAAAAATCCATTCCGTCACAGACCCAGACCAGACACAGAAATACATAATTTCATCAAACAAGGGTTTACCCATCAAGGGCTGACATCGTCAGAGTTCATTCTAGAAATTGGAACACATACGAAATTGGACATAATCTTAGGGTTGTAAACTTTTTCCTTGTCCTCATCGACTAATTTCAACTTCTTGCCATCCCGAATGTCACATGAAAAATGGGTTCTTCTAAAATTGCCTTAAGAAACATCCCAGGAGATGGAGTGTGACATTGAGAAGCCCACTATCGGCTTGCCTTGTCCTCATCTTATGGGCAATGAACTAAGCTTCATCCAAGCATCCAATGACCTAAAACATTTTCTCTATTACCTCATGCTCAATTTCAACATTGGCCTAATATAGAACAGATTGAACATTCCCACATAATCATTCAAAGGACACTCTATATCTTGCCCCAAACTTATCATCCTTACATAACCACAGGAATCCAATGGAATCTTTCTCCCGATGCCATATCCATCCATCCAGACATTCAATTAATTATCCACTCGTAATAAGCCTCAAAAGGGGCCATCCAGATGTTCAACTGGTTGTCATTACCACATGCAAATTTGATGAGTGGCAATTTAATCATCTCAGAACCAATGACCTCGAAGCAGATTTCAAATCAGATTATCTACTTTAAAACCCAAATCAAACCTTATTACCCAGGGCTACGAACTCATAGGCTTTCGAATTCTGCCATCTTCCATTCTTTCAGCAACACTTCAACTTCTGAAACAAAAACAACTCGGTCAGATTATAATTTGGCCTGAGCAGTAACTAGGACAAGACGCATCCTAAACATAGCGTCCTGATCCTGCTTAGTGTTAGCCTAATATTCCGGACTAGGATAACTAAGTTTAACTATTCTAACTTAGTTGTCCTATGCCGTCATCTTTTCATCTAATCAATCTTAATCTATCTTATGTTTTCGCATAAATTCAGATCAAACCTAGGGAATCCATTTTCTCTAATACTATTTGTGACAGAATGAGTTATAGTCAACCATATGACCTCCTTCAATAATCACACACATATGGCCGAAAAATCACCTTGGACCAAAGGATACATAATTAGGTGGACTTGAAATTTTTCTTTCGCGTACATAGGATCACAATTCGGCCAGAGCTCTTAAGTTGGCCTCATCTTGGCCGGCCACATAACTAGGTCAGCCTTAATTTGGTCGATTGGTCACATCTTGACTGGCCAAGAATCTTGGTCGGTCAGCCAAATGCTTACACAGGATCGAAATTGGCTGGTCATCAAGTCGGCCTACTTTAGGTCAGTTATAATGTCACCGTCCGAGATACTAGGTTGGTCGATTAGAAGGCTAAACCAAAGACAAATGAGATGCCACTAGGAGCCAAAATACTTAACCATAAAATTCAACGGAAGCGTCTAAATATCCTTTTTATTTACATAGCAAAATCATTGCACAAAAGTTCTAGAATCTCCCAAAAATACATCAAAATCGGCCTTATAATGCTATGTGAATCCAGATCAGCCTTCCACACTAGCTAGTCTGTTCGACTTTATTCTTGATCGTCTGAAAGTAAGAAAATAGCAAGAGGGTGAGCAGATTGCCTAGTAAGGTACCCGTAAATAAAGACATGCATAAATATAGCTTCAAAGCAGAATCAAAAGGAATAGAATGAGGGCATTTTGCATACAAAACGTGAAGCATGGGCATTAGTTATTTTCATGAGAACATAAAACATGTGCCAAAATATTTTCATGAGAACCGATTTCCACAATGAATTCAAATTCAAAACCAGATTTCATTTGTCAAAACCGACTATATTTTAGGCTTGCAGCTACTCGACTATCATATCAAATCTGGCTACATTTTAGGCATCTTATTACTCGGCCATCAAAAAACGGCTATATTTAAGACCTGTAGCTACTCGACTATCATATTTCAGAAATGACTACATTTAACGTTTGCAGCTACTCGATCATCATATATCAGAAAGGGCTACATTTAAGGTCTGCAACTACACAATCATCATATATCAGAAACGGCTACATTTAAGGTCTACAACTATTCGGCTAATATATATCAAAAACGGCTATATTTTAGACCTACAACTACTCGGCCATCAAAATCCAATTTCATAAATAATGTGCTTTCAAAATATTGAAGTTTTTATAGATCAAATGTCTGGAGTTCTTTAAAGAGCATGCTTATTTTCATTAGCGGCAAAACAAACATGCAAGATAATCTTTTCATACACCATGGCTTGAACTTATCTGAATGTCACTGTAAAACAGGACTTAATAACAGAAGAATTCTAACAGAATTTCAGGCATGATCCATGGAATAAAATCTCATACGTAGAGCATAACACATACATTAAATCATGAAATTCTTTATAGCGTGAGAAAGCAATTATCATGGCATGATTCACGTAGAAACTTAGCAAAAAAGAGCATGAGAATAATAATGCTCAACAGATCTTGAACATGAATTAGCAAAAGAACGTAGGATATACTTGCCTATCTACAAACTCCCCTACCCCAAGTCTGGCCTGAAATTCTTCCTTTATTTTCTTCTCCTTTGTCTCCTTCGTTCCTTTGTGCCCCTTCTCAGATTTTCTAAACTTTGCTTCCTAACCCCCAAACCTAATATTTATAGGCAATGGGGTAGGTGAGGGTAGGTAGGGACAGGTCACCTACTTTAGATATTTTACTCAAATTTCCCTATCTAGAAGGTTCCAAATTGATCGGAGTAGATGGGAGTAGGTAAGAGCAGTTTACCTACTCTAAGTTGGCCACTCCATTCTAAGATCAAACTGGTCAATCCGGTCAACAATTCTTTCTCGCCATCAATTTACTCTGGTCAATTCTCTTATTCGATCAACATTCCATTCTTGTCATTTATCTTTATCGAAAATCCTCACCGTAAATTCACTCAATCCTCTCCGAAAATCCTTTCCAAAAACCCTCTTCGAAAAATCGTCTCCATTTCTTCTCCAGAAAATTGTCTCCGGATATATTCTCTGGAAATCGTCTCCGGATATCTTCTCTGGAAATTCACTCAATCCCCTCGGTCATTATTCCATTTTTGCCATAAATCTACTCCTGTCTTCTATTAAAGTCCTCGGTCTCTTTCTAATTTTCCAAATGACCTCAATCTCTTTTTAAGTTCTCGATTGTTACATTCATTTTCTGTCTATGGTTTCATGATATCTTCTTAATTCCGATCAACTATTCTAACCGGTTATCTATCTATTCCGGTCAACATTTCTTGGCAGGTCAACACTTCGATCCGATCAACTATTTAATCCAGCCGGTTAACTAGGCCAAATTTACTTACCAAAAAAAAAAAACTAGGCCAAATCCGGTCAACTTTCTTGTTCATTAGATAACAACTTCTTTGGCCATTATGATAACTTCCTTGTAACTTAATATTTTTCACATTCATTGGACCCAATTTTAATTATATTACCTTAATCACCTGAAATTATGATATTTGGAAACCGGTACATTATAATGTATCTTAGTAATGATTATAATTTCGAATGAACAAATTTTATGTATGTTTATTTCTTTCGTAGATTAGCATATGATTGATTTTAGTAATGGGCAGGCATCTTTGCCTAACAAAAAGTTGACATTATATTGTTTGGGTTGGTGTCAGAGCACATATGAGGTAACAATGTATTTCGATTCTGTGTATATTATGTTGTTTATGTATTGTCAATCCGGGTATCGACAGGGAAAACCATGTCTAATTGGTTTATGGATTTACTTATTGATAAAATTAAAAATTGAAAGATAATAAGTTATGACTATATTTAATGATGGGTTTTAGGACGTGGACAATCACAACAGAACTTGACTAGGGACCCTGGACTATGGACCCTAAAACCTTTTCCCTTTACGTTAGACTCTGTATCCTGAATCCTAAATCCTCAATCGTGAACCCAAAATAGAGGACCATGAGGCCTAAACCTTGACCCTTGAACTCTAAACAATTAGCCCTGAACCATGAACCCTAAACCTAGAAACCTACACCCCAATCCCTTGACTCTGATTCCTTAATCCTTTACTATGAATCCGAAACCCTGAACCCTTGACCCTGGACCTTGAATCCCAAGCGCTGAACTCTTAACCCTAAAACGTGAATGATAAGCCATCGAACCTAAAACCTTGACACTTGAACCTTTATATTTTTCCCTTGAGGTCAATCCCTAAACCGTTGACCATAAACTCATACCCCTAACATTGAACTTTGAATCTCATGTGATGGACTGCGTCCTAAAATCCATCATTAATCATGATCATAATATATTATCTTTTAATTATCAATTTATCTAATAAATAAACCGTTAACCCAATGGAAATGAGCTTACCTTGTCAATACCGCAATCAACTATACATAAATAATAACACGATATACATAGGATCCAAATATATTGCCACCTTATCTTTAACTCTGATGCCAATCCACACAATATAACATCAATATTTTGTTAAGGAAAGATGCTTGCTAATTACTAAAAGTCCATCACATACCGATCTGCGGAAGCAAAAAACATCTATAACATTTGTCCATCTGATACAAAAATTATCACTGAGATACAATGTTCTCATATTCATAACAGCTATACATATCCAGTATAAGAATGGATATACACTCCAAAAACTCCATATCAATTTCACCACAGTCTACTATTGAAATCAAATTAGAACAACTAAATACAGTAAGTACTATCCAAAAATAAGTATGCAAAATATCTTCAGAAAACGTAAACCAAGTCCTTCCATCTTTACTCCTATTCTTCAGGTAGAAACTCATGCGAACCATATAAGGGTTAGTAAAAACAGTAGGAAAATGAGTTAAATATTTAATAAGGTATAATATGTAATAATAAACGTGTGTATTATACTCAAAACATATCATCGGAGGGAATAGGAGTCATAACGCATACATGAGCATCAAACATGAGTAGAAAACATTTTCATAGTATATTTAACCTGGTTTATCTTATTCTTTTACTGTCTTAATCATCAAATGTATTAAAAACTTATTTATCTTTAGGGACCAGAACTAGTAGATCTTACCAACTAACAGAGTAAATAGTTGAGAAAAGAATTATATTTGCTTTCATACAATCTAAGGCCTTACCCTTCTATTCAACACCCGGCAGTGGATGGTACATACCAAGAATCTAGTAGACATGGCCATAATTCCCTCGTATTCCCCCACGGTCAAGGGTAATCCTCGATTACTACTATAATATCATTAGGTATGCCAGAAAATATTACCCTCTAAATAATTTCTTAGTCTAATTTCTTACTTTCTTAAGAAAATTTCACACTTTATTTCTGAATTCTTAGTTTTCACCTTTTTAGAGAACAGTTTATACTTTTTTTATCATAATTGCAGAATTCCATTTTCTTTTCATAATGTCTTATACATTGTATCATAACAATTTCATAAATATGAAATTTGATGATAAACAATGCCAAAAAAATTTTAAAAAACTTAATACAAATTTAATAAATATGCAGCACATAATTAAATATACAGTATAATTTTTAACATATACAGATAATATGTAGTAATTTAAAATTAATAACTATGAAGCAAAAACACATAGGAAATATTTTTATGCATCTAAACATAAAGATAATTTTAAAATAATACGCATAATTATGATATAGATAACTATACATGAGTTCTTGACAAATTTTATAATAAAATCATGGCAGACCAATATATATATAAATTTTTCATATTTTTACTTCAAAATCTTAACTTGGACAAGTGTTAGAATCGAGGAAGCCACATCGGCGTTTTAACATTCCAGTTGTCCAAGTTCCTATCCTGGCCTGCTTCTCCCGTCTCTGGCGGCGCCTTTGTCGGCCATGGTCGGTCCCTTGGGTGTGTCTCTCGAACCTCCCTCTCTTACCAGTTTACCCAAAGATCTTGAGTCCCCGTCCTCCACGCCCGATCCTCGTTTGTCTTCGGAGGCTCCTTCTCTTCCACCCGGTCCTACGGCTGCGGTGGGTTTCCCGTCGACTTCATGCCCGGTTTCTGCTTCGGCTTCGCCCTGCTCTTCTGGGTTCGTAACCGTCCAAAACCGTGATTTTACTCCTCCTGTCCTGAAATTTTTCCCTCCAAAGTTCATCGATGGTGATAATGCACGTATTTCTCCTCCCCCCAAAGTACTTCAACAGAGTAAGCTGATCTAGAATTCGACGCTTCTGGGTTGCTTCTCTGGAAAGGGCCTTCATTTTCAGGCCGTGGCCAACATTGCTCGCCGGCTTTGGCATCGTTTTGGCCTCTGTCATGTTGCAGAGGGTGCTAACGGCCTCTTCCTGTTTCGATTCTCCTCAGATGTTAATTCAAATGTGGTTCTAGCCAGAGCCCCGTGGACATTCAGAGGTAATCTCCTTTTTCTTAAGCAATGGCTCCCGGGTATGCCTTTGGTTAGAGAACAGTTGATTTCTTTTCCTGTTTGGATTAAACTGAGGAACGTTCCTGCTGAATTCTGGACCCCTCTTGGGCTCAGCTGGATCAGCAGCGCCGTGGGTAAGCCTCTCCATCTTGATTCATTCACTGCCAAAATGGACCGTCTGCACTCTGCTCGTGTGTGTTTCGAAATCACCCCCGATGCGGTGCTCCCGTCCAAGATTGTATTAAACTGCTCTGCAAATGAGGTGGAGGAGGCCACTGTTGTGGAGGTGGAATTGCCTGGTTCTCGGACTAGGGGAGGTCACAGATCTTCTCTAGGCCGTTCTAAATCAGCTGCTTGCCTCCAGGGCAGTGGACTGACGTCAAGTGGGTCTTCTGGCTCTGATGAACCGACCCAGCCATGTGAGACCCAGGCGACTGTCTCTCCTGGGTTGGATCCTAGTGATGTTGTTACAAATTCTTTGGACATGATTGGCTTGGTGCCTGGCTTGGTTCTACCTAAGCTGGATGAGTCTACTGCTCTGCGAGGTTCTGAGGAGCCTGGATTGGATAAAAATATTGATGGGATTGCTGCTATGGCTCTGTCATCCTCTCAATGTGAGCTGATACCTCAACCTTCTATTGAGAACTGCTGTGCCAGGGAGCCCTCTGTGCTTTCTGTGTTAGATCCTTTGGACTTTGACCCCAATTCGGCTCCATGCCCTTCTAAGATGCCTGTTTGCGCTCAGATGAATGAGCGGCATCATGCTCAGGCTACCTATTCAGTTTCTCCAGCTCCATGTGAAAAATCTGTTGCTGTGATTCATGGTTCTGGGCTGGATACAGAATCAGTGGAATTGGTGGCTGATGGAATTGCCTTGTTTCCATGTAGGTTGATCTCCGATGAGGACCGAGAGGCTGCTATTGGCACGGTGGTTGGTTCCACTGCGCTAAACCTTCCTTCTCCAGATGTTGATGTGGCTAAATTGGAATCAGCTCCTTTTTTGTTGTCTATAGCCCCTGGCCGTTCGATATGCCTTTCAAATGCCACCGGTCGTATGGATGGCCCTCCTGATGCTCTCCCCAAAAAGGCAAGACTTGAAATTGATACAAATAGTGAGTCTACTCCTATCTCTATTCAACATATTCAAAACAAGTATGGCCTGAATTCGATCAAGCATGTGGGATCTATATCTGCAAACCCATGTGTATCTTCTTCTGAAATTTTTGTGGGGCGGGCCATTGATTACTCTACAGAGAAATTTTTAAGCGTCAATGAGGCAATGGCTCTGCAGTGTGAATCTTGGAAGCCCTCAAAATCTCGGAAAAAGAAAAAACCTAAAAAACCCAAGGCTTCTCCGGGTGCCTTGGCCCTATGATGCTGTCGTTTTCCTTTCGGCTGAAAATAATTGCTGCCTTTGGTTTGGCATGGAGCGGGGCTTCTCTCAGGTGATTGGGCTGATGCCCAAGCAATTAATAAACTTTCTTTTGAAACTGGTAGTGCCCTACTGGTCTGCTGAAAGTTCTACTGTCATTTTGCTATTTTTGCTGTAGCTGGTTTGCTGGATGGAGCCGTACTGCTATTGTAGCCTTTGATGCTCAATAGTTGGGTTCTTGCTGTGGTGATTTTGGTTGTTGTCATATGAGGCTTCAATTTCTAATTGGATGGGCTCCAACATCTACCGCTGCTGGATGATAGCAGATGGTGCATGAGATTTGTCTGTATGCTGTTGATTGACTTGTTTGATGCTGGGGTATGGAGTCTGAATCCATCTTGTTTGGGCTATGCTGGTGGAGTGTTGTATGCTGCAAATTCCTGCTGAATTTGCTGATCAACAGCTGCTCCTGAAGTTGGCGATGTTGTAAAGCCTTTCTATGTTGCTGACCCTGTGTTGCCTCTTGTGGTTGCTATGCTGATGATTGACAGCAATTGCAAGTGCCCACTTCTTCGGAATTTTTGTTTCACTTTGATCTTGCTGTAAAGCCTCTCACTTTGTTCCTGTGATGTTTGGCTTATGCCATGCTCTTGTTGAGGACAGCTAAATTTAAATTCTGTGCTGAACGTGCCTCTTTTGGGTGATGCTGCTGGATTACTAAGATGAGCTGATGTTGTGTGCGTACAGCAGGAGTGGTTTTATGTGAAGAAGTTTTTGGTTTGAAGCCAAAATGTTTAAGGTTCGCAAATGCAGTGAGATGCTGTATTAGGAGCATTCCTTTGTTTGCTGAATGCTGTGGAGTTTTGCTGCTTCTCCCCTTGTAGAGGCAGTTTTTTGTTGCTTGATGGACTGTTCGCTAGGGTTTGGGCTGGTTAATTTTTGCTAGTGCCTTTCCTTTTTGCTGATGACAATTGATTGATGGCTTGCTGTGTTCTGTTGTAGTAGGTTTGTTAATCATTGATATCGGCAAGCTGGATCCAGTGTTGAAACCTCCGGTTTCATGTTGCTCCACAACAATGCGGCCTGATCCTCCCATAGCCAATACTGTGTGGGTCGGTTGGAGGAACAACAGCATTGCTTATGATCAGTTACTGCGGTTGACAGGGAGCTGGGTCTTGCTGGAGCTTCTGCTGGATGACTTATTCGGGCAAACTGATGTGGGTGCTACTTCTGCACTAGGATTTTCTGTTGATGCAGATTTCTTTGTTGCTACATTTTTTTCTGATGCTATTGAAGTCGGCCGCGGACTATTTCTTTGATCTCTGACGGAGCTGGAATACTGTTGCCTAAGAAATGGAGGTCTCGCTGCTTGTGGTGGTGCTGATTGCAAGAATGATTGAAATTTTCTGCTTCAATGTTTGGATTGCTGATTCGGCTAGAGGTGGCAGTGCTGATTTGTTACTTGGCAGTGCCGTGTCCCTTGCTGCGTCTGGTTAAATTTAGTGATTGGAAGCTGCTGGAATTGGAAATTGGTGTTGCATTGCTGATGGATGTTGCGCCTAGTTTTCAGGTTTTGGTTCATCAAGTGGTGCAGGAAAGGCCCATTTGTTTAGGAACTGCTCTACTGATGTTGGAGTAGTTTGCTTATATTGTATGAATTCTAGTTTTTTTGTTTTTTCAGTTGGTTTCATTCGTTGTATCAATGTGCTCGGGGCATGCCCTAGCGGTTATGGTTTATCCCCAAGTCGGAAAAACACTTGGAGATAAATCATTTCTTATAAAATTTTTCTCCCATTAATCAAAATCACTTACTTACAAAAAAAAGGGACAAGTATTAGAATAATAATATTTGAAAAGAACGAAAATATATCACAACAATGGAAAGAGAGAGCTAAAAATGTACTTGTCTTCGCTTGATACACCGAAATTCTTACTTCAACCATCTCGAATTAAACTTCCTGGAAGCATTCTCCTTTTTCTCTCTCTTCTTCTCCCTCCTTTGGTCCTTCTCTCTCTGTGCTCTCTCTTGCTAATGAGTCTCATCGTTTGAAATACAGTGGACTTGTGACAAACTGGATTAACTAAATACCATTTGAATATAATGTCTATCAAAACTAAACATAATCAATAATAAATAACTATACATATAAATCAAACATTCTCACGATCCTAATTCTGCAATAATATCCGTGGCTCTAATGACATACTGCCAAAATACGAGGTCGGAGTAAAGAGATGCCACTAGGTACCAAAATCAAACCATAATGACCTAGGAAAGTATAAATATAATCATGAAATATACAACGGAAACATATCTGTCAAATTATCATCAAAATAACCATAATCCATCAAAATATTCATCCAACATATACATATATCAAAAGAATCATCATCCTCAACCTAGCAACTTGCGACCTCCATTTTCTCTCATCAGGTATCAGCTCATACTCATCTGAATATAAGCAAAATAGTAAGCGAATGAGCCAAATATACAACAAGGAACAAATATAAATAAGGACAAATACAATATACTTTAAAATAGTATCAGAGAAATGGAATGGGATATAATGCATATAGAACATAAAACATAATCAAATAATGTTTCCGTAATAATTTAACTTTTATAATTTATTTTTGATACTATTAGCCTTCAAAATATGTAAAAATTTATTTTTTTTTAGGGACCAGGACTAATAGGCCATACCAGCTAATAGAGAGACCAATCGAGTAAAGGATTGTGTTATTCCACACAATTTAAAGCTAACCCACGTACCTCAATTTAACGCCTCGTGGTGGGTAGTATACCTTTAGTCCTAATATACAAGGCCATAGTCCTTATTGCCACTAAAAGTTTCCCCGTGGCCCAAGAGCATTTCTTGATTTGCTACTATAATATCCTAAGGTATGTCAGGAAATATCACCATCTGAAATAAAATTATTTGTCCAATTTCTTGATTTCTTTTCATATTTCATTTGAAAACTTCACACAAATTTACATAGTCCTTTTTCCTCAATTTTCTCACTCTAGAAGAAAAACCGATAACAGATAACAAATTGTAGAGTCCCCAATTACTTTATAAAATTACATATTTTCATATTCATATATGCTTAAGTCATATTCAAGTGAGCTTGAGTCTTAGACCTTTACAAATACTTTTTCATAATAATTAGATGAGCAGAAAATAATGAACTTAACGGAATAGATGATTTTTCATCATAAATAGATACACAGATGATGACAAACTTTACAGATAATTTAATAATTCTGCAGTATAAATATAAACAGACTGTAAATCATAATTCTCATATTCCAATTGCACAGGAGCTTTGGATATAATTGCAGATATAAAATAGAAACCCAATACTAAAAAATAGTATACAAAACATGAAACATGTGTCTAAACAAGAAATTCCTTCAAATTTTCATAAACTAAAATTCGAATTTGGGGTCCAAGGTTTCAAACAACATCAAGAATTTCCATAAAAATATGCAAAATAGGCAATTTTCATAATATCGGTCCATATACTCGACATACGGGACATTTTTGGAAGGAAATTCAAACATTTAAAGGACTTAACAAAGTTACCCGGACATGTGAAGTATCTCATACGAAATACAAGTGATAAAACATCATAATACTTAAAATCATGGCATGCGTGGGGTTAGGGTTTCCAATTTAACACAATATTTCACTTAAACTTCAAAATCGAAAGAGAAATCGATATATATGCACATTTTTCACACATATATTTCAAAATTGGATGGAAAATTAATATATATGCACATTTAACACATAAATATTTCAAAATTTAAGTTTGGATAGATATTTGAACAAAAATATTCAAAAAAAATGGTAAGAAACGAGCAACAATAGAAAAAAAAGTATATGAGTACACTTGCCTCAACCTGATCTATAAGTTTCTCAACTAGCTCCACACTGAAAATGGACCCGACAGCCTCAATCTCCTCTTTTCTCTCTTTCTCTGCCATGTTCTTTCTCTCCCCTCTTCCTTTTCTCTACAAAATAATGAAAAACTGAGCGCATGGTTTTAAATACCTTGATTGGCACTCGAGTGCTAGTTGGGCGCCCCACGGGCGCGGAGCCACTGGTTTTCGTGCTCGAGCATGCCTTCGGCACTCCTCGGGTGCGAGTCCACTGGAAATCGTGCACCTCAGGTGCAGCTCAAACCTGGCCCAAAATCGTTTTTCCCCATACTTCCACATCCAACGACCTCAATTTGATCATATTATCTTATTTAACCTTGATTATCATAAAACAAAAACGTGAACCTTACAATCCTCCCCTCCTTAAGAAATTTCATCCTCAAAATTTAACGAACTTACATACCTTAAAATAAATAGGGATATCAATCCCGGATCTCTTCTTCTCTTTCTCACGTAGCTTCCTCGTGAGAATAGTTCCTTCATAATACTTTAACATGTGGAATGGTCTCTGTGCGTAAAATTTGATCCCTTTGGTCTAGAATCTGCACTGGTTCTTTCGCATAGGATAAATCCTCGTTGATAGCTAAAGGTCCATATTTAATAATGTGCATCGGGTCATAGACATACTTTCGCAACATCGATACATGAAAAATATCATGCACATCGGCCAAACTTGGCAGCAATGCTAATCTATAGCCATTTCCCCGACTCTCTCCGAAATCTCGGAGGGTCCAATAAATCTCAACTTCAACTTTCTCTTAACACCAAATATGGACGTTTCCTTAGATGGCGATACTTTAAGGAAAACAAAATTGCCAATTTCAAATTTAAGCTTTGATTTCCTCTAATCTACATAGTTTTCTTGCCAACTCTAGGCCGTCGTCAGCTTCTTGTGAATCAACAGAATCTTTTTTGATGTTTCCCAAATAACATCTGGCATCAGAAGCCATCTGTCTCCCTTCTCTTCCCAATGGATTGGAGATCCACATTTTCTACCATACAGAGTTTCAAACGAAGCCATACCAATACTTTTCTGCTAGCTGTTATTATAAGCAAACTCTACTAAAGCCAAGTGATCATCCCAATTACCCTTCAACTCCATCACTGATGGTCAAAGCATATCTTCTAGGATCTGGATGGTCTGCTCATATTGACCATCTATCTAAGGAAGATAGGTTGTGCTAAATTTCATATTCTTTCCTAGTTCTTGATTCAGACTTTCCTAAAATTTAGAGACGAACCGTGGATCTCGATTGGACACAATTGATGTTAGAATACCATGAAGTCTAAAAATTTCGTTAATATATAGTTGCACCAACCAATCACAAGAATATGGCATTCGTATGGTTAAGATATGAGCTAATTTCATTGGTAATCCCAGATTGCATCATGATTCTTCGGGGTCCTTGGTAATCCCATAACAAAATCCATTGTAATATCTTCTCATTTCCAACTCGGAATGGGCATTGGCTACAATAAACCCAATGGCTTCCTCCTTTTCACCTTTAGTTGCTGGCAGATAAGACATCTGTGACGAACGGAGTTTTCTAATTGAAATCCGACAGAGTTCTGACAGTAAAATGGTCGTCAACCTATTGTAACCTATACAAATCCTTGTACAACATACACATACACATCCATACATCACAACACAGGATCCAAAAGCTATAAAACTACGATGTGGCACCAATGTCACAACTCTGACATGACGTTGGCTCAAACAAGATGCCACTAGGTACCCAAAACAATCATAATAACCTGCAAAAGCACGTACATCCAAATAAACACAGCAAAAATATACTACGAGTATATCATTATCATACACATACATCTATATATTATACAAAACAACCAAAATATACAAATGAGCTCCATAAAGTGTAAAACTACGAAACTAAGTCCTCAAAAGTCTCCTCGAAGTCTTCCTGCCTAGCTAACTCTTAATCCTCACTCCACCTCATCCGACATAAGTGCGTGCTCATCTGAAGGAAGGATGAATAGCAATAAGTGAACTAAATGCTCAGCAAAGTACAATATAAGAAGAACAAAAATCAATATATGTAAAATAAAGCAAAGAGAGGGAGTAAGAGTAGAGTATGAATGCATAAATGTTAAATATGAGTGAATACCTTTTCAGAACACATTTTTCTTTCTTATTTTATTTTTGATCCTTTTAGATTCTAAAACATACAAAAAACTCATTATCATTATGAACCAGGGCCAATAGGCCTTACAAGCTAACGGTACGGTCGAATGAGAAAAATGAATGTGTTTGTTTCTATACATTCTAAAGTGCAAACCCATGCAATTTAATACCCTATGGTGAGCGGTATACCTTTAACCCGATATACGGGGCCATAAACATATACCATCATATCCCCCGTGGCCTAGAGGCAGTCATCGTGCTTCCACAGTAATATCTTAAGGCATGCCACAGAATACTACCCTCTAAAATATAAATTCTTGATCTAATTTTATATTTACTTATTCATTGGAAAATTTCATGCTCACTCTTATCACTAAGTTCTCACTCCAGGAGAACGATACATCAAACATGGCATGTCATGGAATTTCCCGCTTATTCTTTTTATCATTTGCATAATTCTCATAAATTTAAGTTCCACATGACTTAATTACATCCATAATAAATATAAAGCATGGAAAAGATTAGAAATCCTTACCACCATAAGCCAAACATAATTTTAGAACTTTTGGACAATAAATTTTCTTCACAAATGCATATAATATAATTTTCAGAACATATACAAGATAATATATATAATTTACATGTAAAATAAAATCCCGATTCATATCCGATAATGTTCCGATTTACATAAAATTAGTATATATAAAATATATGTGAACAAATGCCAGACAATTAAGGTACCCACATTCCTAAAGCTCGGGTTCCAATTTTCCAAATCCAAATCATGCATAAAATTCAATTAAAACAAGTAAAAGCCAAGGGGCGCAGGTTAGGATTTCGTGAGATGAAATACAGCACAAATCTTACAAATTAGACATGAAATCAAAATATATACATGTTCAATACATAGGTATCATGAAAATAAAAGTATTGATGGGTCTCAGAACGAAAATATCCAAAGGGATTGGATGAACGGTGCAAAAAGAGAAAGAAGAGGGTATAAATGCACTTGTCGAGTCCAATCTATTACATTTTTAACTAGCTCGAGGTCGTAATCAGACTTGAAAACCTTGGATTTTTCCTTCTCTCTCTACTCCTTCAAGCTCTCTCTCTCTTCTAACATGGGAAGCTGGAAAAATGACTGTTTGAAACCCTCACAGGGTATTTATATCGTGGGCCGATGTTCAAGTGCCGGCCGGCGCGCAATAGGCGCGCCCTGTATGGATTCCAGCGCGCCTTGGCCGTTTCTATTTCTAGCACTTAGCGCCTGGTAGGCACTATCAATTCTGCTTTGGGCACTTGTGGTGCCGCTTGAGGCGCCCAGCGAGTGGAACCTAATTTTTTCACATAAATTAAACCTAATCTTAATTATATTAACTTAATTATCTCCTAATTATGATATTAAGAAAATCAAAACCTCACAACTCTCCCCTACTTAGAAAATTTCGTCCTCAAAATTATTGAATACTAACACTTAAACGAGAAGACGTACCTCAAAATAAATGGGGATACTTATCCTGAATCTCGTCCTCCCTCTCCCACGTTGCTTCCTCGTGGGAGTAATTCTTCCACAAAACTTTCATGAGAGGGATGGTCCTTGAGCGCAAAGTTTGATCCTTCCGATTCAAAATCTGAGCGGGTTCCTCTGAATACGATAAGTCTTCTTGAATAACTAAAGGACTGTAATTGATGATGTGGGTCGGATTGTGAACATACTTCCTCAACATCGAGACATGGAAGATGTTGTGCACCTCGGCCACACTCGACGGCAATGCCAAACGATACGCCACTTCTCCAACTTTCTCCAAGATCTCTAATGGTCCAATAAAATGTGGCTTTAGCTTTCCTTTGACACCAAATCTGGAGACTTCCTTCCACGGTGATACCTTGAGGAAAACAAAATCTCCAAGCTCGAATCTGAGCTCGGATCCTTTCCGATCTGCATAACTTTTCTGCCGACTCTGTGCCATCTTCAGCTTCTCAAAAATCACTGCAATCTTTTTTGACATCTCCCAAATCACATCTAGACCCAACAATCATCTATCTCCTACCTCCTCCCAATGAATAGGAGACCAGCACTTCCTACCGTACGAAGCCTCAAAAGGAACCATGCCGATACTCACCTGAAAACTATTATTATACGCAAATTCGGCCAATGATAGGTGATCATCCAAATTTCCTCTCATTTCCATCACCGAGGCTCTAAGCATATCCTCCAAAATCTGAATTATTCGCTCAGACTGGCCATCTGTTTAAGGGTGATACGCCATACTAAATTTTAGGTACGTCCCTAGCTCCTGGTGCAAACTCTTCCAGAACTTAGAGATGAGACGTGGACCACAATCGAACACAATAGACACTAGCATATCATGCAGTCTAACAACCTCATTGATGTACAACTGCGCCAGAAGATCACGAGAGTACATCGTCTGAATGGCTAAGAAATGAGCTGATTTTATTAGCCGGTCCACAATGACCCAAATTGCATTGTGATTTCTTGGGGTCCTAGACAAGGCTGAAAAAAATCCATGGAAATATCCTCCTACTTCCAACTCGGAATGGACAAGGGCTGCAACAATCCCGAGGGCTTCCTCCTTTCAGCATTCAGCTGCTAACAAACCAAGTATCGACCAACAAAAGTAACTGTCTCTCTCTGCCTATTTCTCCATCAGAATATTTTCTTCAAGTCTTAGTAAATCTTATTTATCCCAGGGTGGATAGTGTACCTGATACGATGAGCTTCCTTCATGATTTCTTCTTTCAAATACTTATCATCAGGTACACACAAACAGTCCCGGAATCTCAAAACTTCATCAGCACGGACACTAAAATCTCTCCGAGAGTCTCGATCAAGGTCTCCAATGATATCCATCAAGAATGGATCACTCATCTATCCTTCCTTAATCCTGTGAAGGATCTCGGGTTGCACCTGTAAGAAAGACAATATCATCATATTGCCTTTGACATAATGCTGGATATTACAAAGCTTCAAGCAATCCAATATCTCTATCTGCTTGATCTATAGTCTCGCTACAAAATCGGTTCGACGGCTCAAAGCATTCGTGACCAATTCGCCTTCACTGGCTGATAGTGGATCTCATAATTATAATCCTTAAGAAACTCAATCCACTTCTACTGCCTCATATTCATCTCTCTCAAGGAGAACAGGTATTTGAGACTCTTGTGATCAGAATGCACAAGAAACTTCTCGCCATACAAATAGTACCTCCACATCTTCAATGTGAAAACAATGGGATTCCAAATCACGGGTCCGATAGTTCTTCTCGTGGATCTTTAATTGCTGAGATCAATAAGCTACCATCTTCCCATTTTGCATCAAGACACATCCAAGGCCAACCTTCGAAGCATCACAATACACCTCAAAACCACCTGAACCATCAGGGATACTCAAGATCGTTGCTAAAGTCAAACGATCCTTCAACTCTTGGAAACTTCAGTCACACTCTTCGGTCCAATCAAACTTGCTTCCTTCTTCGTCAAACGGGTAAGAGGCAAAGTAATCCGAGAGAAATTCTCCACGAAACGGTGATAATAACTAGCCAAATCAAAAAAGCTACGGACCTCTATCACAATCGGCGAGATCGCCTCCAACTGATCACAGCTTCAACTTTATTCGAATCCACCAAGATGCCACCATCAGAAATGACGTGGCCCAAGAACCCAAACTCATTGAGCCAAAACTTGTACTTCTTCAACTTCGCATATAACTTATGCTCTCAAAGGGTCTAAAGCATGATCCTCTCATGCTCCTCGTGCTCAAGACAACTCCTCGAATAAATAAGAATATCATCGATAAAAACCACAACAACTTTATCCAAGTATGACCGGAAAACCCGATTCATCAAATCCATAAACATGGCTGCTGCATTCATCAATCTGAACGGCATCACAAGAAACTCATAATGGTAATACCTCGTCCAAAAAGCTATCTTTGCCACATCCTCATGCTTGATCCTAAGCTGATGATACACAGACTAAAGATCGATCTTAGAGAACACACGGGTCTCTTACAACTGATCAAAGAGATATTCGATCCTCGACAATGAGTACTTGTTCTTGACTGTGATCTTATTCAGCTCATGGTAGTCTACACAACCGCAAGGTCCCATCATTCTTCTTCACGAACAGGACCAGAGCACCCTATGGAAAAACACTGGGTCTAATAAAATCCATATCGAGAAGTCTTTGCAATTGCTGCTTCAATTCTTTCAATCTACAGTAGCCATACAGTAAGGGATCCTCAAAATAGGTGTCGATCCAGGCATGAGATCAGTTCCGAACTCAATCTCTCGGTGTGGCGGCAAAGTGGACAACTTATCAAGAAACACATCTTCAAACTCACGCACTACCGAAATATCCTTAGCTGATAGCTCAGGGCTCTCCGCCACACTGGCATACACCAGATAAGCTTCGCATCCACTTTTCAATAGATGACAAGCTTACAGAACCGAAATAAAGCTGGACGGCTCAACCTGCCGAATTCCCTAAATGTGAAAGGGCTCACATTTTGGAATTACAAAGTCACATTCATATGAAAATAATCAATAGTTGCATGATTCTTTGACATCCAATCCATGCCTAGAATAACATCAAAATCATGCATTTTTAGAATAATTAAGTCAACTGTTAAGGACAACCCATTCACCACAATGGAACATCCAGGGTAAGAAACATCAGTAATGACAAAGGATCCCATGGGTATCGATACAATAAAAGAAAAATTGAGGGTCACTAGAGATGATGCAAGATGACGAACAAACCGAGGTTATACAAAGGAATTGGTGAATCCTGTATCAAAAACACAGTGCCAGAAGGCCACAAATGGAGAGAATGCCTTCCACCACATCATCAGACGCCTTTGCTTCCTGGGTGGTCACCGCAAAAGCCTTTCCTTGTACAACGGGCTTTGGGGTTCGGGCCTTCGTCGGATGAGGACAATCTTTGATCTTGTGTCCCGCTTGGCCACAATTGAAACATATGCCCATTATCTTAATACAGGGCTTACTTCCATGCATCTTCCCACAATGTTAAGATGGACCAACTAAAGCTTGTGAGGAGGCTGTGGCCTGGCTGCTCTTCTTCTATGAATCTGGCCGTCTCATCCTCTTGGGTTGTCTTTTAGAACTCACAGCAGAGCTAGCACCAGCACCACTCTTACTCAGTGTCTGCTTCTTAAGGAACTCTTCCTTAGCAAGCTCCCTCTCTTTAATCAACGTGTGGTCTAACACTTTTGCATAAGTCCTCAACTTCAAGGTCGCCAACTGCTTGCGAATATCATCCCGCAAACCTTGAAGGAACTTTCTTGTTTTTTTCTCTTCATCTTCAACCATATACGGAGCATACTGAGCTAACTCTATAAACTTCACATCATACTTGGTCACCGTCCTACTTCCTTGCCTCAATCGGATAAACTCTTCCTCCTTTTGCACTCGGAGGGCGGACGAGAAGTACTTCTCCATAAACTCTCCATCAAACATAAGCCAAGTAATCTCATGCTTGGGCACACCTATAGCCCTTTTCTGCATCTCCCACCAATGATGGGCTTCACCTTCTAGTCGATATGAAGCAAACAATACTCGATCCTCCTCAGGGTAAAAGATCACGGTGAACACTTTCTTCAACCGCTGAAACCACATGTTCACTTTAACTAGGTCTGGCTCCCCCAAGAACTCAGGAACTCTCTCCTAAATGAATCGATCATATGCTGTCAATCCTGAATTAGCGAGAATTGGGGGAGGAGTGGGAACTTGCACTGGCGCAAGATTCCTCTGCCTTAAAGTCTCAATGATGTTGGCCATTCTACTCAATAAATCTAAATACTTTGCTTCTCCATCGCGTGGTTGACCGCCTCCACATGTTATCCTTCTTCTTGGTGGGATACTCAGCAACAAAAGTCCATTTTGAAACAATAATGATATGAGTTAGATTACCGGCCAGATAGTACCTAAGAAATTATAATTCTACGCAATTTAAATACAACTAACGGTCTAGGTAGGATAACTCAGACAAATAAAGCTACCCAAATCTAGCTTAACCATCATATGCCTACATCTATTATTCTATCTAGCCTAACTATCCTAAACTTCCATATAAGATTCAGATCAAACCTAAGACATCTCGTCTTTGATGCCAACTGTTATGGACCGCATTTCCTAACCGAAATCCGATAGAGTTTCGACAGTAAAACGATTGTCAAACTTATACAACTTGTACAAATTCCTGTATAACATACATATGCACATTCATACATCACAATACAGGATTCAAAAGTTACAAAACTACAACGTGGCACCAATGTCACAACTTCGACATGACCTTGGCTCAAACAAGATGCCATTAGGTACCCAAAATAACCATAATAACCTACAGAAGCACATACATCAAGATAAAAACAGTAAAAACTATACTACGAGTATATCGTCATCATGAACATACATACATACACATATATATATATATATATAGATATATACAAAACCACCAAAATATACAAATGAGCTCCATAAAAAACAAAACTATGAAACTAAGTCCTCAAAGGTCTCCTCCAAGTCTTCCGGCCTAGCCGACTCTTAATCCTCACTCCGCCTCATCTGACATAAGTGCGTGCTCATCTGAAGGAATGATAAATAGCAAAGAGTGAGCTAAATGTTCAACAAAATACAATATAACAAAACAAAAATCAATATATGCAAAATAAAGCAAATGGAGGGAGTAAAAGTAAAGTATGAATGCATAAATCTGAAACATGAGCGAATACCTTTCCGGAACATATTTTTCTTTCTCATTTAATTTCTGATCTTTTTAGGTTCCAAAACATGTAGAAAACGCACTATTATTACGGACCAGGACAGTAGGCCTTACCAGCTAACGGTGCGATCGAACAAAGAAAGAAATGTATTTATTTCTATACATTCTGAAGTGCAAAACCACGTAATTCAACATCCTGTGGTGAGCGGTATACCTTTAACCCAATACACGGGGCCATAAACATATGCTACCATTTCTCCCGTAGCCCAGAGGCAGTGATCATACTTTCATAGTAATATCCTAAGGTATGCTAGGGAATACTACCCTCTAAAATGCATATCCTCGATCCAATTTCATATTTACTTATTCTTTGAAAAATTCCACTCTCATTCTTATCACTTAGTTCTCACTCCAGGAGGCTGATACATCAAACATAGCATGTCATGAAATTCCCCTCTTATTCTTTTTATCATTTGCATAATTCTCATGAATTTAGGTTCCACATGACTTAAATTACATGCATAATGAACATAAAGCATGGGAAAGATTAGAAATACTTACAAACATAAGCCAAACATGACTTTAGAACTTTCGGATAACAAATTTCATTCACAAATGTATATAATGTAATTTCGAAGCATATACAAGATAATATATATAATGTACATGTGAAATAATATCACGATTCATGTTTGATAATGTTTCGCTTTGTATAAAATTAGTATATATAAAATATATGTGAACAAATGCCAAACAATTAAGGTACCCACGTTCCAAAAGCTACGGTTACAATTTGCCAAGTCCAAATCATGCAAAAAATTCAATTAAAGCTTGTAAAAGCCAAAGGGCACAAGTTAAGGTTTCGTGGGATGAAATACGGCACAAATCTTACAAATTGGATATGAAATCGAAATATATACATGTTCAATACATGGATATCATGAAAATAAAAGTATTGATGGGTATCGGGATGAAAATACCCAAATAGATTAAGATGAACAGTGCAAAATGAGAAAGAAGAGGGTATGGGTGTATTTGCCTCGACCCGATCTATCGAAAGAAAAAGGCATGAGCGCACTTACTTTGACCCAATTTATTACTTCTCTAACTAACTCGAACTCAATATCAAACTCGAAAACCTCGAATTCTTCCTTCTCTCTCTACTCCTTAAAGCTCTCTCTCTTCTAATAAGGAAAGCCGAAAAAATGACCGTTTGAAACTCTCGCTGGGCATTTATATCGTGAGCAGGAGCTCAAGCGTTAGCTGGCACACAACAGGTGCACCCTGCACGGATTCCAGCGCCAGCCTTGGCACTTGAGCGCCCCGCAAGCACAATCGATCTGCTTCAGGCACTTACGGTGTCGCTCGGTGAGTGCCCCTCGCCGATTTTTCTTATGTTCTCAAAACCTAATTTTTTTATATGAATTCAACATAATCTTAATTATATTAACTTAATTATCTCCTAATTATGATGTTAAGGAAATCAGAACCTCACAACATCTACCCACAAAAACCACGATTTCTCTTCTCATATTCTTCCACCAGAACATCTTCCTCAAGTCCTGGTACATCTTATTAATTCTAGGATGAATAGTGTACTTAGATCGATGAGCCTCCTTCATAATCTCTTTCTTCAGCTCATTTTCATCAGGCATACATAAGCGATTTCAGAATCTCAAGACTCTATCAGCATGAACATTAAAGTTAACTCTGGAGTCTCAATTAAGATCTCCAACAATCTCTACCAAGAATGGTTCATTCACTTGCCACTCTTTAATCTTCTATAGGATCTCTGGTTGCACTTATAGATACGACAGCATCATCCGATTACCTTTAACATATCGCTAGATATTACAATTCTTCAAACAATCCAACATTTCCATCTCCTTAATCTGAAATCTCGCCACAAAGCTAGTTTGGCTGCTTAAAACATCCGCTACCAAATTAGCTTTTCTCGGCTAGTACATAATATCACAATCATAATCTTTTAGGATTCAATCTATCTTTGCTGCCTTGTATTCAACTCCTTCTGTAAGAGTAAATACTTGAGGCTCTTGTGATCAGAATATACTAAAAATTTTTTACCATATAAATAATGTCTCCAAATCTTTAATGCAAACACCACGGCGGCTAATTCCAAATCATGGGTCGGGGAATTCTTCTCATGATTTTTTAACTATCTAAACCCATAAACAACAACTTTGCTATTATGCATTAAGACACAACCCAGTCCAATCTTAATCAATCTTTCAATTCCTGAAAACTCTACTCACACTTCTCTGACCAATCAAATTTAACCTCTTTCTTCATTAATTGGGTGAGTGGCAAAGTAATAAGAGAAAAATTCTTCACAAATCTACGATAATACCTAGCCATTCTCAAGAAACTCTAAACTTCAGTCACTATTGACGGTCGACTCTAACTAATCACAACTTTAATCTTCTTTGAGTCTACCGAAATACCTCCATCAGGAATAATATGGCCAACAAATATCACTTCTTCAAGGCAAAACTCGCACTTCTTCAATTTCACAAACAATCTATGCTCCTGAAGAGTTTGGAGCACGGTTTTCAAATGTATCTCGTGCTTTTTATAACTCTTAGAATAAATCAGAATATCATCAATAAAAATCACTACAAATTTATCCAAATAGAACCCTAAAATCTGGTTCATCAAATCCATAAATGCGGCAGGAGCATTCGTCAATCCAAATGGCATAGTAAGGAATTCATAGTAGCCATACTTCATCCAAAATGCTATTTTTGCCACGTCCTCCTACTTAATTCCTAGCTGATGGTACCCTGATCGAATATCAATCCTTGAAAATACACAGGTTCCTTGCAACTAGTCAAAGAGATCATCAATTCGCAGCAATGGATATTTATTTATGATCATGATTTTTTTAACTCACGATAATCCACACACAGCTACAAAATCACATCCTTCTTCTTCACAAATAAGATTGGTGCACCCCATGGAAACACACTTGGTCTAGTAAAATCCTTGTCTGACAGGTACTGCAATTGTTACTTCAATTTCTTTAATGCAGCAAGAGCCATACGGTAGGGTGTCTTCAAAATCGGTGCCGATCTTGGCACAAAATCAATTTCAAATTCTATCTCTTGATGTGGTGGCAAACCAGGCAATTCTTCTTGGAATACATCTTCAAACTCGCACACCACCGGTATCTCCTTGGCTAACACTTCATAGCTCTTATCTACACTGGCATGTGCCAAAAAGGCTTCGCACCCACTCTCCACCAAATGCTGAGCATGCAAAGCTAAAATAAAATAAGACTCTTCTACCCACTGAATTCCTTAAATGTGAAAGGGTTCACATCCTAGAATCACAAAGTCCACTCTTTTATAAATATAATCAATACCGGTATGATATTTTGACAACCAGTTCATACGCAAAATCACGTCAAAATCACACATTTTCAACAAAATCAAGTTTGCAACCAATGACAACCCATTCACCTTAATAACACACCCCGAGTAGGAAACATTTGTAATGATAGATGATCCCATAGGTGTCAAAACTATCAAAGAATAATCAAGAATCTTAGGAGATGAAACAAGATAGAATACAAATCGAGATGAAACAAAAGATTAGGTGGATCAAGAATCAAATAGTACAGAGCTAGAAACACCACAAATAGAAAGAGTACCTTCCACCACGTTGTCGGATGCCTTCGCTTCCTTTGCAAATGCTGCATTTGCCTTGCCCTGAATAGTGGGCTTGGACACTAGGGCCCTCTTCGGATGAGAACAATCTCTAATCAAATGCCTCACTTGTCCACAATTGAAGAACACTCCCAACAACTTGAAACATGGTTTACCTCCATGTAGCTTCCCATAGTGTGGACAAGGATTAGCCGAAGTTTGTGAGGATGGTACAGACTAACTGACCTTCTTTTATTGCTCTGATGACTTCGCCCTCTTCGGCGATCTCCTCAAACCCACACTGCACTAGCACTCAGACCACTTCGACTGGTACCAGTACTACTTCGATTAGACATCCTCTTTTCAAAGAACTCCTCCTTTTCAAGCTCTTTCTCATGAATCAGGGCTCGGTCCAACACTTCACCATCAGTTGGCAATTTCAGCATCTCCAATTGCTTCCGAATATCAACTCTTAAGCCCTAAAAAAACTTCCTCGCCTTTCTCTCTTCATCCTCCACCATATACGGAGCATATCGAGACAACTTCATAAACTTAACGTCATACCCTGCTACCATATGGTTACCCTATCTAAACCGAATGAATTCTTCCTCCTTCTGTTCACGGAGGCTAGAAGGGAAATATTTCCCCATAAAAGCCGCTTCAAACATAGCCCAGATTATATCGTTCTCGAGTGCTCCCAAGGCTCTTTTCTTCATTGCCCACCAGTGATGAGCCTTGCCCTCCAGACGATAAGTGGCAAACAAAACCTTACCCTCTTCTAAACATCAGATAACTGCAAACACCTTTTTAAGCCGCTGAAACCACGTCTCCACCTTCACCGGATCTAGTTCACCCAAAAATTTTAGAATACATTCATTAACAAAACGATCGTAGGCAAACGCCCTAGGATTTGCAGGAGTTTGGACTGGAGTCAGAACTAGAATTGGAGCTAGGTTTTGCTGCCCCATAGCCTCCATAATATTTGCCATTATTTCTAGCAAATTTAAGTATTCCACCTCACAACCCTACGGATGGCCAGCATGAGTAGTTCTTCGTGTATTCACCATTTGGACAACTGCTAATACTCTTTCTAAAATAAAAACAATTCAAGTTACTCATGCAACTCAATTCGGATACTGACTAGGACACTATAATCTATGCGATCAAACATAACTAACTGATCTCAACTCAGTCCTAGCCATTCGACCTACACTTCCAACTAATTGTCCAATCTAACTTATCCTAACCTAGGTTTTCACAAAAGACCAAGATTAAGATCAAGCCTAAGGCATCTCTTTCTCTAATACTACCTATGACGGACCGAATTAACTAAATACCATCTCAACATGATGTCCATCAAAACTAAATATAATCCATGATATTCAACCATACATATAAATCAAACATTCATATGATCCAAATTTTGCCGCAATATCCGTGGCTCCGATGCCATATTGCCAAAATATGATGTGAAAATAAAGAGATACCACTAGGTACCAAACTCAAACCATAATGACCTGCGGAAGCACAAATATAACCATCAAATATACAACGAAAATATATCTATCAAATTCTCATCAAAATAACGATAATCCATCAAAATATTCATCCAACATATACATATATCAAAATAATCATTATCCTCAACCTAGCAACCTGCGACCTCAATTATTTCTCATCAAGCATCAGCTCATACTCATCTAAAAGTAGAAAAACTAACAAGTGAGTGAGCCAAATGCTCAACAAAGTAGAAATATAAATAAGGACAAATACAATATACTTTAAAATAGTATCAGAGGAATGGAATAAGATCATAATGCATATAAAACATAAAACATGATCAAATAATATTTTTGTAACACATTTAACTTTCACATGTTATTTCTGATTCCATTAGCCTTCAAAACATACAGAACTTTATTCATCATTAGGGATAAGGGCTAGTAGGCCTTACTAGTTAACGGAGCGATCAATCAAGCAAAGGATTGTGTTATTCCATACAATCTAAGGCCTACCCACATACCTCAATTTAATACCTCATGGCGGACAGTATACCTTTAATCCCAATATATGAAGCCATAGTTCTTATTGCCACCAAAAGTTTTTCCATAGCCTAGGGGTATTTCTCGATTTATCACTATAATATCCTAAGGCATGCCATAAAGTATCACCCTCTGAAATAAAATCCTTGGTCCAATTTTTGATTTCTTTTCATATTTTATTTGGAAACTCTACACAAATTTGCATAGTCCTTTTTCCTTAATTTTCTCACTCCAAGAGAAAATACCAATAACAGATAACAAATTGTAGAGTCAATAATTACTTTATACAATTACATATTTTCATATTCATATGAGCTTATGTCATATTCATGTGGGCTTAAGTCTTAGAACTTAACAGATTCTTTTTCATAATAAACAGATGAATAGTAAATAATGAACTTAATAGAATAGATGATTTTTCATTATAAACAAATAAACAGATGATAATGAACTTTATAGATAATTTAATAATTCTACAGTATAAATATAAATAGACTATAAATCATAAATCTTAAATTCTAATTACACGGGAGCTCTGGACATAATTACATATATAAAACAGAAACCCAATAGTAAAAAATAGTATACAAAATATGAAACATGTGTCTAAACATGAAATTCCTTCAAATTTTCATAAACTAAAATTCGAATTTGGGGTTCATGTGATGTCTCATATTTTCTACCGAAAATTCGGCAGAGCTCCGGCTAAAATATGGACATCGACTAAATACAAAACCTATAAATATTCTGTACAATAATTACAAACCACAAAAACAATCCCAACAAGAGAAAAAAAAAATCCACAAAATCTACTACAACACATCCATCAACAACACACAAGATCCAAACACCACAAAAGTTCACGTGGCACTAATGTCATAACTCTGATACAATGTTAGCTTTGAACAGATGCCACTAGGTATCCAAAATTAATCATAAGTACCTGTGGAAGCATATATATTCAACAATATAGGGAAAACTATACTATAGACATTCCTTATCGTCAACATCATCATATGCAACATTTATGAACAAAATTCATCAGAAGTACAAAATATTCTATCAGAAATCCCCAAGGCTACAAAACTAAGTCCATAGGGTCATCTTCATCGTCTTCGAGCCTAGCCAACTCAAATCTTCTACCTTACCTCAACGGGTACGACTCATGCTCATCTGGAGGGAAGAAAACAATAGGGTGAGCTAAAAACTCAGCACTGCATATAAAAACATTGAAGAACATGCATATTCATATTCAAAATGTAACGATGTATCGAAAGACATGCACAGTTTTAGGTTCAAACATAATAATGCATGTAGGAAGGAGAGAGACATTATGGGGGGTCATGGATCAAGATTACATAGATATGAATGCGTGAATTCTTTTCAGAGTTTTTCAATCTATTTCTCCCTTTTTTTTCTTCTTAATTAGTCATCTTTTATTTGGAACTTATTTAGTTTGGAAGTTGAGATCAGTAGGCCTCACTAACAAATGAGTGGTTAGTCGTAACCCAAATTGTGTATACATACACAATCAAAAGTCCATCTTCCTCCTATTAGGATCCAGAGGCGAGTCGTTTACATACAATCCCTATAGACGGGGCCGTCTGCCGCCCAGCAATTTCAAAACAGACCACGATATTCCACTATGATATACTAAGGCATGCCAAGAATACCACCAGCATTAAAACACAGTCAGGATATACAGCCAAAGTAATCCTTGAGTTTTCACTAAAATATTTTGGCATGTCTAAGTTTGTTATCCATAACTCTTGGTCTGAGTTCTAGTTCGTTAGGAAATTCTATTCTCGAGCACAAAATCCTTTGTTCTCACTTTGCTAGATAACGATCCAAAAATTCATCAGTCCAAAAGTCCATCTCTCAATTACAGAATTCCCTCCATCATCGAATTTCCTTTCTTGTTTCCATAGTCGTATTCCGATACAAATTTTCATATTTTCGTGAGCTTGGGACCTCACGTGATCATAGTTCATGCATAATTCTTCTTTGGAGCTTAACATTTCGATACAAATTTTTATTTTTCTTATGAGCTTGGTTCACATGTTCTTGATTCCATACATAATTTCCTTTTAATAGTATGCCAGACAGAATTCTTAAGGCTTTTGATCAATACTTCCTGACAATTGCTTCGTAGCATGATTTTCAGAATATTTCGGATTAATATATTCATGATATGTGTATGATTTATCATAAAGCTTGGAATATATAGAAAATTCTTACCGCTGCAAGACGAAAGTAACATTAGATCGTCCGGACATCGAATACCTTTTCAAAAGCATGCAACATAATTTCTCAAGCTAAAACATGCATAAATTATGATTAATTCGAATCAAGCTCAAAGGGGATACGGGTTAGGGTTCCGGTGAGCCTTAAACTATATAAAATCATCAATTCGGATATCCAATTAATAAATTAATATATTCAACATGCAGGTAACCATGTTCTAAAACTAATTTATCATAAATTCTAATTTAATCGGTGAAAACATCTGGGACGCGGGTTTGGGGTCCCATGTCCGAAAATGGGTCAAAACTACGAAACCGGGCACAAAATTCATATATTTGTATGCTCAAGTTATGGTAACAATTACCTAAGGCCAATTTATGCATAATTTCAAAAATAATGGGTAAATTCGATCTGGGGCGCGGGTGAACAATGCCGTGTGTGAAAATTCACCTAAATCTCACAAATTGAATACGAAATCGAAGTATTTTCACACTAGAGTCGTGGGTAATAATATTCTAGACAAAATTTAAGCAAAAGCCCCAAAAATAAAAAATCAAAACCACCCAAAGTGCGGGTGAATAGTGCCGACTGGAAATAAACGTGCATAAAGACGAAAAAGGAAAGTGTTGGTGCACTTGCCTTGACCCAATTTACAACTTTCACAACTAGCTCGAAGTCAAATTCGTACTCGGGGACCTCCATTTCATCCTATTTTCCTTCGCACGGTTCTCCCTCCGCATTGGCCTCCCGCAGCTGCTGCCGCTGCTCCACCCCGCCACACTAGCCGGCCTCCATCGTGTGGCCACTGCCAACCACCGCATCACCTCCCCGGTGCTGCCTACCGCTCTGTCTCTCTCTCTTTTTTCTCTCAAACCCTCACCTCAAACCCCCATGCTTTCTCCTCTCTGCTTGTATTATTATTATTATTATTATTATTATTATTATTATTATTATTATTATTATTATTATTATTATTATTATTATTATTATTATTATTATTATTATTATATATTCTGTTTCCTATATTCTAAAACCCAAATTGATACTCGGGTGATAGAACGGGTGCATTTCGAGCACTGGCCCAATAAATCCAAATATTCTCTGAAATTTTATAATATTTAATTAATTTTTCTCACGCCTAAATTACCCGAAATAATAATTAATTCCAATTTATTATGGATAAAAATTCGGGATGTAACAATTCGTGGTTCAAACAACTCTAAGAATTTCCAAAAAAAATATACAAGTAGGCAATTTTCACAATATCGGTCCATATACTTGACATACAGGGCATCTTTTGAAAGAAATTCGAACATTTAAGAGATTTAACATAGTTACCAGGATATGTAAAGCATCATATATAAAATACAAGAGATAAAACATCATAATCCTCAAAATCATGGCATCCATGGGGTTAGGGTTTTCGATTTAACACTATTTGGCTTAAACTTTGAAATCGGAAGAGAAATCGACATGTATACACGTTTTTCACACATATACTTCAAAATCGGAAGGCATATATGCACATTTAACACATGAATATTTTAAAATTTAAGTTTGGATAGACATTTGAATAAAAATACCTAGAAGGAATGATAAGAAATGAGCAATAAGAGAAAAAAAAAAGAATATGAGTGTACTTGCCTCGACTAGATCTTCAAGTTTTACAACTAGCTCCACGCCAAAAAAGGACCCGAAAGCCTCATCTCCTCTTCTCTCTCTTTCTCCGCTGCGTTCTTTCTATCTTCTCTTCCTTTTCTCTACAAAATGACAAAAAACTAAGCGCGCAACTTTAAATATCTGAACTGGCACTTGACCGCTAGTCGGGCGTGGGGCCACTAGAAATCACACCCATGGCGCGCTCTGGGCATGCCTCAAGCGCGGCCCAAACCCGGCCCAAAATCAATTTTTCCCAATACTTCCACATTCGACAACCTCAATTTGATTACATCATCTTATTTAACCATGTTATCATAAATCGAAAATGTGAACTTTACGGGACTAAATTCTTGGCCAACTTTTATAACAGACCCTCGCTCAAGCATGGGCGTGGGGCAGGCATAGGGGATTCTGGAATGTACACTTGCTGGGGCACTTGCATACACGGCAGGAGTGCCCAACACTACCTTCGGTTCCTTAGGCGCAGCAGCGCCTGCCCAGTGCCAGTGCACGATGCGTCCAGTTTGTAATTATTTTCTTTATATTCTTATTTTTTACATCTTTTGACCTTAATTTTAATTATATTAACTAAATTAATCACCATTAACATAAGTTATAAAACTCAAACCTTACAATCCTTCCCTCCTTATAAATTTCATCCTTGAAATTTGACGGGGATTACATACCTCGAGGAAACAAGTGAAGATACTTATCCCGTATCTCATCTTCTCGCTCCCACGTGGCTTCCTCGTGTGAGTGATTCTTCCATAAAATCTTAACTAACAGGATGGTTTGGGTGTAAAGCACTTGATCCCTTCAGCCCAAAATTTGCACCGATTCTTCCACGTATGATAAACTCTCACTAACTATGAGGGGCTCATAATCAATGACATTCGTCAGGTCATGTACATACTTACAAAGCATTGATACATAAAAAACGCTATGCACTTCCGCTAAACTCAATGGCAATGCTAATCGATAAACCACTTCCTCGACCTTCTCTAGAATCTCAAAGGGATCAATAAAATTTGATTTTAGTTTTCCTTTCACCCCGAATCTTATTGTTCCCTTCAATGGCGATATTTTTAAGAAAACATAATTGCCAACTTCAAAACACATATCCTATCTCTTCTAATCCGCATAGCTGTTTTGTCGGTTTTAAGCTACCTTCAAAATCTCATAGATCAACTTGATTTCCTTGGAAATCTCTCTAATAATGTCTGGCCCCGAAATTCATCTATCACCCATTTCTTCCCAATGGATTGGAGATCGAATTTTTTTCCATATAGGGCTTCAAATGAAGCCATCTCGATGGTCATTTGATAACTATTATTATAAGCAAACTCTGCCAACGCTAAATAATCATCCAAATTGCCCTTCATCTCTAACACCAAAACTCTCAATATGTCTTCTAAAATTTAGATAGTCCATTCCAATTATCTTTACAGATAGTAAGCCATGTTAAATTTTAATTCTGTCCCTAATTCACGGTGTAGGCTTTCCAAAAATTTGGAAGCAAACGATGGATCTCAATCTAATACGATAGATACCGCCACACCGTGCAATCTAACTACCTCATCAATATATATCCGAGCTAACCGATCTCTCAAATAAGTCGTCCGGGTGGCTAGAAGAAGTGCCGATTTTGTGAGCCGATCTATAATCACCCAAATAACATCATGATTCTTCAGTGTTGTTGGCAAACCTATCATGAAATCTATCGTTATGTCTTCTCATTTCCAACTAAAGATAGGCAATGACTGTAATAGATCGAATGTGTAAGGATTAGATTTCTATAAATATAATTATTGCGATAATTATGCTTTGAGCTCGAAAATTTGAGATTCACCTTGGGACGTAGTGACAACATAAAATTAATTGGTAGAATAGGAATATAATCCAATTATATTTTAACAAAGCAAAATTGGACTGCAACACTTGATGTTATATTATACACATTTATGCATGGCTCACTTGGACAAAATTCAACAACACTTGGTACATAAAATTAAGGAAATGGAACAAGACACTTAAAGGCACAACTCAGCCAGCTACATTTAGGAGAAAGAAATAGCAATATTTAGACACATCAGTTGAGTTAGGAATAATGATTTAAGGCAAACAACGCACAGCACTGTGACTGAATTGGTCCTCATCCATTAAAGCCCTCCGTCAAACAAACACAAAACTTTAAACAACAAAATTCTGCAGAAATTCAGGTAGAATTTTCTCTAAAAATGAACTAAAACCCATACAAATAACCTATACAATCCTGCATAAATCATATACATAAATGTTTCTTCAAAATTTAATTCACAACACCAACATCACATGTCCGCAGGATCAACAAATGCCATATTAATTATGGCTCCAATACAACACTCATAACTACTGTATTAGATCTGAGAGAGATGCCATCTAGAACCATAACAAATTCAAATATCAAAAATAATAGAGAAGCAACTATAATCATAATAAACCTGCAGAAGCAAACTTCAATATTTCCATCTTTATATAAAACTTGCTACATCATTATACTACACAGTATTCTTTTAAAAACTAATCATATACATTCATAATTCTTCAAGATCTTCTAATCTTCAAAAGTCTTCAGAACTCACAAGCTTTTCTTATTCTAACTAGTTATGATTTTGATTCTTATCAGGCTTCTACTTATCTAGAGGGAAAAACAGAAGGCAATGAGTGAGCTAGCAGCTCAACAAATGTACCCAAAATCGTAAGAATAAACATAAAACATGTAAACATGCACATATAAAACAACAAATAATCATATAAAAAATTCAAGAATCAAATATATATATGGGCGAGGCATAAATATGAAAACAATGCATAATCACATGAAAATTTCTCGGTTCTTAAAACTTGAATAAAAAACACAACTTCTTCATTTATTTTTAGTTTGGGGTCCTTATCTGAAAATAATTCAATCATAATTCCTTAGTTCTTGGCTCAATGTTCATGTAATTAAGTTTTTTTTTAAAACTATTATCCTCCATACTTTACATCCCATTGTAAGATAGTTCTTTTCGTTTTAATCATTATTCTCCTCCATACTTTACATCTCGAGGACAGGATGATTCTTTAATCGTTATTCTCCTCCATACTTTTACAACCCGATGATAGGATGGCTCTTTTCTTTTTAATCATTATTCTCCTTCATACTTTACATCCCAAAGACAGGATAGCTCTTTAATCGTTATCTCCCTAATTGTAACTCATCATACCTCAAAAACCATTCCAATTCATACAATTAAACCTTCGATCAATTTTAGAGCTTCTCGAGAACTTAACAGTACATTTTCGGATAAAATCTTTAAGTACAAATCGTTAAATAAGCTTCATCAAATCTCCAATTAACACTTAGATCTCAAGATTTAAGATTTTCAATCACCAAATCCCTAATTTTCATCTTAGGGTTCCATGCAAAGCTTCTGGACATAAAACGTATGCCAAACGGTGAAATCGAAGCCGTAAACCTTGATAATCATATACAAATACAAAATCTATCTATTTTTACTACCAATATATCACTGTTTTCGAGCTAGGGTTTAGAGCAAACTATCCGGACACAAATCAAACACCAAACACATGTTTATTCATGAAATTGAAGCCAGATATCACAATACATATAGGTAAATATGAAATCTATCCGAACAATTAAGAGAAATAAGCTTCATTTACATTAATCATGGAGGAAGAATATTTTAGAGTATAAATACCAATATAGAGATATTAAAAAGTGGTAAAAACGAAAAATAACATCTGAGGTACACTTGCCTTAACCTGATCTACCGTTATTCTTACTCTGGTTGGATTAGAAGTGGCCAAGATCTCCTCTTTCTCTTTTTCCTCCTTTCCTCTCTTTTCTCTCCCTTTTTCCTCTTTGTGCTTTGCATTCTCCCCTCTCTCTTCTCTGATTTTCCCTTTTTATAAACGAAGCGCAAAGTCTGTGGAAGTTTCGGGATCGCGCTCGAGGCATTGAGCGCTAAGACACAAGGAAGGGCCATGCTTGAGCGCCCGTCGAGCGCCCTTTGGGTGCGACATTCTGCTAAATGCACCCAGGCGGCACCTCGGATGCCCCATTCTGTTAAATGGGCTCGAGTTGCACCTCGGGCGCAACTCGAGCACCGAGGCCCTAGTAGCTCTTTTTGCTTCCGAATCAAATTTCTCTTTATTTTTTTTTAATCCACTTATCCTCAATTTAGTTATATTAACTTAATTACCATGATTTACTATATTTTGAGAACTCGGACCTCACAACACCTAGGAGCTTAATGTGCATGGCACACTTAAGCAAAAATTCAGCAACACACTAACAATAAATTAATGAAAAATTAAATACTAACCACTAACAATAAAATAAGGGTATACACGGCACCAAGGGGATTATATGCATAACTCACCTTCAGCAAACACTTAGACAATTTAACACCACCTAGATGTTAGTCGACTAACAATAATTTAAGGGAAAATAAGGGAGGATGACACACAACATTTTAAGGGAGAAGAAGAGCAATTGACACATGGCACATTAGGGACTAATAGTACTTCAACATATGGCTAAATCATAAGGCAACAAATCAACTAACATATGGCTAAATGAGGAGCTAATTTTCCACAGCTCTACCAGCTCAAATTGGGAGCAATTGATCTGCTGGCAGCAGCACATTAAGGAATGGAATGAGTTAGCTAATTTATGAGGATAATAGATTAAGTATAGAGTGTGGAAAGAGGGAAAGAAACAGAGAAATAAAGGAGGAAAAAACCGAACAAAACAGAGAAGAAAAGAGAGCCATAGGACGAGTTGTATTGCAAATTAAAATTTAAGTTATTCCAGGCAAGAACACTGCAACTTCCTTCATTTGTTAATTAATTCTTGCTATTATCTTCAAGTATTTATTGAATCCAATACTTAATTCCCTGTTATGGCTATGAAAATATCATGGATAATAGGAAATATTCCAGATAGAGAACCGGCCAATAGCTTCAGAAAGTCATTCTAATTTTCAAGTTACTATTGGCTGATTCATCCCATAAAAATTATAATTTAGAAGCTTTATTAAGTTAGCTAAATCATCACATTTATATACTGAAATTCTCCTCTATAAATGTGGCCGGTTCGATACGTACAAAAATCTGTGTGGAGCTTTGAACTAGCTGAATGCTCATTGCTAATGTCCTAAATTTTTCTTCAAGATTTTAGCCGGTTCAACCTCTATAAAAAGTAGTCTAAAAGCATTTATGAACCGACTAAGATGTCATGATGTTGGTCCTAAAATCCTTTCCCAAAAACTAACCGGTTCAGCCCAGGTTAGGTACCTTATTACTGAATCGGCCAGCCAAGAATTTTAGCATCAAAAAAATCAGCATATAATGCTAAATGGGGTAAGTAAAATACTTAAAAATTTACCTGAACCTATCCAACATCAATTGCTGATTTTGAAAAAGTAGTCGGTAAAATTTTACATGCTAAACTTGTGACCGAACGAATCATTATCCTCTGAAGACCTCCATCAACAAACATACAAAACTAATTCTCCCGATTTAAAATATTATTTTTTATGAAAAATTGGGTAGAGTTTCCTCTAAAAATAAACAAAACCCATACAAACAACCTGTACACAACATATACATAAATATCTTTCATAATTTACTCCACAACATCTGTACAACACATTCACAGGATCAACAAATATCATATTATTTATAACTCCAATACAGTACTCCTAACTACTGTATTGGATCTAAGAGAGATAACATCTATGTTCAAAACAAATCCAAACCTGCAGAAGTAAAAACAATACATACATTAAAGTACAAAAGCATTCTTTATCACCGTAATATACAACATTCCTTCAAAATACTAGTTGTATACATTTACAAGTCCTCAAAACATCCAAAATCTTCGAAGGCGTTTAAGCTCCACAAGCTTCTTCTAGCCAATTCCTATCTTTGATCCTTCCTATCAAGCTTCAGTGTATTTGAAAGGGGATTAAAAGTAAGGGTGAGCAATTACCCAACAAGGTATCCAAAATATTAAGAAGATACAAATATCATATAAATCATGCAAAATATAAGGACAAAGAAATTTAGAAGAAATGGAAAAATCAAACATTTACACAAACGAGACAAAAACATAAATCGATGCATAAACATAAGATAGTAATATTCAAAGTTCTTGATTCTTCATTCAAAGTCCTCATCCAAGATCCTTATTCAAAATTTCTTATTCAAAGTTCTTATTCAAAGCTTCTTATTCAAGCTCTTATTCAAAGTTCTTATTCAAATGATCTTATACTCTTTTTTTACATCCCAATGCTAGGATATTCAAAAGTTCTTATTCAAATTATCTAAAAATTCAAAGTCTAATGTTCTTATTCAAATGATCCAAAGATCCAAAGTCCAAAATTCTTATTCAAATGATCCGAAGATCTAATGTCCAAAATTCTTATTCAAATGATCTGAAGATCCAAAGTCCAAATTTCTTATTCAAAGTTCATATCCTCCAAAATTTACATCCCGATGGCAGGATAGTTCTTTTGTTCTTAATTCAAAATTCATAAGCTCTTATCCTCCTTATTTACATATCGAGAACAGGATGTTCAATTAGGCCTAATTGTTGTTTAACGCCCCCACAGAAGGCAAACTACTTATCACTCCATGGACGGGGGCATTCTCAAGGCATGCCGAGGAAATATGGGCCGAAGCCTCCGTATAGTTTTGGAACTCCTAATCATCGAAACTATAGATGTTTTCGGAAGTTCTTAACGGATAATTCCTCCTTATTTACATTCCGAGGATAAAATGTTCAAAAGTTCTAAATAAAATTTTCTTCCTTATTCACATGCCGAGGGCACGATGTTCAAATTTCTTAGCAAATTTTACGTGGCTTAACTTTTACAAAATTTTTGAATAAAATTGTCTAAATAAGCTTAAACATTTCACCAAACAATAATTTCCCTCAAAACTTAAGATTTATAAATATCTTATACTCCATTTTCGAGCCAGGGTTTCGAACAAAACTTTCGGACATAAATTGAACACAAAATGCATGCTAAACTACGAAATCAAAGCCATACATCTTCATATTTATGCATAAATATAAAATCCATCCAATAAATCATGAAAAACATGCATTCTTCAAAGTAAATCTTAAACAGAGAGAGTTTTAGAGCATAAATACTGAAGTGGGATTAATAAAAGCAGTAATAATGAAAAATAAAGTTTATGGTACACTTGTCTCAACCTAATCTACCGATTTTCTTACTCTAATCGGGCCGAAAATTATAGAAAATTCGTTCTCCTTTTTCTTTTCCTCCCTTTCTTCCCTTCGTGCTCTGCTTTACTGCGTGCCAAAACCTTCCCCCTTCCCCCTTTTTATAAACGAAACAAGGGTCGGTGGGATAAAATTGCGCCAGCACTCAAGAGCCTATTGAGCACGCGACGAGCATAAGTCATCAAGAAATGCACCCTCCTGGTGGCTCAAGTGAACAGCGCGCCTAAACCATTCTGTTTTTTATGCCTCCTTTGGAGCTCGAGCAAACAGTGAGTGCACTATATTTTAGAATTGGCGCCTCCTTAGCGCTCAGGCCAGCGGCATGCACGGGCTCTTCCGGAGCAATCTATTTTTGGCGCCCTCTATTAGGGTCAAGCCAACAGTGAGCCCAACTCTGCTGTTTGCTACATTAATACTAATTTTCTAATTTTTTTATAATTTTACTTATCACAAACTTAATTATATTAATTTAATTATCAGAAATTATTATATTTTGAGAACCCGAACCTTATAGAACCGGTTGTTGAACTGGTGCAAAAACTAAATAAAGATCCACTGCTAATTTACCGAGTTTTTCTTTAAGATTTTGGTCTGTCCAACCCTTATAAAAATTATTAGAACCTTAAATGAACTGGCTAGCATGTCATAACATGGGGGTTGAAATCCTTTGTTAAAAACTCACCGGTTCAGCTTATGCAACAGCCATGATATTGAACCAGCAAGGTGAGAAGTGCAGTATCAACAAACTTTAGCATGTAATGCTAAACTAGGCTAAATAAATACTTAGAAATTTATCCAAACCGGCCCAAAATTATATGTTGATTCTGAAAAGACAATAGGCAAAAATTGATATGGTGAATCAGCTGCTGAACCGGTATGAAAACCAGATAATTTCAATTAAACCGGCAACTATTCATATGAATCAGTTAGCAAATTTGACGATAAACTGGTTAGTAAGCCAGTTGATTAACCGAAACTAAAAGGTTATAATATTTAATTAATTATGCCAACGCATATAAAAATTGTAAGACCTCATTTTCACGCTATATGTTATTGTAATTCTTGTACGTATATATATGCCAACTCTTAGCATTAATGGAAGCTGCTAGGATATTAAGAAATATGATCATTTTCTCCGAAGTGAGAAAATTAAGGAAGAAGAATCATGATTAAGTATGGAAGCTTCCACAAAAAATTTAATGAAACTAAGAAACCGAACCAAGAATATATTCTAAGGGTGATATTTCTTAGCATACCTTAGGATATTACAATAGTAATCAAGAATTACCCATAGTACGCAAGGAATAAAAGTGGCTTTATGGCCCTGTCTACCGGGTATAATAGGTATATACCACCTACCTCAGGATATAATAAGGAGGATAAGACTAAGGCCTCAAATTATGTGGAGTGAACACAATCATTTTCTCAATTTTTTACTCTATTAACTAGTAAGACCTACTAGTCCTAGTTCCTTAAGTTTTGTAAATTTAAAAGTACTGGCAAGTGAACAGAAAAATGTGCAAGAAAAAAAAAGTTAAATGCATCATGAAAATATTTTCTGAATATATATATATATATATATATATATATATATATATATATATATATATGTTTAGACATGCATCATGACTCTATTCCTTTCTATGATCTATTTTCAGTATAATATGCATATCTTTGAATATATTGTGTCTTAGTGGACACTTGGCTCACTCTCTTGATATTTTCTTACCTCCAGATACTTCTCAAGAGTTTATACTTGATGAATAAGAACAAAGATTGAAATAATAGTTATGCCGTAATTAGTTTAAGTGATGAGATAATTTGTTTCATTTAAGTTGTGATGTATAAACTTGTAGCTTTACAAGAATCACAAAAATGTATCATATTATGGTGATATTTTCCTAATCAAGGCACGACTGCTACCCTATAGTACGATGTTGGTGCCACCGATGTTGTGGTTTTCCTAAGGGATCCTGTGTATGTCTATGGAATCTATCACATATTAATATGATAACTATGATTAAATCATAGAAATAAAACTTGGGACATGATAGAATGGCTTCTTACATTCAGCCTTTAGCAGTTGACAAACTAGACATGTTTCCACATATGCCAAAATCTCTTTCATATTCCTCCACTAAAATATTTTCTTCATATCATAGTACATTTTGTTAATTTTCAAATGAATGGTATATTTAGATCGATTAGCTTCTTTCATGATTTCCTCCTATAACTCCTTGTCATCCGATATACATAATCTATCCCAAAATCTCAAGAATCCGTCAACATAGATATTAAAATTAGCCCTGGAGTCTCGACTCAAGTCTCCAATAATATCCACCAGAAATGGATCGTTCAGCTTACCATCCTTGATTTTCTTCAGTATCTCCAATTGGACTTGAAGACACGATAAAATCATCCGATTGACTTGAGCGTATCTCTGAATATTGTATTGCTTCATTCATTCGAGCTTCTCCATCTCTTTAATGCTCAATCTCGCCATAAAGAACATCTGACGACTCAAAGCATTAGCCAGTATATTAGCTTTCCCTAGTTGATACTACATTTCAGAGTCGTGGTCCTTCAGAAAGTCTATCCATCATCTCTACCTCATGTTCAACTCTTTCTATGAGAATAAGTGCTTTTAAACTCTTATGGTCCAAATACACTAAGAATTTCTCTCTATACAAACAGTGTCTCTAAATTTTTAAGGCAAAGATTACTACAGCTAACTCTAAGTCATAAGTCGGGTAGTTCTTTTCATGAACCTTTAATTGCCTTGACCCGTATGCTATCACATTTCCATGTTGCATTATAACACAGCCCAATCTCGTACTGGAAGCATCATAATAGACTACAAATCCACCAAGTCCATCAGGAATTATTAAGATCGAAGCAGTAGTCAATCGGTTCTTTAATTCCTAAAAACTTTGCTCACATTCTTCAGTCCAAATAAATTTAACTTCCTTCTTCGTCAATTGGGCTAGTGGCATGGCGATTCTTGAGAAATTTTGCACAAATCTTCAATAATATCCTGCCATCCCAAGGAAACTCTGAATTTTAGTTACCGTAGTAGGTCGCTTCAGTTAACAACAACCTCGATCTTTTTGGAATCCATAGAGATGCCACCCTTCAATATGACATGCCCTAAGAATGGTACCTCTTCAAGCCAAAACTCACACTTTTTTAATTTAGCATACAATTTCTGTTCTTGGAGTGTCCGTAGCACAATTCTCAAATGTGCCTCGTGATTATCGTAACTCCTCAAGTAAATCAATATATCATCAATAAATACCACTACAAATTGATCCAAATAGGACTAAAATACCCGATTTATCAAATCTATGAAAACTACAGGAGAATTAGTCAGTCCAAGTGGCATAACTAAAAAGTTGTAATGCTCATACCTCGTTCGGAACACGGTCTTTCCCACATCCTCCTTAATCCTCAATTGGTGATACCCCAAACGAAAGTCAATCTTAGAAAATATTTGGGCCCCTTACAATCGATCAAATATGTCATTAATCCGCAGCAACAGGTACTTATTTTTATGGTAATTTTATTCAACTCTCAGTAATCAATACATAACCTCAATAATCCATCTTTCTTCTTTACAAACAACACTGGGGCACCCCACGGAGAAACACTCAGTCGGATAAATCATTTCTTCAAAAGTTCCTGCAGTTGCTATTTTAACTTTTTCAATTCTACCGGTGCCATTCTATATAGTGTCTTCAAAATTGGGGCTGATCCGGGAATAACTTCAATTTCAAATTTGATCTCCCATTATAGTGGTAAGCTAGGTAAATCTTCAGGAAAAGCATCTTCAAATTTACTAACCACTGGAATATCCTTTGTCAGCACATCATGACTCATAATTGTTTTGGCATAAGCTAAATAAACTTGGCATCCATTTTCTATCAAATGTCGAACATGCAAGGCTAAAATAAAACAATGCATCTTCTTCTACCTTGCTGCTTGAATGTGAAATGGCATACATCTCGGAAAAGAAAAATAAATGCTTTGTGAAAGTAATAAACGCTAGCATGGTAATTTGCTAACCAATCCATGCCTAGAATCACATTACAATCACACGTATCCAACAAAATCAAATTTACGGCTAACCGTATCCTATTCACCCAAACTATACACCGTGGGTACATAATATCCGTGATCACCGACAATCTTGTAGGTATCAATACTATCAAAGAAAAATCTAGCATTCTTGAGAGTGATGTTAGATAACACAAATTTAGGAGAAACAAACAAATATTGAGATCCTGAGTCAAATAACACATGAGCTAGAACATCACAAACAGAAAGAGTTCCTTCCACCACGTTTGGTGATGCCTCTACATCTTACACGGTAATTGCAAAAGCTTTGCCCTAAACGATGGGCTTCTGGGCTACCGACTTCTTAGGATGGGGATTGTTTCTAATTATGTGGCCCGGCTAACCACAATTAAAGCATGCTCCCATCTTGTTAAGACAAGGCTTACCTAGATACATGCTTCCACAGTGAAGACATGCCGGTATTGCCACCTGTGAGCCCGATACTTTCTGAATTTCAACACTACTTTTCCTTTTATCTGTCACCTTAGCTTTCTTAACGGGTCTTTCTACTCCTAAACTCAATTCAACACTCAAGCCTCCCCAATTGGATGCCCTCTTCTTGAAATTTTTTTCTTTTTCAAGCTCCTTTTCAAATAAAACTGTCTGGTCTAGCACGTCTCAAAAAATTCGTAGCTTTAAGGTTTCTGATTTCATCACTCAAACCTTGCTGAAATTTCTTGACCTTCCTAACTTCATCCTCAACCAGGTAAGGAGTATAGCAAGATAATTCTGTAACTTTGCATCATACTCCACTTCCAATCGGTTCTCTTGCCTTAATCATGCAAATTATTCTTCTTTTTGCTCCCGAAGACTTGTGGAAAAATATTTATCTATAGTGGCTTCCTCGATCATCTCCCAAGTAATCTCATTCTCTAGATCCCAGTTCTAGGGTATTGGGTCTAAGGTATAAGGTTCATTATCTAAGGTTTGGGATTTAAGGTTGAGGATTAAGATTGAGGTTTAGGGTTAAGGGTTTAGGATTCACGATTTCAATTTCAAGGTTCAATGTTCATAGTTAAGGGTTAAGGGTTCATGGATTAAGCCTTAGGGTCAAGAGTTAAGGGTTTACCTTTCAGGGTTCAGGATTCTAGTGTTGAGGTTTATGGTTAAGGGTTCAGGATTTAATGTTTACGGCTCAAAATTCTTGCTTCACATTTAACCGCACACAATTTATGGTTAAGGGTTCAAGGTACTTGTTTTAGGGTCCACTTTCTAGGGCTTTGAGTTATAGGTTCAAGGTGCAGACCGTAGGGTTTAGGATCAAGGCCTCACGTTCCATGGTCTAGGGAACAAGGTCTAGGATTCATCATCAAGGGTTAGGGGTTTTGGGTTCATGGCTTAGAGTTACATTGCAAGGGTTCTTGATTAACAGTTCAGAGCACTAGGTTTAGACTTTAGGATTCATGAGATCAAGGTTCACGGTTCATGATTCAAGGTTTAGAATGAAAGGTTTTGGATTTACTATACAGCTTTTAGGTTCAAGGTACCAGTTTCCAGGGACCAAAGTCTAGGGTTATGGGTTAAGGGTAAAAGTTCTAGAGTCCTAGGTTAGGGAACAAGTGTTCGTGGTCGATAGTTTAGGATTCTGGGTTTAGTTTATAAGGTTAAGGGTTACGTGTTAGGGGTAATGAATTTAAGTACTAGGGTGTAAGGTTTGAGTTTTATAACTTCTATTAATGGTGATTAATTTAATTAAAATAATTAAAATTGAGATCAAATGATATGAAAAATAATGTTAAAAAGAAAAAAATTGTAAATCGAACACATCGTGCACCTAGCCTTGGGCCGATGCTACAGTGCCTACCCAGTGCCCGAGCACCCCAACAGGTGTGGATTCAAGAATCCCTGCACCCGCCCTACGTCCGACCTGCGCTCGAGCATAGGTCTATTATAAAAGTCGGGATTTAGTACATCGCATTTCAAACGGTGGAACTAATCACGAAGAGAGAGAATAGGAAAAGAAGGGCGGAATAAGAAAGAAGAAGGGAGAGAAAAGGGAGAGCTTCTAGGAAGTTTAATTCAAGACGTTTGAAGTAAAAATTTTGGTATATCAAGCGAAGACAATTGTATCTTTAACTCCCTCTTTCTTTTGTTGTGATTTATTTTCGTTCTTTTTGAATATAATTATTCTAATATTCATCCAAATTAAGATTTTGAAGTAAAATAATGAAAAATTTATAAATTTATCGGTCTTCCATGATTTTATTATGAAATTTGTTAAGAGCTCATATATAGTTATCTATATCATAATTATATGAAATTTGTTAAGAACTCATATATAGCTATCTATATCATAATTATGTATATTATTTTAAAATTCTCTTTATATTTAGATGCATAAAAATATTTTCTAGGTATTTTTGTTACATAGATGTTAATTTTAAATTATTACATATTATCTATATATACTAAAAAATATATTGTAAATTTAATTATGTGTTGTATATTTATTAAATTTGTATTAAGATTTTTAAATTTTTTTCAGAATGTTTTATCATCAAATTTAATATTTATAAAATTGTTATGATAAAATGTATAAGACAAAAAGGAAATAAAATTCTACAATTATAATAAAAAAAAGTATAAATTGTTCTCCAAAAGTGTGAAAACTAAGAATTCAGAAGCAAAGTGTGAAATTTCTCTAAGTAACGAAGTAAGAAACTAGACCAAAGAATTATTTAGATGGTGATATTTTCTACCATACTTTAGAATATTATAGTGGTAATCGAGAATTTTCCTTGACCATAGAAAAATAAGAGCGAATTATAGCCCTGTTTATCGGATTATTGGTATGTACCGTCCACCCCCGAATATTAAATGGGAGGGTGAGGCCTTAGATTGTATAAAAGCAAACACAATTCTTTTCTCGACTATTTGCTCCGTTAGCTAATAAGGCCTACTAGCCATTGTTTCTAAAAATAAATAAATTTTTGATATGTTTGATAATTAAGACAGTAAAAGAATATGATAAAGAATGTTAAATACACCATGAGACTGATGACTATCACTGGATTATCTCCAGACACTAAAGTTCAGGATATCATTAGTCATAGAATGTGAAAGTGTCGCAATCAGTTCGATATGGAGGTGGCTAGCATTATGGACAATATGCCAAATTACTATCCAAGTGCATCTCGGGAAGATGAGATCAAATGGTGTGATAATCAAACAGGTATTTTCATGGTAAAATCAGCCTACAAAATATTCTAATGTTCTAAAGACAAAGTGGTGTGAGACCATCTTGTTTGGGGCCCTCAACATATTCTGGCACATGCCTTTGTTCTATGATTTGTTATTCGGAGGAGATTAAACACTTTGGATCGTATCAATGCCTTCATTCAACAACCTAAGGTGTGTATACTTTGCAACAATGCGATTGAAAGCCATGATCACCTATTTTTTAGATTCCCCTTTTCAAATGGTATGTGGAGAATGATGTGTCGTCATGCGGGAACTAATTAGCCGTACAATGATTGGAAGTCAAATATAACATGGGCAGCTCTCAAATGGAAGGAAAGAATATCAAAGCATACTCCCTTTGACTCACACTAGTAACTACAGCGTACTTTATTTAGAAAGAGCGCAATCAGCAAACTTTCTAAAACTCTTCACCGAAGGATGAGACACGGCTAATCAATTTGATCAAATCCATAGACACAAGCTAGAAACGACTTCCATTTGTCGGAACCATTGTAACTGATCTATCCTAACAAGGAGTCTACCTTTAACATGCATTAGTCAAAACTAAATTTGATTCTATCTACCTTTTATTTTATTTGCATGGCATGTAATGTGAAGCTCGGGTATACCCTAACTTATATACTCTAATTCCAAGGCTGTATAGGACCTAGATTTAGAACATAGATTGTATAAATTCTTTCATTTTAATATATACATTACTTACCCAAAACAAAAAAGAATCTTGAACCCAAAACCCTTATCACTTAACCCAGAACCCTAAACCTTAAACATTGAAACCTAGGCCATAAATCCAAAAACTCTCAACCCTAACCCAAAACCCTAAACCTTGAATTCTAGACCATGAACATTGGATCCTAGATCCTTAACCTTAATCTCGGACTTTCAATCCTTGACCCTTAACTCTGAACAATGAATCTTGAACCTTAAATCATGACACAAGAGCCCTAGTCCCAAACTATGAAACCTTATAAATGAATAATTAACCATGAACCTTGAATCCTAAATCATAGACCCTTAACCTAGAACACTTAACCTTGGATCTTAAACACTGAGCCTTAAGCCCCAAGCCCTACATGCTAAACCCTCCTTAAACCCTAAAACATGAATTTAACAGCAGACCCTTATCATAGAACTCTTAACCCAGAATCTATAACCCTAGACTTTGAATGCTAGACCCTAAACCCTAGATCCTTCACCCTATACTCTAAATCATAAACCCTTGAACCATAACCCTTAACCTTAAACCCCAAACTCGGACGAAGAACTCTAAACACTAAACCCTTAACCCTGAAACCTGAACCGTTAACCCTAGACCTAGGATCAATTATCCTATAACATGGACCTTAGACTATAAACCCTAGACCCTTACCCCTAAATGTCAAACCCTAGACCATAAATATTGAACTCTTAACCATAGTCCATTGGCCTTAAACCATGAACTATGGACCCTAGAACCTAAGACATAGACCATGAACCTTTGACCCTACACCCTTAACCTTTGATACCAGGCCGTATGCCCTAAACCCTGAAGCTTAAACTCACGACCCTAGATGCTTAACCCTAAATTCTTAACCTAAAATCTTGAACTCTTAACAATGAATCCTAATCATTGAACTATGAATTTTGAACCCTACAGCCTTGACCGTGGACACTAAACCATTAACGTTAAACTCTGGTCCCTGAATACTAAACTTTGAACTATTAACCTTGAACCCTTAACTCCTAAGCCCAAAACTACTGACCCCAGACCCTTAGTGACAAACCCTAGAATTTGAAAACTAGACTTTAAATCCTAAATCCTTAAATCTTGACCTTGGACTAGGGACCCTCAACCTTGGACCTTAGACCATAAACCCTTGACCTTAAATCCAATAAACCACAAACCCTAAAAGCTAAACCCGTATTTGTAAACCTAAACCCTTGACCATGAACCCATGACCCCTTACCTGTGGACTATGAACCCTTGAGCCTTAAGCTTGAACCCTTAACCTAGAAACCTTAGAAGTTGATGGGTCTATCACCCATGGATCGACCCAGATACCGAGACCTGTAGTGAAAAGATTATTTGAAAGTCGTAACTCAAGGTCCCCACAACCCAAGGTCCGAAGATCACACAATCTAGGATTGTCCACCGAGACATGGGCCTGCCTAGCAACCCACCATGATTTGCCCCTTCAGAACGCCCCACAACCCTTTTTCTATAGACTGAGAAAATTTATCATAATTGATCAGCACAAACCTGACAGATATTTTAAAAATGTTCGCCCATGATTCGTGCGATCTCTCCCATAGTGGCATTTGCCATACTGAGCACCTCCCATAATCACGTCAAAAAAAGAATCCTCTTGACTGAGGATGGTTTCCATAATTGGCACCCACGATCACGTGGCAGCCTATCAAATCTGCATAGACAGCCTTCTGCTAACCTTGGTATCTAGTGGCATAAGCATTATAAATACTCGTTTACTCTCACAAGCGAAAAAAAAAAAAGACTGAGTCCAGAAAAAAGAACTCTAAGAAGCAGACAGAAAACAGAGAAGTCCATCCCTCTATCCAGAAGACCCTGCCTCCATCTAGGAACTGCCCTTTGTTTAGGGGATGCCCTCGTTCTAGGAGTCTTGTACATTTAACGCTTCTGAATGCCGCGAACGGGTCAATTCTTGTGAAATCGGACATCTGGCCAAAGTATATATATAATTAGGACTTGATAATTCATATTTTCGAGTCATTTTGACATTTAATCGAAGAGGTAACCAGAGGACCCGAGCAAGCTACGGGTTAGGGTTTAGTGGAGCCAAACCAATTGATGCGGAACTCGATTTGGACAATAAACTATAAATTTCTTGAACAATAAGCACAGGTTACATATTTTTTATAATTTAGGTGGGTATTGAGACAAAAAAACGAATAAAAATTAAGAGAGAGCATAAAGTATGAAAACATTTGCCTCGACGCGTACTACAACTTTTCCAACTAGCTCGAGCTCAGAAACGGAACCGAGAAGCTTCGTTTGGCCATTTCTCTCTCTTCTTTTTCCCTCTCTCTCTCTCCACCCGAAGCTTCCCTTTGTTTTTCTTTTTCTCTTCTCCTCCCGAAGCTTCCTGATCCCCCTTTTAATTTCCCCTTCCCCTCTGCTTTCATTGCTACTACTGCTATTATTATTATTATTATTGTTATTGTTATTATTATTATTATTATTATTATTATTATTATTATTATTATTATTATTATTATTATTATTATTATATACATTTCGTTTTCTTTCGATTTCAAAACTCAAATCGGTACTCAGGCGACCGAACGAAGGCACCCCGAGTGCCGGCTCAATAACTCTAAATACTATCTAAAATTTTTATAATATTTATTTAATTTTTATCACAACCTAGCTTCCCCAAATATAAACAATTAATTAAATCCAATTAAATCGAATAGAAATATTTAGGATATTACAAAAATCATAAATTAGCACAACAAACTCTAGAAGCATCAAGGATCCTAACAAAAATTGTGACATCAATATCTCCCATGGTCAAAAAAATTTGAATAACAAATAAAAGGAGCCTGAAGATTCCACTTGTTGGAAAATCCCATCTCCTACTTCCAAAAATGTTTCTATCATAAACAGTAGCGACCACTAACCAAAACATATCTGCTACCAAAAGCAGTCCTTCAAAATGTTCAATCAATGTCGGGGTTAGTGTGGCATACTACCAATTTTAAACGTATAGTCAAACAAAATAACAAACTTTAGAACCTTAAGCGTGCCATAATTGAAATAAAACAGAGACAATGTATAAGGTATCAATAATACTACTCACCAAGTTCCATAGCAATAGCCTCCTTAAATGCAGATAGAATCCATCCAAACCTGTATTCAGGAAATAACTGGAGGAAAAAGTAAAAGAAAAAAAATTCAACGAAATGGCTATGTCACAAAATAGAATTTGAAGACCGATGGAAATATGTAAACTATAAATAGGTCCAAGATATTGCTAGAGGTCATGCCAATCAAAGAAAGCCACGTGCATCCTATGACAATCTTAATAGCTTTGACAAGTCCAATGTTGTAGCCAATCAATGTTGAATGGGGGAGCAATTTCCAATTATAAATTCAATATCACAGTCTACATTGATGCTATTATGATTGTTGATATCAAACCATAAAAAGAAAATTGATTTCCTGAAGGATGTTGGCAAATTGAGATACTCTCAAAGTAGCGGGATTTCATTTCAAGGAAACTAGCAAAATAAAACTTGAGATAAATGGATCTCAATACTTAGCTTCAAAGTGATACACAGGTGGTCCAGTTGATAATACTGAAGCAGCATGGCAAAAGTGAGTTGTCACAATAACACTATAGTTGGCTCTACACATTTAAAGAGCCAACCTACATAAAGTAATTGTCATGTCCCCGAAACCAACGTCCGATTATTAAATTCCTAATCCATAATAACCTAAAATCCAATTTTTGTACTAATTTATTCAAAATTCGATTATCTATTCCACTAACATAAAACCCAACACGATATAAAGGTGCAAATTTGAAAAATCAAACACAGACAAATGGCCTAAGAAAATAATAAATCAAATCACATAACCTGAAATACAACACCTAAAAGTAGCTCTAAACACCAACAAAACACGACCTCAATTATATTTAAGGAAAAACATTCATACTAAATCAGAGTAATTAAAAATGATCCTGCCAAAACTGCTGAAAGAAATTGACATCAAATGCATCCACCGACAATACACCACCCTTACCTAAATGTAACAAAATCCAAACAAACTAAAAGATAATAATATAACTACTCTGATTAACATAATATATAAAATAATCCAAAATATATAATTCTCATCTCGAACAACTTTCCTTCAAATTAAACCACCTCTAAATAAGTATCGAACTGTAAGGGTTAAGTTTAGAATTTCATAATTATTTGCTAATGATGTTAAAAACCCAAAAACCAGGGGCTCACACCAGGACAAAGCAGTGGCACAAAAAAATTCTTCACTAGACCAGTTAACAACCGAATTAACTTTGACTAATCCGAAGATAGCCTAATTGCAAAAATTTCAACCGAATAGCAATCTGATTAATTTTCGGATAACAAGAAGCCAACCTGGTTACTAAATTCTCAACTAATTAGTAACCGAATCACCTTCGATTGACTAAGTAGTAAGGACAGTAGCTGGACTTAACTGCATGGCAGGGCCAGTAAGATAATTAAAATCTCAGCAACAATATAGGTGATACAAGTAGTGTATAACCAAAGGGATAAAGCGTGCAGTAGCTTATATATTTATATGTGTATATAATTCAGTAAAGGGGTAGTTACTGCAAAAACAAAATGCAGCATGGCAGCTTCATCAAACATCATGTAAGGACCATACTTCAACCCACATGTGGCACCAGAGTTTAACACACACACGACAGCTAAATTTTTAAAAATACAACAAGAAATTCAACAAGGAACAGCATGACAACAGTAGGAAAATCAACAATACACTGATATCACTACATTACCAAAAGTCCAAGAAGAGTGAGTAAATTCAACAATCTAAGCTTGCCACACAGCAACTTCCTAAGGTTACATAGCCTTATGACTTAGCAAAAATTTACAAGGTATTTCAGCAGATTAGGGGATGAATCAGCTATATTTTTAGAACACTTATCTAAATATAATAAGCTGATAAGGATTTGCTAGCAGAAGCTGGATAAATTTCAAATGACTCAATAAATTTTCTAAACTCTATATAAGGCCATGTTAGGGTTGGTAGACCAAAGGAAAAAGAAAAGAAAAAGGAAAGAGCCGGGAGGCAAATGGGAAGTGAGAAAAATAAGGAGAGCTCAGCATCCTGTTGCTTACTTGGTAAATGTACGTTAAACTTTCCTCCGTTTGTTAAATTTCTTGCTGATTTTCTAGAAGTATTGATTGGTCTAATACTTTAATTTCTTATTTTACTATCTTTGTGACGGACCGGATTATTCTCCATCGAATAACCTCCGTCAATGGCAACACAGCCCTAAACCCATAATTAAACTATTGACTCTACAGAAAATCCGACAGAATTTCCTCTACAACCGGACGAAAACCGAAATACAACCTGTTAAATATCATCCTGTACAAGCACACATCTATCAAAAGGCTTACACACAAAGCCTACAACACGCCACACAGGATCACAATCTGTCATATCATCATGGCTCCAATACATTACTCCTAACTACTATACTAGATCTAGAGATATGCCATCTAAATGAAACAAAACTCTAAACATCAATACAGACGCGGAAGCATACTAAGTCATTATAAATGCGGAAACATAATAAAACCATAAAACAATAACTATAACGAGCCACGCTCAACCCCGAGTGGCCGTCCACAATCCGATCCAACTCTAAGTCCAAACCTTTACTGCGCTCGCCGTCCAGCCAATCTCATCAAGCAAGTCTCTCCTTGCTCTATCTATCCGGCGTCAGCTAAATGTTCTCATCTGAAAGGAAACAACAATAACAAGAGTGAGCTAACAGCTCAACAAGTATAATCATAATCACATCTCCAAGACATATTCAAGAACTGAACAGGGGAAGGAATACAAGTACTCTCCATAATCAAAAAACAGGATAGGGAACAGGAAACAATTGGAATCACTTGGTTCTCACTGTTCTCATGGTTACACTGTTTGGTCATCATTTGGAATCACTAGATTCTCACGATTACATCTTGAACATGATTCATTTTCATTATTACATTATCTTTGCGGATCCCGACTAGTAGACCGTACTAGCCAACGATGCGAGAGAACGATGATAGGAATGTGTTCGCTACACATTCTAAAGCCACGGCTACTATTTTAGGTCGGTAGCACACGACCCTCGGTTGCATCATGCAACAATCATCACAGACGACTACATCTCAATATGTAGCGTCGACAGACACACCCCACACCCCCGGGGTCGAGGGCAATCCTCGTTCTTCCACAGTAGTTTCCTAAAGCGTACCACAGACATCACCCGCTCCCACGAGCGGCCGGAATACTTGGCCAAGTATTCCTCGGGTTCATACCGCGATGGACATGGTATACTAAAAAATACTACCCATACGACTCAGGGTCCTAGTTTCAAGATTAGATTCAACACTTGGAGAGGAAAACCCACATTTGCCACACACACACAATCACATCTCGGGGAAATCTCATTCCCATCACAATCATCTCCAACCGGGAGATTACATCATCAAACACATCCCCATCCAGGAGATTACATCATCACAAGCTCAATGTGGATTCCCTTCCATTCACGTCACGGTTCACAATATCTAATGGGACTCATTTCCCTTAATCACAATCGGTGGGACTCAATTCCCTAAATCCACAACAAATCATTCCAAGTTCACAACAGAGATTAGATTTCATACCTCAGACGATCACAAGTCACTTTGGAACCTCTGAGACTCATTCCCTTGCCTCCAACACGGATTCACGTTTGGGGCTTACATTTGCGTTTAAACATTTAAACGTTATATCAATAACAATTATGGAAGTATAACACTTATATTTCTCATTTCATTTTCGGGGAACGATAACAGATTTCCTTTTGAACACCCGGACGCCGCACACGGTTCGATACTTGAAAATTGGACGTCCGGTGGATTCGTATACACACTTGATACACGGGATTTCACAATTGGGTTCGATTTAACTTAACATCAGGGTGGAAGTATGCAACTTCCCATTCATTTCCGGATTATCCACAACGGGGAACTATTAAGGCTCTCGGATGCCACAAACGGGTCAAATTTTGCGAGATTCGGCATCCGGTCGATATATACACACAATTGGAACACGGGGATTCACATTCTAGGGTCATTCCATCATTTTACGAAGGTGAGAACGCGCAATTATCACCTCTGGTCTCGGGTGAACAGTAACAGCACCCGTTTAGAGGGCTCGGACGTCGCGAACGGGTCGAAACATGCGAAATCGAACCCGCGGCCGATATATATGCATCATTGGGACGTGGGGATTCACATTTTGAGGTCAATTTCATGATATACGGCCGGAAAACAGGAAATCCCCAATTTTCGTGGGTTAGGGTTTCGGTGAAACCCTCCCGGGCGAATCGAACAAACAACTACATATTCTTGGACCTCAAGGCATGGGTTTCATGATTCTAACGTTCACCATGGATATCGACACAAAATACCCAACGAAAATACATAAAACATCAAAAAAGAACGAGAAGTGAGTATGAGAACACTTGCCTCGACGCGTGCTTTCACCTTTATACCTGGCTCTCGGACGGAATCGGACTCCCGGGCTTGATCTCCCTTCTTCTCTCTCTAAGTCGGCGCTCTCTCTCTCTCCTCAAACCCTCGGGCACCAGAAAAAATGGGAGAGAGAGAAGCACGACGCGTTTTTATACTACGTGCACCGCTCGAGCGCGGCTCGAGCAGGCAGTGAGCGGGCTCACCACGGGTGTTCTGCCGCTCGAGCTCCGCGGCAAGCCTGCAGCAAGCCTACGTCGCGTTTTCGCCATTCGGGACCCGTTTTGACCCTTCTAACTCAATCTTTCACATCCTTGGACTTTATTTTTTATTATATCACCTTAATAAGTCATGATTATCATGATTTAAAACCCAAAATCTTATTCACAAAGCAACATTTCACGGTTTACAGTTTTCGTTCCTGATTTACTGATTTTTGACTCTTTGAGCTGTTCATCCGATTCCTCTCATACCTTTTGACCATGATACACCTATATTAACTTAATTGCATTCTAATTATTATTTCCTTAACTCGGAACCTCACAATCTTATTACTGTCATAATATCATTTTATATTAACAAGATAAATCAAATTTAAGTGGAAAAGGGGCTGCTGGACCACCATGTGCTGATTTTGATTTTTAGCACTTGATGAACTAGTTGCTGAAATCATGTTAAATCGGCCCCCAAATTGGCTAAACCAACAGTCAAACCGACCAAGACATCATGTACCGATGTTGAACTTTCAACGTGCTAACTTGTGGCTAAAATAATTTGAACCGGTCACTCAATCGAGTCCCTATATTAGCAATAGAATCAACCATGGCAAGTATTCTGATACTAAAATTTTAGCTAATGAAAATGGGTTGAACCAAACCCGAAACCGGCTGAACCGATAATCATATTAGCCTAAGTGTCTTGAGATAATGTTGAAATGTCAACCTGTAAAATTAGACTTAAACATGCCACTGAACCGGGCCCTAAATCAACAACAAAACCGACCATAGCATCCACACTGATGCTGAACCAGGCAACCTACAAAAAATCTACTAAACCGGCCCTAAACCGGCCGAACCAGGCAAGTCATCAAGTACTAAGACTAAACTATCAACCTGTGAATTGGTTGCCAAAAATACTTTAAATCGGTCACTAAACTGGGCTCCTAAATAGCAACAGAATCAATTGAATAGCATAATGCTGATGCTGAATTTGCAGCTACTAAATCGGGCCTGAACCAACTGACTGAACCGACAGCCATATTAGCCTAAGTGTCTTATGATAATGTTGAAGCATCAACCCGTAAATTTGGACCCGAACCGGTTACTGAATCGGTTAATAGCATCCATGCTGATGCTAATGTTGCAACCATCGAACCGGCCCTAGTTCTGCTCCTAAATTACCTGAATCGGCAGCAAAATGAACCAAAGTATTTTGTGATAATGTTAAGTGTCAAACTAAAAAATGAACCAAGGTATTAGAAATGGACATGCTAGATGACTTGGTCAGTTTGGCTACCGATTCAGCTAATTTGAGGGCCACTTCAATATGATTTCGGTAGTTGGTTTATCAAGTGCTAAAAATTAGAATCAGCACATGGTGGTCCAACAATCCCTTCTCCACTTAAATTTAATTTTTCTTCTTAATAAAAATGATATTATGACAGTAACAAAATAGTAAAATAAGAAATTTAAGTATTGAACCAATCAATACTTTCAAGAGATCAGCAAGAAATCCAACAAATTGAGGAAAGTTTAAAAAACACTTGCCAAGTGAGCAAGCGGCTGCTGAGCTCTCCTTCCTTTTCTCACTTTTTTTCTGTCTCCTGGCTCTTTCCTCTCCTTTTTCTATACTTTTTCCTTTGCTCTACCAATCCCTCATGTAACCTTATATAGAGTTCAGGAAATTTACCGAGTCATTTGAAATTTATCCAATTACTACTAGCAAATCCTTATCATAATTAGATGAGTGTCCCAAAAAAATAGCTGTTCATCCCCTAATCTGCTAAATTGCATTGTAAATTTTTGCTGTGTCATAAGGCTATGTAGTAGCCTTAGGCAGCTGCCATGTGGCAAATTGAGATTGCTGAATTTCTTCACTCTTCTTAAACTTTTGGTGATATATGCTAATATCTTCTTGCTGATTTTCCTACTGCTGTCATACTGTTCCTTGTTGAATTTTTTGCTAAAGTTTCAAAAATTCAGCTGCCATATGTGTGTTAAAACTCTAGTTCCACATGTAGATTGAAGAATGGTCCTTACTGATGAAGTTGTCATGCTGCATTTTGTTGCTGCAGTTGCTGCCCCTTTGCTAAATTATATACACATATAAATATATAAGCTGCTACCCGCTGTATCTTTTGAATTTCTTGTTGAATTCTTGAAAATTCAGCTGCCGTATATGTGTTAAATTCTGGTGCCACATGTGGGTTGAAGTATGGTCCTCACTAATGAGGTTGTCATGCTGCATTTTATTGCTATAGTTGCTGCCCCTTTGCTAAATTATATACACATAAAAATATATAAGTTGCTACCCGCTTTATCTCTTTAGTTGTCCACCACTTGTATCACATACATTGCTAATAAGATTTTAATTATGCTATGGCTCCTGCCGTGCAGCTGGATCCAGCTGCTGTCCCGACTGCTTCTTAGTCAACCGAAGGTGATTCGGTCGCTAATCGGTTAAGAATTTAGTAACTGGTTTGGCTTCTTGTTTCCCAAAAATTAATTTAATTGCTATTCTGTTAAAATTTTCGCTGCCAGGCCTGTCTTGGATCAGCCAAAATTAATTCGGTTGTTAACCAGTCCACCGAAAAATTTTTTTATACCACTACTATGTCTCAGTATGAGCTTCTAGTTTCTAGGTTTCTAATATAGTTAGCAAATAATTATAAAATCTAAAACTTGACCGTTACAATTCTACTCTTCTTAAAAAATTTTATCCTCAAAATTTAAATAAGACTACATACCTCAAAGATTGGAAGAGATAAGGATACTATTCTCAAATCTTCTCCTCCTCTCGTTCCCGTGTAGCTTCTTCTTGCAAATGGTTTCTCCATAAAATCTTCACCAATCGAATAGTCTTTATCCAGAGCACTTGATCTCTACAGCCCAAAATATGTTCTGGTTCCTCGATATACGTCAGATCTTTCTCGATTGTCAAAGGCTCATATTTGATGATATGGGCCAGATCGTGGACATATTTCTAGAGCATAGATACATGAAAAACATTGTGTACCTCCCCCATACTTAGTGGTAGAGCCAGCTGATAGGCTATTTCACCAACTTTATCCAAAATTTCAGAAGGGCCAATAAATCTTAACTTAAATTTTCCTTTAAACTCGAATCTGGATATACTATTAGACGGTGACACCTTCAAAAATACATAATCTCCAATTTCAAATTTTAGGTCCAATCTTCTTCTATCTGCAAAACTTTTTTTCCTACTCTGGGCCACTTTCAATTTCTCATGAACCCTCTAATTTAAAATGTTAATGAAAATAAAGATAAGAATGAACAAATTACTCAACAGGGCATATAATTTTCATAAATAAACATATATATATCAAAAATATATTGGAATATAATATGATCAAATAACCAGAAAACCAATAAATTATTTCATAAACTTATCATGTATAATCCACACTGATGATCTATTTTAATAAATTGTACAAATACCTTGAAATATGCTCAAATCAAGCTAAAAACTTAAAGGACCAAAGATTGATAATAACCTTACCTAATAATGGTAAATATCAAAACTCGAATTATGATTATTTTTACATAACCAAAAATCATACGCTACTATTTAAAATTTAACGGTTGATCGTCAACATATAACCCTATAGACATGCCAAACACTAGCTTTTTGACCTACAAATGATAAGTGCAACCTTCGATTTACTTATAATAAACTAGGATTTATTCAAATATATTCCATCAATTTGTTACAATGATCCATACATAATTAAATAAAAAATTTTACTCAAATACGAATATATTCTTAAATTTTATCATAACGAAGAAAATGGACTTATCTTCAAACTTAAGTAGAGTTTTCATCTTTATTTCTTCAATTAAGTGAGATACAATAAATTGTAAGTTCTACAAGAATTTGAACATGCATTTTTAAAACTTGTAGGAAGAATAGCACATGATTTATAAACATGCAGGAAATATCCATGACTAAAATTACATGAGTTCAAGAATTTAACGCAGTTTACATAAGTTTTTAACACTTTTTTATAATTAGAAAACATACAGAAGCATACATATTAAAGTCAAGAACATGCAAAAACTTATACAAAGGATTTATAGGCATACTAGCATATGATTGTAGAAACTCATCACATAAACAAAATGTGTATGAAATCAAGACATGTATTTCGCAAAAATTGTATGAAATGGGAATAGGAATACATGTATATAAAATATAAACACTTTATATATAAAAATAGAACATGCAAGAATATTTGATATAATAAATACTCAAAGAGTTAAGGAAAAATAACCAACAAATGAAAAAGGACATAAATGTACTTAAATTAATTAATTATCATTAAAAATATAATTCAAAATTCACACCTTACAATAATCTAACTGAAAAACTTCTTACAATTAAAATGTAAAATAAACTTTTAGAACTTGCACTAATGCAGCTTTTGGGATTACATTTTTGTTTGTTTGTGTTAACATATTCTCCATGATTTGATTGACGATTGTGGGGTTCTGATAGGCTTGATTAGCTCGAGTACTTAATCAAGGGATTTATTTGACTAATTAATCAAGGAGAATTTTTCTTGATTTAAATTAGGATTGTGTAGTAATTAATTACTTTAAAAAAAAATCTATTGAATGGCCGGTCCTTTGTACCTTATTTTCCAACAAAATTTTCTAATTTTTTATATTCATAGAATCCTAAATTGATGGACTAGGTATTATATGTCATGTAAAGATTTTCTACCGAAGAAAATAAAAGAAAATTTCTTGCTTTGCAAAAAGATATCACCAACTGTTACTTGTAAGGGTGGTCAAGTTTTAAAATTACATAAGTTCATTGAACATGTTAAATTATGTTAGAAACTAGAAAAATCCATTCCGACTAAATATCCACTTGTTGACCGGCTAATAGTGACTAAAGAAAAAATCCGGCCAACATCCACTCCGGCTAAATATCCACTTGTTGACCGGCTAATAGTGACGGAAGGAAAAATCTAGTCAGCATCATGTTGACCAAAAATATTGAACGAGTGATCCGGTCAATATTCTGTTGACCAACTAGGAAAGGACTAAGGGAATAATCCGGTCAACATAACGCTGACCGGCTGAGGAAGCATATGTATTTTGCTGGGTGCCAAGTGACTGGTTGCCAAATGAACTGGTTGTCACAAATGCCCAATGACAAAAATAACCCACTCCGGCAAAAAAGCTCACTCCGTCTAAATATTCACTCCAGCATTTCTCCACTTCGATATTTCTTCACTCCGGCAAATAGCACACAAGTAATCCACTCCGGTATTTCTTCACTCTAGTAAATCCACCCCGACAATTGCACACAGATAAGCTATTCTGGAAATCCATACCATTCTGAAAATCCAAAGCACTCCGGCAAGTTATACCATTCTGAAAATCCAAAGCACTCCGGCAAGTTATACTATTTTGGAAATCCAAAGCATTCCAAAAATTTATACCATTCTAGAATGCCATACCATTCCGAAAATCCAAAGCACTCTGGCAAGTTATACCATTCTAAAAATCCAAAGCAGCAAGTTATACCATTCTGGAAATCCAAAGCATTTCGGACAAATAAGCTATTCCGAAAATCCATACTGGTAAGTAAAGCATCCTCGAAATCCATACCGGACAGAATGCTCATTCTGGCAATTATCATGCATACCGGCCAAAATGACAATTCCAGCAATTTTCACCCATACCGGTCAAAATGACCATTCTGGCAATTTACATCCATACCGGCCAAAATAGTCAGGTAAGGCATTTTGGAAATCCAAACCGCCAAAATGTCCAAACCAAGTCAAGTAGCCATACAAGTAGTTGACATCCCAGAAATTTAAACCGGTCAAGTACCCATTCCGGCAGTTGCCATTCCAAAAATCAGATGTAAAATATACCCTAACCTGTCTATATTAATCAATTGACACATGGAACTCTAAACCGTAACTTAATGATCCAACCACACTAGACTAGTGACTAAGCACTATTAGGGACAGCATGCTGGCAACAGTTCAGCTTTAGAAACTGAGTAAGCACTATCACGGACACGTAAGTTGGCGTGTTGGCATTAGCACGACCAACGAGAGAAGCTCTATATAAGGCGAGGTAAGGGGAGGGATGAAAGGAAGGAAAGGGAAGAAAAAGAGAGAGGGAACCGAGAGAGAGGAAAGCAGAAGAAACAGAAGGAAAAACCAGAAAAGAAAATAGAAGAGCGAAAACCGAGGACAACAAAAGTTTAGCTGATTATTTGGAAAGTGTACTTGATTCCTTTTTCCTTTGGTGTTGATTATTGAATCTTCTTTACAGTATTATCATTCTAATACTTGCTTAATGTTAAATCTTTGCTCATAATTATCACGAAAGCACGAGATATACTCGGCTGCAAGTGGAGACAGAATTCAGAGGCAGAACAGTCTCTGTAATTCAATACATTCGGAGACCAAGTGGTCTCCAAATATGCCCGAAGTTTGATTACATTGTCATATTTAGATTGGCACCAAATGGCTCCTGGGAAGGAGCTGAACCAGTCACCAAACCAATTCACACACCAGTAGCATACCCAATTTTAGTCGGCATGCTGGTATATGAAAAAGACACAACTGGTAAAAATGACACAGCCGACCAAACTGATACAACCAGCCAAAATGGCATAACCAACCATTTTGCCCTCACTGGGCAATTTGACCCAACTGCCCAACTTGCCCTCTCTAGCATTTGCTACTATGAGAATTGACCAACTGGCAAATTTGTCACTCCAGTCGTCCCAATCAAGTTATTTAGTACTAAAGTCGAACTATAGACCTACAAATAGACATTTCAAAAATACCTTCAAGTAAAAACTGAATTGGGTGCTAGAAACTGGCCAAAGTCTGCCTGTGAGTTATGACCCAAGGACTTCGTTAAAGGCCGATATCTCTGATAAGGCCCGAGGACTTTGTTAAGGGCCAATGTCTCTAACAAGGCCCGAGGACTTCGTCAAGGGTCAATGTCTCTAAAAAGGTCCGAGGACTTTGTTAAGGGCCGACATCTCTGATAAAGCCCGAGGACCTTGTTAAGAGCCAACATTTCTATTAAGACCAAGAACTTCGTTATGGGCCGACGTCTCTATTAAGTTCCAAAGACTTGTTAGGTTGTTTGACCATCCACCATTCACAACGAACCAACCCTCGAACCAGGTTTCGAGCCAGTTAGATAAAACCGATAGTATGTAAATTACAAGTCACATATAGGAAAACGGTTCATTTACAAGTGTAGGAAAATTAAGTTTAACCAAGTAAATCCAAAGTCAAATACTGAGCCGACCACCAAATCAATCGAATATATCTCAGGGTGAATCTGAATTTGTGCATATGTAAAAATTAAGATTAAAGTCATTAAAATGGACAACACATCCATTTGTGTTTCAACCTATTTTATTTACATGAGAATTCTGCATGGCCATTGATTTTGTTTGTATCATTGCATCTTATGTTCGATACTATGGAAGCTTTGTAAGTTTGATTTTTGATTTGGATAAGTATTTTCTCACAGAATAGAAAAAATAAACGAATAAGAATTATGAACAATGTAAAAGTTTCCGTATAAAGTTTTGAGTATGGATTAAGATATTACACTAAGAAATTATTTTAGCAGGTAATATTCTCTGGCATACCATTGATATTACAGTGAAAACTTAAGGATTACTCTGGCCGCATATCCTGACCACATATTGAAGCGGCTGATATCCTTGGCACGCCTTACGATATTATAGTGGAAACTCGATGACTGTTCCTGGGTCACGGGGAAACTTTTAGTGGCATTTTTGTTATTTGGCCTTGTATAATGGGTCATAAGTATACACAGATTTAGAAAATTTAAATTTTAAAAATTTGGGCCTTAAATTGTGTGGTATAACACAATCTTTTTTTCGATTTATCGCGTTGTTGGCTGATAAGGCGTACTAACTCTAATCCTAAAGATAAATAATAAGTAAGATAAAAGATAAATATTAAAGGTTCATGTATATTTGATATGAATTATATTCCTCTGATATCTGTATATGTCTATTTTGAGTATAAAAATATGCATATATTTGCTTACTTGTACCTTACTAAACATTTAGCTTATTCACTTGCCAATTTTTCTAACCCCTCATATGGAAAGTACAAGTTGGTATCTGATGATCAGAGAGGCACAGCGGAAGGTGATTAGGATCAGATGATGATAAATTGTAAATTTGATGTAAAAATGTACTCCATCTTATAATGAATAAATACGTAATTATGCTATTTGGTGTCATCATTTGGTTGTGCTTCCACAAAATTTTTTATGGATATTACTAATACTTTCGTAAATTTTATGGTAATGAATTTTAGTTCCTAATAGCATCTCTAAAAAATCCAATACCGTAATCAAATCATACGGGATTGGATGGATCTTGTATATAATAATGATATATTATGGACTTATATATGCAGTTTAATGACTCATTAAAAGTAAGTAAGAATGTGAAACGTCACACTACTTCTAGCCTTCATTGCCATTAGCCCCCGTCTGCCTCCATTGAAATGATAACAAGGTGGAATTCATAATGCCCACTACCCTTGACACCTCTAATTCACCACCTGCAAAGACTAATCTACCCATCTAGAATCCATCGCAATTACTTAGGGTCATCTAACCATTATATCAACCGAATGGAAGAAGTTGCCTAATTTAATTCCTAGTAGTTCAAACCAAATTGGAAGACAATGGAAAGCTTAGCCATTTAATTGGTCCTTTAACTAGTACCTAAGACCAAAACTTTGCAGCCTGGGATGTATAAGACTCTTTGATCATGTCATTGCCTTATTATTCGATGCAATCAGAGATTTTTGAAAATTGTATGTTTTTTTATTACATCCGAAGACATTTACGACACCACAGAGTGCACATATTCCAAAGTTAAAGATGCAGCCTAGGTTTATGAAGCCAGCACCAAGATGCATTCAATAAAACAAGATACGATGTTAGTCACAAAATATTGTATGCTTTGAATGGTTTGTGACCAAAACTTGATTACAATGCCAAGTTTTGTTAAAAAAAGAAAGGATATTTGCATTCTTCATTGGACCCAATATTGGGTTTGACTAATTATAGTGCCAATATTCGAGAAAGAGGAGCTACCCTCCTTGAATGTAATGAATTAAATTATTCAAGCCAAGGAAGGAAAGAGAATTTTGATACTTGACCCTCCTAATACCAAAGGATGGGTTCTAGTAGTGTCCAAAAAACTTTCATCCAACAATCATGGAACTCTAAGGACACATTAGGAAAACAGAAATTCCACAACCTGCAAATGAAAAACAAAAAGCTAAGGCACACTAAGGAGCCATCATGTTAGAAATTGAAGGGAAAACGACCTCTTAGTAGTCTCCCACGACATGGCCAAGCAAATGCTACCATGACTAGGGACACAATAGATTCTCCCGTTAGCACCAACAATCAACCAAACATAAGTGTCCTCAACTAAATGGAGATTGACAAAACTCAAAGCCTCCTTAGTTATGAATGAACCAATTAGTTTATACTCTCTCTGTAACCATTTCTTATCTCTTGTTTATACGCCTAAAAGGATTGAACGCAAAATCTGGATGGTTGATTCAAGGGCCATTGACCACATGACCACATCACTTCATCACTTATACTCCATGTTCTAGATCCCAAAAAACTCTGATGGCAATGGCATTGCCAGCAAAGGAGACTATCTCTCTCAACTTGAAATCCAAGCTTCATATACCCAAATATTCTGTTAATCTTTTGTCCATTCCCAAATTAACCAACTAATAAAATAGCAAGGTAACTTTCACCACAAACTCGTTTTTTTAGGAACCGATTACAAGAATGAAAATTGGACTTGCTAAAGAAAGGGAATGACTGTATTACTTAGATACAAGCAATGGCCGAGATGGAAGTATACTACCTCTATCCCATTTCCCTAAAGCCCCCTATCTCTTAAAATCTAAGATTGGGCTTAATCACTACCAATTATGACACCCATCTTTTTTAGTTTTTAAAACTATTTTCCCTTCATTATTTAAATGTGTGAATGATAAATTATTTCATTGTGAAGTGTGCCACTTACGTAAACATAATCAGGTTTCATTCACAATAAATAATAATCACAAATCTTTAGATCCATTTACTTTTATCCATACTGGTGTATGGGGACCCTCTAGAATTTCAATTATTACTAGTACTTGATGGTTTATTCATTTATTGATGATTCTACTCAGGCGACTTGGCTATTTCTTAAGAAAAATAAATCAGATGTGAGTACAATCTTTCTAAGTTGTTGAACATTATTAAGAACCAATTTAATGCTCTGGTAATGCTTGAGTTAAGATTGTCAGATCCGATAAGAGCAAGGAATATTTTAATTACTTATTATCATTAATTTTTTGAAAAAGAAGGGATCATATATTAGTCATCATACCAAAACACACCACAATAGAAAGGGACTATTGAGAGAAAAAACCAGCACCTCCTTGAAACAACTCAAGCTCTACTGATTGAAAAACAAGTGCTTAAACACCACTGTGAGAGGCTGTTATAACTGTAACACACTATATAAATAGATCACCTTCTAGATATTTGAAAAATAAAGCTCCAGTAAATTTTCTTTATGAATTCTACCTAGACATTAATAACTACGTTCACCTACAACCTCGAGTGATGAGTCTACTGTGTCTACATTCATACCCAACATTGTGGGAAACTAGATATGAGAGCTTTTCAAATGTACCTTCCTTAGATACTCTTCCATCCAAAAGGATATAAGTTCTATCAAACAAACACAAAATAGGTAATTGTTACAAAAAAGATATTAAATTTGGTGAAAACAAATCCTTTTTCTTGTTAATCTTACCTTTAAAGGGAGAGTTCATTAGAATAGAAAATTAGTTAGAGCCCTGATTTAAGTCCAAGCCTCGGGGTTCTAAAACCCTTAAACTTGGAAATTTCTAATTATTCCAAAAGGACTTACAAACCATAGCCCCTCAGTAGCTATTAGCCCATCCTACCCAAGTCTCTAGCCTTCTGTTTTTTCTCCTCCATTACTCCACCAAAGTGTTGACAGTAAGCAAATAAAGAAAGATGATACCACTTCTACCTTGCCATTGCTAGTCTATTCAAGGAGAGTTGGACCTAAACCGGCCAAGTCCAGGTATTGACAAACGTTCTAATGTCAACCCACCAAAGAATTCTTCCACCACTGATTTCAGGGATCTTGACATTCTAAATTCTGTCAGAAAGGGCACAAGAAAGTGTACACAATGCTCCATAGCCAACTTCATTTCTTTTAATAAGCTCTCTTCAGCACACACGGTATTTCTTGTAAAACTATACACTACTAAAAGTTAAAAAATAATTAAGAGACATTTAAGAGCAAAGAGTAGAAAGAGGCTATAAGTGAGAAAATGAAGGCCCTAAAAAAGTGAGACATGGCATATAGTCAAATTTCCAAAAGATAGGAAAGAAGTATGATGCAAATGGTATATTCTATATAATACAATGCAAATGGGACCAGAGAGAGATACAAAATGAGACTCATAGCAAAATGGTACACTTAAACCTATGGTAGACTACTAGGAGACCTTTGCCCTAGTTGCAAAAATGAATATTATTTGAGTCTTGTTGTTTTCATTGTGAGATCCAAATGAAAACAAAACAGTTAGCGTGCTGATGCCTGCTTATACAAAAATTCAGTCCGGCCCTAGTGCTCCGGCCTTGGTCCCTTCGGCCTTGTAATCAAGGCCGGCTGTGATTCAAAATCAGTCCCTCTCCAAATCGGCCCGTCCAATGAGATATGCGTTCCGCCCAAAAGGGCTGATCAGCAGAGAGTGGGCCGAAAACTGGAGCAATTGGTTTGAGTTAATTTAATAGTAACTAAAGACAAAAGAGCACTTTATTGTCAAGTTAGGATCCAACTAGACAGCAACCCAACGAAGTAGGTATACCAACGTAGTTACTCCACCTACCCTCTGAAGAGAAGTACGGGAGTTGGTAAACTGCCCTACTGACTCCGCCGAACTCCTCCTCTGTATAAACCTTGCCCTGGTTGTTGATGCAGAGAGGCAAACAGAAGGAAGAGAGAGTGACGGGGAGAAAGCTCCAAGGCGGTGAAAGTCTAGGAATCGACTCTCAGGCAAGTTACCTCGGATGCCATTTTTAAGCTCATGTATACTCTGCTCTGCTTCTAAAACTCATGCTTCATTGCAAGTTACACTCATTTGTTTTTAAATGGATGATTTGAAAATATTGCAAGTGTTTTTACTCTCCGTTTCTAAATCCTGTTTTACTACAAGTTATATCGAATTGAAGTGATAATTTAAGAATATGGCAAGTGTGCTCTTGCTCTGCTTTTAAGTTCATATTGAGAATATTAAAGTATACTATGTTTTTAGTTCTTTTCTGCATTAAATATCCACCTCCTATAAGGCAAAACGAACTCGCCGTTGTGTAAAATGAGCTCGGCTCTGTAATGTAAAATGAACTCAGGCCCCTACTGTAAAATGAACTCCGTCCCTTGATGTGAAGTGAATTCACGCCTTAAGAAAAAGAGATCCGTCACCTGAGAAAAGTACTAAGTCCAAAAAGCACTCCGTCTAAAAAGAAGTCCGATTGTAATGTGAATGAACTTGATAGAAAAAGAGCTCCGGCCGTATAAGAAAATGAACTCCGTCATTTGTTGTTAAAAAGAACTCTAACTTTTATGAAAGAAAGAACTCTGGTTTTTAAGAAGGAAAAGGAGCCCGGCTTTTGATGAACTCCGTCCTGTTAAGAAGAAAAAGCTCCGTCCTTTTTAAGGAAAAAGAGCTCCATCCTGTTAATGAAAATGAGCTCCGTCCAAAGAGCTCCGTCCTTTTTAAGAAAAGTAAGCCGTCTGAAAAGTACTCCGTCCAAAAGAGCTCCGTCCTGTTAAGGGAAAAGAGCTCCGTCCTGTTAATGAAAATGAGCTCCGTCCAACAGAGCTCCATCCCTTAAGAGAAGTAACCTGTCTGAAAAGTACTCCTTCCAAAAGAGCTCCGTCCTGTTAATGAAAATGAGCTCCGTCCTTTTTAAGAAAAAAGAGCTCCGTCCTGTTAACAAGAAAGAGCTCCGAATGAAAATGAGCTCCGTCCAAAGAGCTCCGTCCCTTAAGAAAAGTAAGCCGAAAAGTACTCCGTCCAAAAAGAGCTCCGTCTGTTAGGGGAAAAAGCTCCGCCTATTAATGAAAAGAGCTCCAACTCCATAAGAAAAGTAACCCGTCCAAAAAGTACCCCGTCCAAAGAAGAATGAATCTCTCCTTCTCCTTGTATAAGAAAAAAACTGGCTTTGTTAATAAAGAAGTAACTCATTTGTTGTAAAAGAGTTCTTGGCTTTTAAAGAGCTCCGCCCTTAACGTAAAATCAACTCGGCTTTTGAACTCTTACGCGAAAAGAGGAACTCCGCTTGAATGAAAAATGAACTCGGTTTTGCTCAAAAAAGAGCTCCGTCCTTAATGTGAAAATGAACTCCGTGCATTGAGAATCGAACTTTAATACGAGAAAATAGACTACGACTACTAAAAATGATTTTTCAAGAAGAAAGTGTTCATGTTATTTTAAGACCTGGGTGACTGACCCCGTATAGGTTCTCCGGCATGCCTTAAAGAATGGAGTTATTTGTGGTCCGCCCTACCCTCGGGCGTTATGGATGAGAGAAATTACCGTCTACCGGCCTACCTTTTAAGAATCCGAAAACCCACGTGAGCCCGGCCTTAGATTGAGCACAATCTATCCTCGATTATTCGCCCCTCGGCTAAGAAAAAATATGAAGTAATGTTTCTTGTTTCTTGATATGTTATTTCTGCACTTAAATATGAAATACCGATTCTAGAATATGAAAGACCGTCTGCCGAAAATCGTTCAGCTTATCGTCATCCGATAAGATATTCGATGCTTTTTACCGTTCTTGTGCCATTTTAGATTTTGAAATATAGTACTATCAAGGCATGTTTTCTCTATTTCTTAAAAGGTTCAGCATAGTTACCGATCATTTTGCTTCATCGTTTCTGATCCATATGCATGTACTTTTGAAAAGTTTTATATTTTTTCCCCAGATGAAGCTTTAGAGCTTGTGCACGACCAGTGGAGTGATTAGACCTTGTCTACGAGGATTAAAAGCCTTGAAGTTTATTTTGGAGACATATTAATGTAATGACTTGTTGGACTTTTATGGTTAAACATTTTGGTTATGTACTCAGGAATGATCATTTTGGAATGAACATGAATGTTTTCATAAGTGTTAGTGTATCTTCCGCTTTACTTATTATGGTTGAAAGTATATGGGTCCTAGATGGCATCCGATCTTTTTATTGTGTTGGGCTTTCGGTTGTGTCGGAAAAAAAAAAGAGCAATTCCTTGAATGGCGTTACAATAATGTGATGTAAAAATACCTTCTTTTAATGCTAACCTCGAAGAGGAAGTCTATATAGAAGCACCTCTGTGCTTTATGAAAAATTGACACTAACAATATGTGCAAGTTGAAAAAAGTATTATTCAAATTGAAGCAATCCCCCAAAGCATGATTTGGAATATTCAACAGCGCAATGAAGAAGATGAAGTTCAAACAATCCCAAAGGTCATCATACTCTCTTCATTAAAAAATAAAGAATTGGTAATATTATGATTTTTACTTGGAAACTTAAAGAGCAGTTGGACAAAGAATTTGAGATAAAGGAACATAGATGGCTAGAAATATTTTTTAGAAATTGAAGTTGCATACTCCCAAGGTAATATATTCATTTCCCAACGAAAGTATTCTTGATCTACTAAAGGCAACATGGATTCTAAGATATAAACCATCAGAAAATCCCATGGAGAAAAATTACAAACAGGGAGAAACTACCGAAGACGCATTAGTAGACAGGGGGCGGCACCAACGGCTAGTAGGAAGACTTATATAATTGTAGTAAGTGTAGACATTGCCCATGTAGTAAGTGTAGTAGGCGAGTTCATGCACTCTAAGGAAGTGTCATTTAGAAGACGTCCATTGAATCCTAAAATACTTCAACTTCACCCTAGGAAAAGGTGTTCTCTTCGTAAACAACAATGAACTCGGTTTGGGAGCCTATAGAATGTGGATTGGGTAGGTTCATTGTGGATCAAAGGTTGACATCCGGACACTATACTCTCTTAGGAGGGAACCTTATAGCCTGAAGGAATAAGAAGCAAGTGGTAGTAGTTAGATCAAGCTTTGAGGCACAATTTAAAGCTATGGCATTCGGTATTTGTAAACTTCTATGGCGCAAAATTATTATGGAAGACTAGGGCATTGAATGGGAAGGGAGAATGAAGTTGCCCTGTGACAAGTCCACAATCAGCATAGCCTATAGCCTAATGCAACATGACCAGACCAAGTATGTAGAAGTAGTCAAACACTTTATAATACAAAAGTTAGATAGTGGTGTAAATTGCACCCGCTACATCTCAACGAATGAGCAAATCCCAAATATTCTCACCAAGGCACTACCGAGTCAACTCTTCCAACAAATCACGAGCAAGTTGTGCATGGACGACATTAACAAAGGGGAGTGTTGACATATTCTTATTGAAAATTGTGCGTTCTAATTGAAGATTTGATAGGCATGATTGGCACAAGTAATCAATAAAAAGATTGGGCATTCAAGGGATTTAATTGGCTAATTAATCAAGGACAATATTCTTGATTTAAATTAAGATTACGTAGTTATTGAGTACTATCAAAAATTTAAGTTGCTGAATTGCCGGCCCCTTCTACATTATTCCCTATAGAATTATTTTCATTTTTTATACATTCTTAAAATCTTAAATTGATTAGAGTATGAGTTGTATAAATATTAAAGATTTTCTACCAAAGAAAAATACAAGAATACCTCTTGCTTTGCAATAGTTCATTCGAAGATGATCTAATTCAGGCTAACCTTGGAAGATAAAAAGGACAGGACAAAAAGAAAATAAGAGAAGAATAATGGCAATGTAACATATCTAAACTATACCAAAGATTGTATTTACAATAATATTAAACCCAAAACTACTTTAAATATAGCTATTATATCAAGCACATTAGTAACCTAATAGCCCTTAACACTTCCCACAAGATGGAGCAAAGATGTTTCTCACGCCTAATCTGCATAAATATAGTTCTTAAAACCTAAATGCACTTAAATACAAAAGGTGAGCTACATTGGATGACTAAATTTAGGCATCTCAAACATGAAAAAATAGCATACAAATGCAAGGAACACAGATCATACTTCAATTCACTCATGCAACTAACATAAAACATTAGTCTAGTTGAGTATAAGAAAGATGAGACAACTTTCAAAAAGGATGTCTGGTATCTCCACCTATCTAAAGTATAAAAAAGATTAATCAACTTTCTAGCTAATGTTGGGCATCTCCCACTATCTAGACCTCAATTACTACCTTTAAGGTGAATATTTGCTTTAATGGTAGAGAGTCAAGCTGGATCACAGCATACCACTCCCCTTCAAGAAGGGGAGGACACTTCCAATGGGAAATAAAACATGTATCACTTGAACATCTAGGGAGTAACTTTGTTTCCTTAGGTCTTTGATATCTCAACAAAGTAGGCCTTAATCTATACACCTCTTACACATGGTCATTATCCTTTAGCACTATCTGCTCAAAAAACAAAAAATTTTGAATCTGCTTGTAATTTTCTCTAGAGAACAAAATTATAATTTTCATTTTCATTTGGTGGCCAAAGGATAGCATAGCCTTATACCTATGGGATGAACCTCACAGAAACAACTATAAATAACAAACTTTTTTGAACAGCTTACTTTCCTTTCCCAGGAGTTCTTTGACAAGTAATGCCAAGAAAAACTTCCATATAGACATTTCTTCACAATCCTATAAAGGTAGGCATTTTTTTCTTTTGGTTTTGGGTAAAGAAGAATCCCTAACCCACCTTTTGGGCTTGGGCCAAATCACTCGCAATGACTATGCACCAAGTAAACCAAGGCATGCAACATCACGAATTGAATTTATAACCATAAAGCCAAACTGCAACACTTCTACTCTAACCTAAAGGTAGGCATTTTGTAAACTAATACCCTATACTTAAGTTGGTTCTATTCACATATATGTGTATAGGGTTATTTACATAAATTAAAAATACTAAATTAAACTTATAAAGGAACACACCATAACATATCCTAATACATATTCTAATAATAATTCTAACACTCTCCCTCAAGTTAAAGTATAGATGTTGATTATGTACAAATTGTTATAAATGTACGTATTACTTACCAAAAAAAAGTTATAAATGTACGTATCTCAAACTCAAATTAAGAATGTGGAAAAAGGTTTACAAACTGATATTCAGTTCTCACATATAAATGTGAAATAAGCCCTATTAGAGCCTCTCATAGACAAAATGACAATCTACCACAACATGCACTGTGTGCTTATGAAATACTGAATTTGATACTATATAGATAGCTTCTTGATTATCGCACCGTATCTGAGAAGGCCCAAAATCCTTATAACGAAGAAAATCGGGTAATTGCCAAAGTCACATCACTTCACAGGTAACATAAGTCAACGCATGATATTCTAATTTCCCACTTGACATAGTTACCATATTTTATTTCTTACTGTTCCATAACACAAGGTTACATCTAACAAACACAATAGTAGATAGTAAACTTTCGATCATCAAGCAACCTAGCCCAATCAACATCATAAAGCCCATCAATCTAAATACAAACATGATCATTGTAAAATAAGCCTTATCCTAGTATACCCTTAGTGTATCTCATAATTCATATTGTAGCCTTCCAATGAGGAACACAAGGATCAAGATAAAAATTAGCTCATAGCACTAGTTGAAAAGGCAAAATATAGTTGAGTCACAGTAAAGTAATTGGGCTAACTAATTGTCATACCTTTTTGGTTTGGCAAAAACCTAATCACGTAATTCCTACCACAAAGCTTTAAATCAAACACACCAATCTCTCAAAGCAAAATCCATAGTGTACATCATTTACAAAAGAGAGATGTCACAACAGAACCTAAGAACCTCAATACCAAGAGAATAATGCAAACTATCTAAGATCATTGGTATAAAATTGACTTTGAAGGAACAATTTTAAACGTGTAATGCCAATACTATCATTGCCAATAAACATAATGTCATCTACATACACAATGAGAAAATTACACACAATACTAGAATAACGATAGAACAAAAATATATTTTATCACAATAAGAAAAACCAAACCCAAACACTGCTTCACTAAATCTTGCCAAACCATAAAAAAATTGCTTTTTTTGGGAAACATATTCAAACTCTACTAAACAACAAACCATGGCAATTGCTCCAAATAAGCCTCCTCTCAAAGATCACCATGGAAGAAGACATTTTTGACATCTAATTACAATTACAAATGCCGCTGAGAAGACGAAACCCCAGGAAATGATAAAATAGCATATAATAGATACTAAGCACAACTGTGATGGCCCATCTATAGTGCAATTGAAAGGTCTAAATCAATGCTATAATTAAGAACAATAGTATCTATTGATGCAAAAAATGACTAGATAGTAGCTGGCTAGATATCCACTCTCAAGGAGGAACCAAGCTGTTGACGAGGACCATAAGCATACGTCCAAGTGATAAAAGGACAAGGAGGCATGTTTGATAAAGTCGTAGAAGATACAACTTTATGAACCATTTCATATACAAGAATATCATCCTCATGAGGGTATTTGATAGTGGTGATGATGAAGATATTTCAGGATAAAAGTATATAGACTCATCAAATATAACATCAAGAATATAAGAAATCATCCCAACTTTGGAGAGAAACACCAATAACCCATCTGAGAAAGAACATATCTAAGAAAAATACACTGTAGAAACTTGTGATCAAGTTGTTACTTCAGGCTGAACATACCATGCACAATCAAAAATCTTTGTAAGAAGAGAATATGATGATTTTTTAGGAAATAACACATGATAAGGAACCCCCCGAAAGGATAGCTAATGGCCTTCAATTACTAAGGTAACAAGCTGCCAACATAGCAATACTTGAAAACATATTTAGAACTTCCATTTGAAATAAGAGTGCTCTAGCAGCCTTCACTAAGTGCCAATTCTTCCGCTATGTCACTCCATTTTTTTAGGATGTATAGGGGCAAGATAACTTATAAAGAATCCTATATTGGAATAGGAATGACAAAAAAAAATGTAGAATAATATTCACAACTATTATCAGTATAAAAAGTACGCATAGAAGTAGAAATTTATGTCTCCATCCTAGCATAGAATGTGCAAAAAATGGAATATAACTCAAAACAGTTTTTCATCAAGTATAAAAGTAACACTCTCTGGAAAATCATCAATAAAAGTAACAAAATAACAAAATCTCATATAGACGAAACTAAATAAGGTTCCCATACATCTGACTACACTAATCAAAGGGCAGGAGACATAAATTTACCCCATACATCCTATGGTGTGTTAAGTTATCAAGACTTACAAAACAAATCAGTAACCGATTTTACAGTTAAGCATAACTTCTTAAGACTAAATAGAGAGAAATGACCTAACCGACACTAATTTTTGAGACGTGCAGGAGTGACAGTAAAACAAACATTCGAAGATAGTTCTTTCTGCTGCACGTAGAGACTTCTTGATGCACGACCTCTAGAAATAATCATGTCACAAGATCTAAAAATTCAAACCCAATGGGAAAAAATACTCCACAACAATGATTCTCTTGTGTGAATTTACTCACAAATAACATAATAAATGAAATTTTTGACAAATACCAAACCAAGGATATATGCAATGTAAAAGTCAAACAAATAGAACTAATTTGTTTGACTTTTGTAGAGGAGCCATCAACCACAGTTACATTAGCTATATGAGATCACAATTTAAAATCTCAAATTGATTCTTGAGAATTATTAAATCATAAAATCAAGTTGGACCTCCATCTATCAACAAGAAGGCGGATCGGAAAATGAGGCCGATGGAGGTGATAGAATAACCTTTCTCTAATACCATGTGAAGCAAAGAAGAGAAGAGAAAAACCCATACCTAGTAAATTCTATTTACATGCATGTTTAAGATTATTTACATATATTAAAAAACTACCCATACAAAGGAATATACAACATATCATAGCATATTCTAACACTATATTCTAACACATTTCAATAAGTCATTGAGTTTCATTCAAAATCGCCACCGGACAAAAAGAACACATAAAATGCTAGTGAAGAAATCAAAACAAAATGCCACAGAGCAGTGAAGGCATACAAAACACAAGCTAAACTTCAGTAAAACAATACATAGTGAGAGAGCAAAGCCAAGGAAACAACAAGAAAATACAAAAATATATGATAATCATATGGTTTCTTGATTTCTTTTTTGAGAGAGGCTTTGCGTCTTGATGCCTAGTGGAAATTTCTTCATTTTTACCTTCGTAAGAATTTGATTTCTTAGGGTAAATCTAAAATCAAGTTACAAGCCTTAATGCTATTGTCTAATTATGAGATTTTTAGTCATTTAATGAATTATAATTTGAAATTTTTTTTGTTCGAGCTATTGTGAGGTTTTTGGAGATTGATTTACAAAAATATATAGAAGTTTATTAAGTGGTAGACTTTATGTGAAATGAAACAAGCATGCTAAATTGAAGATTGCGGGTATAAAGAGTTATGCAAGAAGAATTTGAGAAACAAGATAATATAATATGGAACAATTTGACAGAATGGCAGCCCTAAGACCAAAAAATATTTCATAGTGAGAGAGCAAAGACAAGGGAACATGGAGAAAATAGAAAAAAAAATGATAATTATATGATTTCCTGATTTCTTTTTTGGGAAAGGCTTTGCGTCTTGATGCCTAGCGGAAATTTCTTCATTTTTACCTTCATAAGAATTTGATATCTTAGTGTAAATCTAGAATCAAGTTCCAAGCCTTAATGCTATCGTCTAATTATGGGATTTTTTGTCATTTAATGAATTATAATTGAAAATTTTATTTGTTGTAGCTATTGTGAGGTTTTCGGAGATTGATTTACAAAAAAACTATAGAAGTTTATTAAGTGGTAGACTTTATGAGAAATGAAACAAGCATGCTAAATTGAAGATTGCGGGTATAAAGTGTTATGCAAGATGAATTTGAGAAACGAGATAATATAACATGGAACAAATTGACAGAATGGTAGTCCTTAAACAAAAAGATATTTCATACATCATAGGCATTCTTGGATCACTGTCTAATCCAGTTGAGAAACTATATGATAAGTTAGGTACAAGAGAAGATTTAGTCAGTATTCTATTTCGAAAAATTCAAGAGTAAGCTAGGCATTGTTTTGCACGGTCTAAGAAAAGGGATAACAAGATTTAGATGAGTGTTTTCATTTGACTGATCATGTATGGAAATTGGTTTTAAAGCCTAAAAAAGATTTATATGCTATATGTTCACAAAGAATTTTATGTAATTTCTAAAATTGATTGTCTTTAACATGTTTTCAACATGAAAAATATGTTGTATGGTCATGGACATGATTGTTGTATATAACCACCATAGATTCATGATATGATGTTTTTTTAATGCATTTGGCATACATAAATCTATTGGGGAGTATACTAGATATCTTGGTTTTTTGTGAGCCACTTTGTGCATGTGCATTACTTTGACACATAGCCTAACATGATTCCAAATATTATTATATGTTACGATATTTTAATGCTAGACTCGATTTTTACGGCGGAAGATAGATAATCATTTTATTGGCTGTGTACAGTTTCATCAAAATTAACGATCATAACAAAATTTCACTAATATTGAAATCATGGAATGCAATATTGATGAAAATTTAATACATTGGTCGATAAGCATTGGTATTGAGGCCCAAAAACAGCATTACCCAATATTGCAATAAAATTATGATATGTCGCTATACCGACGATATATCACGATATATCAATCGATATATTCGATATATCAGACAATATTCAAAATATTGATTTATTAACTGCTATTGGTTGTACGGTTACGACTCAAATAAAAAACTCTGCCTTCAAAACGTCTAATACCGGGATGACCGTAACAAATATTGATGCGATATCCATGGTTGGAATTCTTTCCTACGCTTAATGTCTTCCCACTAAGCTTATCCTTATAATATCTTATTCATTTCCCATATCATCAACATTATGAAGCAAGGGACACTTCCTAGTAGCTATGCACACAAAGGTCAAGCCTTTTGGATGACTTTTATGTTTTTATTTGTTACAATGGATGCATATATAATGTAAGCTCAGTCATGTTTAACTACCTTCTAGGATGATTTTTAACTCTCCAATTTGTATCAAATAGGGTGGCAAAGCATCCCAAATGATCATGTCTAGTCAAATTTATAGGATGTTAGCTTTTACATATTTTAGCTAATCCAAAATAGGATCTATATAGACACCTAGATCTATGGATCAACACATTCATAATCAAAGGCAAAACACAAAATTGTTTTGGTCATTGCACCAGTCATGGCCATAAAGATATGGGTCGTGACATATGGTGTCTAGTCATGGCCATAAAGATATGGGTCGTGACATATGATGTCCAACTTGGTCACTGAAGCAAATTTTTCCTAATAGATTAAGGTCAACATAAGGTCTCCATTAACCCTTTAGCAACAAGATATCAACATTTAACTGGAATTTCAAGTAGCTTCTATGTGTCATTTCTACCTGAAACTTTCTGTTTCCTCAACCATGAACTCCTTCATGCATGGACTTATACAAGCCTTCTTTGAATTGTGTAGGATATGAATAGAGAATAAAATGAATATAACAAATATCTAGGACAAATGCAAGTAGCATAAGATACACAATAAACACAACAAGCATACTTAGATATACGATGTTGACCTCAACATTTTAACTATAATTACCACAAATTGAAAAATAAGTTTATAAGCATCAGAATTAGATCATTTGAGAGTTCAAAGAACTTACTAGCTGAGAATGTATGTCTTCAGACCTGATTCAAATACAAAAGTAGTTTTAGCAAGAGATGGATGTTTTTTGGCCTTAACTACCTTTTTCTTATAAACATAATAGCTTAATATTATTAACTATATGAAGTTGAAGCAGTTCAAAGACATAGTGATCTGGTCTCGTCCTAACAGCCCTACCACAGCCTCTCTAGTGTTAGGGACCATTAACAGTAAAAACGTTTAGTAAATTGTCCAAGAAAACCCCACCACAATCTATAGCTGTAATAACCAATTTATAAATTTTCAAGAGCATGAGGGCTTAATGGAAACTTACCCCTTGGAACACAATCAGCTAGCTATCGTAACGTTGTAGTAGCTAACATATTCCCTCAAAACCCTTCAATTAATACAACATCCTAGATTGTGATTCTCAGAGAAAACACCACATAAATATTAAAACTTTTTCGCATATAGGGTACAGGTAAGGTATAACATGCCGACAAATCTACTACCTACATATTGAGCAACACTCACTAAACACTATAATATGTTGAAACTCCAGAGGATCAATCTTTAAGCAAGTGCAAGCTTCCAAAGCAAACAAGAGGTATCATGACAATAGAATGCCCTGCCCTTGCATCACAAAAGAAAATTTTTGCATCATCTTGAAAAAGGTGACCTACCATAATATCATGATTTTTCAGCCATCCCAAATTCAAACCTTAAAAAAACCTAAATTGGAAATAAACCTCCTAAAAAATCCCATCACCAAAACAAAGCAAAACATATCCTTGGAAAGGGGTTCATCCTTTTCCAAAAAATGCTTGAAAAAAATTCCAATTGGCAGGATCTTAAGCCATTTAAATCAGCTTGCAAATCAACTATGGCAGGCCTGATTTTCAACTAGCAATAACATGTTGAATTGGCCATCAATTAAACATGCAATAAAAGATTTCAATAAAAGATTCCTCACATCCATTAACAATCCCCTTGCTAAAATAATTTTCCCAGTCACCTATATAAAGCCTAAAGAAGAGGTCTAACTTCCTTTGCACTCTTTTGTAAAGACTTTATATATTAATGAAACAAAAACAGAGGTAAGAGCTATGATGATCACTTTTCATTTCATGTTGCAGAGAACAGATATGGCATCCATATCATGAATTGTAAAATACTGATTAGTAAATTGCCCATACCCAGGCAACAGCTTTTGAGAGAAAAGACATGGTTGTGAAGTCTAATTTCATTAGTTGCTCCAAGCCAGGGTACTGCACCTGCTAACATCACCAAAGAGCATTTCGCACTCATGCAATCAAAAAAATAAACTAATATGAATATTTGGTTCATGGGCCATAGTGTTTAGAACAAAAGAAAAATGCAACAATATGAGATCAGAAATTAAATTAGAATGGAAATTGATGATCAGCAGCACTTTTTCAATTGTCCACAATGACAAATCCCTCGTGAAGATAAACAAGTTAAAAATCTGAAATATCTAAATGTTCATGAATTCATAATAATGCTAAAGCAACATCATGTACCTAAAACCATCTACAGATGGTTCTATCACATGATTAAACCAACTGAATGTCATCCAAAAGTATTGAAAAATAAAATAACAGCAAATTCCATTGATGACTGCTCTAGCTCAGCCAAGGTGCAAAAGGGTCGAAGACCACATGGAAATCAAACATGAGAACATAAAGTACCCAATTGAAGAAATCCAAAACAGTCAACTGAAAACAACAATAAAATTCAGTTATACTATCTCCTAGAGTGGAAGTATGCCAAGCCAAGCAAAAAAAGAAGTTTTCGTTAAAATTTGAAGGTGAAAATATGGTTCAAGCTTCCAAAGACCTACATAGGCAGCATGGTCAGCCTCATCATAACAGTTTAATAGAATAATAGAAGAAATAATACAAAAAGGAATTACAGGTTGGGTTAACAAACCTATGGTTTAATGGGAAAAAAATATCAAATTAGTAAATTTTTATAGAAATACAGATATATGACATGATTAACAATGAGGACTCTCCAACTCTCTTTTAAAGAATCTGGAAAAGAAAAATTATACCATATTGCACACCATACACCATCATCAATAGGAATGGTAACACAAAGCAAGAGGCACTCACAACTTGGGAGTTAGGGGAAGTTCTGACTGAGAACCCATGACCTGTATGTCACAGTTACAAAAAATAATAACATTTTCACAACAATTTTTAGCATTCCACCAAGCAAGGTTTCTGTATTTTCTATGAAGAAAAAAATTTACTGGGCACACACTACATAAAACCACAAATGGAAAGGAGCATCAATAATCCAAATTATGATCACTTCACACATATTGCCAACCTTAACAGCAACTTCCTCATGATTTTTCAGCACAGCATGATGGACTTGATCAATAGAAGCTGCAGCAATCGACTGTTCATCAAATGATATAAATCTACATGTTGCACAAAACTTCAGTAGATAACCAAAAAACAGCAACCTGTGCCACCAAATTTATATTGCAAGATATATGTGGTCTACAAACTTTTAACAATCTTAAAGAACCAACCTCAGGGAATTCAACAAGCATGTTTTGTTTTCTTTTCTTTTTGGTTTCTCTTTCAGTCACTTTGTATGAGTAATAATCAATCATCACCCTTCCCCCTTCTCTATTCGGAGCACGTCTTTTGTTTTCTTCACCTAAAAAGTTACTGAGTAGTCAACAAATGAAATTAGCATATTCTATAAAGTCACTTCATTAATAATATCTCTTTTCCCGCTCTCTGTAGATCTACTCTATTAATACACTTCATCATGCATACATCGTTAAATCTTCTAGTCTCACATTCTCATTCCTATTTCTTGTCCCGCAAATCAATGATTGCTCTCTGATAATAGTGATTTAGAGATCAAGAGTCCAAATTTCCAAGGAGATTATCTAGGTTTAGCTAATCTTCCAAGTAATGAATAATCTAAAACTCTAAAGTGATTTGGTTTCGGATGGGTTGGGACTAGATCATACAACTACCACAATTAGAAGAACATGGACATGGTGGTGGATAGTGAAAATAACAGTGACAAGCAATGGCAGGTTGATGGTAAAGTCAATGAATACATCACAAGACAGCAAACATGATGGAAAATCAATGTACAAAATGCAACTTGCGATAGAAATTCCAAAAATGTCACAAGGACAAACGAGACAAAGCTTGAAGCTAGCTGAAGCCAATACTGAAAGTAGAACATGATCACAATCAGCAAAAATTACCAACTTAGTAAGCCTCTAGATACTAATTTGCTTGCTGAATAAGGAAAACAGAACATCACAACAGACAGGATTAGGCAACTACTTTTCTAATGCTAATTATTTCATAATATAATGCTTATTTTCCTAATAAAAGAACCCACATGTTAGTTCTGTTATTAGGAAGGCCCTGAATTTCTAGATTCTTAACAACTCCTTATGCTTGCATCCTAATCAAATCTAAAGCTTGTACACTAAAATTGAATTCAAGAAGTGCTATTACATTGGCATAGAATCCATAAGTCATAAACCTCATAATCCAACCTCAATTTAATCCGGTGAACACAATAATGAGATCTATTTTTACATGAATATTGGATAAGATAAACAACAAAGAAAAGATTTTGAATATCATGAGTAAAAAAATAAAAGTTTGAGTTAAAGCAAGAATAAACAGTTTACCGTCATCCACCTATACCTTTAAGAAACATCACATATAGTTTTGTTTCTAACAATACAGCAATCTCGATGGCACCTCATAATACTTGGTTCATTGACAAATTTAGAATTTCACATGCCAAATATCATATGTCCAAATTTTCGGACACTATAGAAATGTGAACAATTGAGGCATACTCAATTTTCTTTCATGGAGTGACGGATTCTCAATGGAAAAAAATGATTTAGACTTGATACTTACCTGAAAATCGGATATCATATCAAGAGATTTCACAACTAGCTCTAAAAACTTTTAACCCAAACCTTACACATCACAAACCATAAATAAGAGTTCAGAGAATCTAGACTGACTTCCCAAAAAATCTCTAACGCTCAAATAATAAATGAGTTATGGAGATAGAAAGAGTAGAGGATCTCTCACACCCAAGTTAGCAACGGCTTCAAACAAAATGAATTAGAGAGAGAGTATTGAAGGACAAGGTTTCGAGAGTTTCTTTTGGAAAGGAGGTGTTTTAGATGGTAAACTCCAGACCTCTTTGTGTAGGGTAAGTGCTACAAGACTTGTGTCAAATATTAGAGAATGTAAGAATCAGTAAGTTATCAGATACTCCAAGATTTAAATCTATCAAAAGATGCCAATTTCTCCCAAGATGAGATGATGCCTTTATTGAGTTAAAGGGATTTTGTATTGATAGAGACGTTAAACCTACTCTAAAGTTGGTTAAGTAACATTCCGTAAATGATCATTCTCCTTTTGAGAAGTTCTAGACAAGTATGCAGTAGAGGGTTTCCTTCCGTAGATTTTACCTTTTGGATTAACCACCCACATTTGTGAACAAATTGCAATTTGCAATTCTAGACAATTTTACTAACTAGAATCCTAATAGTGGGCAATATCTCATTGATTTTAAAATCCAACTCCTATGTTTATGGATATGAACTTACCAGGTAGTTTCAAGAAATTTGCAAACTAGAGTCCTAAAGTTAGGTCATGTTTCCTCAATTTCAAGATACACCCGCCACTTTCATGGACATGGCTTAGGGGATAGTTTTGAGAAGTTTGTTGACTATAGTTTTGAAGTTAGGTCATGTCTCCTCAATTTTAAGATTTACATGCCACATTCATGGATGTAGCTTAGTGAGCAATTCTGAACGGTTTTCTAGAAGATTATGTTGACTGGAGCCTCCACTAGTTTCAGCCTCTATGACTCTGATCAACGACTTCGGTTGTTATAATAGATTGGTTGTTCAAACTGATTAATGAGTCAGTGTCAATGTATCAGAAAATTAGCTAAGTATGGATTGATAGCTATCTAGGTTTCTAACGCTAGTTTCAGCATATATAACTCTAATCAATGACTTTGGTTGTTACAATAGATTGGTTGTTCAAACTGATTAATGAGTCAGTTTCAATGTATCAGAAAATTAGCTAAGTGAGCAATTCCAAACGGTTTTCTAGAAGATAATGCTGACTGGAGCCTTCTCTAGTTTCAGCCTCTATGACTTTAATCAACGACTTCGGTTGTTACGATAGATCGGTTGTTCAAACTGATTAATGAGTTAGTGTCAATGTATCAGAAAATTAGCTAAGTTTGGATGGATGGCTATCTAGGTTTATCAATCATCCACCTTAACTTATCTATTTTGACCTACTTTTACTGGCCGACTTCTAAGGCAATTACATTTTAACTTTCATTTTTTAGGCAGCTCGGTCATCAAGTCACTCGATCATCAAACTTATTATTGAAGTCTTCAAACCTAAGCAAATTGATGGAGGCCCAATCCCTAGACCTAGTGGCTAACAGTTCGGCATCTAACAACCTAGAGCCACCATGCTGTTTCAATCCGAGGCCAATGGGTTCAAATCAACTTGAATTTTAGTCAGGGCCAACAAGGCTACTTCACTACATTTAGGATATGAGATATTACCTCTAACGACAAGAACTTTTGCTCTAATTCAACCAAAATGTCATGGTTTAGCCCCAAAAGTTGCCTAGCTTTTGTATTTAAAGGTGCTAGTTGAATAGCACTAGAAAGAAATAGCATCAATAAAAGAAAAACATCTTGAAGTTAATAAATACAAAATAATCTAATAATGTTGAACTCACAACAACTACAGATGTTAACAATTTTATGATGGTAAAGAGCCAGGGGCAAATCAAGGATACAGGGAATTTAATGAAATATTATAGAGGCACTAAACATAACACTGCAGCATGCTATATGCTTCCAGTGGCGGCAAGGACACGACATCGTAGCAATTCTTTTGGACAACCATTCTGTAATTTTGTAAAAAAAAAAAAAAGATTGAACCAAGATAAATAGATACAAACTTCAGAGTATACTAAAAGAATTTATAGAGCCATCATAAATTTGAATCTTTTGAACCACAAATCCATGATAATGAACTCAAGGTTTGCAATGCTAGGGCAAATTCAATTAATTCGTCTTTGCACGTCGAAGAATGACTTATAGTCAAAAGCAAGGTGCAAGATTCGAGACGAAACATCATGTAAATATCAAACACATCCACAAGGGGGACTAATGATACTTCTATTCAATATCATAGAACTTTATTGCCAAAGTTTCACATGATAAAGAATTAAAAATTAGTTCTACTACGCAGGGTATAATTAAGGGGCTTTCATGCACCAAATATGTTAGGATTATGATTCCGATAGTATAAGAAAAAAGGCAAGTTCTAAAGAAACATCTAAATATAATATATCTTAAATTATTAGCTTAACTTCTAAGTTCATAAATAGACATAAGTCTAGAACAACTTTCCTCATTGAAAAAAAGGATAAAAACTATATGGGCAAACTATATTAACTGCATCAAGTGAGCAACTCACAAAATTAGAAATAATTATCATAGGCATTGCAACTTCTCTTGAAATAAAAAACATAAATTATTCAACAAGCTAAATGCATAGCCTCTAGGCATCTAAGGATACTTTGAAGAAACTTTTGTCATCAATAGTGAATGGCCAAAGTTCAACTAACAAAGTAAAGTGATCTTATTGGTATAATCTTACTAGTTGTTCCTGATAAGATTATTTGTAGTCAAACATAGTTGGAAGACAGTTTAGATTGTCATTACTATTCGCATCTGAACTATACTACCCAAATCTTATGCATGCAATACCCATCACATTATCACATATCTTAAGGTTGCTATACGCTTAGGGTTGCAAGCTATTACCCATACAAAACATGTAAAATCATGTGAAATATTTATTATTTCCCTAAAAATATTATGTAGCACGAGTCTAAGCTTATATGAAAACATCAAACAAATTCACTTTCAACAATAGCAATACTTTCACAAACATTTAGGACCGAAAACTCTAAATATTTGATTATCAGCTGTTACTAGACAATAATCTAGTAGCAACCCCTTGCAAGGGCACATTATCATATATAAATAGATGATATTTTCAGGACAACCTTCCCCACCTTTACAAACCCTATAGCCCTTTTCCAACAATTAATTTCTAACTATTATGAATTTTATAGATAGATGAATAGGGGATTTACTCCATGTAACAAACTACGATGCTTACTTGCGTCATGGCACGTGCCTAAGTGTGGGATAGGAAGGGGGATTAGATACCCAACTTTGCTTGATATGAAAGGGATACGCCTCTTCAGCAATCTATTTCTTTGGTATGGAAATTGTAGCGACTGCTAATTGGTTGGTTAGCTATTTCTGTAGCGTGCAATAGTATGATTCGGTATTTATTTTATATTTTTAAAGTTATTGACAATACACATTCCACAACTTAAATCACCAGGTACATCTATTTGTCCAAGAACCCATTATCCTCTCACCCTTCCTCCACAAAATAGCAAACAATCCACAACAACTAATTTTTCTAAGTAATAGAACATGAAAAGTTTAGGGCACACTAAAGATCATAGTTCACCATTAATAAATGAATACAATAAATTAAAAAATACTTTTACACTAATAAGTTTAAAAAGCTTTATAGTCAATCTATGCAAATGCCATACTTATAGTAGACCACAATCTGTCCTTTTTAATTTTAATTTAGTGAGGTATTGCTATCGATCAAACTACTAAAGAGCAATCAATTATGAAGATGGGTTGAGCATGTGAGTGTTGTTGATTCCTCCTGACTATATTTATATGAGGGTGGTGTATACTTACCAAAAAAAAAAAAAAAATGTGGTATCTACTTTGGTAACTTTGCTTTTGAAATTGGAGTCCTATTATGTTTCTTTGTCATGGCAACTTTGGTGAAATGTGAATTATTATATAGTTCATCTTATTAGCTCTATACGTAATATATGAGGGTTTTAATGCCACCATGATACTCTTGAATGTACTTTTCAGATAAAAATTACAATTTGAAAGTTTTTATATCAGATGTGATTCTTATAGTCTAATTTTTGGATTATATTTGATATGACTTTCCACAGGGACATGAATTTAGCAAGGAGAGTTGAAGCTTAGAAGGAACAATCCTAGCAGGATGAGTATTAAAAAAACTGAAGTAGATTTCGCAAAAAAAAAAAAAGTGAGAGTTCAAGGTTTGAATTCAAATTCTTTAATTTAATAGTTCTTCGTCTTACCTAGGGGCTACAAGCAGTTTAGTTTTTGGGCTAGAATTACAATTTTATTTATCTGCTATAAATATAATAAAAGCACACAAAATATTGCGACAAGAATAGTTACTCCACTTAATCACCTCCACTTGCTTTATCCTTTGACTAGGCACCAAAACTTGCCACCACATTGAATGCCTATAATCCTCTTCCACTTCTGCACAATTGCACCATTCACCATTGTAAGTATTAGTTCACACTGCACACATGAATAGCCCAACTCTTGCCACTTAATCACCTCCACTTGCTTTATCCTTTGACTAGGCACCAAAACTTGCCACCACATTGAATGCCTATAATCCTCTTCCACTTCTGCACAATTGCACCATTTACCATTGTAAGTATTAGTTCACACTGCACACATGAATAGCCTACCTATTAATCTGAGCAATGTTAAAGTTACTAATAGCCCAACTCTTGTCCTATGTTGAGCCCTCCGATGACTTTACAAACAAAAAAGGTGTATCTTGGAACACAATTAATGAGTTAATGCTTATTAAACAATCCAAAGAAATCCAATCAATCAACTAGTAGGTTAGACCCCTATAAAAACGGACAATAACAAAGCCACATTTCAAAATCCATTTCTGTTTCAATGTAAAATTTGCCAATATGGATGAAATTCAACCACACAATAGGCTGAATTGATAAAACTCTTATTTTTTTATATCAAGTCAGAAAACGTCTATTACTTACCGAAATAACCTTTATGACTTACCGAAAACGTCAATGACTAATCACAAACGTGGGGGTGATTATTTTATCCTCACAAATACGTGGGGCTGCACCGTAGTACTCAATAAGTCAAACCAACTAAATTGAATTGTTATATCGTAAATAAATTGACAAATAAGTAACCTCAGAACCTAAAAAAGTAAAAAATAATAAAAAATAAACTTTGGATTATGCAATCAAGCAATAAACTAGCTAGCATAAGAATTGAGAAACTAAAGGCCTACTAATTTGGCACACACAATGAAAAATAGAAATTAAAGAGAAAAAGACAAAAACATAGATTAAATTAACTAACTAATCTACTTCATGAGATTTATGAAATCATGTAAAGTACAAACACATAATCGACTAATTAAAGTATAACAAGTAACTTTTGATTATGAAATCAAGTAATTAACTAACTAGCATGCTAACAAAATCAAAACCTAATTATAACACATGCAAATAAAGATAGAAATTAAAAAAATCAAGACAATAACATTAAACAAGTAGCTAACAAATCTATCTTAACTACTTTCTTAAAATACAGCATATACACCCAACCACACTCGCATTCTGTCACTTTGAATAGCAAGACTAACACCTCATTATGTTGCATTACACAATGATCTTTTTGAGATCTTGAATCTTGAATTATGGGAAGTATGTATGTCATGAAATTTATGGGTCATATCTTGTGTCGTTTGGATCATATTTGTCTTTATAAAAGTAGTTCGATGTTTATAAACTATGAGTATAATTTAATGTGTTGTTATCTAGGGTTGAGTTAGTAGCATCCCGGATCGAGACATCAAGTTCTTAGTTCATAATACTAATGAGTCCATATCCTATTTTTTCACAAATTCTATAAGATGAGAACTTTGATCACATACACCATACAACAATCCTTGACATTTTTATTCATATTGTATATGTGAATCCATATTCTATACATTTTAATGCTAAAAAATTACTAACAAAAAATTTTTTGATACTGTAAACTCAAACATAAATCTTTAGCAAATCACAAATAATGAAAAACCAGCTCATTCCATGCTTAAAGAAAATGCAAAACCATGATTGATGGAAACAAAATGAAAATACAAATGAGATTGTCACTAAACTACGGACACAAAGATACTGATAACGATAACTTGTACTTAGCATCCCAACTGGGCCAAAAAGCTCAAACATGAATGTGGATAAGAAATTCTATTCAAACAACAATTTTACATACCATACTTTCAAGGACCCCTAGAGGAGGTAAGGAAAGATTTCTTCGCACAGGCGAATGTATGGTCCCTTATAAAACAGTCACTCTAATATTTTTCCAAATGTAAGCTCCCGTTAACATCATAAATATTGCAACAACAAATCTTAAGTAATGGTTGGCAAGACAATAGCATGGCAGGGGCAAAAGGAGATACAACTTGAGCTAAACTAGAGCAAGTGAAACAAAAGACAATAATCACTCAAATAAATAATTTACAAAACCCAATAGAAATGTCAACTTGAATATGTTCAGAAAAGCACATTATAGAAACAAATCTTACCTACATTTTGTAGTCACATTCGTAAGAATAAGCATATCTTTAGTTTCCAAATCCCATGGAAGCTGAAAAATTTAGAAAGGATTTTAGAAAATTTTGTATGAAGAGTGAATACAATAAATTCAATGTGTACAGCCTCACAAAATCTACGAGGAAATCAATAACCAGTAATATTAAAAACAAAATAGAACACCTGTTGCAAAAAGTCTTTCTAAAGAATGTCTTACATGCCATGCACTGCAGATGCAACAGCATATGCATTACCTGTTCCAAAAAAAGATGTCCAAAAACATGGAACATATCGTCATAAATGATACAAACAACTAAAATGAAACAAAAATGTAACTTCTTTTTCTAGAAGTTCAACTCACATTTCTAACACATATCTAAAAGTTCTATTAGTTTCAAGGTCATCTTTCATTTTCAAAGAAACATTCATCCATGTAGGTGCAATCTTCTCCAGCAAGTCCTATTGCAATAATTTGTTCAATTTACAAGTGTCGTACTATTTACCGTTATAGACATATCCCACGAATAACTGCATTAAAAATAACAAAAATTAAGTAAAAAAGACAAGTGAATTAGACTAAAGAAGTTTATAATGACTAATAAAGCAGGTTTTATCTTCTTGACAATCACAGCAAAATTCCCAATTAGATCAATACTTGCCATAGGGCCATTCTCCTTCGGATAGAACTTTCATATTAGTCTTCCATTTTGAGTGGATTTAAAATAGAAAAAAGGAAAAGCAACTGGATATTCAATGTGCTGAATTGGGAAAAGGCTTCAAAAATATGTGATTAGGCTCCATTATCAATACATACCTGTATCATTGTTTCATAGAGAAATATTAATATAACCGAGTTACATGCATTTTGTATCAATTCTTCAAAAGTTAAGAATCTCACTCTTCCTCAATCGAAGCCTTTACTAGCCACAAGACAAAGGCCCAAAAGGTGTTTTCAAGACAATGAAACATTGGATAATTTCAATAATAAATTCGACTTGAAGCAAATGGTTAACTTAATATAATTGACATAGCATAGAAAACTATCAGATGTTCTTCGTTGATAAAGGTTAGATATGTTTCACTTTGAAATGACATGCCAATTACAAGCAACATGGTTACTCACACGCAGGCTAAAGCATTAGTCAGAGAAATTAGTTGCTTGACTGAAGGGTTAAAACTAACATATTGAAGTGTTCCAATAGAAAATGAAAATTTAAGATAAACAGTTTCAAAGTTATACTAATTCCTAAAGCACTCTACTACTGGAATAACAGTCATGTGAAGGAGAAAAGCTTTCAAAATGTTGACAATTTAAAAGCCTTTTGAACAATTTCAAGAGTAACTTCCATATAATTGCTAGTTAACTGTACAATGTAATTAATATGTACGAGAATAAGACCTTCCATTCTACATCCAAAAAATTAGGGACATATACTGCAACTATGTTAAAACTTTATAAGGAGGCAATTGCATGAGGCCTCCTCCATTCCTGACTCCGGGGGGAACCATGTCTATGCGTTATTACCCTTACAATATATAAAGAATGTTTCTATATTTGGAACCTATGACCACCTAAATGTAATGGAACAACCCTCCCATCATGTTAATGTTCACCTTTTTGTGTTAAAGCTACAGTGTCCAATATTGTAATTATTAAGTAAAAACAGTAAACAAAAAGAGAAAGAATCATTGATCCTTTGGTGAAAACCAAAATAAAAGACATAAAACTTCAATAGAATGCATCCTATCAAGGCCTAAGGGGAGCGGCTCAACCACAAAAGTTGGGATCTCCTGCATCAAGTCATCAGGGCTCTCTGAATGCAAAATCCTAGTGAATCCTTGTGACAACCCGAGCTCGGATCCCCGAATCCGACCCGGACCATCACGGTGAAAGTCTCGAATCATCTGAAATCATCAGTTACGCGTCATCAAGCAACTTAAATGAACTCAATACTATCCTTTAAGACACCATCAATAATCACCATAAGTGCATCATTAAATAAATATCCATAACAGTAATAAATAACTACAATAAATGACATCAATGTCCAAAATATGAATCCTCATAATAAAAATCTAATAAATGTCGAATAGTAACAAAACCAATAAAAATCATAAGTCTCTATCCTAGAAGCCTCAGTCTCTGAGATCACCTTTACCTGAAGTCTACACAATAACCCGCGATCTCTTTGATCTTGCTGTCAACCTATCTACTCTGGAGCCAATAAAACACAATAGTGAGCCGAATGTCCAACAAATAAATAAATCAATAAAATAATTGATATAATAACACATCTCGGATATTAATAACATAATAATTACATAAGTTAAATTAATAATTATCCGAGATTCAATAAACTGTCGTATCCACGACTCAAAAGCCATATGAACAACAGGATTTCAAGAAGCAACATGGATTCCATCGAATCCGATTATCAGTTCAATACGAGATCACAACTGCATGAATGACGGAAATCTTCATGGGCCTTATTCTACCATAGTGAATCAAAGGCCGTGTATTCACGCCCCCAACAGTTAGGTAATACAACGAGATTATCCACGGTATGCAACTACTCCTACAATCCTCCCAGAGAATATACCTGCAGTATGCCAATACCACCTCCAATACCACTCACCAATGATATTCCAAATATCATCATCTACGATTATCACTAGGTTATAAGCGTCCATCTTCAATATCAACGACCTCATCCTCCGAAATATGGAGTCAGTATCGAAAAAGTGTAGACTACACTAAGGTTCAATAACCTCCCATTCAACTCGACACCTTATTGTTTCCATACTCTCTCTTCAACTTAGCCATAGAGTGCCAATAAAGTTATACGCACGCCACCAAGGTTAACGCGAAGAATATTTTTATCAGATTTTATCAATAAGATACAAGAATAATCACGTAATCGATTATCAGCATTTCAAGCATACCACACTCATGCAAAATTCCATATAACATATTCTACCACCAATATAAATCAATGTATTCATCCCATATATATTTATATGTACACCTCCTTGATATATACAAGCATAATTATTCATACAATTATATATATATATATAACCGTATACATATATATTCATATACACATATACACGTGCCACCACATACACACATAACAGCAACGCTGCCAGCACACAGCACCACGCCCATTGCTTCCTTCACGCACGCACACAGTGCGCCCTCAGCGCACAGCCTCACCTTTACACCTATGCCCACACACAACCAACTACACCAAGCACACAGTCGCAAGTATTTACGCCCACACACACACGGTTACACCCAATATGGCTACTTAATTTGTTAGCAAAATCAAACAAAAACAGAGGCTTGCGTTGTGCTCTACTCTCCTCAGTGGTTCGATCTCTTATAATAAACAAGGAAAAGTCAAGGCTTTATCCTTCAAACATGTAAAAGTGAGCATTTAATTGTATAAGTCCACTAGTTATCGTGTCCCAAATCATCACACAATCCCTGAAATTTTGCCCGTTCCCTTGCCGCCTCTGTTTTCTCATTTTCTCCCCCAACATCAAGAGTACAACCGAATCCCTCAAAATTAAAGCATACAGTAAAAAAGTACATATCAACCCAGAGAATGCGAGAGTTTACTTGCGGAATAGAGGGTTGGAGCACCCTCAACGCCTCCGGGTCAGTAGACCCGATTGGAAAAACGGAAACAAAGCACGGTGCTCTGTTTCCACGGCCGTGGGTACAACTCAAAATCAGATGGTAAGAAGTGTAAAATTGATACTTTAGAACTCCATTAGGCAATATCCTAAATCCCCATTCATCGATGAGCCCAAGAGATTGGCCGATTGCTCACAAAACTGTGGCCCTGCGGTTGGTAGCCCAAATTTGCAACCCTTGGTTTTCAACGGTTTTCCCCCAAATCTAAACATAAAATTAGAAATTTGATGTTAATAAACATGAAGGAAGAATTTATTTAGCAAGGTGGAAATTTACTTGCCTCAATTCCGAGCTCGACGGCGCCGGCTTCGACTTTGTGTGTTCTTCCTCTTCGGTTTCCCCCCTCTCCTAACCCTACCATCTCAATATATAATAAAGGATGGATCTAGGGTTTTCGCAGGGTTTCCATTTGAACCCGGTTTCCTTTCTCCTTAGCCAGCCCTCTGCTGCCACACCCACCACCACCACCACCACCACCACCACAATTTAGTAGCACAAACATTTAACCCAATTTATTGATCCAACACTCTAAATTTATTAGGCCCAATTCAACAGTCCATATACTTCAAGCTTATATTTTCAACCCGAATTACGAACTTTATATTTAAAATCATTAAAAATAATTATCCCAACTAAATAATAAAATTAAAATTATTCGGGATGTTATAATCCTCCTATATCAGATCTAGGCAAGTCCTTATGCCAATAGTACAAAAATCGACATTGCCATTGGCTATAAGGACCATCAGTAGCAACAAGGCCACATGGAAGGGCACCTTGCCGCTCCTTAGTCGCCTTAGATTCTCAAGTATCTCAGTTACGTGGTCAACCAACCCCCCTTCCCATAGTCTTCCTTCCAGTCATAATTAGTTATCATACGAAAACTAATGACCTCCAAACTCCAAAATTGCATAATCAACTCAACAGCTTGCGGAAATAGACCATCAAATCAAACCCCATACTCCTCTCCAACTGAGCAAAATGCAGTGGTTTGGTCACATCCAGTTCACCTAATGAACTGTGTCATGATAGAAGTCATTCAACTTTAATGCATGTGCAAGGCTGCCCATCAAACCATAAGAGAAACCAATATCTGCAGGGGCAAACTCCTTGTATGGGAATGCATAGAAATGACTAACAGTGGCAATAAGAATCTCAACACATACATTGAAATTTTGAAAATCAGCAGCAACCTAAGCGTCTTTTATAAAACCCAACTTAGCAGCAAGAAAAACCAATACACCATAAGAAAGAAGAGAATAATGAGGCAATACAAGTTTTCAAAAATTTTCTTTCTCTTCCACACTTCTTTCATCTTTTCATTATATTTCACACACAAAATTGCAACCAGGTGCTACTACAAAAAATATACGCAAGCAGAAGCAATATGAGTAGCATCATGTAGGTAGCAAATGTGACATACAAGATCCATTCTACAAGTATTCTAAGGAGTGACTATACTGCTCCCATTAATACAACTATGACATTAGAAGGAAATAAATTGGTTACCATTAATATAATCTATAGAAAATAGAGAGATGAGGTCAGTTCAAGATCTTTCTTGTGGATTTTCAACGGCTAAGGGAAGAGAAATAATTATCTAGAAATCACCAAATACTTTTTCAACTTGCCAAAAAATAATTAAATTTCAAATTTTCCTCCTTGCATCCCTAACCTCACCTACCAAAGAACCAGAAAAAAAAAATGATTACCGCAAAACCCCCTCTCCCCAAGAAAAAACAAAAAGAAAGAATCGTAAAAAGAATTGAAAAGAAGATGTCCTGCAAATGTAATTCAAATCTCATATATATGAAAACTATTTAAGAATGTCTATGAGGTAAAAAGGAACATCTACCAGCCAATATGTCAGAAAAACAACTGATTTTATTAAAATAAACTTGGGAACAGGATTGAAAAGCTAGAGCAGGTCCCTACACGCCACATAGAATAGTGCCAGTGCAAAGAGAGCAACTGAGTATGAGATGGTATTTATTATGGTGAGGTACAGGTAGGATTGGTTTGCACTAAAATCTGTCTTCATATTTACCCTTCACGTAAAGTATAAATGTCAGAGTCACTAAGATGGGTTTCAAAATGACAAACAGCAAACAACCTTGCTTGCATCTCCGTAAGAAACGTCTGCAGGGCACAAACAGCTCCAAGATAAGTATTCACTAAATATAAGAAAAGATAAAATATTCAACTGCGATTATAAAATCAGTGAGAGATCCAAAGATATGTCATCAGCAAGATAAGGATATAAGCAACACAAGACTGCAGCCATTTTATTAACAATTAAAACAATATTTCAAATGTTGTCAAAGGGAAGTCCGTCAAAAGTCAGAAGCAAGCCCTCAAGGTTAGATTCCTGAACAATGAGAAACACTGAGAGCATATTTAGTTGGTAGGAAAAAAATTTCATTCACTTACTACTAATTTTCCGGAAAAAATAAAAATTTTCAAAGGAATATTTATTCCTCCAAAACAATAAATAAAAAATTAACTTTTCTTTACTATTATTTATTCCTTATATTCAAGGAATATTTATTCCCAATATAATTACTATTCTACCCCTTCTAAACCCTAATGCCACCAAATCTAAACTTTTCTTCACAATGCCTCCTTCTCAAAGACTCCAACAACACACCTTTCGAAATCGTGGCCGCTGCAACTTCTCTTTCACCATATCCGCCGTGTCATCATTCATTCTTCACATTTTCTTCGCTTCTTCACATTCCTTCTCATCCAATTTCATCATCATCTCCTTCTCTGCCAGTACACCAATCTCCTTTGCATTTGCCGTTGCTGCTCGTGAGAAATCCCCTTCTCCTTCGCCTGAGCTGGAAAAACTTCGTAAGTTTAACTTGAAATCCCCAATTTTTCAAACCAAATTTGCACTCGATTAGTGGGAAGGGTTTGATGCCCAAACAAATGCATTCAATTAGTGGCTGCAGATGCCTTCAAGTAGGGGTTGATGCCCAAACAGATGCCTAGTTTTCTAATAATGTACTTACACTTAGAAATGGTGCATCGGATCTATATATGACTGCTCTTGGCCCTTCAGTAAAGCACATATTATAAGTTACCAGATTTAGTGCTATTTGTTCCTTGTTCGTTGTCCTTGTAACCGGAGTTTAATTTGAAAATATATATTGTTGTTAAGTATGTAGCACAACTACTAATTCACGTAATCAGATCATTATAGCTGTTGCATTCAATTTTACAGCATCAGCTATGGGTGCTTAATACATGTACTGGCCATTGTATCTATGTTTTGGGACAAGTTTGCAGCAATGGGAAATTGTTATTACTGGGTTCTTTTTTTTAATACACTTTTGCTGGTTATTGTATCAAGAGTGAGCTCCATATCCTCTATTTTGAGGTTTTTTTTTTTTTTTTTTTAGATGATGTTTTGGGACAAGTTTAATACAATTGGATTCTTTTTCAGTCCTTTTTTGGTGATTTGTACTATATTTGAGAAACTCTAACTAGCTTTATGTTCCTATATTTGGTAGTTTTTGTGTTAAATACACTTTCAAGTATTGAACACCATAGGCCTACATTTATGAGGTCTTATATACTTGATTTTTATAGAGAAAGAGAATATATTAATAGAATCATACATGGTAGTGATATTACTAGTACTAATATGTTGAGAATGAGCATACCCATGTTGTTTAAATTGTTTGAGAAGTTAAAAAATATTGGAGGACTTCATCTATTGAAACAAATGCTTGTTGATGAGCAAGTGGCAATATGCTTACATATTCTTGCACATCATGTCAAACATAGGGTAATTGCACATAATTCTAAAAGGTCAGATGAGATAGTAAGTAGAACATTTAATAATATTTTAGTTGCAATAATATGCCTACAAGTGGACTTGTTTAAATGCCCAAAACCCATCTCTGAGAACTCTACAGATGAACAATAAAAATGGTTCCCAATAGGATAACAATTTTACATATTCATTGTTACATCTATATAATAAATATACTAAAGAACTCAATTTTATATGTACTTGTAAAATTGACAAGGCACTTTAGATGAGACATACATAAAATAAAGGTACCTGTTATAGATAAACTTAAATATCAAACTTGTAAGGAAGATATAACCACAAACGTGTAAATTAAAGGAACCCATGACATGCAATTTGTGCATGTGCTTCCTGATTAGAAAGGATAAGCTGCAAATTTTAGAATTCTAAGAGTTGCACTAAGAGGCATGGGCTAAAAGTTTCTAAATTTCAAATCATCGAAAGAAATATAATATTTTACCTATGATGTTTTCATGTGTATTGATATAGAGTTTTTCTATATAAGTACTTGCTATTTAGTTGTTGCAAAATATAAAAATTATAATGGATTTCTTTCACCGTTCAAGGGCTATAGGTACCATACAAATGTTTAGCGTCAAGGAGACCAATCAAGAATGGCTGACGAATTCTTCAATTTGAAACATGTCGCTACTCATAATATTATTGAGAAGTATTTTTGATTGGTTAAAATGTATTGGGGGATTCTCAAAAGTCAATTTACCCCATCTAAACACATAATCGAATTATTATTAATTCGGATGGATTTGTGCCCTATGGGGGTTCCGCAAAGGAATCGGATGGATTTGCAGGAAATTCGATGTTGTTGTTGAAGCCTGTCATCATGCCCTTTCCGTGGACGGTTCTTTGTTGTAACGAGAGGGGTCCAGCCACTCTGCTGTTATCATGTGCCTCCTCCCTTGCTAGCCAGGACTCCAGTTTGTAGGTAGGATGCAACGGGGCTGGCACACTGTTTTTTGAGATTCTGCTCCCTCGATAGCGTGTCTTCGTCATCTCCTACCGCGGCTGGTGGTTCATAGGAGAGGAGGCGGAACCCGGAGTCCCCTTGGGGAGCGTGCGAGCGAGTCGCAGCCCCATAGGGTCTTCTGACGGATGCCTGTCCTTCACCTGCGGTGGTCCCTGTCTTGCCGGTGGTGTGGGATTGGCATCAGCGACACCAGTCCGGCAACGGAATCGACGCTAGGGTGATGCTATAAGAATGAGCTGATGTGCTCAAGTTCCCCAGGCCATTCCCCCCCGGGTTGTAGTTATCCTGAGCTTCTTGCTCTCTATTGTACCATTGCTTTTTCGTACTTTCGTCGATGCAAACTTTGTTCCTTGTAAAGAACAGCTTCAATGAATAAAACAATAGTTTGCCTTTTATATATGATGCCATTGAATCTTCTTTTTGTTGCATTGCACATTATGACTCATGGGCATTGGGGCCCTCTAGTTGCCATACATGCTCAGTTGCTCGCTTATGAGCGTCCAATCGCGTTCAACTGTTCCAGCCAGGGCCATCCCTCGGGTCCGTGCTTGGACCATCAGCGGGACGGTCTAATGGGAACCCTTGGCGAGCCGACGCCTCCAATTCTAGACCTTGGCTGGCTGATCGGCGTTGATGGAGAGGACGCCGATCAGGGATCTCCTGTATTTAACACGCAGGAAACTGCAGGGTTGTTGCGTCATAATGGCCTTCCTTAGAGAGGCACGATGTTTCAGGGCACCGCCACATGGAGGGATTTCGTTGGGCAGTTGAACATCTCCCTTTACTCAAACGGCACTGTTTCTTGAAGAACTTTGGTTATTTAAGTGTCAAGAGTCTCCCCAGATTTTGCACCTTTTGCACCCTTTAGTTGCTAGGAGGCGCAAAATCCCAGCCTGAGGTTGTTTCCTTCTTTCTTGACATGGTGACCTTGATGGCAAGGTCGTCTTCTCCTTCGAAGTCTGAACCTCCCACCGAGGAATCTTGATGGGAAGAGCAAGCGTTGAGGGGCCAAGACGAGGCCGTGTTTGCCGCGGTGGCAGCAGAGGGATATCACTAGGAGCCTTTGATCATTGGGTCGATGAGGTTCCTAAAGGCACAGCCCAGCTTTGAATTCGACGAGGTGTCCAACTCCTCACAGCGTCAAAGGCCTGGGGGAGCCAGTACGTCGCTCCGTCATGTCCTGAGGGCAGTGAAGGACATGGAGGCCCAGGTGCAGGTTGCCGTCGAAGAGGTCGAGCAGACTTAGGCTCGAGTGGCTCACTTTGAGCAAGAATGGTCTAAGGTGCAGGCGAGGGCATCACAGCTGGCCGACACCAACTCGCAAGCTCAAAACCGAATTGTTGCCCTTCAGGAGGAGCTCGAGCGATATCGGGCACGGCTAAAAGAGGAACACGTCGTCCATGCACGGCAGGAGGTTGAGGTGAGATCGAGAATCCAGCTGAAAGATGTGGCTCCCAAGCTAGAAAAGAGATTCCAGGAAGGTACTCGACTTAGCCGGAGAATAGCTTCATTGGTGGTGCCAGGCTTTCACATCGGCCTCTTGAACTTTCGGAATTCAAGCACCAGGTCACGCTCAGAACTGTCTAAGTTCATGACTCCCGATCCTGCCAAGCCTGGAGGGGACAGATAGTTGTATTCTGCGACCACTGGTCGACTTCTCCTATAAAGAAACTCTATTAGAAAAACTATTCAATGAAATTTCCTTAACTGAGAAGTTTGTTTTTTGGAATTCGTTGCGTTCGGGTAGCTCGTTTGTCCTTTCGGTCCCGGATTCTATAAGGGTTACCACTGTCGCTTTTGACGGCCAGAATTGTCGTATTAAATGTAGGTGTGACAATTGGGATTTTGGCAGGTGACTACAATGCAAGTGGGGTAGCAGTTTGTCAAGCTCCATAAAGGGCCACCTTGGATTGACTTGCAGCACCTCATTGAATGGACACGCATCATGCCATCATTTAGGGCGTCCTTTGCATTTTCTTGCGCGATGCCACTTCACCTTCCCAAGTGCTGCCTATTTAAAGGGCATTCATTTCCGCTTTTTGAACACTTTCCCATTACCTGCTCCAAACATGACGAAAAAGAGAGGCTCTCCTTCATCGATTCGTCAAAAATTGAGCGATATAAAGTCGGTCCTTATGCCAAGCACCGTCGCCGCCTTGAGGGTGGAGTACGACATTCCTAGCAACTAGCTCCACCTTCCTGGAGAGGCCGATAGGGTGAACGCGCCCCCCAAGGTCTTCGCGGTGTACAAGCACCATTTGCAGAGAGGCCTTCGTTTTCCCATGAAGCTCGATCAATACGGCCTATTCGAGGCCCTTAAAGTCCCCATGTCCCGGCTCCATCCCAACACCATCCGTTATCTGGTGATGATGTGTGTTTTCCTGAGGCTTCACGGTGGCGCATTCAGTCCGCACTCGCTGAAAATAATCTTCCGCTTTGTCCAAATGGAGGATTGGCTCTCCATGTCTCCTCACGCGGGGTTTAGCTTCCGGGGGATGAATTCGAACTCCATGAAGAATTGGAAGAATATTTACTTCTTCCTGGCGCTCCCTCCACGATGGGAATTTTCAAGAGTATGGGACCCTATAAGTGAGTTCTTCTCCAAAAGCGTGAGTGATGGAGAGGTGAGGCAGGAGAAGAAACTCATCAACGATATAGAGGCCACGATAGAGACCTTTGCCGAGCAGGGATATTACCTGACCCCGGAGATGTTTATGGCTATCGACTAGGATCGAGAGAGTAGAGCCGCGGCAAGCATCTCCCAGAAGGGGAAGGCCAGAGTCTTGTCCTAAGAAAGCCACCTAAGTGGTTACCCGAACAGGATGACCCATCGCCATCTCTGGAGTCTTCTTCGAACGAGGACATGGCGGCCTTGAAGAGTATAAGAGGGGCCATCAGCACCGCAAGGAGGAGGGCCCTGATGTTGCCGACCACGCCGAGCCAATCCGCCGGGCTCACTCATTGCCAGTTACCACGACTACTGCCATCGTTCAAGAGCCAGAGCCGTTACTGTTGGGGGAAGCCACCGGCTAGGCTCCTATTCTAGCCGTGGCGTGGAGTACAGTATTCCCGTGGTTGATCTTCATTCAGGAGAGGGGTCCACGCCGGGTTCCCCGTTTGACGTCGAGGCGGTGCCCCTTATTGGCGAGCCGCCGGTCAAGCCCTTGGTAGGAGCGGCCGTATCTAGCGACGAAGAGGTAAAGTCCGGCTCGATGGAGCCCATTGAGACAGCCGGTTTGGGGTCTGCCGGTGCGCTCCCAGATGCAACGGAGGTAGTCGAGGTCCCACTTGCACGCTGCCTAAGCCGTCTGCCCATGGCCCTGAGGCTGTTGACAGGGCCGTCCTACCTGAAGAGGCCGTCGGCGAGGCCGTCCTGCATGGGGAGGCTATCAAAACTGTGATCAAGGGGACACCGAGGGGCAAGACAATTGACGTGATCGAGCAGCCAGAGCCTCCAAGCGTCTCAGATCTTGGAGCATAGCAGGAGCCCCCTGGCGTCATAGAGGAACCTTTTGTTGAGGTATGATGTCTTTGCTCATCAAACAGGTGACTCTGTTCACTAATCCCAATTTGCGGTGTTCTTTCCTTGGTCAAGACTAATGGACAGTTCATCCTTCTTTGCCTTTTGCAGACTCTGGATATGGTCCCCCTCTTCCATATCACCCTCGTTCAGGCGATGAACACGCTTGTCGGACCCGAGAAGAGGGTGAGCGAGAGTCCGAGCAGCGTTGGAGGAGTGAGGTCGCCGCCCTAAGATAGGAGATTGATCAGCTAAGTGGTCATCTACAAGCAACTAAGGGTCTCCTAGCCAGCTTCTAAGAGCTGTGTGTTCGAGCCGAGGCTCGCTCATGAGTCCAACTCTCTCTGAAGGAGGCCACCCGACTCCTGGAAGCAAGGCTTCGGGACGACATGCGCATGTGCCGTCGTATAGCCTCCGTCACCGCTCCGAATGTTCCCGTGGGAGTCTTCGATCCCCGCAATGATGGGGTTGATGATCGTTTGCATCTGGTTAACTACTAGGAGGAGGCAAGGCCCCCTAGCTTGTAGGGCAGCGGATTTTTGCTCCTCTTTTGCATAGATAGCTTTTCGAAAAGGCCTTTGTAATCTTTAACTTGAGTAAAGGATACCTTCTTTTCTTGCTTTCTGTCTTGTGACACGAACCTTTTCCTTGCATTGGCTAAGCTGTTTTGCTATTGTTGCCAAGGCTCACATCCGGAGCCTGTTGCGCTGTACTCATCCTTCAGTTGAGGATGTCGTCACATCTCGCGCGTAGTGGGATGCTCAGACCAGTAAGTTGGACGTCGTCACACACCCTATGGAGCCTCTCGAGGGCAAACTGGGTTTCGAGGCCACAGTAGCCGGACTCCGGGTCTTGGGTCGTAGCGTGCACGACACCATCTCAGTGCTCGACGCTGCTTGGGGCGTCGTCGCTCTTGTGCGCATGGTCCTACCCCATCGACCATTGTTGACTGAGAGTACTCACTTCTTCTAAGAAGGTCGTTGCACACCTGTCATTTAACGCTTTAAGGTTTTGATGGCCATTCTACAGGGAACTTCCTGAGCCCGCTGGCCTACTTGTTTGACCGCGTGTGGGCTGTTTGGTGTGGAGCCAAGATTTTGTGGCTGCTTAGGGCCTTTCGATGTGGAGCCGAAGTTCGAGGTTCAATTGAGCGTGGGCCACTTGGCGTGGAGCCAAGGTTTTTTGGCCGCTTAGGGGCTTTCGATGCAGAGCCGAAGTTCTAGGATCGACCACGTGTGGACCGCTTGGCACGGAGCCATGGTTTTGTGGCTGCTTAGGGCCTTTCAGCGCGGAGCCGATGTTCAAGGTTCGACCACGTGTAAGCCGCTTGTCGTAGAGCCAAGGTTGGGTGGCCGCTTAGGGCCGCTCGGCCCAGAGCCAAAGTTCAAGGTTCGACCATGCATGGGCTGCTTGGCGCGGAGCCAAGGTTTTTTTAAAGGTGGACGTCTGTCCTCCTGACTTAGGAATAGTGTAGGTCGTTTATACTTTATAAAAACGGCAAGCAACATACATTCACATGAGTAATCAAACAAGCAGATAGCAATAACAACAATTTCATTAATAAAGACGCGTTACATGAACAAGCATTCTGATTTGTGTATGCACGACTTACTTGGGAGTTTCTATGCTTCATTAGTAATATTTCTTGAGGTGGGCGCGTTCCCGGATCCGAGGGACCAATTTGCCATCCTGGATGTGCAGGTTGTACACTCCATTCAAGAGGGTCACCGAGACAGGGAACGGACCCTCCTAGCCTGGCGAGAGCTTGTTCCTATTGGCGGTCTTTCTCCAACCTCGAGAGGGCAAGCCTCCACCGGCTTATTGTAGTATCAAACGATGCGTTGCTGGTAGGCCGCCGTCCTCAGGTATGACGTATCACGTACCTTTGGAAGCAGGGCTAAGCATTTCCTGAGCGTTTCGGAGTTGCTGGCGGGGTCGAAGCATTCGACCTGTAGGTTGGGGCGTCCCACTTCGACGGGAATGACCGCCTCAGCTCCTCGTTGGTTCCCATGGGGTTGTGCGGTATGACCAGAGCACAAAAGGTAATCCATCAGATCAGGAGCCCCCCTGCATCCTCAAGTTTGGTCTTCAATCCATGTAACAGTGTCTGGTTGGTTACCTCAACCTGGCCATTAGCTTGAGAATACACCACTGATGTGTGAACCGGCTTAATGCACAAGCTCACGTAGTATTTGATGAACCGCTTGCCGGTGAATTGCGCTCCGTTATCAGTTACTATGACCTCGGGAATCCCGAACAGACAAATGATATTTTGACGGACGAATTTCGTTGCGTTCTACTTTGTTATCGTGCAAGAGGAGTCGCCTTGACCCATTTGGTAAAATAGTTGATATCGACGATGAGGAACTTTCTCTACCCGGAGGCCAAGGGCATGGGCCTGAGGATATCAAGCCCCCATTGCGCAAATGACCACAAGGACTACAGGCTATGCAGCTTCATGTGCAGCATATGGGTCAGGGTCCTGTGGACCTAACAACTTTCGCACTTTTTGACAAACTTCATGGCTTCTCGCTTCATTGTGGGCCAGAACAGACCTTGCCGCATAATCTTGAATGCAAAGTTTTTCTCTCCTACGTACGAGCCACATGTGCCGAGGTGGATTTCAGCTAATGTGTACTCAACTTCCCGTGGGTGAGGCATTTTAGGTAGAGAGCCGAATATCCCCGCCAGTATAACCTTCTGTCAATGATCGTGTACCAACCTATAGTCCTCCTTATCCGCTTGGCCACTTCGGGGTGTTCTGGCAGTGTTCTGTCCGCCAAATACTAGTATGGGGTCATCCAGTTGTCGCCTTCGACTATCTGTAGTACTTCCAGCTTCGGGCCATCAACACTTGGCGCGCCCACATGCTCCAGGCATACTACTCCAGGGATCCCGTCCCTACATCCCTGGCTAACCGATCGGCCTTCCAGTTCTCAGCTCTTGAGATGTGTTCGATTTCAAACCTCTCAAATGCCCAAGCCCAGGCCTTCGCCTTCGCCTTCGCGAAGTATATAGCGAGTCGCCCACATGCTTCAAGGTCCTTGGATTTGGTTGACATACTACTCGCATAACGATTCCCTTAATGGAGTCTGAGGACGTCGATCTTGGCGTTGTTAGTGGCCGGAAATGCAAGCACAAGGGAATACTTGATCTCCGAGCCGTCCGGAGTCCTGAGCACAACTCCGGCCACTCCACCTGTCTGCGCGGATGATCCGTCGACGTCGAGGGTCCATGCGGGTGCATCCGGGTGTTTGCGCCTTATGACTGATCTTGGGTGTCGCGTACTGGGGTCGCCGTCTCGACGACGAAGCTCGCGAGGGCTTGGCCCTTAAGGGTCGGCCACGGTTGGAATTCCACGGCAAACTCACCCAGCTCTATAGCCCATTTGACCAGTCATTTAGACGTCTCGTGCTTCTGAAAGATCGTCTTCAGAGGCTAGTCGAATAACACGACAATCCAGTGCGCCTGAAAGTATGGCTACAACTTTCGAGCCGAATAGATGAGGGCTAAGGAACTCTCTTGGTGTGGGGGTATTGGGACTCCGTGTCCGTCAGCACTTTGCTCATGTAGTACACGGGTTGCTACACGCCTTCATATTGCCGAATAAGCACCGAACTTAGGCCCATATCTGACACCGCTAGGTAAAGATACAGGTCCTCGCCTTCCGAATATGAGGTTAAAAGGGGAGGACTGGCGAGGTACGCCTTCAACTCCTGGAACGCAACCTCACACTCATCCATCCATCGGAATTCGGATGCTATCGTTCCCCTGAGGGCCTCGAAGAACGGTAGGTACTTATCTGCGAACTTAGCCAGGAGCCATAATAAGGCAACAAGTCGCCCCGTGAGCTTCTGGACTTCCTTCACAATCCGCGGAAGGTTCACACCAAGAATGGCTCTGATCTCTTCCAGGTTTGCCTCGATGCCATGTTAGGACACTATGAAGCCCAGAAATTTTTCGGAGGTTACCCCGAACACACACTTGACCTGGTTGAGCTTTATCCAATGGGCCTTAAGTACCTCAAAGGTTTTTTCCAGATTCCAAACGTGATCGTCGGTCATTTTGCTTTTAACAAACATGTCACCCACGTACACCTCCACGTTCCTTTCGATCTGGGCTTCAAACATTCTATTCACCAACCACTAATAAGTTGCTCCGGCGTTCTTCAGGCCAAAGAGCATGACCTTGTAGCAGTACGTCCATTGGTCGATCATGAAGAAGGTATGCCCATCGTCCAGGCTCATCCTTATCTGGTTGTAACCTGAGTAGGCGTCCACGAAACTTAGGAGTTCATGCCTAGACGTGGAGTCCACTAGCTGATCGATCCGATGAAGCAGAAAGCTATACTTCGGGCAAGCCTTGTTTACGTCGATGAAGTCGATACACATCCGCCACTTGTTATTGCTCTTTTTTATAAGCACGACGTTTGATTGTCAATCCGGGTACTGGACCTCCCTGATGAATCTAGCGTCAAGCAACTTCACCTCTTCCCTTATGGCCACAAACTTCTCAACGGAGTGGTTTCTGCACTTCTACATAACGGGCCTGTGGCCTGGATCGAGACCCAATTTTTAGACTATTACTCCGGCTGGTATCCCGAGCATGTTGGCAAGAATCCACACGAAGTCGTCGGAGTTCCTCCTAAGAAAGTCCACGAGGTTGCTTTGGCCTAACTTGGAGAGGGATCCACTTATATGCACAAATTGTTCTGGCTCATCTGGGTCCAAGGGGACCAATTTTGCTACCTCGCCTGACTGGGCCTGTTGCAGTGACGCCTCATCCCGAAGGTCTAGGTCTTTAGTGGTTCAGCTCGGAGCAACAGGTGCAACATGAGATAAGTAGCACATCCGCCCTATCACCTGGTCGCCCAATGCTTCTCTGATTCCGTACGGCGTTGGAAATTTCACCTTCAGGTGAGGTATTGATGTTACTCCCCCGAAGGCAGCTAGGAATGGCTGATCAAGAATGGCGTTATAAGCCGATGATAGATCGACAACAATGAATGTGAGTGTGCAAGTGTCTGTACAGGGGTGGGTTCCCATTGTGACTTCTAGCTGAATTTCTCCCTGCATGGGCACTGCCTCATTGTCCAAGCCGTAGAAGGGTCCTTCAACTGCTCTCATTTGGTTCTTCTTTAAACCAAGCTTAAATAACGCATCAAGGTACAACAAATCGCGAGAGCTTTCAATATCAATAAAAACTCAGCTCAGTTAGTAGTCAAGGGTATCGTCTGAGACAATGGCTGATAAAACAAATGGGTCCCAATGAGGGAAAGTTACATGTGTTAAATCGTCGTTGCTAAAACTAATGACATTAGTCCTAGCCCTTATGCTCACTCTCTCGTTGCTAGACGCGGCCCCTGGCTGGACTTTTCTCGTCGTTCCTATAGATGGCACCAATGATGTATCCCTGGCTCCCGATTGTGGTACGGATTAAAGAGCCTTCCAATCTTCCGTTGCGGGTCAATTTAGATCGGATCCGATTTTCGTTGCTATCAACTTGAAACCTGCACACCACAAGCTACAAACAAGAAGTCAGAGAACGGCGAGAAGCTATCCCACCGCGAACCCTCCGACGCTCAAGTCAAATATCTTCCGCAATAAAATGAGGAATGCACACTTAAAGATAAGCGTGACTGGAGTATAAGGATGCAGAGAGGAGGGGAATGTGAGTAGGATGTGTTTGGAAGGCTAGGCTCCGAGAGTTGCACCGCTCTGGGTGACTCACTAACTTCATCGTGAAGTGATGATGGCTCGAGGGAAAAGAGCTGGTTCTTGCTCCTCGAGATCGAAGGGTGAAGGATCGAACACTAGATCTCTAGTCACTATTTTTGCTTGAGATTTGGCCTCTCTCTTCCCTTTAGCAAGAAAAGGTATTTATAGGCTCCCTCTGGGAGGCTTTAGGAGTCGGGACTCCTGACAAGCAGTTTGTCAAGATTCGTCGATCGCTATGCACTGGCGATGGCCAGCGGCGTCTATTGTCATCTTACGGAGGCAGGAAGACCGTCATCGAGCAAGAACCACGCCTAGTTTGCTACCCGCGCATGGATTGGTTGAGTGGCTAAGTGGATGGCCTGCACTGTAACTTGCAGTATTGACCTTTTCCCTTATTGGCTGGCATTTTCTGAGCTAGCTCTCGCCACCTGTAGTCGTCTTAACAAGTTGTGAAGGAGCCCTGATTGGTTACTGACTCAGGGCATCACGTGAGCTGCACATTAGGATCCTTTGGGCTTCACAGGAAGGTTTTGGCCCTTACTGCTCGATCGGGCCCGTGCCCCTTCGATTGGGCCTCACTGCTCTTGGCCCATATCCGAGTTGGACCGAATAATTTTAAATAAATAACTAAATATGAAAATAATAATTCTTCACTCTATTATTCCATTCTTCCATTCCCTAAGAATAGTTATTCCATTCTTATTTTATTCTATTCCAACAACCAAACGTATTGTCATGGAAACAAAATCATTGATTTCTAATATCAAGTATGAGCTTGGCACAATGAGGGAGAAAAAGAGTTAGACAATCATCAAGATCTGAGATGAACTACTATGGCTGCCGGCCTAATCACCACCACCACCCACCAGACCCATGTTACACCAAGTCCAACACCACCTTCCACCACTCAATCTCAGTCTCTTTTCTCTGCAAGTCCTCCATAAAGTTTAGCACTAACAAGTAATAATCCATTAAATTACAGGGATTGTGGAAGAGATTTTGATAAAATATGAAACTTTCACACTGTTAACTGATAAACCTATTGACATTATGGCATTCCAGAAATTCACGCTATAAATAGTGAGAAGCAGATCATGATTTGAACCAAGGGAGAGTCAGTTTAACTAGAAAGGGATTTTGCGGTGAATATGGCTGAAATAAAAAAGGATGAAAGAGACAAAGGAAGGAAAAACGCCACAATTCAGGAGGGATTGAAAGTATCTTCCGTGCCTAGTGGTAGTGGTTTGTTCAATGGTTGAACCACAAACAAATTCCCTATCGATTAGGTGCAGCAAATCCTAGCAAGGGAGAATAAGTAGCGATGTGTACAAGAAGCTAGTTAGATGAAAATCAAAGGACTCTATCTCAACCAAGGTGTAAGCCTAGAGAAAGACAAAATAAGAGAGTAAGAATAAGAATTTGAGAATTAAGAAAAATCTACACTACCAGGCAATTAGGAAACACAAAAACTAAGGGGCTATAGTTTACACCTTTGTTCATGGAGACCACTATTTCATAATCTTGTTGGATTTGCAAAAAACAGTCTGCAACTAACTAATATACAATCCAGCGAGACTGAAAGAGTTAATATAATGCTGCTAGCCAAATAGCTTAAATTTTGTTTCTGAGTAGTTTACTAAGTAGGCTCATGTAAGTTTTTGCATGATTGAATAGTCTCCAATACAATATCGAGCTCAACTCAAGCATCAATTCAAAACATCCATCTGACTAAATATAATAGAACAACTCGAGCTCAGATAGTGTAAAACTCGATTTGACTCAAGTTCACTAGTTTATACTTTCAGAATTGAAGCACATAGGACATTCTGGAAGTCAAATAAAGATATTTACAAGGGATGAAAGGACAAAAGACGAATAATCCCAAAACTCTTGGATGAGTTTGAACATAAATAGAATTTTCAAGAGCCAAGATAAAACCATTAGATGAGAATCATGATAAGTTTCACTCACCCAGCCAGCGGCATTGATGAAAAGTAACATGTCATCAGACAAATTAATGGCTTCAAAAGCCAACCGCTCAAACTTAATATGACAGCTCTAGGGCCCCCCACCCATGCCAGGCACAATGACAAAAAATTATATATAACCCAAGCTTCATATCTAAAACATCAACTAGAAAACTTCACAGTTTGTTAGTTCCATCCAATAAGTTCCCTGCATATTTTATTAAACATATACGGGTAGACTTGAAACCTATTTAACAGTAGCCAAACACACTTTAACTAAACAAGTAGTGACTACCTAAAATAAAAAGCGCTAAAAGGGCAACATTATACATGGCCCTTGAAAACTAAGTCACAGGAATTTTGGTATTTCAATAGACATCTTCATGTTTATCGCAAGAATTTGTTTCAAAAAATACATGGATAATATGCTTGCAAAGATAAAAACAGAGGCTTCAATAAACAAGGTGAGAAGCAAAAGATATTAATCATAGTACTGCAAAGTAAAATAAAATTTTTGAAGAGATAGAAACAGTTACAAAATTAAACTAATCTAGCAGTAATTTGGAGGATGTTTTTTCATGTACTCACATTTCATGGAGAAAATTGAAATAGATCGAGCTTCTAGGTAAGATAAGTGACAAGAAAGACATCAATGTAAAAACCTGTCAATGAGGAAAAGACTTATGAAGATTTTGTCAAGCACATAGCAGAATTTAACCAACCAACGAAAAGTAATCAATTTATTCAAGAAATAGCATATTGCTGGCTTGAGCTCTATGAGATGTAATAAAATAGGCAGAAAAATACAAAACCAATCATGACAAGGAAATGGGGCAGAGTTACAGGGAGAGATAAAAGTGAGGAGGTTACCAATGCCTAACTTTCTCAAGTCAAATGTGCATGAAGGAAATTATGTGCCAGTGTAGACTATATGGGAGGGAGGGAGAATCAAACTACAGAATCTGAACAGTAGCGCAACGAAAATACAAAACTTTAAACTTTCCATTCATATGCAGAGATCAACTACCCAATCAATCACAGATTATCTCATCTCAAGACAGGCGATAAACATGACAGTCCCACAAAGCTGTTAGAATAGTTAGCATAGATAACCCAGCCATTGTAGCAGACTTTTCTTTATTCGGTAAACATGTATTCCAAAAGGACACCAAACTGCTATAATTTGAATCGTAAAATATATCCTCACTCACCAAAGCCTTAAAATGAAACCCAAACATTTCAACACCGGAACCCTCATAGCTGCTTAGCCCGCTAAAATTACGGCAAAGAAAAAAGAAATTCTTGCATTTTTATCAAAAGCTTGTGATTTAGTTTTTGCTGTAGCAAGGAAAAATAATTTTTAAATGTTGGGAGAACAAAAATGTAGTTGATTCAGTAGCATTGGCAGTCATAAGGACTCAATATTATTATGTTAACAAAAAACATAGAAAATCCATCAGTCCTTTCCATAGTTGACATCTATAGAGACCATAACTCATGTAATCCCAAATTTGAAAAGCCAGAATACTTAGTACTCTTCTGAGCCTAAATCTTAGCTACAAAGAAAGAAACGAACTACTCAAGGAGATATGAATGAGATCTCCAAGCAATATACTGAAGGCACACGATGAACTGGAAAAATACTCAATGAAGATTTCAATAGGGGTGACTTCCCGAGGGCACCAGCATATCAATGGGGCTAGTTCAAATCCAAAGACGAAACTTTGTACACGTTCCATTACCACTGACGGGTGATTTCTTGAAGGCACAAAAATCCCTGCAATTTAGTCTTACAATTTTTCATAATTTGCATGACATGTGATCTTTTTTTTCCCTAAAAGCTCATTCTGTATGGGATTTAGTTTAATATTTCTTCTCTGCAAGCAAGGATATTGTTAAGAATGTACTAAATATAAAAGTTGATCCTACTACTCAACCAAGATCCTTGAGAATTGTACAAGGACATGTTGTAGGAGTAACTCATACCCTTTGAATTGGAATTGTTATGCCATTCCCATTAAATTGGCATTGCCACAACATGAGCCATTCTCTGAGCAAGAAAATTGCATTACAATAACGACTAGAAGAATTGAAAGGCATTATTTAAACATAATTTTCAACAATACAGGGCAAATGGTATTACCCACAGACAGTTTGCACAGACCTAACTTTCTAAATAACAAGATAAATCAAATAACTCCCCTCAAGGGTGTTGCAAAAAAAGAATAAAATGAGTAAATGCACATTGATAAAAGCTACTTTTAATGTTCATAAATTCTTCCAACGCATTATCATTTTTAGCCACAAGAATTCATTTCAACGGCTTGATTTCACTGTAAATCAAAAGGATGTGAAAAATGCTAACAATCAATAAGAACAATAAGCTTGTCAATCAGCATAAAAGCAATTACAAAGAAGCATTACATGCCAATCATAGATGTCAACATTGACCAATATGTATCGGTATCTAACCGACAATATAGCGATATGTTTTTATATTTGTATTATATTGACATAAATCAGCCGATATTTAAAATATCGCCTCATATATCAAATATTTGGCTAGTATATCAATTAATATGACCCTATCAGTTTATAATTTTTTTAAAAAAATTCTTCCAATAAATCTGGTGTCAATCCCTATTATCCAATACGTATTATTTAATACCAATACCAATATTTTCATCCATAGTACTAATCAAACAACACAAGAAAATTTGAAAAGATATCCTAGCTCAATATTGATCATACTGCCTCTAACTTTGACATAGTGGAAAACTATAATTTCTTTAGCCTCTTTTTCTTACTTATATTTTTTAGTAGGCTGATTCACACTTTGCATCCTTTTAATGGACTGTTACTGATGTTAATAATAGTGCACTACAATGAATAGGATCAGAATCCTTACACAAAGAAGGAAAAAGAACAAAAAACAAAAGCCAAGCTTGCTCTCCCCCCCTCTCCCTCCCTCTCTATTCCCTACATGCACGCACACGCGCCTAGACACATGCACAGGTCTAGAAGAGAGAGAGAGAGTGCGTGTCAATAGTGACAAAGACTATATCCAAGAACAAGGACTTTAATAATCATACAAGAAAACTCGCTCTAAGTATTTGAAAGAACACAAACTACAAGACCCAACATCTTTTGCAGCAATTTCTATTCAATTCCACATACATAAGCTGAGCATTATACTCTGACAAAATCACTCTGATGGAAGGATATTGTTTAAAGAAATTTCTAATTCCAATATCACACAATTATATTTATAAAGTATCATACCATCCCAATAATATTGCATTGATACAAGAGGCACAAGACCTCAATCATGGAATATAAAAATAGGAAGCGCACTGACCGGAACCATGAAGATGATCTGGACAATATGTCTTTGGTATGTAGGCTCCATGTAATTCATAAGAGGTCGATATATGTGAAACATTGCAAGAGCAATTGCTCCGATAGAGCACAGCAATGCGATAATGCCATAGTAAATTGGTACCATTGCTCCTCTAACAATAACTGATCAACACAACTCGATTCACAAAGAAAAAGAAACAGATCAAAATTCAAGAACTACAGAATAGAAAAAAAGATACGCGGAATAAAGGTGTTCACTCATACCAATACAAACATAACAATATTCGAAGCCGAATGTCAGCAGTTTCACTATGTTAGTCATTGGACCTGGAAGCTACACCTCCAAACAACTGACTCAAATTAACTCATCTTTGAACCGTAACCCTACCACAGGAAAATTAATAATCATTACTCGGCAGAAAAATTAGAAATTGGTTTATCAATTTTGAAATTTTCTTACTTACAGATAAAAAAAACTACAAGGCAAATTAGAAAACTGCCATACCAAATGCCCAGATCAGCTCAAACACAAAAAATATATAAAAATAAAATAAGAAAGTAGGCCAACTATATGGTGAAAAATAATGAAAAGTACGACAATAATTAACTTAAACAGATATAGTTTTAAAAGAAAAAAATGATAACCAAGTAGAACCGGTGAATTCTCAACATACATTGAAACTTCGAGATTATTTTTAAAATAATCTACTTCAAATGTGAGAAGAAAAAACAAACCAAAAAGAAAAGACACTAACCTCGAGGAGATCAACAATCGAAGATAGAGGTATGGGGAAGGACACGGAAGAATGAAATCTCCGCGGCTTATAGAAGAAGTAAAGCTAACAATGGTGGCATATAGACACTCTCACTATACGCAGAGAAAGAGAGAGAGAGAGAGAGATTGCGAAGAGGAGATGAGTACATATCGACGATCAAAGGAGAAGAATTGTTACATCCGCCTTCAAGTCATCAGTTAAGAAATTTTCATTCTAGTTTTTTTAAGGGATTATATTTAATTTGGCAAAGGTTAATGTAGTGATGTATGTTGAAGGGCAAACCATATGCCTTTTTCAACCAATGACTCTTATTTTAACTTCAAGACCTTTTTTCTAGTGACCAATTCCAAAACTTGTTCTAATTAGAATATTAAGATTAGATGCAATTAGATAAATACTACTAATTTCTTAACCTATTTGTGGTGGAGGAGGAGAGGTGATGCCTTAAGGAAGAAAAACCAAAAGATAGACCAATCAGGCAGGCACTAGGATATTATTATTTACTTCTATAGATGATAAAGTTATATTTTTACTAAGAAGTCATTTGTTCGGTGTTGAAGACTAAATACCAATATTCATTTTTCGTATTAACAACATTATCTATCTTAAGTATTAAAATGTCAGGCCACTAATATAAGAGATAAATTATTGTTGCAACCCAACTATAGATTTTCCAAACATATATGAAAGCCTTAATCAATCACTTCATTTAACAGCTCTCTTTTCCTACTCTCTATAGACTTGTTTTATGAATACACTTCTACACACATATGTCATTAAATCTTCCAGTCTTCCATTCTCATTCGTATTTCTTGTCCCTCAAATCAATGTTTGTTCTCTGATAATAGTGATTTAGAGATCAAGAATCCCAACTCACACGAAGATTGTCTAGGTTTGACTGATTTTTCAATTAATGTTCAATCTAAAACTCAAAAGTTATCTAGTTTTGGATAGCTTGAGACTAAATCATACAATGACTACTGCAATTAGAAGAACATGGGCATGATGGTGGATGATGAAAGTAACAGCGACAAGCAGTGGCACAATAAAGCTAGGATAGGATGAGACATGAGGTTGATAGCAAAATCAACGAATAATTATCAATGTATAAAATGTAACTTGCAGTGGAATTTCCAAAAATGTCACAAGGACAATCAAGACAAAGCTTCAAGCAACCTAAAACCAATACTGCAAAAATTATCAACTCAGTAAGCCTCTAGATACTAATTTCTTGCTGAACAAGGAAAACATAACATCACAACAAATAACATTAGACAACTACTTTGCTAATGCAAATGATTCCATAATATAATGCATTTTTTTCCTAATAAAGAACCAGCATGTTAGTTTAGTAATTGGGAAGACCTTCAATTTCTAAAGTCTTAACAACTCCCTATGCTTGCATCCTAATCAAATCTAAAGCCTAAACACTAAAATTAAATTCAAGAAGTAAATACATTGGCAAAGAATCCTTAAGTCATGGAACCTTATATTCCAACCTCAATTTAATCTCGTGAACTCATCAATGAGGTCTATTTTACATGAATATTAAATAAGATAAATAATAAAAAAATAGATTTTAAACATCACAAGGAAGAAAATAAAAGGTTAAGTCAAAGTAAAAATAAACAGCTCACTATCATCCAACTACAACTTACTGAGACATAACGTACAATTTTATTCTAACAAGGCAACAATCTCGATGGTACGTCATAATACTTGGTTCATCCACAAATCTAGGATTTCACATGCCAAATATCATATGTAAATATAAAATATTGCCTTAGTAGTAAAAAATTCAAAATCCTCATCAATTTCCAAAAGCCATTTAAGATTTGACGTAAGGTATTTTGTTTTTTACTCTATATTTTTGTCCTTCAATTTCGACATTTTTCTTTCTTCTTATCACAAGTCTCACAAGGCTAATGTCAAATTCAACTTGAGATTGAAAATGTTTATACAAATAAAGATTTTTAACTGGAATTAAACACAACAAACAAATTTAGGCATTTCCTAAGATAAAAGAAAAATGAGTATCTATCACCTACTACTCCAGCAAAAGATATTCTAACAAAATAAATGTATGTAAATATATTATTAAACTACATTCTTTCTATTCGAACCTCAACAAATGAAAAAGAGCAAAAAATTAAATAAATGAAAGATTTAAAATAAGGATGAATATCATTGAGGAATGCGAGGTTGCATAAGCTCCTCTCATTGTCATTAATTTCTTTATAATCTGACAGATATTCACACAAAATAGACAAAGTAAAAAAAATAAAGTGCACTATTTCTCTATAGCAATTAGATGAGAAAATGATAACAATTCTGGTAGACGTTGGCAATAATTTCCAAAAAGTCATCTGAAATTTAAACAACAATAGGTACTCAACTAAACAGACTACAAACTTGATAAGTACTTCCTCCAACTTGTACTGTTCCTCAGCAAAACATTAATGCACCAGTCCAGCATCATGACTAAGTCCACATGTCGAATCGAAACACAGACTACTGTAAAAATTGCAAGCTTAAGCACCTATTGGAATTGTTGTTGTTAACGACACTTGAATTTCTAGGAAAAGTTTGTGGCATTAAAATTTTCCATGTAATAATTTATATTGGTTAAAATATAATTTTCAGAATAGTTTATGGCACTATAATTCCATTAAAATACTCTAGCCAAATTATCAACTTTCAAGCAAAAACACTTATAGACAACCAATGCTATGACAAAATCTCTTCATTACTTGGGAAAAAGTAACACCACAAATAAGAATTTTTTGAAGAATAACTAATAAGACGAATGCTAAAGAAAGGAGATCAACACACACACCTAAGAAGATTATGTTAGCAGTCTAGATGACCGAATCTCCTATTTGTTTTAGATTCCAATGGGAAGAGTCCATCAATTGTAAACACCGAAGGCCAAAGACATGCAACATAGTACTATGATCAAATCACTTTTGTCTTCTCCTTGCTTTCCCTTTAGACAGTATTCCATTAAAAAATAAGGTTGTTGAATCCCATATTTCTCTCCAAATTCCAGTGAAAAGAGACCAAACGTTACATTCTCTAGAGTTTAGAGGCTCGTAGCCACTAGCATTGATTCATTATAGAAAAGTATATGATGGCGGGATAAAAGTTGAGGTGAAAAAAAACAGCAAGAGATTCAATATTATGTTCCAACCATTTTCTTAGTCATCAATCACATTCCTTTCCATAAAAAACGTCTAGCCCACTAGAGTCCTATTATTTTGGTTCCACTCATATTAAGTAAGATGTTATCGGCATTTGAGATCTCTCTAAACAATGTTTAATCTCGAATATTGATGAGCATAAAGAACACAAGCAATCACATTAATGTTGTCAAAACACTTGGGCCTATCTAGTTACATGCATCTTGTTAGATCTGAAAAGGGTTTAAACCCAATTATTTTACACCTTTAAACTAGAATTTCAATATGAAATGACACATAATCATAATGAGCCAAACCAAAGGTGAAATTGTCCATGCTTTTGTAGGTCATGTCTATGAAATATTAACATTCTTTCTTGAACTTGATTGTAGCATCTAAGAGATTCAATTCGTTCTGATGTTGAAGCTTAGCAATGAACAACATTTCATTTTTGAACACATCTAATCCTTGAGCTGAAACTTTTGAAAACCTCTTCACAACTATATCTTGGCCTTCTTTCTATAATGCCCTAAGGCTTACAATCTACGGGAGGTATGCCACCAATATGTGAAAATTGAGAGAGTGTCACTTCATTTTTCATCAAGAAATCGCTTCTCATACTAATAGAGGATTGTGGGGTGCTAAGAAACAAGTGACCAGCTAATGGGGCATAAAGGGCAGGCACCACATGTACAAATTTTTAGATAATGTAGAAACATGAATAATGTAAGCATCCTCAATTTTCTTCCATGCAATGACACATTCTAAGTGAAAAAAAAATGATTTAGACTTGATGAATACCTAGAATTCAGGTTTCACCTAGAGAGATTTCAGAGCTAGCTTTTAAAACTTTCAACCCAGATCTTGCACATCCCAAACAAGAAATGAAAGTTTAAAGAATCTATACAGGCTTCCAAGATAATCCTCCAATGCTCAAGTAAAAAATGAGTTAGAGAGACAGAAAGAGTAGAGGATCTTTGACACCTTAGTTAGCAACAGCTCTAAACAAAATGAATTAGAGAGAGAGAGAGGAGGATTTGAGGACTATGTTTCGAGTCTAATTTTTTGGGAAGGCATTTTAAATGGCAAACTCCAAACTCCTTTGTATAGGCTAAGTGCTACAAGACTTGTGTCGAATCTTAGAGACTGTAAGAATCAACAAGTTATCGAATGCTCCAAGATTTAAATCCATCAAATGATGCCAAATTCTCTCAAGATAAGAAAATGCATTTATTAAGTCAAAGGGGTTTTGTATTTATAAAGGCGTTGAACCTACTCTAAAATTGGTTGAGTAACATTCTATAAATGATGGTTCTTCTTTTGAAAAGTTCTAGATAATTGTACAGTAGAGGAGTCCTAACCTAGATGCTTAAGGTTGCAAGCTATTATCCATACAAAAAATGCAAAATCATGTAAAATTTCTATTATTTCCCTAAAAACATTATGTAGCTCGAGTCTATATTTATATGAAAACATCAAACAAATTCACTTTCAACAATTGTTATACTTTCACACACATTCGGGACTAAAAACTCTAAATATTTGATTATTAGCTATTACTAGATAATAATCTAGTAGCACCTCTTGCAAAGGTACATTATCATATATTAACAAATGATATTTTTAGAGACAACCTTCCCTACCTTTACAAATCTTATTGCCCTTTTACAACAATCAATTGATAACTATTACGAATTTTATAGGTGGATGAATAGGGGACTTACTCCACCTAATAAACTACCATACTTACTTAGGTCATGGCACGTGCCCGAGTGTGGGATAGGAAGGGGGATCAGATATGCCACTTTGCCTACTATGAAAGGGATATGCCTCTTCAGCTCTCTATTCCTTCGGTACGAAAATTGTGGGGTGTTTTTGTTTGGTTGGTTAGCTTTTTTTGAAGTGTGCAATAGCAGGGTTTGGTATTTATTTTATATTTTTAAGAAATCAACCATACACATTCCTCAACTTAAATTACTGAATACATCCATTTTGCCTAAGAAACCATATACTCTCTCACCCCTTCCTCTGCAAAGTAGCAAGCAGTCCACAACAGCTAAATGAGTCAACACCAATGCCCAGAGACAACCAAGGAAGATGCAATGAGATTGCTGGCGACAATGCACCAATCAATTATCAGACATGAGTTGAGCATGTGAGTGTCTTTGATTCCTTTTCATTTTATTTATGATGATGTTTAATTTGGTTACTTTGCTTTTGAAATTAGAGTCCTATTATGTTTATTTGTCATGGCAACTTTGATGAAATATGAATTCTTGTATAGTTCATCTTAATAGCTCTATATGTAATATACAAGGATTTTGTGCCAACATGATATTCTTGAGCATACTTTTTAGAGAAAAATTACAGTTTGATAGTTTTCCTATTATATGTGAGTTTTATAGTCTAATTTTTGGATTACATTTAATATGACTTTCAACAAGGACATGAGTTTAGCAAGGAGAGCTAAAAAATAGAAGAAATAATCCCGACAGGCCTACAATTAAAAAAGTTAAAAGTAAATTATGCTAAAAAAAGGAAAAGAAGTGAGAGTTTGAGCTTTGAAATGAGTAGATTCTTTCATTTAATAGTTTTCTGGCTAACATAGAGGCTACAAGCAGTTAAGTTTTTAGGCTAGAATTGCAATTTTATTTATTCACTAACAATACAATAAAAGCACACAAAACAATGCAACAAGAATAGTTATTTCGCTCAACCACCTCCACATGATTTATTGTTTTAACCTGGCACCAAAAGTTACAACCATATCAAATGGTTGGAATTGTCTTCTAATTCTGCACAATTATACTATTCACCTTTGTAAGTATTAGTGTATAATGCACACATAACTAGCATACCTAATAATCTGAAAAACATAACATACATATAAATATATGTATATGTAAAATTTGTTACAAGTCACTATATTTTTTTTAATAAATTATTATATTTTTTCTAAGCTACCATCCTGTACATGTCCACTTACTTATATTAGGCCAATTGCACTTCAAAGAAAGTTTATGAATAGATTCGTGCACCATAAAATGTTGTTAGTAAGGCTACAATCCATTATACATCAAGTTGTCAATTTCAATCTTTTCAATTAAGGTAAACGAATTTCATTCACCATGCAAATGGTGCTTCACAAGGGACAAATTGAGGAAGAAGAGTTTTGCATTAGCTGCAAGGAAAAATAATTGACCTTGACAAACCTGACACTCATTCGTAAAGAATATTAAGAAATGTTATACATTGAAACTGAAGGTAGACAATCCTTTGATTATAGTTTTGCCTACTTATTTTGAAGATGCGTCATATTTAAAATATCGATTCACCAATCAACATTAAAACTAATATACAATAATTTCAATAAATTAAACAAAGGTTATATATTGCCTTTGGAACTCAAGATATTTCCTTAGAATATCTTTCTTTTCCTCCTTACTTTAACACTGGCATCTTCAATATACGAAAAACGTAAGTGCTAGATCAAAATATTAGGAATAGGTGCTGGGTTTGTTCTTATAAGCATGGAGATTAAAACCTAAATCTATAGAATTTGTTGAATTCTGCTGAACTCATTAGCATTTCTACAATATAATAGATAAGTCATAAGGTCTTAATCATGTTGGTTAAGGATAATGACCTAAAACCAAGAGGCGTGAGGTTAAATTTCCCCAGCCACCCAACCCCTAAAAATATGAAAAAAAGGGTTAAAAAGGATACCAATATACTCATAGGATTCTATTAATCCTCAATTCAAAGTCGTAAGTCTTTTGCTTGACAGAGAGCTCGTTAGTCTTGTATAGTTCATCTTATTAGCTCTATATGTAATATATGAGAATTTCAATGCGAACATGGTATTCTTGAGTATACTTTTCAAGGAAAAATTACAGTTTGGCAGTTTTTTTATTATAAATGAATCTTACAGTAAATTTTTTTCCAATATAGTTGATAGCACTTTCATCAAGGACTTGATTTGGCAAGGAAAGTTGAAATTTAGAAGGAACAATTCTGACGAGCTAACAATTACGAAAGCAAAGTAGATTACAGAAAAAAAACAGAAGTGGGAGTTCAAGGTTTGAATTCAACTAATTCTTTCCTTTATAGTTCTTCAACTTACATAGATGCTACAAATAGTTAAGTTCCTGGGCTAGAATAGCAATTTCATGTATTTACTAACAGTATAATAAAAGTGTATAAAAGAAAGCAACAAATATAGTTGCTCTGCTCAACCACCTCCACATGCTTTATCCTTTTGACTTGGCACCATATCAATTGGTTGGACTCCCCTCCTCTTCCAATTCTGCACAATTACACCATTCACCTTTCTAAACATTAGTGCACAATGCACACATGAATACCCTGCCTAATAATCTGAGTAACATAACAGATATATAAGTATATGTATAAATATATGTAAATTTTGTTATAAGTCACTCTATTTTTTTTATAAATTATTATATTTTTTCTAAGCTACCATCGTGTACTTGTCCACTAACTTATATTAGGTCCATTGCACTTCAGAGAAAGTTATGAATAGATTCATGCACCATAAAATGTTGTTAGTAAGGCTGCCATCCACTATACATCAAGTTGTCAATTTTAGACTTTCTATCTTTTCAATGAAGATAAATGAATTTTATTAACCATGCAAATGGGGCTTCACAAGGGACAAATTGAGGAAGAAGAGTCTTGCATTAGCTACAAGGAAAAATAATAGACCTCAAAACACGTAACACTCGTTTACGTCCATTTAGTGCACTGGCAGAAAATATTAAGAAATGTTATACATTGAAAATAAAGGTAGACAATCCTTTGATGATATTTCTGCCCATTTATCTTGAAGAGGCGTCATATTTAAAATATCGATTTATCAATCAACATTAGAAATAATATAATAATTTTGATAAATTAAATAGAGGTTATATATTGGCTTTTGAATTCAAGATATTGCCTTAGAAAATATATCTTTTCCTCCGTACTTTAACACCGACATCTTCAATATACAAAAAACATAGGAGCTAGATCAAAATGTTAGAAATAGGTGCTAGGATTGTTCTTATAAGCATAGAGATTAAAAGCTAAATATATGAAAATTTGTTAAATTTTGCTGAACTCATAAGTATTTCTACAAGATAGTAGATAAGTCATAAGGTCTTAACCATGTTGATTAACGATAATGACCTAAGCCAAGAGGCTTGAGGTTAAATTTCCGCACCCACCCAACCCCTCAAGATATGGAAAAAAAAGCTTAAAAAAGGATACCAATATACGAATAGGATTCTATTAATCCTGAATTCAAAGTTGTAAATCTTTAGTTTGACAGAAGACTTGTTGGTCTTGTATAGTTCATCTTATTAGCTTTATACGAAATATATGATGATTTCAATGCCAACATGGTATTCTTGAGTATGCTTTTTCAAAGAAAAATAACAGTTTGGCAGTTTTCCTCTTAAATGTGAGTCTTATAGTTTGATTTTTTTATTATATTTGACATGACTTTCAACAAGGACATGATTTGGCGAGAAGAGTTGAAGCTTAGAAGGTACAATCCTGACAGGCCGACAATTGTCAAAACAAAAGCAAATTATGCAAAAAAAAAAGTGAGAGTTCAAGGATTGAATTCAGCTGATTCATTCATTTAATAGTTCTTCGGCTCATATAGGGACTACAAGCCGTTAAGTTTTTGGGCTAGAATTGCAATTTTATTTATTCACTAATAATAAAAGTGCACAAAATAATGCAACAAGAATAGTTACTCCGCTCAACCACCTGCACATGCTTTATCCGTTTGATCAGGCACAAAAACTGGCCACCATATCAAAGGGTTGGAATCCTCTTCCAATTCTACAAAATTACACCATTCACCATTGTAAGCATTAGTACACACTGCACACATGAATACCCTAACCATTAATATGAGCAATGTCAATGTCATTATTAGTCCAACTCTTCTCCTCAACTCTTCTCCCATGTTGAGTCCTTTGATGACTTCACAAACAAAAAAGGTGGGTCTTGCAATTCTTTTAATGTGTTAATAAATATCAAACAATCAAGGAAAATGTAATCAACCAATAGGTTAGAACCCTATAAAAGCCAATAACAATAAAGCCACATTTTAAAATCCATTTCTGTTTCAATATAGAATTTGCCAATCTGAATAAAATGTAACCACACATTAGGTTCAATTGATAAAATTTTATTTTTTTTATATAAAGTCAAAACACATTTAAGTCGTAATAGAATAACCTTTATGCACTATGGCTCATGCTTGAATGTCGATCACTAACCACAAGCATGCATATTTATCCTCACCAATGCATAAGGTGCACTGTAGTACCTAATAAGTCAAAATCAACTAAATTGAGTTATTATATCACAAATGGATTAACAAATAAGTAACCTTAGAATCTAAAAAAATAATAATAATAATAATAATAAAGAAAACTTTGGATTATGCAATCAAACAATAAACTAGATAGCACAAGAATTGACAAACTAAAGACCTACTAATTTGGCGCATGCAAATAATTAAAGAGAAAAGAACAAAAACATAGATTAAATAACAATCTAATCTACTTCATGAGCTTTACGAAATCATATAAAGCGCAAACAAGTTAGCAACTAATTAAAGCATAACAAGTAACTTTTGATTATGAAATCAAGTAATTAACTAACTAGCATACTAACAAAATCAATACCTAATTATAACACATGCAAATAAAAATAGAAATTAAAGAAATCAAGACAACAACATTAAATAATTAGCTAACTAATCTATCTGAACTAACTTTCTTAAAATACAGCGTATAAATGTGCAGTGTACCTACAATTGAAAAACAAAAGTTATGTGGCTATCTCCTCCTTTCCTTCAAGGGAAGAAATGTCAAGATTATGCTGCTTCCTAGACTATGAAAGGCTATCACCAGAAGCATGCAAAATCTGGCTAAAGACTGAAGAATTTCCCTAAGGATTTCACTCGAAGCCCTTGCCTCACAACCACCAAAATATGGGAGCAGTTGTGAGAATCCTGCTACTGCAGCTGCTATTATTAGTAGCATTAGCAAAACCCATGCCTTCTGCCAATTGAGTAGCATCAACTTAAGATTTAGAAAAGAATGATATCTTACCGACTGGTACACAATGACTTCCCCACACTTACTATCGCCAGAGAAGTTGATAGTGGCTTGGAAATTCATAGTAAAGCCAAACAGTGGCAACTCTGATTCTTCCATCAGCAGGAATTCTTTCAAATCAAGAATAAAGCCACCAATGTTTGGAAAGGCAAAGAGATTCTACAAAATGAAACAACACATGTATGCTAAAAAATAATTAAAATAGTAAAAATATAAGTATAAAAAAAACCCATTTCTTCTCTACTAAGACCTCTGGAAAAGTAAGTAACAACAAAATCCACAACTTCAATACACGTTTTCTCAAGTAAAGGATATTCAAATCAACGAGTAGGTTGGGACCTGCCAAAAAACTTACAACAAATCCATTTCTGATTCAATGTTTCAGTGCAGATTATGCCAATCTGGATGAAATTTCAAACAATCAAGCAGTTGAGTAAATAAAACTAAAGATTACCGGAGTCCACAATGCCTACATCATGAATCTCAACACAACAGAAGTATACAAAAGTAACAGAATCTGGGATGATAATTTACTAAGACAGTCAAGATGGGGGAGGACTACAATGTGGACGAAAGACAAACATAAACTTCCCGGAGATGTTAATATTTTCAATCCAATCAATGAAAAATGTTGAGCAAAAATAGATACTGCCAAGATTGATTGACTGAAACCCTAATTCCAATCTATCAAGAAATAATAATAAAAAAATACTACAATGTGGAAGAAATACAGACAAAGACTCCCCGAAGACATGAATGTTTCCAATCAAATCAATGAAAAAACTCAAGTTAAAACAAACATTGCCAAAATTTATTGACTAAAACAATAGTTTCAAAATATCCAGTAATAAAAAAAATTAAAAAAAAAAAAACAACTGCTGAGTTTTCTGGCACAATCACATTGTGGGAAACCAGGGTGGAAGATGGATTAACACCAACCCGAACAAAATTTGCTATCTGAAAATGAATAATTTCTAATTCGACCTTTGAAACCCTAGATTCGAAATTATCCGGAATAAAAAAATCGATCACCATGGCAACTGGAAAATACACACAGCTACGAACCAGGATTAAGTTGGAAATATCAATAGCGTCCTGGATGGTGATTTTCCACAATATTCTTGTGCGTCAACTAAACTGACTTCATCTCCAACCGCATCATTGATCCACTATCTGATAATCATTGTTGAGATCAAATATGAGAAGGATCTAATATGTGCACTCCTGCTTCCTTGATGCCCAATCGAACTGACAAAAGATGAGAGAGAGAGAGAGAGGAGAGGGAGAGGAGAGCGCACTAGATGAGAGGGATCTAACCTCATGCTTCCTCAATGCCAGTGAGAGAGAAAACAAGCGGCGCTGTGGGCATGGATGTCTATCGGTCAGAAATTTCCACGCCAGAAAACGATCCGGAAAATCTTTGATTCTTTGGAAATATTTTACTTTCGTTTTCGAGTTCTACATGGCCGTTTTCTTACTCAAACAAAATAATATTAGTTGTCCTCCATTTATTTATTACGTTGAATTTAAAATTTTTTAAAGTTTTATTTTAAATTTTATTAATTCACCAATTTATACCATATAAATTTATGCCAAAATAATTATATTTTCCATTAAAAGTGGTTTGTCTTCGAATCTAAATTATTATACGAATTATGGAGTTAAGATTTAATTCATCTGATCTGACCGATCTAAAACAAGTTCGATCTCTTTATACTCCATATCTAAATCACACACAATATAATGGACAAATAAAAGATCAAAAGATTAGAATAATTCACTTCCTAATTTATCTTTTAATGCTCGAATTAATTATCTTTCTATGTTAAAAGAGAAAAAAAAAAATACAAAATGATAGTATTAATACTTAAGTAAAAAACCTAAGTATGGCGCGATTGATGAAAAGCGTCTTAAGGAGAGAAAAAAATACACTCGAAGGAAAACGTTTTGGAATTGTTGCCTACTGGTTGTTGAAATTCTGCGTGAGAAAGATTTGTGATAATAATATATATTTATTTGGCTCCTTTTTGTTGTTCATCCCCCTCTCCCATTGAAAATGGGGGGTTTTTATAAAATTAAGGAATAGTTTAATCTCTTCTTACAATCGCCCACGGAACCATCTGGATGAATAAAGGGATACTATTCAACCGATGGTTCCTAGCCGGTTACCATATCTATTTAGCAATTTGGATAAAAAAATAAGGTTATTCATTCCAACTAGTTTGAGTTACTTCCTTTAATACATAAAAAATAAACTGTTTTGACAAGATCAATAGACTAATCTATCCACTTTAAGTTATATAGGCCAACTCAGACATTATTCCGTTCTAAACCGATTCTTTTCACTAATAGGTCTTCCTCATAGGGCTGGTGCTAACAATACCTATCAAAAAAACATACTAAAATATTTCAGATATAAATATTTTTTAAAAATTTAATAATAAATAAACTAAAAATTACTAATTGGTATTGGAAAATGTTTATCTTATTAAAAATTATATTTGACACTTATAATTATAGTAATGATACTTGATCCATGTTTAACAATAATTTTATATTATAATTATAAAATAATATATGTTTTCACATTGTTATTTATCTTTTTAAAAAAATTAAAAAATAATAAAAATTTTAACTAATTAGAAAGCTTATGAAATCTAGCTAGCACTATATAAAGTAAATATTTTAATACAATATTAAAATTGAAGAATCAAATTAATAATGAAAATTATGATAAGAAATATTGTAATATCAATTTACCCAAACAAGTGTAATGATAAAAAAATAAAATAATATTTTAATATATTGAGTATGAGATGAGCTATTAATTACATAATTATAAAATATCATATTGTCTAATTAGTTATACAGATAATAAGAAGTAAAGTTATGATTAATTTTAAAATCGTTCATCTATTTAAATTTCAGGATTCATTTAATTTTTAATTGATAACTAATATAATTTTTTATTACTGTGTCGGTTTAAAATATTAAAAATTTAAATAAATTTTTTAAAGATAAAAATAATTTAATATAAAAAATTAAATTAGAATGAGGATACATTTTGAATATATTATTTTTAATATATTATCCGTGCAAAAACTATGTATTACAATTTAGGTGAAAATGACAATTGTGGGGAGGAGATTGAAGAAGCATCGGAGAAAAGCCCTGAGAATATTTCTCTGTTTTATTTTTTAAATTTGTTTTAATACAAATTTCATAATAAGTAAAGAAGTATATTGCTAAATTTATCATATTTTAATAGCACAGGATGTATCTATAAAAATTTAAAATAGACATTGATCTTATTTTACATTTTGAATATGATTTTTATCAAATGTTTTACTTTTGTAAACTTAATACTATAAAATTTCAATTTAATTTTTTACATTTTTATTTTTTCTTTGAAATATACCAAAAAAAATATACATAACATAACAAAAAAGATTCCAAATAATCCAAATTATAATTAAAACTAGCGCTGACACTTAAGATGTTGTGAACAGAATTTCGAGCACAACTTCTTAAGCATAACTTTGCCCGTAATATATATATATATTTTTTTAATAATAATAGTTTTCATACAAAAAGCATAATTTGGGTTGAAAAAATATATAATATATAGTGCTATATCATCTTTTGATTAATAGATTATTAAAATACATATCATCTTAAAAATATATTATAAATATAATTCATTAGTTAATATGTAATTATTATATTATTTTATCAAATAGTGGATTACATAAATAAAAGTTTTAAAATTTACCTAAAATCATGCATCTAGATGCTTCCATCAAACTTATAAATAATTTAAATTTTTTATTCGATTGGATTACTTATTAGCCAAAATCCAATAGCCACACACCGGAAAAAAAAAAAAAAACCACAAAATTTAAAAAAAAGTAATGCGTATTCTTATCATTTTACTAGATAAATAAGTAAAGTATTACATTCACTCTTTATAAAAGATTTTTAAAAATTAAAGTATATTTTATTTTCATTCCTTGAATTCCTCTTCTTTGCTTTGTAGTAATGCTTGTTCGTTTATTCCTATATATATATTTTTTATAATAGTATAACGGATGAATAATAATCTATAATGATTGTTTATATTATATCAGCCATATTAACAAATATGTGACATTTTTATAAAATAGACAATATCTCATGCATATTAAACTTAAAGATAATGATGTACTATTACTTCAAGATATACGGTTTCAATAGTTGAAATAATATATTAATAATTATTAACAATAAGTACAAAGCTTAGCCAAGACAAATAATAAAACTGTCATATATTTTTAAATATGCCTATCAATGTGGATAAATAAATTGACTGACATATTATCCAAATACATCTTCCTAACATCACTGTATCACTTGTGCTAAAGCTCAAATTCTATTCCAATATTAACAAATGGCTAAAAATACCTAAAAATATCCAGCGTAAGAAAATAAACTTTTATAAAAGCAAACATATTTATGAATTTATTACAACTATATATAGACCTTAGCTCTTCAAGTTGAAACATTAAACCCTTATGTTTTAAATAACAAATAATATAATGGTATTGTGAAAGAAAACAATATACAAAAATATACATTACCTGTCCAATATTTGCATTATATACGGTTGATGGGCAAATTTTAAAAGCAATATATAACATCACCTGCTGGAAGTTGATTGATAAGTCATGTCACAACTTTGACCCAAATATATAATAACAATGACATTATATATAAGAATTATTCATAAATAATTTAAATATAATATCTTAAAATCGGGTCTCATACTAATACCATAAGTAATTTAATTAAAACAATAAATATAACGGATTGACAAACTAACCTCGTTCAACCTTGAAAAGTATTGTACATGATCAATCAAAAAATCAATATGCAAAATCACGCTAATTTAACCAATACATGAAAGTTATACTAATATTTTCAACAAGTTATTATAATAAAATAATAATAATGACATAACTCAATAAATTAATATAAAAGTTAATACATCAAATTTTTGATATATACAATGTCTATATTTTAATTTTTTTCATTTTAAACTTTGTAATTGTCAAAATATATAATTATAAACTAAAATTTCAAAAGAAAGTGTGTTTAAAACTAATGTATTTAATAATATCATGGGCTGGCCCAATTCCAAACCCAACCATCAATGCAATGAGAAGCCAGCAAGTAACGAACAAAATATCAAGAAGAAGATTGATCCAACCAAACCCAAACGCCAAGCAGCAATCAAGATGAGGTTCTAGGAACAATGGGCAAAGGGGACAAGTGTCAATGGTCCAACTGACAATATAGATGGACGAACTAATTCGAAAGGTTCTCAATCAAGCAACCAGTAGAACAATTAGAGTATACACCTGCGATAATTAGAGTGCTTGTATGCAGGTACTGCCTGAAGCCATATGATTATTGGGTCAAGGGGATCACTCATAGGCTTTTCATCATAGTAAAGCAACACTTGACAAAGGCAACTCTCATCAACACTCTAGTAGCCAATGAATTCAAAGGTGACACGGGCCACAAACTTTGATGCCAAATCATTATCTATGAAGTATTACAAATACTTATTGCCATCACAAAGCGAAGGTCTCGCCCCAACCCCTTTTTTGCATCACCAAAGAAAACTATTCAAACCTCTAGAATACTTTTTGGCCTAGGGAGGGAAAAAATCTAATTTCCAAAAACGCAACAAGAGAACTAGGCTCTCTCCCCCGATACGACTCTCTCCCTCTCCAATCTTGGTGAGCCACTTACCAAATGTAATTTTAATGAGCCACTTATCGAGTGTATCCTCAGTGACCACTTACCAAGTGTATTTTTAATGATCCACTTATCGAGTGTATCCTTAGTGAAATCACTTATCGAATATATTCTTAATGAGCTACTCACCGAGTGTAACTCTAGTGGGCCACCGGCCGTATGTAACCAAATGGAGCTTGATTCTCTATCTCTTTAAGCCGCCCCCTGTCGAGCACACAATAAGAGCTCGGTTCTCCTCTCACATTCCCACATAAATATAACTCTACAATCTTTTATATCTTCATTGCATCTTTTTATTTTCTTGAAAAAATTTCTGACTAGAACGTTAGAGGATAAATCAGGAAGTGAGTCTCATAAATCCTCTGATCTCTTATTTGTAATTTGTAGTGTATATGTTTCATGTTAACAGAGATAGAGATCAAACTCACTCTAATTCAACCCGCAACGAAAGATTGAGTTACTCACTGATCCATACCATAACTCAGGCACAATGGATGCATCAAAAACATATCCAAACATATTAGAATAAGTCAAAATTTCAAAAATAAAAAATAAAAAAATAAAAATGCTTTGGATACTTATTGAACACAGGCAACTTAACTTCAAAAATATGTTCGTGCTTCTTAGGGTGACATGATAGATGAAAATTCATGCCTCAGGATCGCTGGCATTGTCATGATTTACAATTTCTGTAAATTGTAAAGAAGAATTAGAGTTTAGACCAAATGCCAATGTTAAATCTCAACAAAAAACCACAATTTTGTGTTTCTTCATTTTGATAGTTATATAAATCCTACAATTTTGTATTTCTTTAAAATTCAACTTTTAATAAAAATAGTCTACTAATCAATATTTAGCATATTCTTTTTTTGATAATAGAAAGAGAATTTTGATATTATTAAGTATTCTAGAAAGTATTGAAATCCTCTGATATCAAAATTTTTTAAAATATCACAATAAAATCATGATATGTCCATTTATAATAAATTTATTTTAATATATTAGCTAATATGCTCCATAGATTAGATGACATTAATTCATTGTGTTTTATTCACACAAATATAATTATATAACGTATGTTTAAAAACGATATGTATTATAATTGATATTAATATTTGTATATGCTAAACTTGCCGATTTTTTGTGAATAGTGCTGACTGACGCGATCTTCTGCATTAATGGCTCGTTTAAGGTTGATCAACCGCCCACTTGACCAACCGCCTGGAAGTTTCTGGTTTCTGCAGGATCGACTTCAAGGGTTGATCTGTCAGTATGATGATCTGGTGCGACTAGTAGGGCCGCAGTTTCCGTGCCGAATAGATGAGGGCCAGCACCACCTTCTCGGCGTGAGGATAGCGGGCCTCCACATCCATCAGCACCAGGCTTACGTAGTACACTGGCCGCTGCGCTCCCTCGTGCTCTCCGACTAGCACGGAGCTAAGGGCCGCTGTTGACGTAACCAAGTAGACGAAAGGTCCTCGCCGTCGCGCAGTGAGCTCAGGAGAGGTGGTTGGCGAGGCACGTCTTCAACTCTTTGAAAGCTTCGTCGTATTCCTCGGTCTACCAAAACCCTAGCGATTTAGTGCCCCTTAGTGCTTTGAAAAAGGGCAGACACTTCTCTACCGACTTGGCAAGGAACAGTGAGAGGGCCGCTATTCATCCGGTGAGTTTCTGCACTTCTTTTATCGTCCGTGGGGGATTTAGGTCAAGGATGGCCTTGATCTTATCTGGGTTGGCTTCAATGCCGCGTTGAGACACAATGAAGCTCAGAAACTTTCCTGAAATCACTCCGAAGGCGCATTTCGCAGGATTGAGCTTCATCCTGTGCCGCCGAAGGACTTGAAAGGTCTCCTCTAGGTCGCTAATGTGGTCGTGGGCGATTTTGCTTTTCATGAGCATATCATTGACGTACACTTCCATATTTCTCCCAATCTGGGTCTCGAACACCTTGTTTACCAGGCGTTGATAGGTCGCGCCGGCATTCTTGAGGCCAAAAGGCATTACCTTGTAGCAGTACGTCTCTTGGTCAGTCATAAAGGAGGTGTGTTCCTCGTCCTCAGGGTGCATCTGAATCTGGTTGTAGCCGGAATACGCATCCATGAAGCTCAGGAGTTCGTGTTCGGACGTGGAGTCCATGAGTTGATCAATCCTAGGGAGAGGGAAACTGTTCTTGGGGGAAGTTTTATTCACGTCAGTGAAGTCGACACAAATCTGCCACTTGCCATTGTTCTTCTTTACCAGCACGACGTTGGATAACCACTCCGGATATTGGACCTCTCGGATGAATCCGGCATCCAGGAGTCTCCTCACCTCTTCTCTTATGGCGATCAACTTCTCGATGAAGTGGTTCTTGCGCTTGCGCGAACGGGTTTTGCTGCTCGAATCAAGGCCCAACTTGTGGACGATTACTACAGTCGATATCCCGGGCATGTCAGCTGGAACCCAGGCAAACATGTTGGAGTTGGCCCTAAGGAAGGTAATTAATCGGTTGCGCTCTGCGGGTCGGAGAGATTTGCCCACGTGGACGCACCTTTTCGGTTTAGAGAGATTCAGAGGGACCGCTTCGGTAGCTTCTCCCGACTGGGCTTGCTGTAGCAGGGTTTCATCGTGGAGGTCAAGATCTTCGTCCGGGCGGTACGGTGCTGCGGGTCTGATCTAGGATAGGTAGCATGTTCGTCCCATCTCCTGGTCCCCGAGCACTTCTCCCACTCCCCACAGGGTGGGGAACTTTACCATTAGGTACGGGATCGATGTCACGGCTCCAAACGCCGTGAGAAAAAGTCTGCCCAATATGGCGTTGTAGACAGATGGTAGGTCAACGACGAGGAACGCCAGCTCCCGTGTTAAAGAGCGCGGGTGGGTTCCCACAATGACCTCTAGTTGGACTATCCTTTGTATGGGATCGGTTCGTTGTCCAGGCTATACAATGGTCTATCCGCCGTTCTCACCTGGCTTCGCCTCAATTCGAGCTTATAGAAAGCGCTGAGATGCAGTAAATTCTGTGAACTTTCATTATCAATGAAGACTCGTTTCAACTGGTAGTCAGCATTATCATCTGAAATGAGGGCGGATACAACGAGAAGATCAGTATGGGGGAAGGTTATATGAGCGATATCGTTGCTACTAAAGCTAATGACATCATTCCTATCCCCTATCCTCGCTCACTTGTTGCTGGAAGTCGGCCTCTGCTCCCCTCGTCCGGTGTCCCTGGCGGCTACGGCGGAGATCATATTGACCACGCCGGCGGCTATGCAGATTCTCGGCGGTTCGCTGGCCTCGCCTTTTGAGGTTGTGGGGCCCCGCCCCGAACTCTTCACGAACCGTTTAAGGTATCCGCGGCGGATCAAATCCTCTATCTCTTGCTGCAGGGTCCGACAATTCTCAGTCGAGTGTCCCAGGCAGCATTGTATTGGCAGTATTTGGTCTGATCGCTGTCGCTGGGACCTTTCGGCGCTTTCGACCACTTGAAGAACTTTTCGTCCTGGATCTGCATCAGGATGTTTGTACGAGTGTCATTCAGGGAAGTCAGGGATGTCCGTCTGTGGTCCTTCCTAGGTCCTGGCGTAGGCTGCGGCTGCTTGCGGCGCTCCAGGAAGCGGTGGCTGTCGCCGTCCCTCTTCCGTCCGTCGGTAAGTCTGGTGGCTTCTGGGGGCCGGTCCGCTCGCTCAGGGCGCTTTGCCTCGTTGGCCTCTTCGGCCGTAATGTAAGACCTGGCGATGGCCTCAGCCTCCCGGAAGGTCTGAGGTGCTGGTGCAACAGGTGCTTGAAGAAATCCCCAGCCGCCAGCGTGGTGACGAAGGCATTGAGTTTCAACTCGTCAGAGAGTTGGGGGATCTGCCGTGCCTCGGTGATGAAACAGTTGAGAAACCGCTGCAGGCTTTCGTTCGATCTTTGACGGAGGCGGACCAGGTGCTATGGTTGCCTCTCTTCTCTTCGGTTGGAGGCAAACTGGTTCAGAAAACTGTCAGCTAGCTCGTCAAACAAGCGTATGGAATTCGGATGGAGACCATGGAACCAGAACAACGCGTCCCCCCTGAGGGTGACGGGAAAGCACTAACACATCAGGGCCTCGCTCGCTCCCTGTAGGGATAAATGGGTGCGGAAGCAGTTAAGATGATCCATCGGATCCTTACTTCCACCGTACCCCTCCAGGATGGGCATTTTGAACTTGCTCGGCAATGGTTGAGTCCGCAGATCCATGGCGAAGGGCTACCTCCGAAGGTTGGTGGAGGATCGCGTGGTCCTCTCCTTGTGCAGAATGTCCCACAACACCTTAACTTTTTCTTCCATCGACGGGTCAGGAGCGCCTCTCCGCGCGTTGATGACATTGCAGAGCTCCGTATGGTCCTGAAGGTGCGGTTGAGCTTGTCGGTGGTGTCGGCTTTCCGCTTGAGGAGGTCGCTCACTATTGGAGTCCGCCGCGGTCGGTCTCCCATGGCCGCGAGAGTTGCGGGGGTTACGCTGCTCAAGGCTATCCCCACGTTCGCTGCGGTCGGGATGGCTTTCTACTTCGTATGGGTCCATTTTGTTGGGGACCGCCAGGGCCGTGGCGTTGTCAGGTTGGTTGGATCTTCTCCTGAGGGCTGCCGCGCGGCGTCTCTTCCTCCTAGAGGAGGACGCTTGAGATACTGGGAGGGGCAGGCCTCGGCAAGGAGTTCCCATCCGATTGCATAGGGCATGGAGTACTAGCTTTATGTCACCCATGTCCGCGGCCAAGCGGTGGACGTTGGGCTCCAGATGGGGGTCTGTGTGGCTCCTGATGGGAGGGTCCTTGCTGTGAGCGATGACGTTCATTGCTGGGGCACTAAGTTGTGCCCTGATGTTCACCATTCTCTTTGCTTCGGAAGGGAGGTAAGAAAGAGACACTAGGCTTCTCGTCGGTTTTCCACAGACGGCGCCAATGTTGCGTCCCAGGTCCGGGGTTGTTGTACGGATTATGGGGCCTCTGGGTTTCCGGCCGCGCTGAAGCGTGAGGTTGAGGGTCCAGTCTTCATATCTGTTAACCTGGACCTACACAACACAATCAACAAACAAGAGGTCAGAGGTCCAGTGGGATTTCTCCCACCACAGCCACTGCGATACTCAAGTCAGCAAGTTCCCGCAATAAATGGAATGACGCGCACGCTAAGCTGTGTGCGGACGTGTGCTGATGATGCCTGTGGGATGCATGTTTAATACGTGCTTATCAGAGTGGTAAATGCAGTGAGCAAGTAACGGAAGGTCTGGCTTCCTTGACGTACCGCAATGGGTAGCTAACTTCCCGTTGCCTGACTAGGCTTGGGAATCAAGATTTTGAGAGAAGCGGACTCGTTGGTGGCCTCGAGACTTGAATTCTATTCTTTTTGATTGCTTTCTCTCTTTTGATCTGGGAAAAGGAAGAAGTCGCCTCATTTTCCTCCGCGGAGGAAGAAAGCTCTTATAGGCTCCTCCCGAGAGGACTTTGGGCGCGAGAACTCCCGTTGCTAGGGTTCCTTGGCCGCTGGTTACTGTCGCTGACTGCCAATAATGTCAGCTGTCGCTTTGCGATGGCAGGCAGGCTCCTGAGCGCTGCCGGCCACGCTTGGTCTTCCTTTGAGTCGGGATTGGTTGGTTGCCTGCGAGCAGCTGCCTAAGCCTCCATCGCAGCGTTAACCGCTTCTCCAGTGGCTTGTTTCTTCTCTCTCCTAGCTATATTCCGGCAGCTCATTAATGTGCCGCAAGACACTCGTTGCCTTTCGTCAGCTGATTGCCACGTAGGCTCCTTGTACAGTTGGGCTAGGCCTAAAATTTTCTTGGGCCTTAGTATTGGACCCAACATATATATATATATATATATATATAGTTATAGTTAAATATGAGATTTGATATTTCATTATTTTACGGGCTCAATCTGTCTTCTTACCCAATAGCAGATAAAAAAGGCAAACAAACTAAAAGATTAAATCAGAATTTTTTATTTTTATTTATAGATATCACTTCAAATTTGGCAGGTAATTACAAGTTTACAAAGAAAATTAATGGTGTTGCACTTTACATTTGGAAGCAATAGAATTTTCGCAAATATAAAATTACAGATAATTCAAAACTGAACTAATCTGAAATACTCAATATCTAGTCTCGAAATAATTCTAATTTCCACATAAATTGAGTGTTATTTCCATACCTGGTTACAAAATCAGGAATTGGAATACAATAAACTATACTATAATTAACTAATTTAATTTAATTAAATATTTTCCGAAAATGTTTAGACAAATTTTTTTTCTTTCAATCCAAAAAAGGAGAACAAAGAACTAAAATTAACCAAAGTTAAGAACATTTCAATAAAAACTACCACTAGAATTCTTTCTTTCTTTTTTTTTTTTAATTTCCTTTTGTTTTTCTTTGCAACTGAGCTTTCCTATGGACCGACAACTGGCACCCATTGGGGCCACTTTGCAACAGATACTCCAAGAGACTGATAATTGTCACTGGATTATCTCAGGATATTAAAGTTAAAGATATCATTAGTCATGGAACGTGAAAGTAGTCCAATCAGTTTGATATGGAGGTGGCTAGCATTTTGAACAACATGCCAAATTACTATCCGAATGCATCCCAAAAAGATGAGATCAAATGGCGTGATAGTCAAATTGGTGTTTTCACGGTGAAATTAGCCTACAGAATATTACAAGTTTCCAAAGACAAAGTGGTGAGTAGCTATCTTATTTGGAGCCCTTAACATATATCGGCAAATGCCTTTATTCCGTGGTTGGCTATTTAGAGGAGATTAAACATTTTGGACTGTATTAGCACCTTTATTCAACAATCTAATGCGCATATACTTTATAGCGATGATATTGAAAGCCATGATCGCCTATTTTTTAGATGCCTCTTTTTCAAATGGCGTGTGGAGGATAATGTGTCGCCATGCAGGAACTAGTTGATCGTACAATGGCTGAAATTCAAACAAAGCATAGGTTTCTCTCAAATGGAAGGGAAATAATATCAAAACATACTCCTTTCGGCTTACATTAATAGTTACAGTGTACTTTATTTGGCGAGAATGAAATCAGCAAACTTTCCAAAACTCTTTATCAAGGGATGAGACACAGTAGTCAATTTGATCAAAGCCACAATTAAACACAAAATAGAATCTGCCTTTAACATGTGTTAGTCGGAACTAAATTTGATTCTATCTATTTCTTGTTTTGTCGACACTGCACGTAATTGAAGCTCGAAGTATACCCTAACTTATATGTTCTAATTCCAAGGTTGTATATAACCTAGATTTAGAATATAGATTGTGTAAATTCTTTCATCTCAATATACACATTACTTACCAAAAAAAATTATTTGCAACCGAGTTATACAATGACTGAAACTCAAACATAACCTGGATTTCTCTCAAATGGAAGGGAAAGAATATCAAAACATACTTCCTTTGGCTTACACTAATAGCTAGAGTGTATTTTATTTGGCGAGAACAAAATCAGCAAATTTTCCAAAACTCTTTACCAAGGGAAGAGGCACAGCTAGTCAATTTAATCAAAGCCACAGTTAAACACAAGCTAAAAACGACTTCCATTGGGTGAAACCAGCGCAACTGATCCATCATAACAAAATGGAATCTGCCTTTAACATATATTAGTCAAAACTAATTTTGATTCTATCTATTTTTTGTTTTGTCTACATAGCATGTAATTGAAGCTCGATGCATACCCTAACTTATATGCTCTAATTCCAAGGCTGTATATATCCTAGATTTAGAATATAAATTGTGTAAATTCTTTCATCTCAATATACACATTACTTATAAAAAAAATAAATAAATATTTGCAACCGAGCTTTTCAATTTAAGAAACCTAAGGAAATTCTTTTATGAATTATTGTAGAAATGCAAGGCCTTTTCCAAACATACTAAAAAAATCCAAGATAATTGTTATTTATAAAAGAGTAAGGGACAGCGAGAAAAGCTCTCGAAACAAAACAAGACTAGAAAGAACATAGGGATTAGCACTTCTTATAACTTCGTTAATCGCAAACAGCCGAAAAAGGGCATCCCTAACACACACTCTCATTCAAAGTTTGGCATTTATATATCAATCTCAAGAAATTTTGTTTGATTTACTATCCATATAAAAATTAGTAAACATCCTACTCAGGTGGCAAACATCCTATTAGAGAAGCCAACATCTAAAGTACATTTTCAAGCTAAATGTGAACATGAAAAAGAAGCCGATGAAGTGCAATTCATATGAAAGATATTATTTTAACCTTTATGCAGCTAATTCAATTGAGAATATCATAGATGATACAACAAAATCACATATTCACTCAGTAACAGTATCGAATCTAATAACAACATTGATGCCTATTCTTTTATACGCATGATTTGCTTCATTAGTAGACTTTCCCTCCCCTTAATGAAATTCAGTTACTTGCCTTGGGTCAATCTAGCATTCTCACACAAAGTTACGATTAGCTAACGGCTTTTAGCATATTCTCAATGTTTCAACATATTAGCTTCTTGCACAATTTCAAATATATTATTTCAGCAAAGGGAAAGCTTAGCGATGCAAAACCTAAATACAAATAGTATGCAGACAGCAGAATAGTAACAATACACCCACATGCATATGAATCTACCGCCAAGGGGAAATTGGCCTTAGGGATGGGTAAAGTGCCAACTCCATATAGTTTACTGGCAAACAATGTCAAGATATCAAGTCTTTTCAGGTCCATCGTTTCCTAAATCAATCCCAATGCATTGGATAGCTACCAGTACGCTCTTTCCAATGATGCTAAAACTGACATGCAAAAATAAGCAATTTTTGGATAGAAGTAGGAATTGCATATAAGTTCAAATACATCACAACACAATAAGATTCCGTACAAATTAACTAGATTTTATCTACTTTAACCAGTTTTTGGTTTCACTTTGGCATTGACTTCGGAAATAATTTGAATTTTCTATCCAAACCCATTTAGAATATTATTTTAAATATATATCATTTTTCTTGTCACATCTTTATCGAAGCTCAATCTTGCTGTCCTTCTATTTCCACAAAACAACTAAGCACGCAATAGCCGCAACCACCCCCCATCTACACTGTCGTCTCCTCCATCAATCTCACCTCTATCTTGCCTCCCCTATACCCTTCCTCGGCAATTCTAATTACAGACTGACTACTACATAATTTATTTATACTTGAGACGCCTAATTATGATTTTTGTAACTTTCTACATTAAGAATTTGAAATATTTATATACTTATTTGACAGTAGGACACTTTCTTTAAACAAGTTTATAAAATAAATTATATTTAATGGATAATAAATTTAGATGTTTATCAGTTGATTGTGTTGTTAACATGATTATGATAACATCAATCTTGTGAAATGTTTCATCTTCTCTTTAAAATTGAAACATAAATAATTTCAGATTTGGTTTGGATTTAAGTATAACACAAGCCATCGCGATTTTATTTAACTTGAAGTACCATGAATTGGATTAGGATTATAGGTTTAAATTATTAGGTCGGGTTTAGATTTAGCTCCCTTAATTCAAACCCGACCAATTGCTATTAACCAAAATCAACCAAAACCTCTGCTCCAACCCACCAAAACACTCCTTACTTCTTACTCTCAAAACAAACAAAAATAGAAGCAAAATCTCCAAGAAAACACATCAAGATGGTCCTAAAATATTACTCTCAAAATAGATTTGTACACTACACAATTTACAACAACAAATATGACATCAGCGCAACTCCTTACATTTCTTTCTGAGTTATTTGATGAAGTCCCCTTTTGCGGCTGTACTTACTCTCAATTCTCCAAGAATTTGAATTTTTTTTTGCTGCATTGAGAGACTGGCTCAAGAAGCTGCCAGTCAGCAAGCTAAACGAATCGATCATCAATTTAGACAACACAACAAATGGACAAATTCAAATAAGTGGAGGGAAAAAGAATATACAGGAGAAATTACCCATGCCGAAATAATAATCAACAGCAGGGTTCAACATGTCCTTGCTTCAGCATCTTGCAATCCGAAAGGTGCTTCGTTACTTCACTCCAGCCTACATTTTAGTGAGTGCTGAGTGACTATTTGGTTGAAAGAAGAGAATCATGTGAAATGAGATAAACATTACCAGACATGCATTACTATGAATAAGGTGGTCATAAATATTACATTGTTTAATAACTATACGTGGACTAAATATTACCACCGGGCTATAGAAAGATATCAGCACAGTTGCAAGGGGCCATGGGATGGTGGCAGAGGACCTGTGGGGGAGACAGCCAGCCAGCTTGCAGGGAATCAACAGAGGTGGCCCGAGGGGATGGGGTCACCAGTGGGAGTCCATGGTGGAGGACTGGAGCAGAACTTGCCGGTAAGGGTCACGTTGGGAACGGATGGAACAAGTAATTAATATTTCTACTTGTCCAATGACAAATAAGACCAGTTCTTATATGGAGTTAGTTGTTCTAGTTTTTTTCTAGCAATATTTATGACCAACTAATCCCTTCCAACTAAACAGGTTGTTTTACAATTACTAGGAGAGAAAATTTAAGGCAAAAGATATACTTGGGATATTATGAAAATCAGGATCGATTCCATTGCCGTTGATGTCCAAGTGATGTGGTGTGACATACTTCCCTATCGTGACAACCACACCAGATCCATCGTGGAGTTCAAATACGGATTGAATGAGACCCTGTACACAAAATTTTCCACATTAATATGCATGACAATTTTAGAAATTACTCAGCCTTGTATCCACCAAAAAGCTCAATTTGCAGCCTAGCCATCAAAGGGGGGAAAAATAAGCTAAAAGATCAATTTGTCCATCTACATCTTAGGAAAATAGGGCCTTTCTAGTAGATTTAGATGAAATTGAGGGCTCGCCCTCCAGCCTTACAGCCAATAAGCTAAAAGACATTGATTGCACAATATGCCATAACCCCTATTCATTCTTCAATTCTCCAATCACTGATAGCACGGTCTAGAATATTTGATGAACTGTTGGGAATCCCGAGATTCACTCCTTGATTGTTCCCTAAAAGTTACACCTCCATTATACCCAATATTTACCCCTTTGTTATAGAAAAGGATATGCATTTAAGTTGTATAATCCCCAATACCCCTTTTCTTGTTATTCCTCCAATTTTGAGAGATTCACAAGGATATTCTCTCACTATTCTTTGGAACTTGACCTCTCTAAATAAGGTTATTCCTTTTATATAAGGACAGTAAACTTTGTATGTGAAATACAAGAAAAAAATTATCCATCTTTCATTAAGTACAAGCATTAAGTAACCCCTCCTAATGGGAAAGAGTGAACGTAGTGATCGAAACATCCCATTAGCTTAAAAAGCAATACAAAGCCTACACACAAGGTAGTGAGTAAATGAATGAACACAGGAATTGCCATTTTCCATCATGTCATTTACAACCTTAATGGATGCTTAAAGTGCCTCCTAGGGCAGTGAAAAAATATTTAAGCAAGGGATGTTTTAGAGAGAGTCTCAGTGGCATATCTAGGACATCAATTACCAAACTTATTCAGATGCAAAGCAATAGAGAGCAAATGGATCAGTCCAACGAGGAGGCATTTGGGTGAATCAAATCAAGACTGAGACTGCCTTTTGCTCCTAGATGCAGTTTTAGACCTCTATAGTAGAAGGTGAACTAGGAAAAATAATTGTGGAGCTACTGTGCCACAAGGGCTGACATGAATGGTAGGATCACTTGATTATGTATCAGGTGCATGCATTGATATATCAATTGATATATATCTAGCTTTTCCCAAGATGAAATGAAAATTGGATTTATCATGTAACTCCCTGATATCAATATTTCCTAATATCACAATAAAATCGTGAAATATTGTCGTATCAATCAATATACCAAACATTTCCTGATATAACAATCAATATTTTCCCTTTAGGCTTCAATTCAAAAATTTGCATCTGATAAATCTGAGATCAACACATATCATCCATTATGGCCAATACCAATACAGCCATCAACTGTGATATTGGTATTTCCATCTATAATCAGGCACAATCTATATAAAAAAAGAGGGGACAAAATAGTTCAATATCAGAGAGTCTAACCTTGCCGTAAGTTTTTTCACCCACAAGAATAGCACTGCAGTTATCATGAAGTGCAGTAGCAACCTGTAATACTATGTATTATATCCTGTATATAGGAACATTGGCATCATCACATGATATGGAAAATGATGGGTACTTACAATCTCACTTGCACTGGCAGTATTGCCGTTCACTAAAACCTGCATAGGTAATGGCAAGAATAGTTAGCACAAAAAATAAATAAATAAATTCTTAAACCATTTGTGTTACAGATTGCCTTCCTTCTATTTAATATCTGTGAATACTTAAACATAATAATACGCTGTATTACATATAAGTATAGATAATATATAACAATTATACATAGGATCCACATAATTGCCACATTATCAGTGGTTCCAACACTATACGAGTAAAAGACAATGCCGGACTCTTCAGAGATGCTTACAAAGTACCAAATTCATTATCATAAAGTCTTGCAGAAGCATAAATAATAACCATAATAACAAATTGCGGACGCATAACAAATAAATAGTGCCAAAGTTATATTCATTTACAAGATCAATTATATGGTTTCATACATCCACTACATTTTCATCAAAATACATTGACACATAAGCATAAACCACTTTTATCTTTACTCCTACTCATCGGGTACCAACTCATGATCATCATTTGAAGGGTTAGAAAAATAGCAAGAGAGTAAGCTAAATACTCAATAAAGTATGCACAAGCAAAAACATGCACATTTATACTTAAAATAAATGTATGAATCAAAGGAATAAGAACCATATAAAACATGCATGAACTTTTGTCTTCTTGAATGTTTTCTTTTATGAATTTTAATTATTATTTGTCCTTATATCATTTGTCTTTAGGGATTAGGGCTAATAGGCCTTACTAGTTAACAGAGCGATCAATCGATGAAAGAATTATATATCCTTTCACACAATCTAAGGCTAAACCCTCCTATTCAGCACACAAAGGTGAGCGGTATACTTTTAACCCAATATATAAGACTATAACTAACGCCGCCAAAAGTTCCCCCCCGGTGAAGGGCAGTCATCGAGTTTTCACTGTAATATTCTAAGGCATGTCAAGGTATATCACCCGCTGAAAATGATTCCTTAATCCAGTTTCTTAACCCATTTTTCAAAACTTCTATAAAAGCTCCTATTCTTAATACTTTTTCCTTAATTTTCTCCACTCCGGAAGAAAATACCTATCATTTTTGGAACTTGCAAAACTTCTATATAAACTTTCCATAATATCGAAACATATAACCATAAAATGCGATAATTAGTAATAAACTGTAAATCGTAACAGAAATCAATGCATTAACTGGTTTAGTAGCTTACTTTTAAAATTTTACATATGTTAAAATTTTAAATTTAACACGTGATATATTCGGCCGATCCGGTTGCTAGTTCGGTAGTTAGTTTGGGGCCAACTCGGGTTGATTTTTTCAATTCAATTTAACACAATTACTTAAGGGCTCGGCTATTGATTCATGGCCAGTTCAAGGGTTGGTCCATAGTGATTTTTACTATTAATTTTCATTGTTTGTAAATCGGCTTGATGAACCGGTTCAAGGGTTTAATGATTCTCTATAAGCTGTGAATTTCAGCATACGCTGGGCCGGTTCAGCTATTAATTTAAGGCATAGTTCGGAGGCCGATTCAAGGAAGCTTTTACAAGTTGATACTTCATCATCATCTTAAGACACTTAGGCTAATATGGCTGCCGATTCATCCGATTTGGAGCCCGGTTCAAGGCCGGTTTCGTAGCTGCAAATTCAGCATCAACATGAATGCTATTAGTTTGTTTGGTGAGGGCCCGGTTTAGTGGTCAATTCAGAGTATCTTTGGCAACTAGTTTATAGGTGAACAGTTTAGTCTTAGTACATGATGATTTGGCCGGCTCGGCTACCAGTTCAGCCTGTTCAAGGCCCGATTCAGGCTAATTCCTTAAGTTGTCGAGTTTAGCATCAATAAGAATATTACAATATACTTAGGCAAACATGGTTGCCGGTTCAGCTGATTTCAGGCCCGGTTCAGGCCTATTTCAGAGGCTGCAAATTCAACATCAGCATGGATGCTGTCAGCCAAATATGTTACTGTTTAGGAGTCTGATTCAGTGACTGATTCGGGTCCAAATTTATGGGTTGACCCTTGAACATTTCAAGACATTTAGACTAATACGACTGCCGGTACAGCCAGTTTAGAGCACGGTTCATGCATGGTTCAGTAGCTGCAAATTCAGCATCAGCATGGATGCTGTCCAACTGATTTTGTTGCTATTCAGGAGCCTAGCTCAATGACCGGTTCAAGGTATTTTTGGCAGCCGTTTCACAAGTTGACACTTCAGTCCTAGCACTTGAGGGTTTGGCCGATTTGGGTGCTAGTTCAGCCAATTTGGGAGCTGGTTCAGTATGTTTTTTCCAAACTGCCAAATTCAGCATCAGTATCAACATTAGGAAGGATGCAGGGGTGGGTTCTACTGCTTATTTGGAATCCGATTCAATGGTCCATTCAACCCATTTTCAAAGGCCAAATTTACACAACATCAGTAAGGGACTTAGCTAGTTGGTTACTAATTTGGAAACAATTTGGTAGTCGAATGGTGGCCGGTTCAGTTGATTCACAGCAAGGTATTCAGCTTCTGATTTTGTTCAAGTTGGTATTCTAGCTCTTTTCAACGTTTCTTTTCTTATGTAAAAATGATGATACGATAAAAAAAATGAGTAATCTAAGTATTGGAACAACAATACTTAATGATAATTCACAAAAATCAGCAACAATTGAAGGAAGGAATTAAAATACACTTGCCAAAAATTAAGTTTAGCCTCTCTTGCTTTTGGTTCAACCCCTTCCTGCTTCCCGGTTCTACTTCCGTTCCCTCTCGGTTCATCCCTAATTTTCTTCCTCTCTTCTCTCACGTGTCTTTCCCTTTTCTTTTCCTCCACTGATTTCATATATAAAACTTCCTGAATTGTCTTAACATATCAGCTTCTTCCCTACCCCTTTTCTTGCCACAGTTCATACTTGCTGTCTCGCTCTTTTCTTTCCACGTATTTATTGCCTATGATGTTGCCATGTGTTGCTGCTATATACTACTGTGTGTGCCAAATATTTGTGCCATGTGTGTATTGTTCCCTTGCTGAATTCTTTGCTGAATTGTAGTGGAGCTGCCGTGTGGCAGCTGAGTTATTGTGCCATGTGGATGCTGATTTATCAGCTCTTTGAAGCTTGCTACTGCTTCTGCTGAGGCTGACATGTCTGTGTGTTAGTTCCTAGTGCCATGTGTTGCTTTTCCTATTAAATATTTGGAATTTATAATGCTGCATTATTTTATTTCATCTGCTGATGTTGGTTGAGGTGCTACTGCCGTGTGGCAGCCTCCTCCTACTGATTTTTGCTGATTTCTTTAGCCTCCAAGTGCCGTGCTTTTTATTTCCTGAAATTGTATAAGTGTTGCCGTGTGTGTTTATCATGTGTGTGTGTGTGTGTATATTTCCTATGGAAAAATTGGAAGTGGAGCTCCCATGTGGTAGCTGAATTCTTGTGCTGCTGAATAAGTGTTGCCATGGACTTCTTGCTGAATTTTGCTGCTTTTAAGCCTCTAGTGTGCCTCGTCTCCATTCTCCCTTATTTCCCTTAAATTTTCCTAAGTATAGCCAAGTGTGTTGCTCTTAATGCCATGTGTGTGTGTGCTGATTTTGCTCTTACTGAATTATTAAAAATTCAGCTGAATTTTGATGTTAGCATGTTGTTGTGTGTGTGGTGTGCTGAAGTATATTGAATCTAATTTGATTTGTGCTAAATTTAATCAGCCGTTTTAAATTCAGTTACTAATCGGGTGAAAATTCAATGGCCAGGTTATCTTTTTGTCAACAAAAATTAATTTGGTTGCTATCTATTGAAAATTTAGCATCCGAGCTAGCTTTTTGTTATCCCAAAATCAATTCGATGGATAACCAGTTGGAATTTCGGTGACCGAGTTGTCATTTTATTAACTGTAATTAAATCGGTTGCTGATCGAATCCATCAAAAAGTTTTTCGTGTTACCGGTGTCCCGACGTGAACCTCTGGCTTCCGGTTTATAACATAATCAGTATAATAAATCTTGATTCTTATTGAAATCCTTAAACTGATGGAAGTCTTCAAGTCCACATATTTTAATTTCAATAGTTTAGTAGTCTCGGGATGTCAGAACCTTCAATATAAAATTCTCTATATCTTTTGACCTCGAATTCACTTTTGTTTAATTAATTATGATTTGCTTGATTGGAAAATCTCGAGCCTTACAATTTGAGTGCTATAAAGCCTAAGTTTGACTTTTGTATTAATCTATTGGTCTAAGTAAATTACAAATCAACCAAGCATCAAACGAGATTAAGTAAAAACACTGAGATTTAAGTAACATTTATGAATTTCCACAAACAAACTTTGAGACAAAAACTCAATCTACGTCGCTTATTCTAAAAACTCTACAAGCATTTTCAAGTATCAATGAAGAAAAAACCACTGCTAGTGTCTAAGATAAGCACCACATAAAGGTTATTTTTTTTCAAATTTGCGGCATTGAAAACTGACATTGATGGCCATATTTCTGTCCCACATTAGAATGCACCGGGGATTGATGACTTAACGATAGGCTTGCTTACGTTGTGCATTGCATAACTACATAAGCAATTAGACAAGTAGCATAAAGCTTCATACTTTCTGTTGCCGTTTCTATAGGGATTATACAATGCCTTAAAGTAAACCTTTCAATTAAATCATATAAATGTTTGAGCAAATCACCCATGTTTAGTGGCTAACATACAATGACTGGAGTTGTAACCAAGGGTCCAGTTTCCGCCATAATAGCTTTCTGGGATTGAGGATCTCTTCCAACAGTATAAATTACCTGTTCATACACAGAGTCACTAAACAAGCAGAATAATCATATAGATAACCAACAACATCACATTAAATATCGACCATTGATGAATTAATTAAGGAAGAAAATCTCTCTTCACAAACGAAATGTCGGATTGAAGGTAGAACAATTTGTTGTATGAAAGGACTACTGATCTGACGTTTAAAAAAAAATAGTACTTCTTTCTTAATTTGTTTATTTGACTACTTGAAAAGCAAATATTTTTTCTGTAGTGAGAAACTAGTTAGTGAAAGTTTTGATGATTTCCATGAACAATGCTGTTCCAGATTTAAGGAGTGACAAGCCTCTGGAACTTAATGAATCCATGATAACTTCTTATAAAGATAGATTCTCTTTGCTGAGTTTAAAGCATGTCTCTCTCAGAATTTCAATTTAGGAAAATATTCTAAAACAAAAGCCCGGTGTACAGATTATCAACCAATGCCACCAAGCCAAGCATTGACTAACAGACAAAGTCATAAATAAGGTGATTTGTTCAAATCAGCATGTGATCGCAGGTGGCTGCCAGTTGTCAAGACACCCTTTTATGTCCAAGGTGTGTGCAGATTCAAGAGTGATCGTTTAATTTCACGGTGATAATCCTTAAACGATGTCTTTGTGATGCTTAGAAGCATATGCTGAAAAAGATGAGATAGGGGAAAAATTAGATCCACTTTAGCATAAAAAATGCAGTTTGCTCAATCCCAGCAAAACAATACTCATTCCACATAGAAAGCTTGCTTACTTCAGAATTTGAATAAGTCTCCATCAATTCCTTGAAGCTGGAATTCTTTTTGTTGTAATTTGCAAAAGATAAGGCAAAAAGAGATGGAGTAGTTGAAGAACTTTTTTGAGTAACAAGTCATCAGATAAAATCGACCTTTTTTTTTTTTGGAGATTCTAAGGGTTTTGCAAAGACAAGGAGCAGCTAAGGGCTCTACAGTATATTCCTGTGTTCAGCTTGTGTTCAGGGTAGTGGCAGGTGTTGAAATAAATGTAGATAAAGATTACTAGTTTCAAAAGAAAAGCCGTGTCAATGAAGTCAAACATCCTCATGAAAAAGACAATGACTTTTGATGCGTCCTTAGATCAGAATTACTGAATGAGTTAAGGAGCTAATTAATCTTCTCTGAGGTTGAGCTGAAACGGGCTGGTCCTCATTACTTCGGACCTGAATACTACGCAATATAGCTGACAAACAAGAGCTCAAAGGATGGTAGAACTCATTTCCCAATATATCCTCCGACGCTTAAATTAAAAATATTTTTCAGACGAATAGAAAGATAGGAAGATGTGTTAAAATGATACATAGATGCATGCATTTAGGAGATTGAGTGTTTACAGATAGTTGAGCTACGATGAGTGGCTTAGCTAAGGAGTGGTTTTGAGATGGAGGATTAAGCTCTGATGATGCACTCAACTGAGGAATGGCTTAGAGACGAAGGACTGAACTCTGATGAGTGCACTCGGTTGGGGAGTAGCTTTGAGATTGAGGATTGAGTTCTGGTGGTGCGCTCGACTGGGGAGAGGCTAAAAGACGAAGGACCGAGCTCCAGTGGTACGCTCGACTGGAGAGCGGCTTTGAGATAAAGAACTGAACTCTGGTCAGTGCGCCCGACTGGGGAACGGTTTTGAGATGGAGAACTGGGCTCCGGTGTTATTTTATCGTTTTTTGAATTTTTCGACCTCCAGAAGCCTCCCTTTTTATGTGGAGAGAGGTCTCCCCTTATCTCTCAAGGGAGGTTCCCTCTCTTTTTTCCTCGGGAGATCTCCCCTTCTTTTGGAGGAAGGAAGGCATAAGTAGAGAGAGTGAGAGAGTCGGATCACAACCGCTGGAGCGTTGCTGGTTTTGCAAGGAATGGCCAACAGCACGGCTTGGTGATTCAGCCTGCTGAGTGCGTCAGGGTCATGCTCCGCCGATGGGCTACATTGTAACAGACAATCAAAGGCGTGGCCACATGGGATTGTCTGTTGAGTTGGAGCTGTTAAAGTGTATGCCACTGAGTTGCATTCGATGGGCGGCTTTGAGAGCTAACATTTCACTGGGTAAATCTGGGCCACGAGGTCTGGGCCTTGGGCCGTGAGGGACTTCTCCTAGACTGTGGCTTTCTGGGCACTCCTCCTCTGCAGGCCTCATCTCGGATTGGCCCACGGGTTACTAGACCTATCACTAGCCCCCAATGTCGGGAGGTTTAAAATTTCAACTCCAGGCATGTTTCGATGGGATGCCGCCCGGCAAGTCTGCGCGCTTTTCTTTCCAAGGCAATTCTACTAATTTTTGCTCTGGTTGGCAAGATTTGGTGCCGATTTAGTTCTCTACCACTGGCAATCTTCTAACGAGGACAATCTTGTAGCATCAGCGCAATCTCCTCGTTCGGCTATAAGTAGAGGGGCTCCCAACGCCTCGCATCACAAATTATCTCCACCAGCTAAGTGAAGTGAGAGTTCGGAGCTGACATAAAGCTTATGCAACCACAAACCGAGATTGGCAGAGATTCTTCGCCGTTGTTTGAAGCTGGAGTTAAGGATGTGCATGAAGTATGCATTGGTTTCCCTCTTTTGGGCTCAGCCCGAACCCGCCTCGTATTGCACTAGACAAGATCTAGGTTTTTGGCGGCCTGGTTTTGCTCATCTTAGACAAGTCTAGACGGTCATTGCCGGGGCAGCCTTTAAGGAGTGGCGGCTCACCCTTCTGACGGGAGAGGGTGAGCAACTCAATCCTAGGTTGCCCACGGGGCCGATCTCATGACTATTGGATGAGGAACTTTCATGAGTCCACGTCAAATCTTAGGCCATCATCGCCATATTGGGTCTTGCGTAGGCACAGAGGATCATGGACAGTGCGGTTTTTCGGCCGGTTTTGGTGGACGATTCTTGGTAGTTGCCTCCCGGGGTGAGAACCGGCACTCTGTGTCTTGTTCATGCAGGGGAGGGCTTCTGCATGCTTTCTCGCCGTGGGTCGGATACCGCGGCGGCCAGCCTGGTTGTTTTTCTCTTGCAGTTGTCTTCCTCGAAGGCGGGTCGGGCAACATGTAGTCAGGTCGCTGCTCCATATATTTTTTTATTTCCTTCTGAATCGTACTTCCGCTGTCGTAAACTTGTACTTTGTAAAAGGAATTAATGAATGAAACTACCGATCATTATTTGCCTTCATATTGCATGGCTCTAACACTCTTGCATGGTGTGAATAGTTAAAGCACTTGGGCGCTGCTTTTTGCTACTGTATTTTAGAGGACTTGATGATCTAGACCGCAGGCGGCTCGGTCTTCTGGCGATCCACCCCACAACCAGCCATCCCAGACACTAGATTGGGACGGGTGTCAGGCAAATTAGCCTCAAGCCTGCCAAGGTTGCACGTCGCCAATCAGTTATCGCTTAGAACAGGGGGTGTGTCAAAGCATCATTACTTGGACTGTGCTACCGTCTTGCCAATCTAGGCACCTAGGCCGTCAGGCTGTTAGCGCATTGCACGGGGAGGCAGAGCGTCAATCGACATGACTAACCTATTGAATTGACATGCTGCGACATATTATGACGTGGCCACATGTTGCGGTCATCATGGAGGCACGCCTCTCTAGCTCCCTGAAAGGACTCCGCTTCTGGACCGAGGCTATGGCTATTTAAGTGCTAGCTTGCAACCACTTTTACTTCTATCCGCAACATTGAATATCTCTGCCCCAGCTCGCCATTTTCATCCTTCCCGGTTTGCAAAGTCTTCGAATGGCTTCCCCCAAGGCGTCATTGATATTTAGTCCACGCTAACTAACGGGAAGATAGAGCCTTTGTATAACTGCTATTGCATTCCGAGCGTCAAGCAATACGCTATGCTTGGTGTTGATGACACTGCTTGCTTTCCTCACCCGTGGTTCATAACCGTCTACGAGGAGCATTTGAGGGCTGGATTCTGCATTCTGTATGCGACAGAGTTGCATGAGATTCTGAGAGCTCTGGATGTCCCTGTGCCTCGTCTTCACCAAAACGTCGTCCGGTTTTTGGTGACTTTGTGTCTCTTCTTTCACACTAATGGGCTCACTCTGAATGTTCGAAACCTGAAGGTGATCTTTCGCGTCAACCAAGAGGTTGATTATATTTTCTTCACCCCCCTGCACGAGGTTTGAGATAAGTGGGGGGGGGAGCCGTATTTAGAAAGGGGCTAGATGAGGCGCTTCTTCTTTGTGGTGGTTAGCGCCAACTGGAGCATCTCAAATCAATGGGGCATGGCCAATGACATCTACACTAGGGATGTCCTGCTCGATGAGGAGCTGATGGCGACGCCGCTGATGTCGCTTGTCGAGGGGAGCACCAACATCCTGTGCTGCACTGATCACTAGGTCTCTCAGGGAGCATTAGATGGAGTGCAGGGGAGGTTCGGATGGATGGCGACACCTTTGCCACATCGGGTGGTCATCCCGAAAGGAAGTATAGGAGTCTGCTTTCTTGGGACTCTCCTAAGCAGGCCTCTGACGAAGTGGCTCTTCCGTCGCCTACTCCCTCTGAGAAGTGCCGGCGAATCGATACAGTCTACGCATTGGAGCCTACTCTAGCTGCCTGAAAGTCGGTGAGGAGGCTGGGCTTGGAAGAGTCTTCATCAAATAGCATGAGACTTAGTGACTCGTTCAAACGGTATGAAAGTAGTCAGCCCTCTGCTGATCCCGCTAATGAAGCGGGGGATCACCCGGATGGTGGGGATGGTGGACCAAGGGGACAAATCGACGCCGCGGCCACAGCAAAGCAAGGAACCCTAATTTTGGTGACTTTTTCGGAAACGTTTTCCTCTATCTCTCCTGTTGCTTCTACCGAGGAGGGTGTTGAAAGTACTCAGGTGGAGGAAGGAGCGGTTGGAGATGGCCCAGAGGCTATGGCTGCTACAAAGAGGGCATCTTGTCTTGAAGAGTCGGTGTCTGAGCCCCCAAGGACTTCGAGGGGGGTCAATCCTTTGCCAGGTTTTGAGACGCCTCACCCCCATGACTTGCCGTCTCTACGATCCTTGCCGATCCCTACTAAAGTTGGAGTTGAGGATTCTCCTAGCCCGTCACACTGGGGAGGGCCGACTTACCATTAAGTACTGCGACATGGGCTTCTTTTGCTCTGTTATTGTGCTTTTTGTCGCTATACCCAACTGGCCATACCTTGTTGCTTGACAAATTCAGGAGACTCTTCGAGTGGTGGAGAGGGCGTTGCATTGGAGGAATACCGAGATCTTACGGCCATCCCAAGCATTCAAAGATCCTACTGTGATGGAGGATGTGAAGCGTCGAATGAATGCTGCTGCCGTCAAGGCTTTGCGGAGTGAAGAGTGGGTGACTACCTCAGTTGGAGACTGTCTGAGTTAGAGGCGGGATCCCAATAGCTCTCAAAGGCAAACACTTCAGCTTTGGCTCTGGATCAGACTGCCTCACTCAACGACGAGCTTTGAGAGTTGCTGCGCCAACTCGCAGTCCTCCGAAATGAGAATGCCCGACTTGTAGGAGAGCTTCAACCTAACGGACTATTCGGAGGCAGGAGGGGGCCAGCATCACGCATACCAGGGGACCCTAATCCTAGGGTAGTCATCCGAACAGTAGGTGTAGGCAACTCTTTGCATTCATTTTTGAAGGTGGCTGATATTCTTGATATACTCTTTGAATTTTTAAAGAATCGGCTAGATTGCTTTAATCTTTGTTGCTAATGTCTTGATTTGTCTTCGAGCGTGCGTTAATTTAACTTTGTCCGATATTGACTCTGTTTGCTGACTAAGCATCATTGTCATTGTCGCCGGGCTTGGCTGGATGCATTTGTCTGATTGTACTCACTCCTGTAAGGATGTTGTGTCACTGAGAGAATGTGATTGTTGGTTAAGCCTTACAGGTATCATTGCCGGGCTTGACCGGATACATTTGTCCATTTACGCTCTTTCCTACGGAAAGACATTGTGGCACAGGTATGGGTGAGTCTCACAAGGACTAACTAAGTTTCATGGCTGCAATCACCAAGCTCTGGCAAAGTCTAGGCTGTCGCCCGCACGTAACCATTAGCGTTCAGTCCTGTTAGAGGACGTCGTAACTTTCGTACGTCAGTTCCTGATCAGCCGACCATTGTTGCCTAATGATGCTCGTCCTTACGGGACGGAGTTGTCGCACACATGCTAAAAAACCTCCTAAGGTTTTAATAGTCACTTGATGGGGAGGTTCGACTATTGGTTCGCAAGCCCCTTGGGCTGTTATATTCGACCTCGTCTAGGCCGCTCGGTTGCTGGAATCAAGGTTTAAGATTTGACAGCGTACGGGCCACTCGATTGCTAAAACTGGGGTTTTTTGGACCAGGTCACAGCTAGTTGAAGCACAAGTGAAGAAGTTTACTTGACTTAGGGGCAGTCTAGGTTTTTGAATTAATGCAAACACACAAACATTCATATTATTGGCATGATAAATGAAACAAGCAAATAAACGCGTTTATAATACTCAAACAACCTACATGGATGCACTTAACTTACCTGCGCTTAGTGAGAAATCATCAGTTGCACCTTTTGAGGTGAAAGGCACCCTGGGCACGTCGGACCAGCTTTTTGCTCCGAGTGCGTAGCACGTACGCCCCGCTTTGGAAGGTCGTCAAGACTGGGAACGATCCCTGATAGCAGGGAGACTGATTGCTTCGCCCGACAGTCTCATGCCTGCGGCCTCAACACTCAGACGGACTAGGTCTACCGCATTGAACCAGTTGCATGATTTGGATGCCGAGCTTTCATTGCTTACATGTGACCCGTAAGTATCGAGGGGGAAAGTCACTCGGCATGCTAATAGCGTCTTCTGGCATGAAACACCACATGTGCGTGGCACAGGACTCTACTGCCTCGGAGGGCATTCCAGCCTGTTGCCTACGCTACGCTGGGGATCGATGAGGCTACAGAGGCCCAGCAAAGCACAGAAGTGATCCAAGTAGAGCACCGGATTAAAACTTTGGTCGCAAGGCTCTAGGCTCAGTTCCCCGATCCTACGAGGAGATGGTGACGACTGAATCTCCACCACAAACGATGACCTGGCTAGGTCAGCAAGTTGCCTGCTGGCGCTACATGGAACTTCTTTCTGTGCAAGGGACCTACCGTCATCACGGAAGCGATGTGGACTACGTCGCACTAGGCCTTCATCCCGCATCTCATGACTCTATCGGCCCTTTGGACGCGGCTAGGCCCTATCACTCGTGGCAGTTTGGGCCACGAGATCGTCAGGCCACTGGATCTTTTAAAGAGGCTGTCCTTTTCTCCGGTCTCTCCTTCTAGACGCTAAGATCTAGGAGTTAGAGGGTGGAGCCTCTAGCGTTGCATCTTCGGATGGGTACGAATGGTTTGGGACCACTTAGGACACTGTGCCTCTTTGGGCAACGAATGTCAGCATGTCAGGGGCAGTCCGTCTGTCCCTGTGACTACTCACGGAGGGGTCATGGCCACGGGAGATGATGTCTATGGCAGGTGTGCTGATTCGTGCCCTAGCATTGGCCTTATCTACTCTCGTAGGAATGGAGGTTAGACTTTTTAGTCGTCCCCACAAACGAGGCCAATGACACATCTCTGGATATGGATTACTGAACGAGTTAATGAGCCATTTGATCTTCTCAATAGGCTAAGCTAAAGTGGGCCGATCCTCGTTACTTCAAACATGGATTCTGCGCAATACAACTGACAAACGAGGGGTCAAAGAACGGCGGGACTCACTTTCCTGTATATTTTTAGAAATCTTTTTCAGACAGATAGAAAGATAGAAGGATGTGTAAAAATGATGCATAGATTCATGCATTTAGGAGATTGAGTATCTACGGAGAGTTGAACTCCGGTGAGTGCGTTCAATTGTGGAGTAGCTTTGAGATGAAGGACTGCGCTCCGGCAGTGTGCTCAGCTGAGGAGGCTGAGGAGCGGCTTCAAGATAGAGGACTCAGCTCCGATGGTGCACTTGGCTGGGGAGCAACTTAGAGATAAAAGATTGAGCTCCGATAAGTGCGCTCGGTTTGGGAACAGCTTAGAGATAAAGGATTGAGCTCCGATGAGTACGCTCGGTTGGTGAGCAGCTTTAAGACGAATTATTGAGCTCCGATAGTGAGCAAGGTTGGGGAGCAATTTAGAGACAAAAGATTGAGTTCCGGTAAATGCGCTCGCCTAGGAAGCGGTTTTGAGATGAAAGATTGGACTCCGGTGTCATCACTTTGTTTTTTGAATTTTTTGACCTCCAGAAGCCTCCCTTTTTTTGTGGAGAGAGGTCTCCCCTTCTTTGTCGAGGGAGGTTCTTTCTCTTTTTTCCCCAGGAGATCCCCCCTTTCCTGTGTAGAAAGGAAGGTATTTATAGAAAAGAGCCAAATCATAGCTGCTCGAGTGTTGCTAGCTTTGTAGGGAGTGGCCAACAGCACAACTCGGTGGTTCAACCTACTGAGTGAACCTGGGTCATGCTCCCCTGACAGGCCATACTGTACCAGACAATTAGGAGCATGGCTACATGGGATTATCTGTTGAGCTGGAGCTGCCGAAGCGCGTGCCACTGAGTTGCGTTTGATGGGTGACTTTGAGGGACCACATCTAGCTGGGTAGATCTAGGCCGCGCAATCTGAGCCTTGGGCCGTGAGGGGCTTCTCTTGGACTGCGGCTTTCTGGGCGCTCCTCCTCTGAGGCCTCATCTCGGATCGGCCCACAGGTTACCAGATCCATCAAATTTAACTCTCCTCTAGAGGCCTTTTTTTCTATTTGCCCATGACTGTATTGTAATTTGTAATTTATAAGGAAAAATGAGATGGCCTACTTGAAAAACTTCCTTGAGCTGCAAGTCATCAGATAAAATAGACTTTTTTGGATGATTCTCTGGGTTTTGCAAAGACAACAAGCAGCCAAGGGCTCTACAATGTATTCTTGTGTCCAGGGTAAGGGGAATGTCAAAATAAAAGTACATAAAGACTTACTAGTTTCAATTGGAAAGTTGTATCAATGCTGTCAAACATCCTGATGAAAGAGACAACGAATTCATAACTCCTCCAGAGGCTCCTTTTCCATTTGTACGCTGTTGAACAGAGTATCTGACTTTGGTTTGAAAAGGCAGGCAAGAAGAAGCAGCAGACAAGTGCTCTATCGACTGGTCGTTCACCTATTGCTTTATGGCATTTGCTTTTCTGATTTTGGGAACACCTATAGTGCTTCCATCTTTCACTAAAAAAACTTCTGCCTATTGCTCATGATTTGCTGCTAGTTTTAATTGTGACATGAGATTCACATAGAATTCTGATTTTGTAGCATTTCAAATAAACTGGAAAGTAAAATTTTATGAATAAGCTCACACAACAATGAGCCTTTTGACTATTGGATTTAAATCAAGATTTATGTCATTGGTTATTGAGAAATCCATTGGTTAGGTAAAAGCTGTTTCAGCTTACAAATATAATGCATCAGGCCTATAAAACATTGCGTGAATAGTTGGTAGCATGAGCCCTCCATAACACAAAATGATGGTTACACATTATGTACCCCATTGTTGCTCCCATCAGATTTCATCATCAATGTTTTATATAGATAAATTCTAATAGCTGAAATTTCCTAGAAGAGCTTAGCACCTTAGAATTCTGCACGAATAAGATTGGCTAGGCTGTTATATATCAATAAATAACATGCCACATTTTAATATTTCAACATGAGAAAATCTTAACATAACATACCGTATCCCCCTTATTCAGAAACAACTTAGCAATTTCAATCCCAGCCTGAAATAAAACAATCCAGGGTCAAACAAACTGTTCAAAACTTCCTGAGCATATAAGGAAGTTTGTAAATGACAAGGCATAAATAAAAAGACAATGAATTATTAATTTACAACATCAGAATAACAGTCTGAAGAAGTTCAAATTAAATATGTTCCTACAACCTAAGGAGGCTTTCAATTAACCTGTTTTATGTTTCACCAAAAATATAAAAATAAAAAAGTAAAGCAGGGAAAAACATATTAGCTTCTTCCGACTTTTTGCAATAGTGAAACCAAAGTTCTTACTTTTGTAGAAACCATTTTTGTGAACTCGTCAAGGTAAAAAACAGAAATAGCTCAATTCAAGAAAGGACTTAGAGAGTATTTATTTCTCTCTATGCCCATCAGACAACACTTAGGTCTCTTTTTTTGTGGTTGCTTCAGCTCTAAATGACATTCTCTCTCCCCATTCCCCGCAATATCCCAACTAAAGAAATAAGGGGCCACATGTCTATTATTTCTCACACTCCTTTCTTCTCTATTTTGGATAAGTAAGAGCCCTTATTGATGTATCAGTACTACACATATATATCATGCACGCCCATGCATACCAAGGGCACAAACCTGTAGCCATTTTGTCATGCGGATTCAGAATATCACACATTAATAAATCAAATAGAGATTAAATAACTAAGAAAAAAAAGATTCATTTAAAGTAATATTTAGTAATATATAACCTATTCTTCTGTTAACCATCAAAGCCAACATCTTATTATAGACAGATTGCAAAGAACATGCAAAAAAATATGCCTGGTGCTAAGCAATTCAAATGGCCCCTACTTCACAGATAGAAGATGCAACCATCATGAACTAGTCATAACACGGACCAGTAGCCTATTTTCTCACTAAAACTTCCTCTTTCTTGAAATCATCAAACTACTTAACAGAGTTGGATTTGGCAAAAGAACACAGCATTTAACTCCACTGTTTTAATTTATCTTTTCACGAAAAATTTTTATATAAGAGACTATGTGCTTGACATTCTGTTAGACGCTTAGAGCCCATTCGGTTTACAGGAATACAAGGAATATGAATGAGGTGTAAAAACAAAAAAGGACAAATGACACAATACGGTTGAATGGTTAGGCAATGGTGGTTTAACAATCTTCAATATTTTCTTTCTCATTCCTTCATTTTTGTACCCAGCCCCTTGACGGATATAAAATGAGAGGATAAAGGAGTTTTGGCTCCATAATGTCATCATCAAGTACCATAAATTTCACCAAATTCATATGAAAATGTGCATGAAGTATCCTCCCATTCCAATTCCTTGCAATCAATCATGCCAAATAGGACCTCAATGCCCATATTATATTACATTTCAGGGTATGTATTTTGGGGGGAAACATTGTTCCTTTTCCTGGGGGTGATTTTCCATTATGAAAAGAAATCCCAGAAATCCGTTTTGTGGATCATATTGGATCTCAAGTGTGTAAATTTTATTGCTAAAAGATTTTTCATTATGAAAAGAAATCCCAGAAATCCGTTTTGTGGATCATATCAGATCTCAAGTGTGTAAATTTTACTGCTAAAAGTTGAGTTAGCTGGAACTCCAGCATCAATCCTTTTCTGCTGTGTGATCAATTTTGATTCTTTTTCTTGGGCCACATATGGAAGTTGTTGATTTTGTATCAAACATAAGCTCAGGTTCTTAGAACTCGAGATTTTAACGACAACTTAAGTATCCTCTCATTCCCAATCCTTGAGTTCTGTTTTACCAAATAGGACCTCAATGCCCATATGAAATTACATTTCAGGATATGTATTTTGAAGGGGGAAAGTATTTTGCAATTTCCTAGGATGATTTTCCATTAGGAAAACGAATTTTCAGAAATCTGTTTTTGTGGGTTATATCAGACCTCAGGTGTGCAATTATTTTTTTGCTAGAAGCTGGGTTAGTTGGCATTCTGACTTCAATCCTTTTTCTGCTAAGTGATCAATTTTGATTCTTTTTATTGGGATGCATCTGGACTTGAGGTTTTACTGGCAACAGACCTCAGTTGTTGATTTTGTACGGAACACAAGCTCACGTTTTTCAGAACTTAGAGGTTTTACTGGCAACTGACAGCTTTGCCATTGCTGTGCAAGCTATGGTTTAAAGTTGCTCTCAAAAAAGCTTGGTATGCCCTGGTTTAAGGGACCATCTTATAGTTCTATTGTCCATTGGTATTCCCAGTCAATTCATGCAACTAATTCATATAAAGATAAGGATTAAAAAGGTAATAGCAACACCTCACCTAACAAAACAATTTCATTTCTTATGAGAATCAATAACTGACAATAACAATGAAATTTCTATCACACAATAACTATAAGCAAGTTGATAATGCAACAGAAAATTTATTCTAAAACTAGCTGATTCAGAGTCATTGTTCTTTTGTTACAGGAATTAGACTTTAATTGAAGGTTTATCCAACAAGAGTATTAGTATTTCCTCATAAACTTTCTGAGCAAGATCAAAATTTGTTGGAATCTAGATGCTTGAAGGACATATCATCTTTATCAACAAATTAACTAGACAGAGAAACAACACACCATGATGACCATGACATATAAAGGTAGAACAAACACAGAGTATCAAAAGAAAAAATAAAAGAAGGTAGAATCAATCCAGGAGACATATTTACTATCTACCAAACTACTGAGTTGGAGAAAGGACAGAATGTCAACTGCATTAGCCCTGTAAAGATTAAACAAACTATAGACATCACCGACATTGACCTGGAACATGCATAACAAACCTGTACTAGTCCACCGAAATTGTCTCTCAGATCCAGAATAAAATATGAGGCGCCCAAGTCTTGCAGGCGCTTTATTGCTGTAAGAACAATCAATTTCTTTAATATGATCATAAGAGAATTGTCAGCGAACTGGATAAACCCTATTTCTAGAAAAGTATCACAAATGACAACAAAATAAGGCAGCAAAAGACATTAGTGTGGCCTTTGCAGAAGTCAATAAAATGACTTCAACTAGTGCACAGGAATTATACATGACCAATTAGGAATTCAAGCAATTCTTTAATCATTACATATTTCAATCAGCCAGAAAAGATCATCGGGTTCAATTTGACAAGTAGATACCTGTGACTAAATCTTTTCTTGCCAATGCATTGAATTCTTTTAAATGTATATATCCAAAAGAAGTTGCACCATTATCTTTATGTTCCAGTCGATAAAACACTGGTGTTCGAGCAACAAGTTGTCTTTGAACATTGATAGATTGAATTCTACCGCAGTTTCCACGCCTGACCTACAAGCACCAAAAAATCACAAATAGTATTCATAGAATAAGACACGAAAAAATAGCATATCCCTGACTGATTAATATAAAGAAGACAACCTCAATTGCCACAAAAGTCTCATTAGGACCTTGTAACATTGAGGAAACGTCGAAGGCTGATTTGCCTCTCACATCCTCTCCATTAACTGACACGATTTCATCACCCTATCACCGGAAAAGAGAACCAAATGATCAAAAGTCACTTCCATCAGAAAAAGAAAAACTCAAGGACACATAAGATTCAAATAAATACTTTGTTTACTTCTCTTTTTTCCTGTTCTCTTTTGTTCTTGTATTCTTGGAAACTAATAGGGAAAGCACAAGGCAAGCAATACACTCACCACATAAAAAATGAATCAAGTATGTAGCATTGCCTAGAGCATGAGGTCCCACATCTTGGAGGTTGGAAGAGCATATATTTGCGGCTTTACCCCAGTATTAAAGAGAAGATATTTTCATAATTTGTAACTCTGATCTACTACTCAAAATGGAACAATTTTATTGTTACACCAAGGATCGCCCCAATTTATTAGCAACCAATGCTCCTTAAATTCATTTGTGGACCAAAATCATCAAGTAAACCCCTGATGAATCCAAACAAATTGAAATAACTGACACATAATTTCACCTGATGGCAAGCATAGACAAATTGCGTAGCTTTTATGCCATGATATACAAACTTAACTAACAAAACCAGTCTCTTAACAATAAAATTTTCCATTGTCAATCATCTACCGGAATTATTCCTATCAATTACACAGAGTCTTCTTTGTAATTATGCCATGAAGGGAAATCTATATGCCATATAGGAGACTTGCGTAGCTTTTATTGTGACACGTGGAAAATAAGCACAATCGTTGCTTAACTTTAAATTGAAGAATTCTCTTTGAGGTATTTCATAATCAAACATTACACATTATTTATCATAAAATTTTATCATTGACGCATGAAAGGACACCACTATAATGATTACTCTCATCTGTTCCCTCTTAAGTTCCATCATGAAGCCATTACAAATTACATTAAAATTGAAAAAAAAAAAAAAACAAAGCTCAATTTAGTGTTGAAAGTTATTTTTAAAGTTGATTGCCATCATTGTTCTCCTTAATTAACGGCACATGGCTTCATCAATTAAAATGAATCAGAGAAAGATGAGCAGCCCAACTCTCGTTAAAAAAACCGTCTCCTGCTGCAAAGCTGAATTTTTCAATATTAGATATAAAATGTATTGGTTTTCACTATAAACCTGTCACAAAGTGAAATGAAAGATCTGAAATCAGCAGAGGAAAAGAAAGAACAAAGCTTTATGCAAATAAGGGAGCAGTCATTAGATTAGATCACAATAATTATAGTCAATTTGACAATCAGCCAAACAGCACAGTAACATTACAGATAACATCCAGATAGATAGCAGCATTACTGATCAGCAACTTGATGGATTAGAATTAACAGTAGTAGTTAAAATTGTTAAATCAGTCAGCAAGAGATTAATTCAGTTGTAAAAACACACAAGTATTTCCTTTAAGTCACTTGTTTCCTGCTCAGTTGAATTCGGCCAGAAATAGGCTTGTAAGAAGAGAACAGATTATCCAATGAATTAAAAGAATCTGCACAGCAGAAGCTGACGCAGTTTCCATTTGTTATTCTGTTATCTTGCAAAACTTCAGAACCCAACATGAGCCCCCCTTCTTTGTTTTCTCTTGTAAAAAGTTGATGTGCGAATTCCCACTTTGTTACAATTGGTATCAGAAAAGGAGTCCCTAACCTAAACACACAAATACAAACCCACCTAATCTGAATTCATAATCCAAAAAAGACCATGATGAATTTCAGTCAAGAGTTTCAAGATATATGAGAGGAAAATCAATTCAGAAATGAGTAGCATACTCATATGGCAGAAATGGATGGTAAAATGGAAGAATGGAAGGATACTATACTGAACAAACTTGATAGTCTTCATGCATAGAATCGAAGCGTGCCAGAATCACCAGAATCCAGCAGTAGAAGGGCTTATTTGGAACTTGATCAGCAGGAGAATTTTCCATATCTCCAAATGGTATCTTCTTCTGTTGATAGAAACAAAACTTAGTATCATTCTGAAAACAAGTTTGCAGAGCCTCAATCCAACCAAGCAGGAGTAGTTCCAGCCTCACCATGCCAAAGCCAAGAATCAAGTTTCCCACATTGTGTGGAGATGAACCAAGAAAATGGGTAAGAAAGCACCAAATTCTTCCAATTGTATAAAGTGATTGAAGATCAAAAGATGGAACTGGTTTCTTTACATTTGGAGGGAAAAACTAATGTGTGATTTCAGAGCTACATACTACACTAGAGAGATATTAGATGGAAGAATTTAAGGGTGATATATGCAGGAGGCTCAATAGCAATTATCATACAGATGCTATGGAAGAATTAAACAAGTTACATCAGAAGAATAGGGTTGTAGATTATCAAGAGAAGTTTGAAGTGTTGAAGGCTGTGGTCATGAATTTTTATCCAATCACTAGATACAAAAGACCCAAACACACAACCAAAAAGCACCAAACCTGTCCTTAGATCAGAAGAAAGACTAGGGTTCATGCTTTAGGTGTAATGATAAATATACACCTGGTATAGATAAAAAGGAAAGACATTGAATGCATTGATGGTGGAATCAGGGGAAATTATGGAGGAAGAAGTTAAAATCTGGGCTCACAAATCCTCCATCTGTAATTGTATCTAACGGAAGTTAAGTCATCATTCGAGCCAAGTGTTGAAAGTTTACCTGGAAAAAGCAGGATCAGATTTGAAAATTCCAGAACTGGAAAACTGTGATGTGGTGCTAGGAGTGGACTAGATGAAGACTTGCAGTCCATTTCTGACTAGCAATTAAGTCTATTATTCCAGAAAGAAGACAAACAGATCAAATTAAGAGGAACAGTAGTCAGCCTACCTTTACATGATTTCAGGAAAAAGGCTGAAGAAGTTGCTCAGACAAGGAAACTGATTGATTGACCAAAACAACGACATCACAACAGTAGAAAAACAGGTAGATCTGCATCATTCTTCGCAAGAGTTGTTAGAATTTCATGACATTTTTCAGAAGCATAAAAAATCGCCCACAAAAAAGAAGTTTAGACCACAAAATTCCTCTCAAACCCGAAACTCAACCTCTTAGCCTGATTCCATATAGATAATATTCTATTTCAAAAAAAAAAAAAATCATAGGAAGAAAAGCAATATGCATTCATATAATGACAATAACATTGATACAACTTTCAGAAAGAATCAATATCTAATATCAATGAAGCTCAATTACAAAAAATACGTCACTTTCAAGACTCCATGACTACAGTTTCTTCATTGTCTCTATTTCCATCACCATCAACAGTAAAAACAATACACTGTAATTCCAACTCATCCAATGAGAGCTGTACAATTTCTAACTCTCCAATATCATCGAGTGAGTCAAATAATCTCCACAAATGTTCCACATCATACTCTCTCCTTGTGAATATTGTGAACTCATCCTTAAAAGTAGGCGAATATTGTTATGAATGAAAATCAAATCTTCGATGCGCTTTGTAGTCATTTATTTCTTCTTAATGAATAGAGAAAGGAGTGAATATTCTAATTTTTCTCACAACATGACGATAATGATGGTTGCATAAGTAGTTTTAAAACTAAAGATTGGAGTAAAGGCACACTTAGACTATAAACAACCCACCAACTTTTCAGATTCATACAATAGCATAGAATCAATATCCGCAATATGATTTGCTCTTGATGAAAAATTAGCAAATTCCATGTTGGCATTAACTTGATCTTCCGGATTAGGGTATTGTATTTTTATACTTTTCATCATTCCTTGTAAAATTTTTAAGTCTTTGTGGAGAAACTCTATTTGGCCCTTCATTAAGTCATTGATTACTATAGTACCTTACAAATTTTACAACCAAAAATGAATTGTTAGATTTGAATTTAATTTTGTTTAATGAACGTCTAACTACATAATATAAAAGTGATAAATTATAATACTTTAATAACCTTGAATCTAAAAAATGGGCCATGCAATGAAGTGAGATGTTGTTCTTGCTCCATTGGTCAATAAAAATGTTGTACACCACATCATAGAATGTAAATAATCCTTTCATCCGCTTTTTTCATGCCAATATATTGCAATCTTTACTTTTTTAATCATGGCATTCCACATATCATACACTAAGTAAAGATAAGACTTGTCCGTGTCACAAGCCCTAAGCATATAATATATAGAAGCAGTAAAGGAAAGTATATAATCAATCTTATCCTACTAAATGTTATCTAAGAGTAACTCATTCATATATTTAGATTTTCCCACATCATCTTCTCTATACGTTCTCTATTCTTTACTACTAGTCAAAGTTTAAGATGCTATCTTTATGAGTTTAAATATCTTCCACATAACAATAATCAAGGCAAAACGAGTAGTTGCCACCAAAAGCAATTTCAAAGGAACATAATCATTAAACGTAGACAATCATATGGAGTGATTCATAAAAAAATTCTTGATAAACAAACAATCATCAAAAATTTATATGATCCAATAACACCCATCAAATGCCACTTGATTGTTCTCTACATTCTTTGCAGCATAAATATTTTGCAAGGCAAGATTAAATGTATGGACTATACATAGAGTCCAAAAAATGTGAGGATAAAGTTAGTCAATCAATACCCCGACATCTGCACAATTCTTTACACTGTTAGTTATCACTTAAACAATATTGTTGAGAACTACCTCCTCAATAACTTCCTTCATCAAATTAAAGATAGTATTTATCTTTAATTTTTTCCAAGCAATCAACCACCTTAAGAAATATAAGACCATCTTTTGTTGTAACCATAAAATTAATTAATGGCCTTCTTTGAGAATCACTCCACCCATTACTCACAATACTCACACATTTCTCCTTCCATATTCCTCTAATAGGTTGTAACAACTTTTCAATAGTAGCTTTATCTTGTTAGAATAATGTAATTCTCAACAAATTATATATAGGTAACAAATAGCCCGCAAGTGAGTTATTTGTTGTAAAGATATAAGAACTCAAATTATATGGGTTCCTTGCTAAGTGAAATAGCAAACCACGGAGTAAAACATTCTAACAATCTCAACACGCAATTGAAGGCATGTTGTGTTGTTGAAAATTTTCGAAATAAGATTAGAAAATGTACTTCCACTTGCATTTGTCTTCCTTTTCTTTAAGTCATACCCTCCTAGCACAAATCTCCCCATTAAACATTGAGTTTAGAGAGATCCTACACTGCCGAATAATACTTGGTTAACAAAAGACACCTTTTTTGGTGCATTATTTTTCACTCTTACCTTTGTGTCGCTTTCTATTTGTTACATTTTTGCTATATTATTTTGATGTCACTTTTTTGCAAGAACCAATCCCCAAATTAGGTATTTTTTAATAGATGAGCACAAACCCTTATTTAAGAACTTCTATTCATTTGATAGCAAAAATTGCATTGCAAAAATACGTTTCTACCTTCTTCATTAAGTTTGTCATATCTTGTAGCAAACATCTACAAGGGCATATCATTGCCTTATTTGTTGCAAGATGAAGGTGAAAGTAAACTAGTGCAAACATTATAAGATGACTTATTAATAATCTATTGAAGTAACAAACAAATAATTAATACAATATTACTATAAAAAACTAAAAAAAATATATATATATTATACGTTAATAAATTATTAACAAACAATATAGTATGTTACAATACATTGTTACTGTATAATAATAAAATATATTGTAACAATATATCATTAATAATAATGTGTTGTTACTATAAAAACTGAAAATGGCAACATAGTTACAAACTTATTAAGGAATTTGAAGGTGAAACGAAGAAATTCGAAAATGAAAAGCAATTCGAAATTAGATTCTAAGGTTCAAAAGTGAAAAGAAGAAATTTGAAATCAGATTCTAGGGTTTGAAAGTGAAAAGAATGAATTCAAAATCGAAGTCTAGAGTTCGAATGTGAAAAGAAGGTATTTGAAATCCAACTCTAGAGTTTGAAAGTGAAAAGAAGGAATTCAAAATCGAATTCTAGGGTTCAAAAACAATAATATATACTGTTACTTTTGGCAATTGAATTCAAAATTAAACTCTATCCAATTGTATGTGTCCTGTGGCTGAGAAATCAAATTTGACTGACAAAAATGAAGGAGATCTCTTGTTTGCGAGTCACAGAGTGTGAGAAATTTGGGAGTGATGACTGACAACTGGATTTGAACTTTCGAACCCTCACTGAAGCTCTTCAACAAAAAAAAAGTGAAGAAAGACAAAATCCCTAACATAGGATCAGTCAAATGCCTAACATAGGATCTCTGTCATCTTCCCATCCATGGCATAGAATCATTGTCCACATTAAACGATGTGCCCCATAGGACTTGTGAATGAGTGTTTTCTTAACATAACACATTAGAAAATATAAATGAGTGGTATATGATGAAAAATGTGATAAAATACAGATATGGTTTGCTGATATTTGATAACCTATGAAGAAAGTCATGGCATTATTATAGAAGAAATAATAAGTCATAAAGTACAACTATGAAAATTTGGTTTGTTAGTTTGACATAAAATTTGACTTTGATAACATTTTATATTATATAATGATTCATAAGTTGTTCCTTGTATCATTGCTATTAGCTTTGAGTCTCCTAAGCTTGTGCATAGCATGGGATAGCAAGCTAGCAGACTACGTAAATTTATATGCATTTCTCAATGACAAAACCTAAATCAATCAATGGAAAATATAGCACTTATATTGGCCAAAGGAGCAGGAGAAGAAGAAGATGCCAACTTTGTCAGAATTTCACATATAGACTAGCAATTGCAAAAGATAATTACAGGACAACCAGCACAACCAGCATTTCCAGATAAAACTTCAAGTGATCAAACAGGCATGAGTGCCAATAGGTGATTAGCTGAATAAGACTCCAAACCCCATTTCTGCTGTGTGGAATCCAAAGTTAGAGCTTTTATACTTGTATTCCCATCCCAATTTCCCTCCCCATTTGCCAAGCCAAAGTAAATGATGATACCCAGATTTTAGAACCACGTCCAAATTAGATTTCAAGCATAGTTGCTTTGTCTTCATACCCTGAAGTACCCATGTGAGACACTTGCAGCAATTGAATATACAAACTTGTGATCTTCAAAACAATGCGAGCATCAACCAGAATTTTCAGAAGATTAGTCTCTCCAAACATGAACACCTACTGCTACCTGATGGTCATACCTGAGTCTGCCTAATTAACAAAGATTCAAAGGTCCTAGCATGTGAAGGACAACTCTAGCCCAGGAACTTAAACTGGCTTAACAAGTCTGAAAGTTCTCCTTTGATGTACATATGTCAGTGTAACATATACTGCCATACTTACCTGTCTCACTCCTGCGGAATGTGCTGGGCCATCCAATATGAGTCCTAATACCTTCAGTTTCAGGCGTCCACTCTTGTCCGGAACCTCCCTTAGATTTATCCCAATTCCAGTCATGTCGTACCTTGCCATCTTGGAAAACTTCCATCAATGAAGAAATACATGCCATGAATGGAAAACTTGTGAGTATAAACCTGATATTATGGAAAGATAAAAACTAAATAAATCACAAAATTTCTCCTGTAACAGTTATAGGAAGCATAATTTGATGGACATTCAATATGGTCTTAGCAGTATATCATGACTGTTCCCTGACATTTGCATTGATTACAGCTACTTCCTCAAAGTATTAGATGAAAACATACTAATCAGAAGATGCATAAATGGTTTTTGGTAATCTAAATATCTGCTGATCAACCTTTAGTGCAAACAAAGATTTCTAATGGAAAAATTAGTTGTTGATCTGTTTAAGCAAAAAGACAAGGAAAGAGGAAAGATCTCTGCAAGATCCTTCAATATGAAGAGCTCATTTTGTCATAATGTGGTCTAAAAAACACAATAACAGAGATTCTTGCAATAAATAGCTAAGTATGACGTAAGGCATCAAGCAGAAAGGCTGCAAATTTAAGCCAAGCAGACACTGCAAAACTACCGAGGGCTGCAGTCATATCCTACTAATTTTTTCACAAGGCTGCATTGCAAGAAAAGTGATGGGTAGCAGCCAACTTCATCACCTATTAACTGATGCACGGTACACCTACACTTCCTAAAAGCCATCAACTTCAAATGTACGTAAGGGACATAAACCAAATGTAATTACCTCTGCTGGTGACAGATAACGCGTATAAGGATCACCCAAGCTTGTCATCATCCTTCGAATAATATCATGAGCCTTTTCTCTTGTCGGAATAGAACTACTCAATATATCTTCCTTCTTCTGCTGTAAAAGAAAGTGGGAAGTAACAGTTAACAAGAGTGCAAAAGAACCTATAATAGCACCTCTGATTTCTCTGTAAGGTGGATATTAGCCAAACCATGTTGTAAAAAGTGGAAGCTAGGAAGTTTAATACCAACATGTGCAAAAATTGGCAACAACAGAGATAAAGATGTTAGAAAATGGATTTAGATTCATAATATTATCATTATGGGAGAAAATTAGAGTAGCGGCAATGAAAATCAAAATGAGAAGTGAATTTAGGGTATCTAATCATGTGAATCAAAGACCAGTGCACTGGTAAGGGGATGTGAAAGGATGAAAAAACCATGATAGAAGTGTTAGAGGAAGCTTGAAAGGAAGTTTCAATAAACCATAAAGCATGTTCTTGCATACTTGTAATTAGCATAGGAAATGGTCCATGACAAAGTGGGAAATGCTTGGTTTAGTTTGGTTCTCTTGATATGAGAAACGTGGGGGGAAGTTGGTGGGCATATTCATGCTCCAAATCTTGTCACAAATTTTTCAGGTTAACATATCTTACTAGGAATGGATTACGATAATATGCCCATTCAAAAGTGTATTGCGTATGCTTTAAAAACTAAATGGGGATAGTATGTCTAGTCAACTGTGTTTCTGTATGACCATTTTGTAGATTCCAATATGACGTGTCTTGAGGACTCGGATTATTGTGCAAATTAGGGGCCGCCTTGTCACTCCTGGATGCACAAATAGAAACGAGTCCGGTATTCGTAACTTCGAATCTGAATCTTACACACCATAACATACCAAACAAGAGGTGAAAGGAATACGGGGCTTGCTCTTCGATATATCTTACGACGTTCAAGTCAGAAATCTTTCAATTTGGATGAGAAATAAATGAGGAAATGAGTGTAAAAATGTAGAGTGGATGGGGATGAGTGTATGTATAGAGGGCAATACTCCTTTCTGTGCACTCGACTGGTGGAGTGGCTTTTGTATTGGTGCATTCGTATGGATGAGTGTCTTTGATGTTTATGCACTCGGCTGGTAAAGTGGCTGACTTCCTCTCTTTGTGTTTTCTTTGTCTCACTTCCTCCCCTTCACTCCAAGGGAGAAGGTTTATTTATGGTGAGAGGTGTTGTTTGGTTAGCAAGCACCTGGAATCAATACATAAGCTTGGTGCCTTTTCGGTGGTGAGGGGCATTACCCGAGTAATAGCCGCCTCAATTCAATGTCAAGGCCTCCTGATTAGCAGCTATTAGATCGATACAGCCGTTGTCTGAAGCAATCCATTATGATCTTTTAATACCTGGTTGTTTAGGTCGCATCCTTTGGTTCATGCATTGGTGCGCCACTTGCCTAATGGTCTCTGTGGCGTCTTCTATTGGACCATCAACATCTGGGCCTTTTATCCACTTGTGCATTGGGCTGGTCCATGCCTGATTGTACCCATTACTGGCCCCCTATACTAGGAGGTTTGAATTTCAACTCCTAACATGCCATCGATAGAACGCCAGCTGTAACTCCATCAATGCACGTTCCTTCCCTAGATATTCTATTGATTCGAGATCTTATTTGGCAATATTTTATTCTTTACTATCAATGATAAGATTCGTTATTTTCTTGAATTGAATGCTCATTGAGCATCCAGCTCGACTATAAATTGTGGAGTTCTCTTTGCTTTGCATCATGGAGCATCATTTGTCTTGCCCAGTTATATGACCATCCTGAGCCAGCATGGAACCTTCGCTACTACAAGCCATAGTCGGTGGAAACTCTCTACTAATATTTGAAGTCGGGATCCGAGGATATGCTTAAAGTGTGTATCGATTACCCTCTTTTATATGGGAAATTGCCCTAATTTCCCTCTTTTACATCCTGGCCAAAACCAGGCCTGTATTGCCGTGGCAAGGCTGAGGCGTGGCATGGCCTCCATTGCCGTAATCGAGCGACTACGGCAAGTTTTGAGGGATGATTTTTATAGTTGCCTCACCCCATGAAAATGTTGTAGTTCCTAAAGGGAGGGCTTTTCTTTTACATCCGTGTTGTAATGGTGCCTTTATCTCACTAACCCTTGTAAAGGTAATCGAGATACAAGTTCCAAGTACGGGCGGATGCTTTTTTCTTTTCATTCTCTTCTTTCTCATGGTTCCTCTGGCACAATTCGTGTCCAAGTATTTAGAAAGAAGAGAATATTTTTTTTACTCAAGTCACTGATCGCTGTCTTTTTTATTCTCTTCTAGGTTGCACTTTTACTATTGTAAGTTCATACGTTGTGAAAGGAATAAGTAAATAAAACTACCCGAATGTTGTTCATTTTCCTTTGCATGGCTCCAATATTGTTGTGTTCTCTGAATAGTTGAAGCACTTGAATATCGTTTTTGCTATTTAATTTCTAATAATCTGACAACTAGAACCCCTAACAACTTGATCTTCTGATAATTCAACGTAGCCTAGGACCTCTCCGACTCCACATGCTATCATAAATTTCATCTTCAAATATGGGATCGAAATCAATACCCCGAATGCAATCAAGCAGAGTCGTCCCAATATAGCATTGTAAACCGAAGACAGGTCCACTACTAGGAATGTGAGCATTCGTGACACTATCTTTGGGTACATTCCTAGTATGACCTCCAATTGAATGGTCCCCTGGACAGACACAAATTCATTGTCCAACCAATATAAGGGCCCCTCGACCGGTCTCATTTGGTCTTTTTTCAGTCCGAGCTTAAAGTAGGCATCAAAGTACAGTAAATTCCTGAAACTTTCATTATCAACGAAAACTCGTTTCAATTGGTAGTTAAGGGTACCGTCTGAAACGAACGCGGATACAATAAGAGGGTCAAAATCGAGAGTTATTAGATGAATCATATCATCGTTACTAAAATTAATGACCTCATCCCTTACTCCTATCCCCAACTTCTTACCACTGAAAGTCTTCTCGGGGTAGTCTAGAGCTATATTTCTATGTGGTCTTGTGGATACTATGTTCACCACTCCAACCACTACCCAATTGCATGATTGCTCTTACTGCTCCTAGCTAGTAATTGCTCTTGCATGATTGCACTCTCGGAGGTCTACCCTGAGTCTCTTAAGAACTTGTTGAGATACCCTTTTTGGATGAGAGTCTCAATCTCTTTCTGTAGAGTCCGTCAATCCTCGGTGTTATGACCCGAAAATTGATGGTAGAAACAATACTTTGACTGATCTCCTCCTTCCAGATTCTTGAGTTGCTTAGGCTACTTTAGGAACTTCTTGTTTTAGATCTGCATCAAAACGTTTGTCTGAGTATCGTTCAAAGAATTTAAGTTCAAGGGCCTGTACTCCCCTGTGATGCTCAATTATGTCCTTGGTTGCTTCCTAGGATCCCGGGTAGTGGAATCATCTCTATTCCTCTTCTTCCTACCTGTCGATCTCTGGTGGTGGTCTGAACTCTCCAGCCTCTTTGCTTTGTTAGCTTCTTTTGCGGTGATATATGCGCATTTGATGGTCTCTACCTCAATAAAGGTATTGGGCTCTTGCTAAACCAAGTATTTAAAGAATTCACCCAATTGTACGGTCGCCATGAAGAAATTCAATTTCACATTGTCTGTCAACTTTGATATCCTTGGAACCTTAGCGTTGAACTATGCCAAGACGCACTTCAAACTCTCGTTTGGCCTTTGCCGGATGCGAACAAGATGTCATGGCTGCTTTTCTTCCCTTCGGTTGGATGCGAACTGCGATAAAAAGTTGTCGGCCAACTCCTAACATGTTCAGATTGAAATTAGTTGCAGCCGGTAAAACTAAATTCAGGCATCTCCCTTGAGGGTCAATGGGAAGCAGAGACATAAGGCCGAAACGTCTAGGCCGTAAAATCCAAGCAAGGTACAAAAATGATCTAAAGGATCAGAACTTCCGTCGTAGGGTTTCAAGGTTGGCATTTTAAACTTGTGAGGAAGTTGATACATCCTAATCTTCATCGTAAATGGTAACTTGCCTGGATCAGCCGAATGTTTGTCCGTGCTTCCTCGGAATAGCTACTATTCAATCTTTCTGATTCTCTCCTCTACATAAAATGCGGACGAAATCCTCTTAGTGTTGAGGAAAGTCCTCAATTCTAAATGGTTCAATAAGACGTGCTGGACCTGCCAGGTATGGGCTCTTCTGGGCAGGGCGTTGCATGAAGCCTCATCACAAGCGAAGGTTTCCTAACATCTCAAGAATAGCACGTATTCCGTCGCTCTGGGCTTTCATCCCGTGCTCCAAGATTTAGTCAGCCTTCTAGTCGAGTCTGGGCCCTATTACTCGAGACCTCTCGGGTTTCGAGATTGTCAAGCCGTGGAAGCACCTCCCTGATGGGTTGTTTTTTCCTCCAATTCCTCATTCTAGATGCTGAAACTTGGGAGTTGGAGGATGGAGCCCCCAATAGGTGTCCCTCCAACCTATTGCAAATTGTTTGGAGGACCTTGGACATTGTGTCCACATAGGCAGCCAGCATCTCCACATTTACGTTCGCGGTCATACTAGTATTTTCATGGCTACCCTCTATTGGGTCATCGCCATGAGAAATGACATCCTTGGATAGTACATTTGTTTGGGTCCTGATGTTGGCCATGTTCTTTCTAAATGGCTTCATTATCTTTCCTATAAACAGCGCCAATGATGCATCTTAAGGATCCAAATTAATGTACAAATCAGATGGCCACCTTGTCATGCATTGACACACAAACAAAATGGGTCCAATCTTTATAACTCCAAATTTGGATCTTGCACACCACAACAAATCAAACAAAAGGTGAGAGAAATATAGGACTCGCTCCCCAATATATCATCCGATACTCAAATCAAAAATTTTTTAATTCGGATGAAAAAGATGTGAGGAAATGAATGCAAGAATGTAGAGTGGATGGGGATGAGTGTATGTACAGATGGCAATGCTTCTTTATATGCACTCGACTGGTAGAATGGCTTTTGTATTGGTGCATTTATATGGATGAGTGTCTTTGATATTTATGCACTCAGCTAGTGGAGTGGCTGACTTCCTCTCATTGTGTTGTCTTTGTCTCACCTCCTCCCCTTCTATCAGGGGGAGAAGGTTAATTTATAGTGAGAGGCACCGTTTGGTTGGCAAGCACTTAGAATCAATACGTACGCTTCGTGTCTTTTCAGTGGTGAGGGGTGTTACCCGCTTGAGTAACGGCCGCTTCAATTCAATGACAAGGCCGTCTGACTACCAGCTACTAGATCGACACAACTATTGTCTGAAGGAATCTATCATGATTGTTTAATGTCTGGTTATTCAGGTCGCATTCATTGGTTCATGCATTAGTGTGCCACTTGCCTAATCGGCTCTATAGCATCTTTTATTGGGCTGTCGACATCTGGTCTCTTATCCACTTATACATTGGCCCGGTCCATGCCTGGTCGTATCGATCAAAACACATTATAAAAAGTATATTATGTTTTCTTATTAATAATAACAATAATTATTGAATACTTCCCCTAGTAAATTGCAATTTCAAATCATTTATACCAGAATATGGAAACAAATGATGAGGTATGGCTAAGGAACACTTTCAGTCAGAATATGTAAGGGTAAAAAAAGTGCTTAATTTCCATATATAGAAAAGACTAGCATGTATATTAGACAATAGGTTAAAAGCTAGTAAAGACATTATAAAAAGCAAGAGTAGGTAGCTCCTGATTTTATCATTCTACCATTATGACACTTCAATTAATTTTAAATCACGTATTAGAACAAATACTATCATAAACACCTTTTGTTTCTTTTAAAAACGATTAAGCTATATACTAAAAGAAAACCAACCCCATCACATTGTCACCCATGCATCCTATGTTCCACATTCCCATTTCATTCCATAATGTGCCAAACATTAATCCACATTCTTGATAACCTTGGGTGGGACAAACAGTGCACTAAATATCCACACTATCTAGACACAACCTGCCAGGATTTAACAGCATTGCACCTTTGAAGCTTCATTCAAACATTATTTTGGGCATTGCATCCATGGAATTCACATCTAAGGCACCCCAGCAATCATTTCTGATCATCATTCACAAAGTCTAGCAGCAAATACAATGGTCAGACATCGGTCACATAACACATTATCCCTAACTTATTAGACCATTGAAATTATTAATTGTAGCAGAAAAAACAAATACTTATTTTGAACAATGTTTAAATCTTTCCATATGATGTACAAACTTAACAAGCTAAAGAAAAACCTTGGTCAAATATACCTTTAAGCAAACCCCAAATTGCTTGACTTAGGATTGCTAAGTTAGAGCTCACGTAAGAGCTTGAAACTGCTGTATAAGCTCAATTAGTGAATAAATGGAGCTTAAGCAGGGAATTAGTCAAAATATTTCTTTATTATAGACCAAGTTAAACAAGCTTTACTTGTAATAACTTGATTAGAGGCTCAAACTCAACTCATCAGAGGAAGAGTCATAAAGTCAACAAGTTGAGGCTAAATCTAATTCTAAGCTCATCAAACAAGTCAAGTGTTGACAAGTAGTACACGACTGCACACATCCTGCTTACTTCCCCAACAATTTTGATCTATACCTGGAAAACAAGCTCGACCATAAGAGCTTTCAAGCAACCTTGGGTAAAAGAATCTAGATCTTATACACCACAGAACAAGCAAAAGATCATAAGGCCAAGATATCTTCTCGAAATATCCTCCGACACTCAAATTAGTAACCAAACTAATATGAGAAATGTTGGAGGAATGACTACCTCTTTCTTAGTGGAAATAATGGTCGAAGAAGGTGAGGAGATGTTGTAGGATCTTGTGGATGACTAGTTTCACACCTAGAAATGGCCTTTTAAGGACTAAGAATAGTTGTTCTCAAATACTCTTCCAGAAAGGGACAATAATAATCTCTATTGAATTATCTCGAAACTGATACCATATGTTTTTCTCTAGTGAAGTAAGAAAAGAAGAGAGGAGAAGATGAATGATCATCTATCTTAGCATATTTTCCAATAAGTGCTAGGAACACTAGTGGCAATTCTGGCAGAGTATCTATTTAGCAACACTAGGTCAATCCTGGGAATTATCAAGTAACCATACCAGCGTGCAATCATGAGGGTAATTTTCTTGATTGGTGAAACATGGTCTTCATGTACAGATCAAGTGACGTTATACTTACCTCCTTTCCTAGGACTAATTGCCACTACAATGATAGTAGACTTAGTGAAAAGGCTACAAACTTTTAGTCAATTGACTTACTTCTTATTCGCAATCCCATTGATGACACTAATGTCGTGGGCCAGTTGTCGAGGTTCCCATGTACAAGGATAATGGTCTCTTAGTAGACATTTTCGGGTGATTCTGACATCATGATATCTTGACGCCTCGAACATCTCGGACGTCTCAGTCTTCTGACAAAAAAAAACTCTTTTGACAACACGGATCTTCTAATACCTGAGTCTCTAACAATTCAGCTTTGTAATTTCTGGGGTCCGAATCTTACTGTCAAATTCAAACTTTTCGTAGACCACACCGGAAAAATTATGATGAGCAGTTCCATATTAATTAAATTCACTAACAATAATCATCGATCAGCAAGTAAAAACGAAACGCTTAATCTTGCCAATAAACTCAACATTTTACCAACCAATATCATTAAGGGATTTAGACAATGAGAAATTACAAGCCACGATTCAGGCGACCATCGATGACGACCGGTGTCGAGAAAGCTTTCATTAACAATCTCCCAAGCTTCCTCCACAATCGCCTCATTTGCCACCAAGTCAGGCGCTGTTTCAGCCTCCAAATGCTCCTCTTCGTCATCCCGGCAATAATCCGCCGATGACGGTGGGGATAATTGATATCGACTAGACAGAGAACCAGCCGCGATTGAAGATGGCGAAAAGACTAGGAGGCTCAACGATAAGGCACCAGTTAGGATACCGATGAGTGGTTTTCGTGCCCAAACTGAAATATTTTTGGTGCTTTTGTTACCGCTGCAACTGCTACAGTTGTTTTTGGTGTTTTGAATGACAACGGTCTTGGCAGAGGAGAGAGAAAAGACCCTCATCCTCCTGCCCGCAGTCACGGAGAAAATGTGCTCGACTATTGGGCGCACTAGTCGACCGGCATGTACTGGTGCTTGTATAAGTTTAGGCGCATCCACCAATTTCCTGCCCTTATTTATTTAAAAAAATTTTGTATTGTTACTTAATATTTGTTCTTGAGTTATTTCAGTTATTTTTTTAATATTATTATTTATAATAAAAATAATAAATATTTTTAAAAGGTCGAATAATCCATAAACCGACTAAAACTCATAATGCTGAAGGCAGAAGAGCCCAAGTAGCATCCCAGCAGAATTCTCTCTAAACCCAATATTTAGAAAGCGCAATGGTTGACCCAAACAATTCGACACAAAACCATCAAGTAATAAATGATTATAGATAATCAATAAGTTGTTACTAATAGTTAATGTACCAAATCAACTGTTAAGAATCATACAGTTCAACAAATAATAGCAAGTGACAGTTATCAGAATATGGCCCCCATCATTGTTAAGGCACTAAGCGCAAAGGGCAATTATACAAGTAATGCCCATCATAATTATAGAGCTATAATATCTTGAGATGGCTAAATCGGCATCCCACTCCATAAGTACTCCATTTTCTCCACTAGAAAAAGGGGACTTCTTTAGACAAACAAATACTTAAACAAGCGAAAGCCACTCTCCCTATGAGTGCATCTCACCCTCAATGCCACTCTCCTAAATGAGTGCAAATCGTCAGAGCCGCTCATTCCTTTGAGCGCGCCTATCGGAGCATAGCTGTTTATCAAACACTTAGTCCTCATTCACATTTGCATCCGCGTATTCTCATCCTACTATCTTTCTATCTGTTATAAAAAAAATTATTGATTTAAACGTTAAAGGACATATCAGAGAGCGAGTTCCGTATTTTTCTGACATCTTATTCATTTTTTATTATATATAGGATCTAAATTTTGAGTAACGAAGATTAGACCTGCACCAGTTAAAACACCCGAATAAGGTGGCTTCCTAATTCGTTCAATAATATAGATCTAGAGAAGTATCATTAATATCAGTTGTGAAAAACAATAAAAAATCTAACTACACAATCAAAGAAGGCAAATATAGTAAACACTAGGGTTCAAACAAGTATACCAATAAGAGACGTCGTCAACCATGACGACAATCCAACTGTAGGTAGTCATGAGGATGATCGTCCAATCACAAACTTGAAAACACTAGCAGCCCAAGTGGACACTCTATCGAAACTTCTTTAGACCATATACACCCATTTGGAGGTACAACTATTGGGGACGCTTTTCTCTAACTCCCAGACTTTGGCATTCATAAAGAGAAGCTGAAAGAAGAGATAGCCCACCAAGAAAAAGATCTTGCAGCCGGATGACATCGAGGCCTGTAAGGCCATGGACAACAGGTGTAATGTCTTAAATATTTTTGAGTTTATTAAAATATGAGCCAAGAGTATTTGAACAGTTGAATTGGGCTTAGATATTTGAGCCATTAATTTAAATTAATAGTTTAAACTTGGGTATTTTGACCATTAAATTTAATTTAGAGTAATTAATATATTAGATTGAGTTAACTTAATTATAAGTCTAATTAATCAAGTGAACCATCATATATTTAAATTATATGAATTTTAGCATATTAGAATTTATTAATTTAAAATATAATTATGAAATTAAATTTAAAGATGGGTCAAAATATTAAAAATTAATATTAAAACTTTAAATATTATTATAAGGATAATTAGATAAATAATTAATTGATATTTTAATTTGAGATAAATAAATATATATAAAAGATATGATGGGTACACCAGTAAAGGGCTGGCCCAAGATGGAGGAACGATCCAAATCCACAACAGCCCAATTGTGTCTAAACGGTCAACGCCCAATATTGATTGATCGAAATACCAATAAGCTAGTAGAGGCCTTAGAGCAGAACAAACAACTTGGTCCCAAGATGGTCAACGTTTTCGTTGACCAGAATCATGATTAGTTGACCGGCTGAAAACCAGGCCTCAAGTGGCTAAGCCCAGTTTGGCCCACACATCTGTCTTCGACCAATAACGACCTTCTCCACCAATTTTGCACTCTCCATAGAAGAAAATTTCTAGTGTAACGGTCATCAGCAGATTCAATGCGCATCCCTGAAGGAAAGCACCAGAATACTTTCCCTGTCCGCTGAAAACTTTAGCGGTTACAGAACACAGAAAGAGAGTAATCAACTCAATGACCGTTACTGCCATAAGGGCTCCGCACCAAAAAAGGCAGCAATCCAAATAGAATGTGGGAATCAAGCCCTTTTGTACAAGGAAAGCATCACAACCCAATGGCGATAAAAGGCCATGAAATTCTCACTTCAAGGCAGGTTCTCACTTGCCTGCAAACATATTCAACTAAAAAGCTCCCACACTTCCAGTATTCTAGTGCTCTCTCTCTCTTGCTACTACGTTCCTAGAGAATACAATACTTAGAGATTTCGCTCCTCACAAGCAACTCAAGCCTCTCTGCGCATGAGAGCACTACCATGGAACAAACACTCTCAACATTCATACTGTATCCATTTACTTTTACCTTCTTAATTCGAAGGCCGTTTATTAACTTGAGCGTCAGAGTATTTATCGTCGGACAACCTCCCGCCGTTACCTAACCTCCTATTCGTAGTTGTGGTGTGTAGGATCTACACTCGGCGAATGGAGTTGGATTCAGATAGATGACTTAACCCAAACCTATTCGAAGCTTGAATTCAGGACGCATCATTGGCGCCGTCTGTGAAAAAGTGAACAAAAAGCCAACCGCTATTCTCTACTACTTCTCTCAATTTCACTCTCTAGCCTAGTGTCATCAATCAGAATGGTGAACACCAGAGTACAGGCTAGTGAGCCTGCTAAAGACGTGACCTCATCCGACCAGGACCACGCTATTGGTAACCTGATCAACGGAATACACACACCCTTTTTCAGAATCTGGCGGAGCACATGAGTAGTATGAATAGAATGTTCCAAATATTCTGCGCCCGCTAGGAGAACGCACAGCAGGGGCCTTCACCTGCAGCAATCCCTACTCTGGCCTCCAGGATAGGAGGCTAGAAGAAGAAAAAGCCGTCCACGAAGACCAAGATCTCAGGCGACACTCAAGGTCCGGAGGCCTCACACGCTCAGAACGATTCAAGGCTTGAAGGACATTTGGGTAGCTGGACTCCAGAGGAGAGTCCAGAATGGAGGAATCCCTGATACTCTCGGGTAGAGACCAGGCATCAAGCTCAAGAGGGAGCCTCGAGGATCATTAGATCCATTGGAGGCAGTAGCCGGCCAATTACTCGCCACGCCGGAGAAGGAATGAAGTTGAGAACCTATCTTAACTCCAAAAAAATTGGCAATGCCACCCACACAGATTCAAGGTAGAGAAGATCTTGAACCGTTTGTTCAAGAATGACGAACACACCATGGATTTGGACATATCTCTCTTCACAGCACAGATCTTGAATTGCCATTTGCTGGCAAAGTTCAAGATGTCAACCCTTGACTCTTACGATGGGAGTGCTGATCCTACAGATCACCTAAATCACTTCTGCATCCTTCTGAGCTCCAGGGTTTGGAGGACGCAGCGATATGTTGTTGCTTCCCTCTTACGTTGAAGGAAGATGTCCGCATCTGGTTCCATCATCTCCCGTTAGATTTGATTTAGAGATTCTAAGAGTTCACTGATATTTTCTTGGTGCAATACGCTTCCAACCGCCAAGAAGAGAAGCAGCCATGACATCTCTCCCATTTCAAAAGAAGTAGGGAAAGGATCTGAGAAGGTTCCTGGATTGCTTTGTGGTGGAGGCCAGAAGGATTCCTAGGCTCATGAAAGAGATGAAGCTTAGTAGTTTTATCTCTGCCTTAAACGCATGGGGACTTCTTTAAGCACTTGATGCATAAGAATCCATAAATCTTCAGGGAGGGGAAATCTATCATCAAGGCCTATGCAGCAGCCGAAAAGGCTAACGAGGCGAAGCGTCCCGAAAGGATCGAACAGTCTCACTCTTTCCCAACTGAGGAAAAGAGGAAGTATAACGGCGGTCATCACTCCCGTAGGAAGTAGCACTGGACCAGAGCGCCAGGATGAAGAGATTACGGGCCGATCAACCTGAAGCCCCTTACAGACATGCGCTCCAAAGTCCTCATGTAGATCTGTGGAGAGAAGTTCCTTAAGTGACTAAAGCCACTTAAGAAAGCAGAGGGAGAAAATCCATCCAAGTACTGCAATTTCCATCGATTTATTAGACACTTCACGAAAGATTGCAAGATGCTTCAGCGAGAGATCGAGGAACTCATCCGGAGGGGCCACCTCATCAGGTTCGTCAGGAACCCTGGACAGAGCCCTGGCACCTCAGGCGGGGAAGGATTAGAGACTTCCCACCCTCAGAATCGGGTCATGGTTGGAGTGGTCGACATGATCACAACCCGACAGGCCAAGACTCCAACAGATCACAAGTAGTAGCAAACTGGGCGAAAGAAGCAGCGCACAGAAGACAACGTCATTAGTTTTAGTGATGATGACATGAGCTATATAATCTCCCCCCATGCAGACCCCCTTGTTGTATTCACGCTCATTTTGGACGGTAGTGTCGACTACCAATTGAAACGAGTTTTTGTAGATAATGAAAGTTTCCGAGATTTGCTTTATCTTGATACATTTTTTAAACTTAGTTTAAAAAAAATTAATTGAAACCTGCCGAAAGCCCTCTCTATGGACTTGACAACGAACCAGTGGTCATCTAAGGAACGATCCAGTTGGAGGTTAACTTGGCAACATACCCAAGAACGATGAGTGGTACACTCAACTTCTTGGTCGTTGACCTGCCATTCGTATGCAATGCTATACTAGGCCACCCATGCCTAACAGCGTTCGGAGCCATCACTTCCATACCACATCTCAAAATGAAGTTCCCTACAGCCTGCGGTATTGATGAAATGTTAGGTGATCAAGTCATTGGGAAAACATATTACATGTCCCAGATCACTCCGAGTGACAATATAAAGGTGGCAAGAAAGCTTGACATCGAGATGAACCAACCCTGTAACAAGCACAGTCTGGTGAGACAACCAATCTAATATCACTGAATTCGGAGGACCTAGAGAGATACATACAGACTGGAAGCTCACTCACTGAGACACTATGTGGCGAGCTGGTAGTGTTCTTACGATAGAACGCTGACGTCATTGCATAGACTCCCGTTGACAAGCCTGGGATTCCAACTGGAGTAATGGTCCACAAACTGAGCCTCGATCTTGATCACAGCCCATCCAGCAGAAGTGGAGAAGCCACTCCGTGGAGAAACTCATTGTCATCCGGGAGGAAGTGAAGAAGCCATTGGACGTCGGCTTCATCAGAAGATGTCAATACTCGAATTGGCTCTCCAACGTCGTTCTGGTAAAAAAATGCAATAAAAAATGGCAAATATGCGTCGACTTCACCGACATTAATAAAGCTTGTCCAAAAGATAGCTTCCCTTTACCCATGATCGACCTATTGGTGGACTCGACATCTGGACAAAAACTGTTGAGTTTCATGAATGTGTACTCGGGTTACAATCAGATCCAAATGAGCCGAGAGGATAAAGTGCACACCTTATTCTTGACGGACCACGGCACCTACTGTTATAAAGTCATGCCTTTTGGTCTAAAGAACGCAGGTGCCACTATTAGAGACTCATGAACAAGATATTTGAAAAGCAGATCAACCACAATATGGAGGTATATGTTGACGACATGCTTGTTAAGAGCGAAACCATCATCGACCGTATTTGCAATCTGGCTAAGTCTTTCAAGGTACTTTGCAAGCACCAAATGAAGTTGAACCCTTCGAAGTGCATTTTCGGAGTATCTTTGGAAAAATTCTTAGCTTTTATCGTTTTTCAATGAGAGATCGAGGCAAACTCGGAGAAGATCAAGGCCCTCATGGACATGACTCCACCATTGAGTGTCAAAAATGTTCAGAAATTAACCGAACAACTAGCAGCCTTGTCTCTCTTCTTGGTCAAGTCAGGGGACAAGCATCGGCCTTTCTTCAAGGTTTTGAGGGGACAAAAGAAAACGGATTCGAGTGGACAGCAGAATGCCAGGCAACCTTCGACGAATTGAGGTAGTACCTCGCCAATCCACCTTTGCTAACGTTATCTAAGGACGAAGAAGAGTTGTACCTCTACTTGGCAGTGTCGGAGATGGCTCTCAGCTCTGTCCTCATAAGCTAAGACTTCGACTTTCAGCGATCGGTCTACTACATTGATCAGCGTAAAGATGCGCTACCCACACGTAGAGAAGTTAGCCTTGGCACTTGTCTTCTCCGCCCGAAAACTGAGACCTTACTTCGAGGCCCATCGCATGGTCATTCTGACCGACCAACTACTAAAGAGTATACTCTAGAAATCTGATGTTTTCGAATAACTGGTCAAGTGGGCTATCAAGTTGGGAGAATTCAACATTGAATTTCGGCCTAGACCAACTATCAAAGGGCAGGCTCTAGTTGACTTTATTGTCGAGATCACGACACAAATTCATGATGAACAGCCCACTGAGGATGCAAGACTACACGAGAAAGAGCTAGAATGGGCTCTCAACATAGACGGATCGTCTATGGACTCAGGTAGTAGTGTCGAAGTAGTCCTGAGGACCCCAGACGGGTTTGAGGTGAAGTACTCACTTAAACTTGACTTTTTGGCCACCAACAACGTTGGTTATGAAACCCGGTTAGCCGGGTTAAGGCTAGAAAAAGAGTGCTCAACCAAACGACTGACCATCAACAGCAACTCTGAGCTAGTTGTTAACCAAGTAAATGGGAGCTTTGATGTGTGTAACCCACACGTATCCAAACACTTGGTTAAGACGAAGGATGCCACTCCAAATTTGGATAAGTTGGACCTGGTCTATGTCCTCAGAACTGAAAATTAGAAGGCCAACCAACTTGCTAGAATAGTGGCAACTGAAAACCCAGAGCAGTACTTGAGGGACATGCAGGAAGTCCTGAGCACCCCCAGCATCGAGGAATCATAAACGATGCAAATCTTTGACACGAAAAGTTGGATGACGCTTTATCAGAAATATTTTATGGACGAAGCACTGTTAGATAACGCGGACGAAGCCAAGCGGATCAAGAAGACGGCCAGCTGGTATACCATAGTGGATTGGCGGCTGTAACACTGTGGTTACTTTACTCTATACCTCCGGTGCCTTACTCCCGATGAGGCCGACTATGCCTTCAGTGAAGTTCACATTGGGATATGTGGATTGTACATTGGCGGCAAAAACCTAGCCTTCAAGATCATGCGCTAGGTATATTATTAGCTGACGATAAAGAAGGATGCTCTTGAATACATGAAGAAGTGTGAGAATTGTCAACTCCATGGAAATTTTCACCACCAGCCGCCCGCTGAGTTGAGATTTCTTCAATCTCCTTGGCCTTTCATGTAATGGGGGCTGGATACTCTCGGCCCATTTTTTATTGTGACAAGAAAAAGAAAATTCATCATCACGGGCATCGACTATTTAACCAAGTGGGTTTAAGCCGCCCTGCTGGCCAACATTACTGAGTACGTCTTAGAATTTATCTGTCAGAGCATAGTCAGCAGATTCAGCATTTTCAAGGTTAACGTAACCGACAACGAAAATTAATTTTTAGAAAAATGCTTCACCAAGTATTGCATTAATCTAAGTATCAGATTGGTCCATACTTCGGTGGCATACTCCCCAAGCAAATGGACTGGTGGAGGTCACAAACTGCACGCTACTCTACAGTTTGAATACAAAGCTAGAGGACGCAGAGGGCTCTTGGGTTGACGAGTTATCCTCTGTCTTATGGTCTTATCGGATGACTTCAAAGGAACAAACTCGTGAGACACCTTTTAGTTTCTAGTGCGGGACTGAAGTTGTAATTCCGATTGAGATCAGGCTACCAAGTCTTAGGGTCTAATCATTTGATTCACAAGGTAACTCTCAGAAAATTAGAGAACACCTAAACTTGCTAGAAGAAGCCCGCGACGCTTGCAAGAATGCGACAGTGGCCTTTCAACAACGAGTTGCCCGCTATTATAACAAGAAGGTAAAAGTGCAGCAATTCAAAGTTGGAGACTTGGTCTTGCAAAGCATCGAGGTTACGGCTAAGACCACCAACCAGAACAAACTTTTCCCGAATTAAGAAGGTCATTTCCTAGTCTCGACTGTTTTGTGAAATAGAGCATACAAAAGTTGAACCCAGAATGACAAGTGGGTCCTATGGACGTGGAACACGATCCACCTCAAGCGCTACTTTCAGTAAGGGTAAAGGTAGGTCATCCATCTTGCACGTTTATGCTTGTAATAAACATGTCGATATTAATAACAGAAATGTTTTTTTCTATTGTATCATGTTGTTCTTTCTTTCCTTTTCTATTCCATATGCCTGTGTGTATGTTTGTAGGGTTATACAAATGACCTAGTTTACCCATAAGTTGGGCAGATTTTCACCCGTTCGTAATTAAAATTTGGTTATTCAGGCGGCTCATGAGCGATCGAGTTAAACCCTGATCATCCAGACGGCCCATGAGCGGTCAAATTAAACCCTAGTCATTCAGGTGGCCCATTGAAGGTCAAATTAAACATTGGTCATCCAAGTGATCCGTTTGTGGTCAAAATCTTAGTGAGTTAAAGTAGCACACGTGACAACATCCTTCATAAGGAGATAGCGCGATCAGTCAACAACGGTCGACAGAAGCAAAGCACTCTGTCCAAAAGCTGACCGCTCAAGTTTACACTTGGACAGTATCACCAAGCCCCTACCCAAGCACGAGTGTAGAATAGGCTTGGCATGACATCATGATTTACCTCGATGTCTTCTTCAAGATTTAAGTCCATCAGAGAGCATGCCCTATCTTCCTTGCTCGGAATTCTAAAGACGATCTCTTTCGAAATATTGTACTCAATGTACAACTCCTTCACTTCACTGGCTCTAATAACTGAAGCAATTTGGATTACAAAAGGTGCCATGGAAATGGAAGCAAGAAGGCTGCTAAACACTTAAGAAAATTTTCCTGAAAGAAAGCGTGGGAAGTTTGAAACGTAATGGACGGAGTATTTAAAGGAATATGAACGCCGGAGAAAGAGAACCGTCTTGTAAACGTGCGCCCCTCACACGTGTCACTCCTTGAAAGGGTGCAGTCGAATCGGATCCTCTGGCACATTAATTACCGGGATCTCAAATTCACTGCATGCAGACATGTGGCCAACTTTTAAACTGACAGTCCAACGGTATGATGGCGTGTCGTTTCAACTCCCGCCAGTTCTCTGAATTCTGGCCTAGACTGTCAACGAATTCGGTCAACGCTTTCTTCAAAAATTTTCCGAATTCTAACCTAGACGGTCAACGAATTCGGTTAACAATCTTTTTAGTAGTTCTCCGAATTTTGGCCTAGACGGTCACTTCAGAAGTTCTCCAGATTCTGACCCAAACGGTCAACAAATCCAGTCAACGATCTTCTCCGCCAGTTTTCTGGATCTTAATTTTACGGTCAACAAATCCGATCAATATTTCTTTTACAATGTTCCAGATTCTAGCCTAGATGGTCAACAAATCCAGTTAACGTTTCCTTTAGTAGTTCTCTGGATTTTATTGCAGACGGTAAAAAAATCAGGTCAATATTTCTCTCGACAGTGCTTCAGATTTGGCCTAGACGGTTAATGAATCCGATCAACACTTTTATTTTGCTAGTTTCCCCACCATGTTGCCTCAGACGAGTAACCCAACATTCACGTCCCATTTTAAACATGTTGGAGGCTAGAGTTCCAAACTACCAGTATTGGGGGCTAGTGATGGGTACGCCAATAATGGGTTGGTTTAAGAAGGAGAAATGACCCAAATCCACAACGATCCATTGGTGCTTGGACGGTCAATGCCCAATGTTGATCGGTCGAAAGGCTAATAAGTTAGTAGAGGCCCTAGAGTAGAACGGACGACTTGATCCCAAGAAGGTCAACACTTCCATTAATTGGAATCCTGACTAGTTAACCAGCTGAGGATCAGGCCTCAAGTGGGCCAAACCCAGTTTGGTCCACACGTCTATCCTCGACCAGCAATGGCCTTCTCCCCCAATTTCACGCTCTCCATAGAAGAAAATTTCTAGTGTAACGATCATCAACAAATTTAATGTGCATCCTTGAAGGAAGGTGCCAGAATCATTTTTCTGTATGTTGAACACCCTAGCAGTTACAGAAAACAGAAGAAAAGCAATCAACTCAGCAACCAATACTACAATAAGGGCTCCACGCCGAAAAGGCAGCGATCCTAATAGTGCATGGGAATCAAGCTCTTTTGTATAAGGAAGGTATCGTACCCCAATGGCTATAAAAGGACATAAAATTTTCACTTCAAGGCAGGTTTTCACTTGCCTGCAAAAGCTTTCTACTGAAAAGCTCCCACATTTTCAGTATTTTAGCATTCTCTCTCTCTGACACTCTCTTTGCTACTACATTCCCAAATAACACAGTACTTACAGATTTCACTCCTTACGAATAACCCAAGCCTCTCTGCTTACGAGAGTACCACCACAAAACAAACTCTCTCAACATTCATACTGTATCCCTTTACTTTCACATTCATAATTCGAAGGACATTTACTGATTTGAGTATTGGAGTGTTTACGGTCAGATAACCTCTTGTCGTCATTTGACCTCCTATTCGTAATTGTAGTATACAGGATCCAAACTCGATGAACGGAGTCGAATTCAAATGAACGATTTGACCCGAACCTATTTGAACCTGGATCCAGGATGCATCAATATATATATAATAATGATAATGATGATGATGATGATAATAATAATAATAATAATAATAATAATAATAATGAATAGTAAAAAAACAAAAAGAAAGAAATAAAAGAAAAGAAAGAAAGAAAAAAGAAAAGAAAGGGAGAGGGGAAAGAAGGAAAGAAAAAGAGGGAAGAAGGAAATTGGCATGGCAGCAGAAGGTTGAGAAGGGAAGAAGGAAATCTGCGCTCAAATGGAAATCAACAAAACCCTAGACGCGATTTACCCTCTATTATTTATAGAAGACAAAGGAGTTAGGAGGGGGCATGAATCGAAGAAGGAAGTCATTGTCGTTAAACCCTAGCCGTGTAGCTAATGTGGTCACCTCTGTTCCTCACCGCTGCTGTTGCTAATCACCATCGTGAATCTAGGCCGAAGCCACGGCCTATGCAGTCGAAGTCGTCGTCGTTGATTGGTGCTGTTGCCGTCGTCACTTGAAGAAGAGTAAGAAATTGAGACAAGTAAAATTCTTATCTTGCAAGATAAATTCTTCCTATCTTATTGTTGGTATTATCCCTTTGCTTGCATGCCTTAATTTCATGGTGATTCGGTTGTGTTGTGGTTGAGAAGTAAGAAATGGGAAGAACAGAGCCTATGGCTCGAGAGGTGAAAGCCTCAAACTTTAGGACTCTATGTTAAATTAGGGGTTGATAATTTTGTTTAGTGTAGTTATAAAGCATTTGTCTTACTTGTTATAGTTGCTGATCTTGGGATTTGACACAAATTAGGAGAACAGAGCGCCGTGCTTTGTTTCGCTTTCTGAACCCAGTTCAAGGATTCAAAAATGGAGAGAAACTTGCAGAGTGGGTAGGAGGTATATGACTTGTACACGGCATTGTACGTATATGTACCGTGCCATGAGTGTGTGTATACGATGTGTGTATACGGTATAAATATATATATGTATATATGTGTGTGTGGCTGTGTAGGTGTGTGAAACATGGGTTTCTGTATATATACAGGTTGTATACAGGGCATAGGTATGCGGGCGTGGGTATGAAGATGCCCATGGATGTGTAGGCATAGGTATATACCTATATGATAATGTATATGCCAGTGGGAAGGAGTATATGTGAGATGGATATGTGTATGTCTGCGTATGTGAGCTGGTTTGTGTATGCCATGAGTGGGTATATATATATATATATAATATACAAATATATGTGTATGCAGTGAGCAGTATGTGGATATGGGTGTCTGCGTGCGTCTATGATGAAATTATGGCCATGTGTAATGATATGTGGTTTCTATTTTACAATCCACGGTCATGGGTTCTATATATATATATATATATATATATATAATATTTTAAAATATTTTATCCGATTAAATTAAGATTTTCTATTATTTTCGATAATTTTGGATAATTTGGGCGTGAAAAAAAATTAATTAAATATTATAAAAAATCTAAAAAATATTTGGATGTGATGGGCCGGCGTCCGAAGTGCGCCCGCTCAGCCGTCCGAATATCGATTTTGGGTTTTTGTGATTTAAGGAAAAATGGATGTATATATATCGTAACGTGTATATAATAATAATAATAAATAATAATAATGATAATAATAATAAAATGAGAAAATGAAAACAGAAACAGAAGAAGATCGAAGTAGGGGCAGCGTTCGGGCGACGGTTTCGGCGAAGAGAGAGAGAGAGAGGAGGAGAACGGTGCCGGCCTCGGCGGCGCACTGGTTTGCGGCGGCCGTGCATGGCGATGGTCGGTTGGGCGTCGTGGTGGAGCAGCGGCAACTGCCGCTGGAGCTCAGCGAGAGGAGGAGCCTCGCGAAGGAGAAGAAGAGAAAATGGAGCTCTTCGAGTCCGATTTCGAACTCGACCTAATTGGAGAAAATGTAGAGCACGTCGAGGCAAGTATTCTCATACTCACTATTTGCTCTTTTGTGATTTTTATTCGTTATCCATCGGGTATTATTGTTCCGATATCCACCAAAAATGTGAAAACGCCATAGCCCGTGATTTATATTCAATAAATATGTAGTTCTTTATCCAATTTGTTGTCTGAATCGACCGATTTGGTATCGCCAAACCCTGTCAGATTCGGGATTCCCATTTTTTACCTTGTATTATATTAAATTGACCTCAAAATATTACTCACCATATCCTAAGTGTGTGTATATGACGGCCGCGTAATCGATCTCGCACGTTTTGACTCGTTTGCGACGTCCGAGCCCTCTAAAAAGGCACTGTTACTGTTCACTCGAGACAAAAAAGGGGAATTTGCATGTTTCCACCCTCGTTTTATGTTAAATTGATCCAAAAATATGAATCGCCACATCCCAATTGTATGTATATATCGACCGGATGTCCGATTCCGTAAGAATCGACTCGTTCGTGACATCCGGAAGCTCTAAAAGTCCCCTGCTACTGTTCATTCGAGTTGAATGGGGAAAAATTGCATAATTTCACCCGTTTAATGCTCATGAAATTTGTATCTAATTGATCATGTTAAATTATAAGCCCTGAAAATGTGCAAGTGTGCACTAGAAGTAAGGGAATGCATCCCGGAGGCTTCTAAGGTTGTATTTGATCACCGGAGGTAAATAAATCCAAACTCTCTTGTGAGTTTGAATTGAATGGTTAAAAAGGTTTAAGTTCCAAAGAAAAGAAGGAACCGAGCAAGTAAATTGAGGGGGAATCCACCAAAGTACGATATGATGGATTTGATCTTCTAGATGGAGATATGTGTGGATTTGGTCTCCTGGATGGAGATAAAGATGGAAATATGATTTTTCGATTGGAAAATGTGATATACTTGTAATAGATTTTTCCTCAAGGAAGGATTAATCCTGAAACTAAAACCATGGTTCATAGGGGTACTATTCTCTGGTTTGCCATGTCCATCACGGTGTGAATCCAAGGACTGCTTAGCTACGTACTTGGCCACGTATTCTGGCCACTCGTGAAAGCGGGTGATGTTCGTGGTACGCTTTGGGATACTACTGTGGAAGAATGAGGATTGCCCTGGTCTCCGGGGGATATGGGGCGAGTTGAGATGGCCGAGTGCTGCAGGCCTAAAATGTAGCCGATGGTTAAGTGCTGCAAACCTAAAATGTAGCTGATGGTCGAGTGCTGCAGATCTAAAATGTAGCCGGCTTTAGAATGTGTGGCAGACACATTCCTTTCCTCGTTCTCTCACATCATTGGTTAGTACGACCTATTAGCCCGAGTCCGCAAAGATTAATGAAAGTAATGAAAATGAATGGACGTAACCAGAATGAATATGCGAACCAGATAATCCGAGTTGTCCCCTCTTCTTGCATGCTTCCTTTTATTCAAGTTATATATTTTCCCTACCCAATAACTGTTTTTCCTATTATTTGCTATAGTTAGTGATGTATAATTACATTTGCTGAGTTGTATGCTCATTCTTGTTGTTTCTCCTTCTAGATGAGAATATTAAGCCGGCGCCCGATTATTTAGAGTAAGGAGAGAGACTTGCATGAGGAGATTAGCTGGATGTCGAAGGCTTGAAGTTTTGGACACGTTGTTGTAGTAGAATGTAAATAATCTTATTGGATTAAAGTGATTGTTTTTATTTTATGGTTATTGTTATACTTCCGCAGGTTTCTGGATTTAGTTATATTTCCGCATTTATATTGATGTTTTGGATTTTGTTTAGTCCCAGATGTCATCTCTTTAGACCCAACATGGTAGATAGGAGTATTGTGTTGGAGCCATGGATGGTATGGCGATTGTGATCTTATATATTGTATTGTAGGCCAAAATATTATTTATTGGATAGTTGTATGCTTGTACAGGTTATTTTAAGCAGGTTTTATTTTTGGTTTTTCGTTCAATTGTAGAGGAAACTCTACGGAATTTTCTGCAGAATCCATAATGATAAATTATTGGCATAAGGTTATGTTACCATTGACTGAGGTTATTTAAGGAGAATAACCTAGTCCGTCACAATATATATATGAATTATAAGTTACTTTAAGGATAAAACTAGGAATATTGCATTACTTTGATTGGATCCTCACATGATTTACTGAGATAATTAAATAAGATGAGTAATCGTGAGTTTTATTTGGCAGTGATGGTATGAGAGGTATTTTATGGCTTTAAAAATAAGATTGGTATATCGAGAGAATGGTAATAATTGAATATAATATTTAAGAAGGGTCGACTAATGTCCATTATTGGCAGTTTGAGGAAGTGGTGGACGTCCGATGGTAGGTATGTGTACGTGGATGGAGATGGTATGTATGGCATGTATGTGTATGTATGCCGATTTGGCAAACCAAGAACAGTATGTTTTTATGTATATCTTGTAATATGTAGGTATGCACGTATGAATATATTTGAAGATATATATACACATATTTATATATATGTGTAGACGCGTGCTGTGTGTGTATACATGTATATGTGTATGAGTTAAATAAAATATTATGACGTGTAGTCAAATATTCGAACTTTCTTTAAACATTCCCTCATTCCTATGATAAATAATCTTTTGCGTTAGATTTGATCATGTACGTATATTTTATTGGTACTCTATGAATAAATAAAGAAAAGTGTACGAAAATTCTACGGTATTCAGATGAATGGAAGTTTATGAGACATTATAGTAGTTTATACTTTTTCAATACTTATTCCATTCGGAAGATAGAAGTTGTTGATATTAATGAGGGATACTTATAGTCTAATGACCATCGTAGACGATGATATCAGAGATTTCACTGGTAATGGTATTGATAATGGTATGAGTATGCTATGAGTACAGCCTCTAAAAGGACTGTATGGGTAATGAGGATACAACAGATACCGGATAACTTCGTGATACTTATCTAGCCATTGGGGGCATAAATATGCGGCATTTGGTTCATTATGACAGAATAAAGTCCACGAAGATTATTATTATTTCATACATTTGTGACCATGTGTTGAGTTGATGATCGAATTTGATGGAATCCATATTACATTCTTGATATCCAATCGTTCATATGGCTTTTGGATCGTGGACACATGTTGTTGAGTCTCAAATAATGGTTGGTATGTTACATGTTATTATCAATTTTATATATTTGATATTATTATCTGAGATGCTAATTATATTCCTCTATTGTGGATTATATTTACTTGCTAGGCATTCGACTCACTCTTATATTTTATTGACTTCAGAGTAGGCAGGTTGACATTAGGCTAGAAGAGATCGTGTATTGCCATGTAGTTTTTTAGATAAAGGTGATCTCGAAAATTAATACTTCCATGATAAGAGATTTGAGATTATTAATTGGTTTATTGGCTTTTCGATATTTATTAGGATCACATTTCTAAGGACTTGACATTATAGACATTGATACTATTTCTATTTCAAGTAATTTATTATTAGTATTATAGTGTTTATTTAATGATACAATTATGATGATCGTTTATGGTGTCATAGATTTAGTGATTTGATGATTTTAAATTTATTTATGTTGGTTGATATCATAATTTATGATGTGCAATTGATGTTTTCAGATGATTCAAGATTTTTGCTTGGATGGTTTGGGCCGGGTTTGGGGACTCGGGTTTGGGTCGTTACGGATCCTTATGGATTAGGTGGCTAGCATTTCAAATTGTCAAATTTCTAGAAATCGCACAACAAGAAATAATGATGAAGCACCTCAACCATTTATGACAAGTAAGAATATTGGAGCCATACAATAAAAAAATAAACAATGCGCAAGAAATTCAATTTATTAATTTCTTTAGAAAATACAAGTTTCTAATAACGGACGTACAACTTAAAGGGAATAACAAATATATGGAATAGTGACTCAACAGTGGTAAATCGACTGGCCCTTGCTGAGAAGGCTCAAGCGGGAGGCTCACGTGTTGACATAGCGAAGCCATCCACAATATTCAGCGGATGCAACAGACGAACCATCCCTGGCAAGCAAAAGGAATCCCCTCTCAAGCAACCTGCCATCAAGTAGTTCCTGAGATTAGAAGTAGAAGGGAAGGAGAACAAGCATCCTCTCCCCCTTTGGGGTACAAGAACATCTCTCTTTCAGATCGGTAACAAAGAGGACTACTTGATGTCAGCAAAAAGAGAGGAGAAAGCCGCCCAAACCCAGGCCTTCACTCCCCCAATGCAAGTGCAACCCTAGGCCAGATGCAAAAGAGGAAAATTAAGGCAATTTCCCATGCAAAAGAGAGGAGCAAAGGCAGACTTCAAGGGCATCCTTAGCTTCAAACCTTGGAGAAGAGCATCTTCTTACTTTGGCCAATGATAGCATAGGCTCCATGCTAGTTTTGAGCTCTCGCACCACGTGATTGGTGAGGAGAGGTTCATGGTGCATGGCATAGAGGGCCCCTCTATTTATAGCCGAGGAGGAGATCAGCGAACATTAAATCAAGAAGATAACACTGAAATTACATAATTGCCCCAAATCTCGTTGGGGACAACAAGTCAAATCCTGCCTCACCATATAGTGAATCATTAGAGCACCTAGGGAAGGAGCATGAGAGTAGACCTGTAGTTGGCATCTCATCAATAAACATGCCGGGACTTGACAAGTTAGACCTCTTGGCATGGGGCTAGTAATGGGCCCAGTAGCATTGGGCCAACCCAAAGCCTAGCCCGTAGGGGGTAGCAATGGCCTAGCAGACATTTTTGCCAAAGTCATAGCCCAGGGGGCTCAGCAGAGGACAGTTTAGTCCACTGAAGGGAGAGAAGCCCAGATGTAAAGGCCCATCATGTAGACTGTTGGGTAAAAGGCTCGGCTAGTAAAGCAGGTGGCCCACACAGGCCGACCTAAAACTTTTCAGCACAGAGTAGGCAATTGGGGTTGCGCATTGTGATGCGCCCATGATTGCCCCTCTAGGGTGGCTGGCGACACCCTGACAGCAACACAGGCAAGTAGGAAGAACTTGCCACAATGCGGCCATAGCAGCTACCTCGACAGCTTAGTAAATATTTTCAAAATATTATCCATGATTATGCATTGCCCCAAGATAGTAGTTATGATTTAGAGAATCTTCCGGAAAGGCAATTGCCATGTACTGACCTCCAGTATCGTCTAGAAAAGGGAAGGAATGTTCCCTAGCTGCCATAGTTACCATATGCACCCCATGCATGGTCACAAAAATAGTTCAGCGGATTTGCCAAAGCGGCTAACATTAGCCGTAGAGGCCACACTAGTCCTAATTCTACAAATACACCTTCACCCCTGTGAGAAGGAGGACTAAACAATCTCTGCCCTCAAGCATCCCTGAAGGATTGTAGAGCTCTCTCTCTCTCTCAAACCACTCCTCCACGAGTGCATATTCTCTCTCAAGACACACAACCTACAAGTGCATCCTTGCTTAAATTGCTTCCCATCTAGCGCATCTCTAGGAGCTTATGTTAAGGAGGGGAGGATGGAAATGTTTGAGTTTTTATAACTTATGTTAATGGCGACTAATCTAGTTAATATAATAAAAAATTGAGGTCAAAGGACACAGATAATAAGATCAAAAAGAAAAAAATTGCAAAGAGGACAAATTGTGCACTCGGCCCCACGTGCCCGAGCGGCCCAACAGGTGCGGATTCCAGAATATCCATGCTTGCCCCATGCTTGGCCCGCACTTGAGCGCAGGTTTGTTACAAAGTCAGCTGAGAACTCAGCCCATCGCATTTCAAGCAGTGGAACTAATCAAGTAGAGAAAAAAAAGAGAGGGAGAAGGACCAAAGGAAAGAGAAGAAGAGGGAGAAGGGAGAAAGTTTCTTGGTAGCTCGATTAGAAGATTCTAAGAATTTTAGTATATCAAGCAAAGATAAGTGCATCTTTAGTTCCTTCTTTTCCTTCTTGTGATTTATTTTCGTTTCTTTTGAGTATTATTATTTTAATACTTGTTCAAGCTAAGATTTTGAAGTAAAAGTATCCAAAATTTATATATTTATAGTCTACCATGATTTTATAGTGAAAATGATCGAGAACTCTCGTCTAATTATCTATATCGTAATTATTTATCTTACCGTAAAAATTTTCTTCATATTTCGAGATATAAAAATAATTTTGACATGCTTGTGCTTCATAATTGTGAATTTTAAAGTATTATATACTATTTGTTTATGATAAAAATATATTACATATTTAATTGTGTGATACATGTTTATTAAATTTGTAGAAAAATTTATAATTTTTTGTTGTATGATTTACTATCCAAATTTCATGTTATTAAAGTTGATATGATAAAATTTTATCTGACATTTTAAAAAAGAAAGAAGGGATTATGCAACTATGTTAAGAAAAGTATGAACCATTTTTTAAAAGGGTGAGAATTAAGAACTAAGAAGTAAAGTGTAAAATTTTTTTTAAATAAGAAATCAAAAAATTGGATCGAGAAATTATTCAGAGGATAATATTTCCTAACATACTTTAGGATATTGTAGTGGTGATCGATGATTACTCCTGATTGCGAGAAAATAAGAGTAGATTAAGGCCCAATCTACCGGGTTATTGGTATGTATTGCCCACCTCTAGATGTTGAATAGAAGGGTGAGGCCTTAAATTGTGTAGAAGTGAATACAATCCTTTCTTCAACTGTCCACTCGTTAGTTGGTAAAGTTTACTAGCCTTGGTCCTTAAAGATAAATAAGTTTTTGATATATTTGATGGTTAAGGTAGTAAATGAGTAAAATAAAGAAGATTAAATACATCAAGAAAATGATTTCTGCTCATATTTTATGTTTATATATGCATTATAATTTCTATTCCCTTCTATGATATATTTTGGGTATAATGCGCATGTTTATTATTATATGTTGTTCCTTATTGTGTATTTGGCTCACTTTTTTATTGTTATTACTAGCTTTCAGATGATTCGCATGAATTTTTGCCTAATGAGTAGGAGTGAAGATGAAAGGACTCGGTTTACATTTTCTGAAGACATTTTGCATATCTACTTTTGGATAATACTTACTATATTTAGTGGTTAGTTCTAGTTCAATTTTAGCAGTAAACCATAGTAAAATTGATATGGAGTTTTTGAATTGTATAATTCTGTATCAGTTGTTATACTGGATATGTATAACTATTATGAATATGAGAATGTTTCATCTCAGTGATAATTTTTATATGAGATAGATAAATATTATAGATATTTAGTGTTTCTGCAAATCGGTATATGATTGACTTTTAGGAATTAGTAAGCATTTTTTTTTTATTTAAAAGCAGACGTCACATTAGTTGGATTGTCATCAGATGTACAGTTGAGGTGTCAATGTATTTGGATCATGTGTATATTATGTTATGGCTTATATACAGGTGATTATGGTTTTAATAATAAAAGTTTATATCCAATAGGTTAATAATTTATTTATTGATAAAATTAATAATTATATGATAATAAATTATGATTATGATTAATGATAAATTTTAGGACGTGGTCCGTCATAAATGTTTGTGAAGATTATTATTATCTTATCCAATTAAAAATTATTGTTATTCCATTCAATGGTGACCTCGTATTGAGTTGATATCGAATTCAGTAGAATCAATATTACTTTCTTGATATTTAGCTGTTCTTGTAACTTTTATGTCGTAGATACGACATATCATTGAATCTTATATAGTCTTTGGTATGTTGTATTTTTTTTATTGATTTTTATTGTATTTAATATTATAGTTTGACATGCTTATTTGTATTCTAATTTATTAATTATATTTACTTATTGGATATTTGACATACCCTTATATTTTTTGGACTATAGGATAGACGGGTTGACATCATACTAGAAGAGATTGTGTATTATTGTAGTGATTCCAAATAAAGATAATCTAAGAGTTTAATACTTTCATAATGAGAATTTGAAATTATTTGTTAGTTTAGTAGCATTTAGATATTTATTGGGACTATGTTTTTAGAAATTTGATTTTATGAATATTAATAATATCTTCTTTTCAAATAGCTTATTGTTATTATAGATGTTTTATTTAATAATACAATTATAAGGATCGTTTATGGATTACTAATGTTCAATGATTAGAGGATTACTCGTATGGTCAGTCCGGGTCGAGTCTAGGAACTCGGGTTCGGATCATCACATTTTAACTATTGGTGGCTAAATAAAAATAAAATTCCTCAAGGTATATGAGTAAAAAACCAACCTACACTAATATTAGCTATTCATATTTCTTTAGTAATTGTAATTTTCATTACCATTCTCTTCCTTAACTTTTTAGTTAAACAAAAAAATCACAATTCCATTGAATAATTGAAATGAATTTATGCTAGGATGGGTCACTTGCTTGTAAGTTTCATGACCCATAATGTGTATGTGTGTGTACACACACACACACACAACTATTTTCTCCTAATTTTTTGTTGATATCGAAGCCGCCACTTGAGGTGGAATTTGTTCACAATCGGTGTGATCAAGGTTCTTTTCATTATTTATCAATAACTCTCGATTTTTTTAGTGAATACCTAAATTATCTAAAATAAAAAATACTCAACATGGCTAAGTTTTTGGGCGGTACTCTTTACTCCCTTGCACACTTTATATATAAATACAAATCTCATATGTATAGTCAATATACACGTATGGTTTTGTAAGAGTGCTTAATAAGGCATTAATCATAATATAAGATACATTCTCTTATCATAAGAGCTATCTCGAATGCTCATCGGATCGCATTGTAGCTATCAATGTGCTGCAACCTTTCATATCTTGTCAATAGAATACAACGTCCCATGCTTTTACATTAACCGAGTAAATGGAAAGGCTACGTTGCAGAAGAGTACTGGGAGAAATGTCAAGTGTTCCACTTAGGTAAGGGGGTTGAAAGTTTATTATTGTCAGATGGTGTACCCGAAATACATATTGCAATAGTTTGTCATAACTTAAAACTCGTGCTAGTAGGGATTGCTAGACATGATTTTTCTTGTTAGTTGAGAAGATAGTTCCATGTCAAATTACTTGCCTTCTTTGGTTGATTCTTTTCTTTCATTGTTGGCTTTCTATTCGATTCATACAAACGGAGGATAATTTGGTTCAAATTTCTGATATTGTGATTTTGGTTCATCCCTAACATATTATTGTTTCATCGAACCAAACAGCTTCGATTATGATAGAACTTGGAATCTGTCACCTTACCCACATTTGCCATCACAAAGAGCATCTATATATCATTCTGTATTTGCACCTTCCAGCCAAGGCCAGCAGATCAATGTGTAAAATCCTTACCCACAATGCATTTCTTATATCCACTTTAGATATACACAGGTTTTTTCAGATCCAATATAGTCTATAACCCCTCAGAGATAATACAACTCAAACCCGTAAAGAGACCCGATCCTCGAAAATTGTATAAACCGGGCCAACTGTTACATCAGGCTTGATATTCAAATCACTGAGTAATCTTCACTACACAAACCTTCTCGTGGGAGCAAGCACACAAAAAATTGTAAATGGAAGACTGGAACTCATAGGAATTGGCTGAAGAAGGGCTAAAATCAACCCATTCTTTGTCGACTTTCTCGACGTGCGAGTTTGGCTTCGGGACTGCACGGAACTGGAGCTTGTCAATATGTTTTGTCATCTTCTTCAACAGTTTCGCAGAGATAATCATATGAAAGTTGTCCTCAAAATCTTCAGCACCCTTGGTGGTGAGGATTCCAATATCCGCCTTGCATGATTTCACAAACCCAACAACTACAGGGCTTCCACAAACACACCTACGATCAATACTGCACAGCTGGTAATGCCAACACTAGTCAGTAATAGCATTCATAGCAAGAGAAATGTGCATCGAGTTAATGTATCTTAACAGTGTTGTGTTTGGTTTCCTCCTTATAATGTGTAATACAAGTGCGAAAACTGAGCGATTTTAAAATTGTGTTGTGCTTGGTTTAGCTGAGAGGAGAGCTACTAAAAACCGGCACTATAAAACTATAGACTTCTGGATACAGGAGGATTGCACAATTTTCATTTCAAAACCAGTGGAAGAACAATGATAAACCGTTGAAATTTCTAATAGATTTTCTGAAACCCATGCATAAAATTTTAAATTTACACAGCTCTACATCATGCAAACGAGGCGCATTGTATTTTTCAGGCTTCCTTAGTTTTCAATATCCAATATTTTCCCTTTATCCATAGTTTTCACCCCTAAAATTTATATTAAAAACACAACACAAAACCAACTATTTCTGGTTGAAAACCTCATGCAATGAAACCTCAATTGTAACATGAACTGACACTTCCCACTGCAGCAACCTACTACGAGTTTACAGTTTCTTCTTCCTCAAGAATCATTGACAGAAATATCATGGTCTCAATAAAGCGTTTGACGGAAGTACACTTCATCATTCCAAGAAGTAAAAATCTAGGGAGAGAATAACTGAAAATTCAATATTAACATAAACAAAGTGAATCATGAGAAACCAACTTTAATGCTTACGAACACCTAGAGGATATATAGGTGTACAAAGGCTGAAAAATAATACCCGTAATACAATACACAAAAAGAATTTGTGGCTGTAGTTGAGCAATCCACACCACGTCAATCACTCATGCTCAACAAGACAAATAAACGAGTGCAAAAAATTATATATATACATGTTCTTGTTAATGAATGAAAAACTCATGAATGATGTTTTTAAGAGAAAAACCCTCTGGGATACCCAAAGCAAACTGAAAATCCAGTAAATGAGAATAGCTAACTAACAGTCATGTGACTCAATTGCACTAGACCCTACTTGTGACTATTTAAGGAACTCCTCAGATCTACTACCTGCAACAAAACCAAAACATTTGGTTCTCTCTGGTGGATCTTATCTGAAATAGCAACTCCAACACGGACAAAACCCTACAACCAAGCCACAAATAGATGCCTGCAAGCTTGCAAGTCTAGATTAAGTGCTTAGAGATTTTTGAGTTTGAGATTACGAGGTTCAAGGTTAGGACATCATCAAAATCAGGTAGAAGTCTCTCAAAGTATTTGGTGGTCTTCGCTCCTCAAGCTCTCTCAGAGCCAGAAGGAATGAGTAGCAATTAGTACTTATCGGTTTGTAAAAATCAAGGTTTTCTATTTGTAGAAAAACACAAGTCAAAGCAATTTTAGAATCGTTTAAAGTAGAAATAACCATTTTTCACTCAAGCCAAACTTCGTGCGAACTTCACACAAGAGTGTTCTAGTCGTTTTTTTAACTCAAGTCAAATATTGAGCATAATTCGCAGCGTCTAGCCAAATTGGAGCAAAATTTGATAAGGGGGGAAGTAGGGAAGAAAGATCAGAGAAGGGTAGGGATAAGAAATTAGAGAAAACTAAGGGAGAGAGGGAGGAAAGAAATCACAATACCCAATATCTTAAAATATTCAACAATGTCTAAAACAATAGAATTACGGATTCTTATATAGAGAACCCGATGTCTAAAAAAATTAAAAATAAAATCATCACCAAATAACTCCTAATTGAAAATTAGAATAAAAAAGAAATAAAATCAAATTGCTACTAAATAAACAAAATCAAATCAAATCTCATTAATAAACAAAGCTACTTATGGAAATAAAATTAAATTTCTACTAAATAAACAAAATCAAATCAAATCTCATTAATAAACAAAGCTACTTATGGAAATAAAATCAAATATAATTTGGAAGGCAAATCAAAGTAAATCTTTGTCTCAAATGTCCGTATCAAAATTTCTAACCACAAATATAACATTGAGACATAATCACACCAACATCAAGTGAAATTCTCTGCTTGGTTTTGGATGCTTGACTGAAATTTGAGCAAGTTTTGAGTGAAATTCTCTGCCTAATTCAGATGCTTGAGTGAAAATTGAGCCATCTTTGGGTGAAATTCTCAAGTTGATTACTAATGCTCAAGCCAACATAAAGAGAGAGCAGTCGGATAGTAAAGATCTACTTAAGAGACTCAAAATACAACACGTTATGAAATTTGTCAAACTGTATGTCATGATCCCAGTACAAACAGCTTTGAATGAAATTCTCTCCTTGATTCAAATGCTTGAGTGAAAATTGAGCCAACTTTGGGTGAAGTTTTTGAGTTGATTACTAATGCTCAAGCCAACATAAAGAGAAAGCACTTGGATAGTAATTATCTACTATAGAGACTCAAAATATAACATGTTATGAAATGTGTCAAAATGTATGTCATGATTTTAGTACAAACACACCAGAAAGAATAAAGTGAATAATGTCAAATATTTAATCCCATGCAAAACCAGCAAGTGACCCCACAAATAATACTATTAAGAAAAACCGATTATATTCTGCATAGTCTCGGGATTGGCAAACTTTCCTATTTCAGCCCTACCATCAATGTACTTGCTCAATCTACAACAAAACTACAAGGAAAGATGTCTACTAATCTAGTTCCAAAAACACTAATATCGAAGTCATACAACAATCTACAAATGTGGCTCACTGGCACAAACCCCAAAGAGGGGAAAATCGAAAAGATCATTAAGGAGATAAATCAAATATAAATATAATATTCAAAAAAATTAAACATTCTAAGCTATTCCATCTCAGGTAGTCCTCTGCCCAAAATCCAATAAGATATCATTCCATTAATCTGAATGATTAAGAAAATCAATAAAAGTAAGCTTAACATTTAACAAAATATATATAATTTATATATATGGCCATACATTAATCAAACATGAAGAAGGACAATAAGTATAAAACATGAAAATTTTGAAAGTGTTAATATATCAATAAAATAGTCCAAAAAAATAAAAATTAAGAATTAGCGAAAACCTCATCAACAAATGTTGAATATCGAAGAACGATCCTTATAACCCTAGGCCGTACATCACTATTAAAAACCCATAGGTGAGCTAATTTCATATTATTTCCTACAGGTAAGGTCAAATGTCATTTTCTAACCTATAGATATTAAATTTGATCATCAATTTACAAATAAGAAATTCAAACATGTCCGAACATTTTCCGATAATTCTCTATAATAGTTTTTATTAGTTAAAACAACATGCTCTATAATAAATAACAACTATACCAATTTTCTAACTAGGAAAAAAATAATCTTCACAAATTTTAAAGTAGTGTTCTCATGAATAAAAATGACATGCAATGACAAGTATCCAAAAATTTCAACATGTATGAACATCAGGAAACTAGGCACAAGCCACCTAAATCTCAAGAATATCAAATAAAATGGACATATATGCAAAACAACGATAAAAAAGGATAGAGGATCACATGCATGCACGTTTAAACAAAGATCAAAACAAATAATATCAACATTTCAACAATAAATGAAAAAAATGGCTTAGATTGACTTAACATAAGTCAATTATGAAGGAAACTTATTGTCCAAAATCACACAAAAATTCCGACCCCTTGATATATTAGTAGAATCAGTATGAAAATAAATATTCAATACACGTAAGAAATATTTCAAATTAGATGATATAAATGATAACAAGTACAAAGAGTAAAATAATAAGTAATAATAAAAAGAGGCAATTTTTGGTAAAGAAGGAAAATCTCGATAACCACGACTATCGAGTAAAACCCTCCGAATTTCAACGGCTAGGAAAGACATGCACTATAAAAATTAACTTACAGACCGGGTGGTAACGACGCGCTAACCTAACCGAACTAACTCTCATCACGTGATCTCCACCAAGGAGCTCTTTGAATTTGCCCACGGCAACGAAATCGGATACTTTTCAATCTTCACGTCAATCTTCCCTCACAAAGTACTTGAAATACCAAACACCACCGGAACCCCTTTTTCACACTACTAACGTCGCCAATGAAAGTAAATGGGCAGGAAGTGGTACAATGGTAAAGTGAGAATGGTGAGAAAAACCTTGACACATGAGCACAAGAATGTAGTTTAGGTTTTCTCAAATGGAGTAATGTTAAAGTATGAAAATTTTATTTGCTCTCAAAATGGGCGTTCCAAAATGCATAAGCAAGAGTTAGGACAAATGAAAGAAGGGAGAAATATATAGAGAGGCTCACAAAATTCGTTTAAAAAATGACTGTTGCTGCGACGTTTGAGCACTGCTCGAGCGCGCGGTGGGCGTGCCTAGGGTTTCAAGAGGAAAACTCTCAGGCGCTTGAGCGAGAAGAAGACGAGTTTCGAGCGTGAGGCTATTGGTTTCAGCGCTCGAGCGCATGGCGAGCGAGCATTGAGCGGGAGACTATTAGATTTGGCGCTCAAGCGTATGACGAGCGAAAATTAGGCACATGCCTACTGGAAACTGGGCTCGAGCGCACGGTGTGTGTAGTGGGCGGCATGGTACTGGAAGCAGGGCTTGAGCGCATGACATGCGTGTAGCGGGATGGCGTGCAGCGGGCTCGGGATATCAGGAACAGACATCCACGAAAATAAGTTGATGTAACGCTTCAACTAATACAACTCAACATTGACAGACGACCAAATATGGTCACAGAATATGGTAGCACATAAATGACCCTAACAATCTCCCCTTTTGGCAATTCCGTGACAAAACCATATAAAGTAAAAAGAAAAATATAAGAGAAGCACAGGTTCAGACACTATCGAGATAGAACTCGTGTGCATAAAAATCTACACCTAGTGAGTAACAAAAATAATACAAAAAAAATTATAACCAAAGACAAGAGAACTGCCGTGCTGATACTGTAGTTGCCGTGCTGATACTATAGCTGCGGTACCTGGGCAACTATGGTTAGTACAAATGGATGGAATACAAATAGAGATAACAAAAGTAAGACAACCATGCACGGCAGCATATAGCAACACCAATGACATGAAAGAACGAGAACAATAGTAGATAACAAATCCAATGAAGTCATCAAAACTAATGAAACCATTAAAACCCCTGAACAACACGAGTAAAATTCCCCCTAAGTACACATCTCAACACAAAAAAGTATATCTCCCCCTAACAAAAATAGGTCTCCCCCTTTTTGTCACGAAGGGACAAAAAGGAGGAATCACTCAGACCTAGAAGAATCGTCGGAAGACTGATAAGCATACTGACACCGCAACCGTAACTGCAGCCTCTTGAGTAGCCAAACGAGAGTCAAGACACTCAAAGTCGGCCAAGATATCGGAACATCACTAAGTTTGAGAAGCATATATGTGCTCTTGAGAGGAATAGAAGAGCTCAAAGCGATTGACAAGACGGGACATCTGTCCCATCAAGGTAGTGGAGGAAGAGGTGGAGTGCCAGGGATATGTGGACGGTCCAAGACCCTAGGGGTCAGGGTAGGACAAGGCGGAGCAAGACGGTCCACTCTCGGGGTGAAAAGAAGGCACCTCAGGGAGAGGCTCGTCAAGAGGCTCATTGGGATCCACGGAGAAGTGGTGAGTGTGGGACCAACTCTGGGCAAAGGTGGTAGAGATGATAGGGCACGTAACCTATAGACGAGGAAAATCGAAAAAAGGGAGACCTAATCCCGCAAGTAGCCGCTGAATGAGATAACTATGGGGGAGGTTGTCATCCTTTCTGGTGTCGAAATGGGTATGTGAAAATAGAAGTGGGATGACAAATCAATAGGCTGCCCACTCAATAGAGTATAAAGAAAAAGGGGCTTTGTCAAGGGGGATGGAGGAGAAGTGACTAACAGGAAAAATATTCGTGAACATAATCCGACTCACGACTGGATGCTAAGGAGAAAAAAGCTTAATTTTAAAAGATCGCCCATTCCATTCCATGGGCGAGCCATGAAGGAATGTGGCGATCTCATTGAGGTGGGGCCTAGAGAGCAGGGTGTAAGGGTAGTCAAAATTTTCCACCCGAGGAAGACTGAGAATCCGAGCAATCACATCTGGGGTGATCCGGAGGTGTTTCACCAGCAAGAAGGTCAAAAATGAAGTGGGAAAAGAATCATGAATGTTGGAATAGAATTCCTGAATGATAATCGCTAAAGGAACAACCAAATTTGTGAGGACCGACTCCCAATGGCAGTCGGTAAAGACAGAAGAGATGGAGGGATCGAGGGAGGAAAGGCTGATTTCCCATTCAAGAGAGAAATGCCGCTGAGACATATGAGTGGTGAACAGGGCCTCAACCTCGGGACTAATGAAACGATTTGGCACGGAGAGCCCACTTAGTCGATGGCACTTTTCGATTGATTTGCGAGCAAGGGATTTGTGTGGGCACGACATCTGAAATGCACACATAATAGGGGATTTTAAGAATAGCCGAAAAATTAATTGCACAGGAGTCTCATCGGTTTTTTTTTTGGCGGTGGTTTGGGGTGTGTGTGCGTGTGAGGGTGAGAGACACGAGAGGATGGACGGCGCCTGGCGGGCGCAAGGCGTGCACTCGATAATCACAAGTAGCAGTGCCAGAAACAGGGTATTGCTCTAGTAGCGCACCACCATACTCTGTCACGCGAGCCTCATGTGATGTGTAAGAATGCGGGTCGGATCCATGGCTGGCAACTCCCAATCAACGGGATTATGTTGAAGGATTACAGGCCAAGAGAGGTGCCATCAGCACCTTGATTCACCAGGAACAGGGGATGGGTCTAGAACCTCAAGATCAACGCACAAACCGGTGGATCTGGAACCAAAAGGAATTGGTGAATCCGGCTAAACAGGGAGGAACCCATGGAAAGTTCCGGTAAAAGGTAAGGGAGAGAGGTGGTGCTGCTATTAATGTCGGAACAGGGGTGCGGCAAATGCAATACAAAGAGGAAGGAGAAGAATACCTTAAAAGATGCCTACAATGGAGGGGAAGAGAGGCGGATCTGAAGGTTAGTGAGAGAGAGAGGAGGGAGAGAGAGTGAAAATCGTGCGAAGAGAGAGAGAGAGCCTAACGAGGGTTTGGTATCGGCGCACGCTGGCCGCTGGATGATAAAGAGGGCAGTCAGTGGCGCTTAATTGCTAGGAAGGCGAGCGCATGTAGTTTGCGCTCGCTTCCTTTTTTTTATTTTTTTTTGTTGTGCTTTTATTTTTATTTTTTGTAAATTGAAAATAAGTCATTTCATGGGAGGCGAACAAACACCGATGGCCATTCTCAAAAATTCAAATTGCAAACTATCCAAGGGTTTAGTGAGGATGTTGGCCAGTTGATTGTCGGTCGGAGTATGTTCAAGAGAAATGACTCGAGTTTCCACGAGCTCACGAATGAAATGATGCCGAATATCAATATGTTTGGTTCGAGAGTGCTGAACAGGATTTTTGAAAATATTAATGACATTGGTATTGTCACAATAAATGGTCATAGTGTCCTGAACAATATCATAATCAAGAAGCATTCATTTTATCCACAGGAGTTATGTGCAGCGGCTGCCCATGGCAATGTATTCGGCTTCCACAGTAGACAATGAGATGGAATTTTGTTTCTCATTTATCCAAGCCACCAGGTTGGAGCTGACATAAAAACATCCATTGGAGGTTCTTTTTTGATCATCAACATTGCTAGCGCAATCGGTATTGGAATAATCGGCCAAGGCAAAATTAGAGTCTTTAGAAAAGAAAATCCCATTGATATATCGAATGATATGCTTAACTGCACTTGAATGGGATTCTTTTGGATTGGATTGATATGGGTGCAGATACCGACACTAAATGTAATGTCGGGTCTGCTAGCGGTTAAGTATAGGAGACTGCCGATCATACTTCTATAGAGAGTTGGATCGATGCTCTTCCCTACAGGATCACGATCCAGTTTTGATGAAGTGCTCAAGGGTGACCGAGTATGTTTACAGTTATCAAGAATGAAATGTTTTGCAAGATCCTTAGCATATTTGGCTTGAGAGATAAAACTACTGTGAGAGAGTTGCCGAATTTGCAAACCGAGAAAGTATGTAAGTTCTCCTATCATACTCATTTCGAATTTCAAAACCAAGCAGTCAGCAAACGAATAAGCATGGGAGTCAACGGTAGCACCAAAGACAATGTTTCAATATAAACTTGGGCTACTAGCATACATTTTTTGATCATTTTCACAAATAAGGTTTTCTCGACACTGCTCCGAATAAACCTATGGTCACTAAGGTACGAGGTGAGACGCTCATACCAAGTTCTAGGAGCTTGCTTAAGATTGTATAAGGCCTTTTTAAGTTTGTACACATGGTTAGAAAATGCAAGATTCATAAATCCCTTTAGTTGATCAACATAGACTTCCTCTTAAATAATACCATTCAGGAAGACACTTTTAACATCTATTTGATAGAGTTTAAATCGCATGGTCCAAGTAATAGGCAGAAGGATACGGATAGATTGAAGACGAGCCACAAGAGCAAAAATCTCGTCGTAATTGATGCCCTCCACTTGTGTATATCATTTAGCAACAAGGCGAGCTTTATTGTGGGTAATATTCTCATTTTCATCGGTTTTATTTTTGAAGATCTATTTGGTCCCAATGACATTTGTATGTTTGGGTCGGAGAACCAAGGACCATACGTCATTCCTTACAAATTGATTTAATTACTCATGCATGGTATTTGCCTAGCACTCATCGGTCAAGACCTCTTTTACCTTTTTAGGTTCTATGTGCGATACATAACAGGTAGAGGCGAGCAGGTTTAGAACTCGGTGTCACAGCCTCATACCTTTACTCAAGTCACCTAATATAAGGTCTTTTGGATGATTTAGTTTTGCTCTAGCAGAAGGTTCCTTAAAAGGAATGACATTTTGCAAAATATCAAGAAATGCTAAATCAAGTGAAGACTCAGCTTGATCATCCTTTTTATCAGAGCAATCACGGGTTTCAGGATACTCATTAGGAACATCATTCACAACAACATTAATGGATTTCATAACGGTTTGAGTGCGAAAATTGTAAACTCGATAGGCTCTACTAGTTAGGGAATATCCCAAGAACATCCTTGTATCACATTTTGGGTCAAACTTGACTAAATTTTCCCTATCACGAAAAATAAAGTATTGACTACTGAAAATATGGAAATACTTAACGTTGGGCTTCATGCCTCTCCAAAGTTCATATGGAGCTTTTTGTGTCTCGAGTCTTAAGTAGACCCAGTTGACTATGTGGCAAGTCATGCTCACTGCCTCACCTCAAAAGTTCATGGCAATATTCTTATATTGCATCATAGTTCTAGCCATTTCTTGAATAATCTGATTTTTTTGTTATACAATTCCATTTTGTTGAGGGTGATAGGGGAAGAGAATTCATGATGAATTCCTTCTTCATTACAAAAATTTTAAAAACTAGAATTTTCGAATTCCTTTCCGTGGTCACTACGGATTCGTGGTCACTACGGATTCTCATATGATAAAGTTCCTTTTTCATTTGTGAGCTTTTTACACAAATGTTTTACGTCATCAAAAGTATCAGACTTTTCTCGGATAAGGTCTATTCAAGAATATTTAGAGAAATCATCGACAACCACTAAAATATACTTTTTGCCCCTTAGACTTTTAGTTCTAGATGGTCTGATAAGATCCATATGAATCAGTTCGAGGGGATGTGAGGTGTGAATGTCACTAAGATATGAGTGGCTCGTCCTAATTTGTTTTCCTAGTTGACATGGGCCACATGCATGATGTTTGACATTGGACAATTTAGGAAGCCCTTCAATACAATTTTTCTTCGAAATTTTGGACAGAGCTTTAAAATTTAAGTGGCTAAGATGTTGATACCACAATTTGTAGAATCAATTTTAGTAGGGTTACATCCTAAGATATGGTTCGGCTCAATACCATAGAGATTGTCGGGAGTTCTCTTGTCGTCTAAGACAATTGAACCACTTGTGTTGTATATGCAGCATTTATCTTGAAGAAATCGGATTTCAAAGTTTTCATCACAGAAACCGGTGATGCTCCAGAGGTTGAATTTTAACCCGGAGACAAACAGGACATCACAAGGCTTTGAGAGTCTAGAAATACATATTAGACCTCGGCTAAGAATGGGAGCTCTAGTGCCATCACGAAGACAACCGTCCCATCAGGATGGTCCGACAATGAAGAGAACATGGCTTTATTGTCACACGTGTCTAGAACATCCACTATCTAAGTACCACAAAGAATGATTTTGGGATTTCAAGGCAATATGAGCAACATTACATGAATAAGTTTTAGAAGAATTTTTTAGCTCACTTTTCTTAATCAATATTTTTCTTCCTGAATTCACTTTCTGATTCAACATTTTTACTTTCTGATTCAATATTTTTACTTATTCATTCAATTGTTAAATGAAATTGACAAGTTTGTTCATTTTCATTCATTGTATTTGGTTGTACGAAAGATTCATGGTATGACAATGGGGATGAATGTGACCGATTTTTCTACACGCATGGCTGGTAGGTACAAACGTACGCAAGGAAGTGGACTTCCTAAATCTTTGGTTGAAGGAGGCATTTATTTTAGTTGATTAGTGAATTTTAGCGGGTTTATTCATAACCTTTTAGCTATTTGGATTAGACAAGGGATTTGAGCCAAATCTTTTCTTAACACGAGAGGCACCGATTTAGTGATTTTAGATGTGTTAATATTTTTGTGTGAAATTTTCGTGGCGGGAATAAAGATAGTTTTAAGTCACGGGCAGTGTTGGGAAATACTCTCAACATAACCCAAACCCTTTTTATTTCCAACAACTTTCCCAAGACCCAATATGTGGTTAAGTTTTGGGGTTTCACTTGAAAATTTTTTAATATCGTTCTTAGTGTTTTCAAGTTCCAATTCTAAGGATTTAATTTTAGTGATTAAGGAGCTATTTCGCATTTTCAATTCATGATATGTAATAGTGGCACTATCCAATTTGGTCATAACTTTTGCCTTTTCTTTTTCTAATTCGATGAGCTTACTGTTTAAAGTTTCATTGATTTTTTTTTACTTTTAAATATTCCCTAAAACGTTTGTCATATGCTTCCTGAAGCCCATCAAATTCGTTATCAGATTCTTCATGGGAAGAATCTGATTGTTCAGGCTGTACACTAGTGGCTTCATCACCACTAATAATAGATGTCTTGAAGGCCATATAATTGACCTCATCATCTTTTGAGGATTTTTCATCGTGATTTTCATTATCTTCATCGTCTGTTAAAGACATATTTAGAGCTTTTCCTTGCTAATACTTAAAATTAGGGCACTCAGTCTAGAAATGATTGAAGCCGTGGCATTCATGGCATTGGATTCCTTGGGGTTTCTTGCTTTTGGAGTCTTTATTTTCCTTTTTCTCTTTCTGAGTCAAGTTATTAGACAAATCATTTCCTTTGAAGGTTCGTTTGCTATTCTTATTTTTGAAGAATTTTTTAAAATTTTTGACGAACATGATAAAGTCTTCATCACTACATGACTCTTCGATCAAGTGACGATCTCTCTCTTCCTTTACAGTTTTTAAGACAATTGATTTGTTCATTTTTGATTGAGGAAAAGTGTGCTTATATGTTTGAAGGGACCCAATAAGTTCTTCTATTTTCAATTTATCAAGATCTTTACTCTCTTTGATAGCAGTGACTTTTGATCTAAAACGTTCAGGCAAAGATCGTAGGACTTTTCGGACAATTTTATTCTCAGGAATATGTTCTCCTAAATTAAATGTAGAATTAACAATATCATTTAATTTTGCATAAGATTCATCAAATGTCTCGTCATCTTTCATATGAAATTTTTCAAACTTAGTTGTGAGCATTTGCAATTTAGAATTTTTAACCAATTTAGTTTCTTTGTGGGTAATCTCAAGGATATTCCCAGCCTCTTTCGATATCTCACACATAAAAATACATTTAAATTCTTTAGGGAATACGACCATAAAGATAGCATGTAACTCCTAACTGTTCTAATTGCATGCATTAAGTTCTTCTTTAGACCACAAATATAAAACTTTTGGTTCATCACCTGTGGTGCTTCTGGGTGGAGTCCATCCAATTTGAGTACTGGCCCAGACACGCTCATCCATTGATTTACAAAATACTCTCATACGTACTTTCCAGTACGCGTAATTACTCCCATCAAAGTAGAGAGAAACGGACAGCGATTGACTGATATGCATCTAGATCGGGGTAGGCATTGATACCAATTGAATGGAACTTTTCGTCCCAAATCACACAAAAGTTCTGACCCCTTAATAGATTAGCAGAATTCATATGAAAATAAATATTCAATACACGTAAAAAATATTTCAATCTAGATAATATAAATGATAACAAATATAAAGAGTAAAGTAATAAATAATAATAAAAAGAGAATTTTTTGTGACGAAAGAAAACTTTGATAACCACGACTATCGAGTAAAACCCTTTGGGCTTCAATGGCCAAGGAAGATATGCACTATGAAAATCAACTTATGAATTGGGTGATAACGATGCGCTAACCTAGTCGACTTACTCTCGTCACGTGATCTCTACTAACGAGCTCCTTGGATTTTCCCACGGCAACAAAACTGGACGCCTTTCAGTCTTCACGTCAATCTTCCCTTATGAACCGCTTGAAGTACCAAACACTACCAGAACCCCTTTTTTACACTACCAACATCCCCAACAAAGGTAAATGGGTAGGAAGTGGTACAATGGTAAAGTGAGAGTGGGGAGAAAAAACCTTGACACAAGAGCACAAGAATGTAGTTTAGGTTTTCTCAAATGGAACAAGGTTAAAGTATAAAAATTTTATTTGCTCTCAAAATGGGCATTCGAAAATGCATAAACGAGAGTTAGGGTAAATGAAAGAAGGGAGAAAAATAGAGGCTCGAAAAAATCGTTTAAAAAAATGACCGTTGCCCTAGCGCTCGGGCGCAGCTTGAGTGCGTGGCAGGCGTGCCCAGGGTTTCAAGAGAAAGACTCCCAGGCGCTTGAGTGAGAAGAAGGAAAGCTTCGAGTACGAGGCTACTGATTTTGGCGCTCGAGCACACGGCGAGCAAGCATTGAGCGGGAGGCTACTGAATTTGGTGCTTGAGCACTTGATGAGCGAACATCAGGCGCATACCCACTAAAAACCGGGCTCGAGCGCATGGCGGGCGTGTAGCGGGCGACATGGTACTGAAAGCGGGGCTTGAGCGCATAGTAGGCATGCAGCAGGTGCAGGACATTGGGAACGGACAGTCACGGAAATAAGTCGGTACAACGCTTCAACTGACACAACCTGACATTGACACATGACCAAATATGATTACAGAATATGCCAACACATAAATGACCCTCGTAAATTAGTAACCAAATCTACCCTGAAATAGCTCAAAAACCAACTTCCTTCACGCTCTCTCCATTTGTCTCTTTTCATTTTCTTTTTTTCTCCTTTCTCAAACTCAGTTAAAAAATGACCCAAAATCATGAAGAATAGCTTACATTGGTAGACCAGTGCAAAACGCTAATCGTACACTTATCAGGTACAAATACAAAATGTATGAACACCACAAGTCTATGCGCTAGCGCTGCCTATTATGCTAAGCCACGTACAAGTGTGCCTCCACAACGTAAGAGTGTCACCCATTATGCTAAGCTACATACAAGCACAACATTCTACTAAACCACACTTGAGAGCTGCACATGTGCAGGTTAGGCCAACAACTTCCTTCGAATACTTAGTTATTCATCCAAACATAATTATTCTCAAAAATTATCAAATACAATTTAATCCTAACATTATAATGCAAAATTCAAAAATAAGTGTTATAATTCTCCCATCCTTAGAAAATTTCATCCTTAAAATTTACGTATCTTATTGGCAATGTAGATACTTCCTTCAAATACCGTCTTCATGCTCCCAAGTGGCTACTTCAAATAAGTGATTTCTCTAAGGCACCTTAACTAGGGGATTACCTTAGTATGAAAGACTTGATCACACATTACCATTAATCTACAATAGTTTATATTCAATGATGTGTAAGATATCAAAGACATGCTTCCGAAGCATTAAAACATGGAACACGTCATGAAAATAAGCCACATACCCAATTTGTTGCAAATCTCCAATGGATTGATAAACCTTGATTTCAACTTTCCCTTCAAACAGAATCTCGTCATTCCCTTTTTCGGAGACACCTTCAAGGACATATGATTGCCTACTTCAAAACTCAAATCAGATTTTCAATAATTAGAATAGCTCTTTTGTCAACTATAAGCAACTTGCAAGTGATTGCAAATTAATTTAAATTTGTCTAAAGTCTCAAGAATTATCTTTGGACCCAAAAGTTTATGATCACTTATTTATTCCCAATTAATTGGAGATTGACATCTCCTTCCATACAATGCCACAAAAAAGGTGCTACGCCAATACTAGAGTAATAACTGCTATTGTAGGCAAAATCGGCCAATGCAAATAATTATTCAAATTGCCTTTCATTTTCAAAATAAAAGCTCTTAGCATTTTTGACAAAATCTTAATTGTCCACTCTGATTAATCATCTGTTTACAGATGAAAAATCGTTTTGAAATTCAATTTCGTATCTAATTCTTAGTGCAACATCTCCAAAATTTAGACATGAATCTTCTGGCTCATCTAACACAATCGGCATTGTGATTCTATGTAATCTCATAACCACATTAATATACAGTCGAGCCAAATATTTATTGAAAATGTAGTCCTTATCAGAATGACATGCACTGACATAGTTAACCGATCCACTAACCTAAACAACATCATGATTCCTCACTGTTATAAACAACCTGACCTCAAAAACAATCATAATATGCTCCTATTTCCAACTATGAACCGGAAAAGGTTGCAAAATTCCTGATGGTTTTCGATTTTCAGCCTTAATTTATTGACAAACAATACATCTTCCTACGAAAGCTACTATTTTCCTCTTCATGTTTCTTCACCAAAAGAGCTTTTTTCACATCTTGATACATCTTACTGATTCTCAAATAGATGGTATATTTAGCTTTATAAGCTTCATTCAAAATATCTTCCTTCAGTTCTTCTACATTGGACACATAAATGCAATCTCGAAATCAAAGAACTCTATTCGTTCGAATATTAAGGTTTGCTTGCAATTCATTGCTCAAATTTCCAACATCCATTAGAAAAGGATCTTCCATCCGCATCTCCTTAATCTTCTCAACAATTATCGGTTGTAACTAAAACTAAAACAACATCATACGAGAACCATGTGGGTAAAGCTGAATGTTGTAATTCTGCATTCCACTCAACATCTCCCATTCTTTAATCATAACATGGGCCATAATGTTGACTGATTTTCCACTTAACGTATCTGTAACTACATTTGCTTTTCTAGGTTGATATTCAATATTGTAATTGTAATCCTTAAGTAAATCTATCCAATGACAATGACCGCATTGAGTTCTCTCATAAGAATTTTTAAAACTCTTATGGTTGAAATATACCAAATTTATTACCATATAAGTAATGTTTCCATATCTCCAAAGTAAAAATAACCACCGCCAACTTCATATCATGTGTCGGCCAGTTCGGCCCATAGATCTTGAGTTGTCTTGACCCCATAAGCGATGATCTTCCCTTTTTGTATTAATACACAACCCAAATCTTTCTTCAAAAAATCACAAATTGTAGACAATAAAACCTTTAGTTCATTCAGGAGTCAGCCAAAATAGATACAGAAGTCAAACTCTTTAATTCTTGAAACTTCTCTCACAATCACTATGAAATGCCACCACCTTTCGAGTTAAATCAAGTTAAAGGCACATCGATTCACGAAAAATTTTCAACAAAAAGCCCAAGGTAACAAGCCAAACCAAGGAGACTATGAACAATGATAGTATTTATCAATTGCTTCCAATTAGTGACAACTTCTACCTTCCTCTTGTCCACCGTGACTCCACTTTTAGAAATAATATCCTAAGAAGAACACTGTTAACAAAAACACGCACTTCTTCAATTTAGCAAACAATCATCTGTTTCTAAGAGTTGGCAATGCAATCAATCGTCTGGTAATTTGAAAAGTTAAGACGATTGACAAGGGTAAATCTGACACTCAATAAAGTATATGTAATTTATACGTGGATATACATGAATAAAACATAAAAAAGTATGATAACAATCAAATGCCAAAAGTGTCAACATATCAATAAAAATGTCAAATATTAAATATTAGACTGTAAATGTTTTCCTATAGCCCTAAGCCATATGCCACTACTTAAGATTCATGGGTAAGCAGACTATATATTATTCTCTATAGATGGAGTCAAAAGTCACTTTTCTAACCTATGGATGTCGGGTTTGATCTTCAATTTCTAAATAATATATTTTGACATGTTCGAATATATTCTATCAATTCTCTAACATATTTAGGCAAAATGAAAAACTTAATAACAAATAACAAAAATTTTAATTCTCCAACTAGGGAAACAAATAATCTTTACAAATTTTAAAGTAGAATTCTCGTTAAATATTTGCATAAAAATGACATGTAATGTCAAATATCCAAAATTTTGACATGTATAAACAATATCATGAAATTAGGCACAAGCCTTTGAAATCTCAAGATCCTCAAATAAAATGGACATGCAAGCAAAACAAGGGTGAAAAAAACAATAGAGAATTACATATATGCATATTTAAATAAAGATGAAAATGATTAATCTCAATATTTTAATAATAAATAATAAAGGCTTAAATATAATTGTCTTGAATTGAATATTAACTAAAATCTAACCTAAAATAGTTTCGAAACCAACTTCCTTCACTTTCTCTATTATCTCCTTTCTCTCTTCCTTCTATTTCTCTCTATCTCTCCAAACATAGTTAAAAAATGTCTCAAAATTATGAAGGATCACTTATATAGGTAGATCGACGCACGAGCACTGATCATAAGCTCATCATGAGCAAGGACAAAACACATGCACGCATGAACGCCACACATCCACACATAAGTGTTGCCTATTCTACTAAACCGCGTATGAGTTTGCCTCCACCATGCACAGGCACTACCCATTCTGCTAAGCCATCTATGAGCTCCCTCTACCACACACAAGCACTAAGATAATGTTAAGCCATACCTAAGAGTTGCACAAGCGTGGGTCGGATGCCAACTCACTTCCCATAAAAAATTAGTTTTTCACTCAGACACATAATTAATCTCTAAAATTACCCAATATAATTTAAATCTGATATCATAATGCATAATTCAGGAATGGGGTGTTACACCATAATAGACTAGCTTGACAACTTAACAATGGAGAAAGGCTAATTGAAATAGATTCTTTGATGCCAAATAATGTTTATATTATTATACTCGTGTAACTCTAGAATAAGGGGAGGGTAAATCCTCTTCAGAAGTTCAACGGAGGATGACTTGAGCCCCTTAAAATTGCAGTTGTTGTTGCATATTTACTTTCTGAGAAAATAAAACAAGCACCACTTCTTAATGTACAAATATGAAATCGGTTTTTGATTTCCCAAAGTTAGCATACAAATGGCAGCATACTCATCTTTTAGTGAATGTAAAAGTAAAGGGCTTGATACATAAATTTACCCTTGAAGTTGAGCAAACTTCTAAGTGCTTTCTAGGTTTGCATAACATATTTCAGAAGCAGTTAGGAACAAATTCAAGTAGTGTGCGAAACTAGCTAGGATGAAGAGCAATATCTGGTCAATACAGCAGTACCTTGATGAAAGGGGAAAACATATAGTTAAATGACTGACCTCTACATACTCCATGCCTGTTCCAAAAAGATCTTCCATGACACTGTTTGATGAAAGTGCAACTAAAATCCCCCCACTTCCAATTGGTGATTGCAACATCTCCCAAGGTGACTTCATCAAAATTTTGTGCCTTCTTTGCTCTTCTACAGAATTGCTGACTACTGGCAGCTTCTCTTCTTCCAAAAACCAGACCTGTTTGCACCATGAAATATGAGGAAAGAAATACAAACTCTAAAGATGATGTTTTGTTCATAGACAAGCAGGAAAACATCTGCCGGCACCTACACATAGAGCCTACTGTGAGACCAAACAAAGAGAGTTATTGCTTGATGTTTCTGATGTTCTTTACTCTATTTGGACTAAACTAATCTGACTCATGAATCATGTAGAAACGTCCAATGGATGAGTGGATACTCATGTTCTTGAAGATTATGCTTATACACAAGTGTTCTCTAATTTTAAACACAAAATCCCCTGATCAACCAAAAATTTGAGAGATAAATTTAGAGACTATTAAGCAAGTTCTTTAAGAGGTCAAAATTGATCAAATGTCTGTAGGTCCTTGGGTGGACTGTATCTTGGAAGTTTTACATGAGGGTTGATGCTCAAATCCCATACAGATTCCCCAGTAGCCCTTCACCCATTCCCCTCCACCTGAAGGTTCAAGTTCAGATCCCATATTCTTTTTTTTCTTTTGTTTTCCTTTTTGGGTGGAGGGGGTTGTTTCTATGGATTTGAGAAAGGCACACACCTGTATTGGCCAAAGTCTGTTGGCTGCCAATTCAATGACTAAAAAACAAAAGGTTGAAAGAGAAAATTTTCTGAAGATTTAATTGCTTTCAGTTCCAGTTTTTATGGGAGTCCAAGTCCTTAATGCACTTGGCTGTGTTCTTTCATTTCTATTCCCATGATATTCATACTACACATCTCAAAAGCATGAACACTGACACTGGATACAGACACAAAGATATTGACACACCGACACAATAGTTTTAAAACATGAGAACACAATATGGTTGAGACCTATTAATTAAAATTCATAGTTTTATCATGATATGAGAATATATTTGATCAACATTATTTTATACTAAATCATAAATAAATATATATATTTCTTGGTTTATCATAAAAAAACACTAGACCTATTATGGAAGTGAGCTAATAGAAACAAGCTGTGCTATAAATACCTCACTTAAAGAAAAATTAGAAGACAATTGCGGCTACTGGCTAGGTTTAATTATTTTTTTAAATTACCAAAAATATGAAAATTTCTTTGCTTTATATTGAAAAATACTATTTTTTCCTGAAAATTACAAAAGAGCTCAATATGCCTGATACGTGTAGGAGTTAAAAAGTAAAATAATAAAATATTTCAACATGTGTTGAAAAGTTTTGGCCAAGTGTGCGTGTCTAACACGTGTTGGATACCAAAATGCCAGCTTGGGAGAAGTGTCGGTGCTTACACAAGTTTGCAACCAATGTGACATCGACTACTTACAGAAAGTACTAAGTGACAAAGCTCAATACTACCTATGTCACAGTAATCAAACAGTTACAACTTTAGCTTTCTGAATTAGCAACATCCCCAAAACATTTCAATGTTCGAGCCTCATGCATAGATTATATGGTTTTTTATAAAGCTCAGATAGGTCATGATTGCAATATCTAACAAAGATAGCCTGACTTTTGCATCAGATTCTTAACGGGGATACATTACCATATGAGAACCAAGTCAGACAAACCGATACAGGACATTCAAGGACTAGATCTAAACAATAACAATTAAAGCCACCAACCATCCAAAATTGTTACAAATGCAAGTACATTCAGTCATTAAAGGTCTGCATGCAAGCATATGTCAACTGAATGTACATATTGTTGACTCAAAAAATGAATAATAATAATAATAAAGAAATCCCACATGGCATTTACAGAAGCTAAACCTTTTTATCAGAACTATAATGGATCATCAATGTAAATTATGAGTAAGCTAACCTTTTCGCACTTGAAACCAAAGTGATCATGGCTTAAAAATAACTTCTCAAGAAGTTGAATATTTGGATTCGACGAAATCATGATTAAGGGAACAGATGGACGCTGTTCTATCTGCAATCAGCAACTGAATTTCTCTTAGTACACTAGCTCTCATGTGCCTAAACACATGCACACAATTCCATGGAAGATACATATGAATTACATTAATAAAACAGGGAAGCAACTTTTCATGCATTTTGTTCTCCAATCATAGTAGTTCAATAAAACAACTTTCGTTGCCACAAGTTGGATTCAAGCTCAGAATACACATACTTTCATTTAAGATATTTGCAAGAATTTCCAGTGAATTACAATGTACTGACATTTCACTAGCATTTCAAAAAAATGCAATCTCCTAATTCTCACACACACTTCCAGGATAGTCCATGTAACCAGCATAGTTGTCAGGGCATCACTTTCATACTTAAAACCTGCAAATTTCCAATGACCTTATGTCCATATAAAAGTGTTCCAAACAAAAGCAACAGAGAATGTAGAAGTGCACAGTGAAGCAGGTTTCTGTGACATGAAATGCCACTTGGTAGACGATGTAAGTATAGTCAACTTGCAAAACCAGGGAGAATTATTGCTAAGTAGAAGTTTTCAACAGGGTTGCACAATGCATGAGATTTTGACGTTGCAAGGACTAAGCACGTAGCCCACTTTTTAATCTGAACTGGTGATTTTGAAATCAGAATTAAGCAAACTTACTGTCAACTGGAAGCCCAACCTCCGGTAAGTAGATGGTTGCATTGCATCAAAAATAAAGGCAACTGCTGATCACTTACTTTCTCATTGAAAATGGTCTTGATTATCCCGTGTTTGGATTGTCTCTAGGCAGAACTAATTGGGCTAATACTTCTTTGGGGATGAAGCGTGACATGGGCCCTAGGCCTTAGCACAGGCCTGGGTTGGAAGTCTGTTTTACCTATCCCCTTGCAGTGCCAAATGTCCACCTAGTCCATACATTTTGAGAAGGGATAATCATCTAATTACCTAATTAAGTCACGTATAGCATAAGATAGCCAGATTCAGGTCATTCACCAGCAATCCCATCTAGTAAGGGCAAAGTGGTCATGCTGACCACATAGTCCAAAAGGGAACAAATCCTTTGACAGCTAGTCATCCTTGGCACGTACCATTTCTATAGATAATTTTGTCAAACATATTAATTTTGTCTTCTCTGACTTAAGCATCCTTGAGTTTACATGAAAAGGCCCAAATTGACCAAGCCATGCAGAAGGTTCAACATTAGGACATAAGCTGATCCTGCCAAGCATGCCCAATCATCGCTTGAGTCATCATTCTGCTCATCTTTCAATGAATCCAAGCTCAGAGTTGCTCTTTAGTATCAGAAATAAACACAAAACCATTGCTTCAATTTCTAGACAAAATGATCGTGATTCAAAGGGAATATCACCAATTAGATGAACATTGTGGCTGCTCATGCATACCCATGACCCAATAAGTGGGGGCACTACTATTCTGCAGTCAATAACTCCCCCTACTGAGGAAAGTAATATGATGATGCAGCAAATATCAAGCCCTTCTGCTCAAAGGCCTGGCCACTGGCCACACAACTAGGCCTGGAGCACTGACAACATCATGCCCCAGAAGAAGACAACGATAGGCCTCATTGCCAAGCTAAATATAATGAACTTATGGCATGTTTGGTTGGAGTGAATAAGGTGGGAATATAATTTCTATAATTTCTAATCTAATTAATAATCAAAGCAGCTATGGAAATAAAATCAAATGTAATTTGGAAGGCAAATCAAAGCAAATCTTCATCTCGAATGTTTGCATCAAAAAGGCATCATGAGAAGCAATGCAATGAGACCTATGTTGACAAGTCCCATGACCCAACATTGCAGTTTTCTCAACCCCCACATTACTAAAGTAGCAACACCATGAGGCCAACAAAGGGAAAAGTGAAGCAAAGCTTTGGCAAACAGGTATTAAAAGTTGCAACATAATGCTGATCTGAAATCTTCCAATCCAACAATATATGAGGCTAATGTCTTCATCTAGCACGTCAGAAATGAATCCACCCTAACGTTTAAAATGCGCAATAGTACTGCAAACCAAGAAGATCACCCAAATTACTTTAATAACATTCTAGTGATATATTTGTCAAATTAATCAAATTACATTAACGGAGCCTCTTAATTGAGAGAGTCATCATATATATGGAAGATTACAAGAATAATACAATCCTGATTTCAAAGGATTGTGTAAGGACTCAATTTAGATCTCCTGGGTTGTGTTTATTACAATAAATTCAAAGAGAATGGGTAGGAAGAATGACAAAAAAATTTCCACAAAAAAAAAAAAAATTGTGAAAAGAAAGAATTTCCAATTCGAGAAATAAGAGATCTCTAATAAGCCACTCAAAGGTACTTCATTATCTGAGTAAGCCATTACATTCCTCCATTTATACTGCTTCCATAAAAATTTCCTAATAATTATAATCACATGTTTTTTAATTAAACATGTATTATATCTCTAAAGTGGTTATAACCACTCACAACTTGCTAAAACTTCTTATCACGTGCAAGGTGCCTGTCATGTGGTCCATGACTTAGCATGAAAGTCACGTGCAAGCATGCCTTCATCTGAGTTAGCACAACAACACACAATCTACCACTTCTTCTATTGGGCAGCTGTTGCTTTTCCATTCTCCCATCTGACGACTGTTGCTTCTCCATGTGAACGATGGGGATGAGCCTTCTCAACCAACAAAACCACTATGCACCGCTCTCCCATATGACAGCTGTTGCTTTTATATGTGGACAACATGATGAGCCTCTCGCCCCATTTTTACCTTCTCTGCTTTTATATCTGGCCATCTGATTTCTTGAGCCTATTGGCCACTTCTTCTCTCTAGCCCTCAGCCGATGGTCTAGATTTTGCCAAATGGCTGGCTATAATGAATTGTGCATCTGAGCCTCTATTTTGATTTGGCACCAACAGTTTATTGCTTTCCTAAGCATAAATACAGAGACTACTAATTATCTAATTACAATAATTTTAGTATAATAGGAAAGAATATTCCAACTCAAATTGATATAGGTTGATCAAGAATCATCAATTTTCCAACAAGAAATTGATGTCGTTGTTGGATCATTGTCTTGGTAAGCACACAAGCAATCCAAAGGTCAGTGGAAAATACAGGAGAGTAATGACAAGAGTATCCACAACTTTCTTAATATAATGAAAAGGCACCTAAATATTTTTGGTTCATTTATGATGAACAAGAATAGTAGCAACCTAAAGACACTGGTATTGTCTCCAGAAAATTAAGGATCTTGCGCTTTACTCTTTCATGATATTAAGGAGTCTCCAGAAAATTACACCAAATTGTACCTGGACAAGGCGTATCTAGGCGTCTAGCCCAATTAACATCACTAAAAGCAAAAAGACAGATACAAAATCTAGTAGGAAGAAAAATCCACGAATAAGAGTTCCTTTAAGATATTGAACAATACATCGACAACTACATAAATTGACTAACCTACTACACTGCGAAAGAAGTATCAGGCCAAGTAATAATTAAGTAGTTCAAACTCCCTACTAGTTGTCAATATAGAGTGAGATTATTAAGAAGATCCCCCTCCCATGGGTAGGATTGAACATGCATTGGTTAGGTGCAGATTAGAACATAATCTGCAGCTAAAAAAAATTATGCGGTTTGGATTTTACGAAATCATACCAAACCGTCAACTAATTGAAATTATGAAAAACGTCAATATACTAGTTCGTTTGTTTTGACAATTTATACGATTTTCATTACTAAATAGTCTAGAAAATATTTCTTCAAATTTATATACATATGAAAATCAAAGTAATAAGTGGTAATGTTAGTATTATAATTTAATAATATTTCAAATATATTCCACAATAATGAAACAAATATCCAAAAAACAAAAATAGATAAAAACAATTATTTCAATGTTAAAGTTGAACTTTTCCACATTACTTAAATCTTCAATGAGAAAAATATATATATATATATATATAAATACTATTTAACCAGAAAAATTATGTTAAAATAATATTTAGAAAAATAAATATTACCTTATGTAATCTTTTCAACTTTTCAACATCATCCAATACTTTTCTAATATTATGAAAATTTGCTTAAAACATGACTAGTTTCAACAACAAAAAAGATCCTCTAATATTTTAGGTGATAATGAACTCTTTAAAGGATAAAAATTACAACCACTTGTTTAGAAAGTCAAGTTACAAGCATAGAAAAATTATAGATTCTAATAAATCTTTAGTTAAATTAGAAACTTGTGTTCAATATATATACATATGTATTTATGTAGATGGATATGTAATATATGCATATATATGTAGGTTTCGGTGTATGTATGTATGTATGTCTATATGGTTTGAATTGATTTTGGTCAATTTAAGTTATTAAACAACAACCGAACCGAAAGTGCAATTCATATATAAAATCAAAAAGTAATTGAACTGCACAAAAGTCAATTTGCCATTTGCAGCTTATATCAAGTTGGGTTGGGCGGTTTGAAAAGTTTTTTATCACTGCTAACCATAGGTACTTCAATTAACCTCCAGAGTGTCTCTACCAAAGACGAATCTTGAAGGCTAGCCAAGGGCAATTAAATCCTTAGTGTATTTTTTTGTTGATTACGAATGTACTCGAAGGATTAGTATGTAGCTCCAATATTAAAAAATATGTATCAAGACCAAGGTCCTTTAATATGAAATGATATTTGGAGGTACCACTAAAGTCGGGCAATCAAGGCAATCAAAGAAGGGTTCATCTCACTTATGACAATGTCATCAACATAAACAAGTAAGAGGACAATACCAATGAGTGTCTGGCACACAAATAGAGCGGAGTCATATTCTCTATTGTTGAAAGGAGAACTAAAGTAGAGTAGATCGAAACTTGTTAAACCATGCCAGATAGGCTTGTTTCAAACAATAAATGTACTCCATCAATTTACAAAAATCATAGACAAGGGAGAAGGGAACAAGCCAAGTGGAAGTGTCATATAATTTCCTCCTTAAGATCTCCATGAAGAAAAGCATCCTTAAGATCCATTTAATACAATGGCCAGCCCCAAGAAGCAATAGGATAATATCATCCACACACTAGTCATTTTGGTCACCAAAGCAAATGTCCCTCATAGTCCATCCGATAATTCTGCCTAAACCTAGAGCAACCAGACGAGCCTCACAACAATATATGGTTCTTTCATAGCGAAGTTTAATGAGTAAACTCATTTACAATCAATAACTAACAACAGGTAGGCAAGAAATAATATCTTAGGTGTGATTGTCTTTAAGGATTTAAGTTCCTTATCCATTATTTTCCTCAAATGCTCATATTTAGAAGTCTTAGAATAACATGATGGAAGGGGAATAGAAAACAAAGTCAAATTAAGAAATGTATGAGAAAATTATACACAACAAATTAGCATCAAGAAATGTATGAGAAACATTGTACCAATCATGAGGATGGGAGTTCAGGTAGATTGGCAACGGACAATCGAACATGTCAAAAACTATCCCAACAGCCAAAGGTTGCACCACAGGATTGCCAGGAAGAGCAATCTCATATGTAGGGACCTCCTCAAAAAGGGGCGTAGTTGTTCGACATTGAGTATATACTAATATGGGTTTCAACTGCTCGATAGGTAAGTAAAAGATTCAATGCAAGGAATGGCAGCAGATTCAAGTGTGACTCAAAATAGAGGAAAATAAGTGATGATTTTAAAAACAAAATAACATTTTGAGAAACACAAAAATGTGGAAAGCTTGGATCATAGCATACCTAACATTTGGGTGAAATTTTACAACTCAAAAATCTTAATGGATTGAATAGGAAGTTAAGGATGCTCATGTGGAGGTAAAAGAACAAACAAATGCACCCAAAAGTGTGCATATCAAGATAGCTAGGCTAATGATTAAAGAGCCGACAATAAGATGAGTAAAAATTCAAGGTTAGTGTCAATAGTCAACTAAATAAACCGGGAACCTAAAACTTAGATGGCACAAGGGACTCTAGCAATAAGGTGTAAGCATCCTGAAGATGCCGATTCTTCCATTTGGCCAAACAATTTTGTTAGGTTTTAAAAGGAAAAAAAAATATTAGGAGACAATTCCTTTGTCTTGTAGAAATTCATGAAATTCATGAAACATACGAGTCAAACCAAAACACTTCAATGGATGTACAAAATTGGTTCTCAATATATGCCATAAAGGTCCTAAAAACATTGATAACTCAAATTTTGAATGAAGAAAATAAACATATGTATATGGCTATAATCGTTAATGAAGGTCAAAAACACTCAAACTGATCATAAGAGATAACAGGTGTAAAAACTCAAATATCAATATGCACTATAATATCTTGAATTTTCATTTAGTTTACTTTGGGTGCAATGGATTATAAAAGAAAAAGAAAAATAATAATAATAATAATAATAATAATAATAATAATAATAATAATAATAATAATAAATATATTATTATTATTATTTAAGGAGGGGAGGTGCGGGACGGCAGAAGGAAAAAAAGAAAAAAAGAAGCGAAAGGAGAAGAAAGATGGGAGGAAGAGGAAAGAGAGGAGAGAGAGGGAAGGTGACACGAAGAGCTATAGCACCCGCCGGCCGGAGGAATCGACGCCGGATATGGGAGCCGACGAAGCCCTCTCAACTAGTTACCCTCCAATTTATGCAATTGTGTGAGTGGAGAAAGGAAATTGCAAGCCGTACAAAGGAGCTGCCGCCGTCGCCACTATTACCGGAGGATAAATCTGAAAATCAAGGCAAACAAATCCCTCCCTTCTCTTTGTTGATGCTAATTTGGTGTTTGCATGTGCTGATTTTGGGAACAATCAGCTGAATTATAAAAAAATGGGTATTTGGGCGAAAAAAGCAACGGCTCTGGCGAGGGAGAAGAAAGAAGAGAAGGAGAAAGGAAGAGAAAGAGAGAAGAAGAGAAGAGGAAAGAGAAGAAGGGATGCGCGCGCGGCAGGGAGGCAGTACGGGCGTCAGCAAGGCTGCATGGAGATAGAGGCGCAACAAGAGGAAAGGAGGAGAGAGATGGATGCAGAGACGCGAGAGGCGCGCACGGTAGGAGAGAGAGGGAGTCGTTCAGGTACCTTGGAGCATCCTTTTGACAAATCTGCTTGGTATAAAATTGAGACAAATATCTATAACTTCTATCTTTGGTCTGATTTAATATCTAATATTTTTTCATGTATATTTTTATATCAAAATATTTGTATGAAAATCTGATAGCCGAAAGCTATAGACCTAAAATGTAGCCAATATTGAAAATCTGATGGTCGAGAGCTATAAGCCTAAAATGTAGTTGATATTAGAAATGTAATGGCCGGGAGCTATAAGCCTAAAATGTAGTCAATATTGGAAATTGGGTGGCTGAGAGTTTCCGGCCCAAAACGAAGCCATATGATGTTCAGATTAGATTTTGGATTTGCATCTGCTATGTGTATGCGGTAGTTTCGGTATATGTGGCAGAGTTATTGGATTTTATAGGATATTTTTCTTTGATTTATATGCATAACTTTATTCATGATGATATTTACAGAGCCTTCAGTTCACATTTTTTGTTTTCTCACCTTCAGAGTAGAAGGCCTAGATTTGTTGCAAGAGCGAGGCAGGATTTGGCATAACATCGTATTCTCTTGGTAAGCATTTTAGCCATACAACTATTTGGGAGCAAGTCATTGTTATTTTGTACGAATGGTTGTCCGATGAGGTTCTGTGTGAGTTTTTAATTAATCAAATCCTATATTGGTTTATCACACCCGGTTTTGGGATTTATAAGAATAATAATTGAATTTTAATTAAGAATTTATTTGACCTGTTTAATCCAGGTTCGTGACATGCACAATTTCAAAATTTTTTGTAACGTGACTACCATGAGAATGATAAGGAAGAATCTTGCTCTTACCTAATTTAAATGTGGAGAAATCGACAAATACATGATGCGTATAAAATAGGTTTCGGTTTACCAACAAACCAAACATCAACAAATGGGACAAAACAACAGAGTTAAATATACCCAATCATTTGCGCCATATGGTACTTATATTGTTAATAATAGTAAAAGTCAAACAAAAAGAATTGGGAATAAAAAAATGTAGAGGGAATATTCTTCCAACTTTAGGCCCTTCTGTGGATAACTTCTTTGACACCTGATCCTACACAAGACAACTATCATAAGAGAAATTGATACTATAGTTGAAATCAATTAAATTGCCAACAAAGATAACATTAGCAAATATCTTAGGTCATATAAAAACGCCTTTGATATGAAATAATATCACTGATAGCCTAGACAAGTCAAAGAATCTTGTTACCAATTTTAATATGAAATGAGACATGATACTTACGAACATTTTTTAGCTCGTCCAATGAACTAATCATATGGTTGGATGAACCGGAATCAACAAACCAAAGTATGAGATGGTGTCGTAAAATCACCTTAAAGCCTTTAGAGTTAAGGAGGTAAAGGCAGAGAAAATTATTCATTGCACCATTTTTGAAGTGAGATTTGGTTGTCCGAAAACAATACAAGTAGGTGCTGCTAGAGCAGGAGGAATAGTCAAATCTGCTAGATAGGCATTAGATTGTCTATTTGAAGGATGGGCAGGACATTATTTAATAATACATCAGGTTACTTACAATAGACTCAATATTTCTTTATACAATTAGAAGCACTATGACTATAGTCCTTATAGTTGAAACATAATACTTTGTGCATGTCCCTATCTTTCAATTTCCCATGAGCTACATAAAAAATTTGGCACTAGATAGCATCCCATCCTATTAAAATGTGGCATGTCTAGGGAGACATTCTCCCAGATTAATTAACCAAAATAAATATCTAGGATTGGAGAAGGATCCCAATCATGCATGAAAATATCGGTGTTGGTCAGTATCAGACAGATTAGATAATTTGTATTGGTATTGAATGTATCGGAAAAAAAAAATTTAAATCATAAACTCATACGAAAATATCAACCGATATATTAACCAAATATTAAACATATCAAGGGATATTTTAAATATCGGCCTATATATTGTGATGTATCAATGATACGACAACATATTACAATAATTATTAAGGTATTGAAAAATTTCAGTGTCAGAGGGCCGGCTACTAATAAGTATAGGCAGATATTTTTAACTATGATCCCAATTCATCAGCCTCAAACGAATAGCATCAAATTTAGGATGTGATTTTATCAAAAAAATTAGCCCAGCTTTGCCCATGAACCCCTTGAACAATAGATAGAGACTCAGCTGGTGTTTAAGCATAAACAATGTTTGAAAGTTGTGCCAACAAATTTTAGAAACTACAAAAAAAAAAAAAAAAAAAAAAAAATGGAAAGATTGCCTTGAGAATAAGTGGCAATCTCAACTTCCAACTGAAAACGTACAGTGTTCTCATAGTTCTAAACCTTCTTCAAATATTTAACCCCATTTTAGCAGTCTTATACGGCCTAACATTAATATCTATAAGAGGATCAACAAATCTAAAATCCAAATCATGATTTGAGCATCCTTGACCTTCCATTGGGCCAATTTTGTCAAGAATCTGGTCACTTTCATCTATATGAGACTACAACACCTTTGCCATGACAAATACTCCAGGCAATGTAGTTTTTACCAGTGAAACATACCCTAAAAGAAACATACCTTTGCCATGACAAATACTCCACGCAATGTAGTTTTTACCAGTGAAACATACCCTACAAGAAACATACCCTACAGTGTTCTCATAGTTCTAAACCTTCTTCAGATATTCTAACACTGTTTTAGCAGTCTTACATGGCCTAACATTAATATCTATAAGAGGATCAACAAATCTAAAATCCAGATCATGATTTGAGAATCCTTGACCTTCCATTGGGTCAATTTTGTCAAGAATCTGGTCACTTTCATCTATGTGAAACCACAACACCTTTGCCATGACAAATACTCCAGACAATGTAGTTTTTACCAGCGAAACATACCCTACAAGAAACTGAATTGCTTCAAGACATAATGACAACAGGATCTCTATATGAATTAAACGAAAGTATCATCCCACTAATATAAACCAGAAGTGTTACAACCCCTCAAATAATTTAGACTAAGAGAGGTAGAGAGAAATGCAGCAAAATCAAACCAGTGAACTAGAGAAAAAAAAAAAAAGAAGCACGACTCAACCGGATTACTCGATACACTAGATTAAACTAGAAAATCAGCACCAAAATATATCCCAAAAGACCAACAAGAGAAATGCTGAGTGAGAAGAAGTCTCAGAACCAAAATAGTTGCACAAAATTTCATCACGAAAATGAAGCAACAACAAAAAGAAATGCAAACAAATACCAGAAAATTCCCGATGCCTCCACAACCCTGAAATATGTCGCCAAGAGAAGAAAAGGGAAACAATGAAAAGAAACGCTTTACACACCAAAGAAAGGCTGAGCTCTCCATAACTTTGTTACAAAATTTGGAAGAATGGAGCCCACCAAATTTGTAATCCAAAAAAAGTTACTGAAAAACAAAATTAGGTTTTTCACTTTGATCCCAAGTCAGATTTACTGAAAGGCTTGATGCCTCTCAATTGGGAATGCCAACCTTTATCTAGAAGATTACAAGAATAATACATCCTTAATTTCAAGGGGTTAACAGCAATAATATAAGATAATTACAAGTGTAATCATAAACATAAATACAGCAATAGCTAATTAACTAATTATAATAACTACAATATATTAGGAAAGAAATATTCCACTGACAACATTGACAAGGGATAGCATGATATGCATAGCCTTAGCCACACAAAAAAGGATAAAAAGTCCATCGTAGCCCAACAAAATTGGAGGCTACAATGAGCTCAATGCCTATTTCTATGCAACTTTAAGAGTTTGTAAATGTATAAGAAATTGACAAGTCAGCTTTGTCAACATCAAGCTTAGGCCTAATGAGTCAGACATGTGACAAGTCAACATTTGCTACATTGGAAGTATCATTACACAATACAGCTATATTAATGGAACCATTCTGAGTGTCTGTTCTTCAGTAACTTTCCTTGAATACTCAACAACATACCACAGACCACCTAGAGAGGCCAGAGGACTTTATCCTCGATGAGCTAATAAGTGGCAATGAAGAACATTCACAACAGAATACCAAATATAGGATATAAATGTGAAATAGATGAGGGAAGGGAAGTAAGCAATTCTTATGAATTGGCAAAAAAGCTCACTAATAGATTGATCATTACAGTCTTTCCTCTCTATTTTATAGTTAGTGAGAAAACCATGTTTAGGCCTACAAACACCGAAGAGGATGAAAAGGTGTTTCTACGCAGAAGCACAAATTTAAAATTGTAACTTTAGTATATGTAAGGAGATGGTGGATTTAGATGATTATGCATACATTATCACTATTCACGTATAGATAAAGTAAATGTAAGTTAATAAATATAGAGAACATACAATATGATGTCAAAAGAGAGCTCTTAAAAAAATCGTTCAAGGAAAAATCTTGGCTTTAAGTCGCCAATAGAAAATTTACTATATGTGAAGAGTCAACCTATAGACTAATAAACAAACACACTAACACCTAGCCAATTGGCTCCAAACAAGTATCTAAAGCCCTCTTTAGATCTACAAACCCATTGTTTCCATACACATTTTGGTTTTCCTATGTGTATCTCTAATTAATTGAACTCTTCTGGTAGCAAACAATGTCTCAGTATTACGTATGAACCACACACTGCAATTTTATAGGACTGTAAGCTATCAAAAATAATATCTTCAAAACTTAAGTGAGGATCTCATTATCCAAGAACCCACAATCAATGAAGATGGAAATCTCCCTAAAAAACAGTGGTCCTCTCAAATCACAAAAGTTGCACTCTTGAATTCCCAAACAAAATGCTTTAAATCTTTCCATTCTATTATGTCATTCACACATAAAAGATGATAAGATTGCCTTTAAAATCAGAAACTCTTGACAAAACTAGTTCAACATAGAGGGAAATGGGCAGAAACTGCATAAAAGGCGCTCAGACCTCACACTAAACAGCTCTGTCAATAGTAGTTTGAGTGACTCTCACGTGGGAGCCTTGCTGGCCAACTCTGGAAAATCAGCTCAAGCACAGACACATGCAGCCAACAAGTGCTCTAAACCAAATCAACTCGAGCGGTAAACAAGCACAATTCGATTATAAATTTTCACTTCACCGAACAGGCTCACAAACCTCAGACAAAAAGCCTCAGACCAGATTTCATGCGAGCCAAGCCATGACCAAAATACAACCTTTCACACTTGAGCCAAATTTAGCCCCAAAACGACAACTAATGACACAAAAGATATAATAAAATAAGATAATCAATGTACAAAAAAAGGTCACCAAATTTACCAACACTAAAGGCATAATTAACAATTTCGCCCTTTGGAAATTTTCATAACAAAACGCAATGCAATAGGGCATATATAAATATTGATTATAAAGACCACCTAATTAGAATCTCTAAATACCATATAATCTAGACTAACGAATGAAGACACTAATCCTACACAAATCACGAACACAATACAACCATATGATGCATAGGATAAAACATAACAATAAATCAAGGTCATATAATATCCAATAGAATACAATACACAAAGCATCATTTCCCATGAAAACCCTCCCTAGATGAAAACATACAATATATACATACATCCTCTAATTAAAAATAATAAAATCCCTTTCAATCGATACACATTTCTCCCACTTAGTTATAAAATGACAAAGGTATACTCGGAACCATCAGAGCCTTCCTCATCAATATCTAACTGTTTTGATATTTCCCCTTTGAAATTTTGTTCACATGAAAAATACTTATTTTCCTATATACATGTCTCTGCAACTATTTTGATTGGTCAACTATTAATGAAGCCCACTACCAAAAAATTATGTCCCACTATGAATGTATCTCTAACTACTTCGATTGATCAGCGATCATTTAGTACTTACTACCCACTTCTCTGATAGTGTTTTGATAAAGCCTTTTATAGTGTCACCAAGATCTTTAAAGTTCATTGAAAGCACTACCTTTTCGATTGTTTCCAACCACTTGAGAGATTCTCATTCAATGATCGCTTGGCTTGGATCTTATGGATATATTTCATCCACAACCTTTAAATACATTTCTTAGCCTGTAATCATATAGAGGTTTGATGTGTGGATCGCATATAAAATTGATGTGTTTTTGGTTGGAAAATTCGTTTTGAAAACTCAAAGCCAATAAAGGAAGATCCAAGAACTCTATAATGAGCCAAGAACTCAAGACTGAGTATATATATGTGGCTTGGAGGACCTTTCCAAGGAGTGGATTGTTTGGTAAGGGTTAGGTGTCAGGGGCTATTAATTTATTTTACCATAGACTATAGCCACTTTTGATTGCATAGTATTTTGTTCATTACTAACTCCAAATTCTTTATTCAATGTAAAAATCATTTCTTGGGTGTCTAGTGCATATTTACCACTTGACTATAAGTTAATTTTATCATGGATTTGCCTTTTATTGGCTTCATGAACTCAATGAATTTTTCTCCCAAACTGGTAGGTTCTTCAATTTTCACTTTATCAACAAGATCGTGTACTATTTATATTTTTGTAAGCTTTTAATTATCTTGTTATTGTTATGATTATCCTACTCTAGGAAGTTGTTTAAAAATGGGTCTAAATCCTATCGTTTTTCATATAGATAGCTCTATATGGTACTATAGAGGATAAATAAATTTACATTTTTTTAAGTTTATTTCTCATAAAATAGTCTTTGATTCTATCTTTCATCTTGACACTTAATTATCTTGTTATTGTTGTGACTATCCTACTCTAGGAAGTTATTTTAAAAATAGATACAAATCCTCTTAGTTTTTGACATAGATTGCTCTATACCGTACAATAGAGGATAATTAAATTTACATTTTTTGAAATTTATTTTTGATAAAGTAGTCTTTGATTCTATTGTTGATCTTGACTCTTACATTCTATACAAGATGTTGGCAATTTCATGTGGAAACAACAGGTAAAAGACATGAGTAATAATGAAGGATAGTTTAAATTCAGTAGAATCAAGACAATGAATACACATAGTCCGTCAATTTTGTAAGAAAAATTCATTTCACAAACAAGGCATATCTTAAGAATTAGGAAGCATGTATACGTTCTTTGGAAGCACATCAATATGCCAAGTGAATCTGGCATTGACATGCTCGGATACATACAGAAAGTTTCATTTAATTTGAACAAGATGATACATATTCAATACACACAGGGACGCATTTGAATATGTTTGGGACACAATTTGGCCCTTTTTCAATTTTCAAATAAAAAAAATGGGATCTTTGATAAATTTGGATAGTCTAGAGTTAATAAGTGAAAAATATTCAAAACAACATATTCCTTTGCAGGAGAGAACTAATTATTCAAACCCACTACGTACAAAAAAACTAAGAGAGAGTCATTGTCGTGGTCAAATTCTTCTAACTCAAAATAAAAGAGAAACAGGGAGATTATTTTCCGCTAACCAAGAAAAATAGAGATAGGGAGAAATCTTATAGCTGAATAAGCTATTTGCTTGGCTATAATGCTTTCACCTTTGCCACCTTATTTAGTTTAAAATACCAATGCTTTACCAATCATATCCATATATAATTATGAAATATGAATTTTGATTGGTGTGCCCCTAGGTTATCCTGTCCTTTACAAAAATATATATATGTCACTTCTTTTGTGTCATGTCATGTCCATGCTTCTTAGCTTAATAATAAAAGACAACCAGGATGATATTGCATAAATGCAGCACAGAAACATGAAAGGTCCTAATATGTACTTTCTGATACTAGATGGGATTAAGATAATAGAACCAATATAAGAACAAGGAAGCACCTCTATAAATCTGTTTTCTTCACATAGTAAATCCTCCAGAAGTAAAAGAGAAGATTTTTCAGCATTGCCAGCCTTAATAAGCCCAAGTTCAGGCTTGGCATAAGGATTCCCCTCCTTCAACAACAAAACAGTTGCAAGTTTACCTTCAGTAATGAGGTCAAGTCCAGTTTCTCTCAACTTAGAATATGCATCTGGCATCTCTGTGCATGTACTTTTGAGACGGTCCTTCGATATCTCCATGTTACTTGTAATTTGCCTTGATTCAACAGCATTTATGAACTGAGTTAAATTGCTCCTGATAGAAAGAAAAATGGTATTGTCAATAGAAACAGCATTTATGAACTGAGCAGTCAGCCAAAGCTAAGCTAAAGAAACTGCTTCCATTGTGGGATAGGGGACAACAAATAGGTTTTTCGTGAAGTTTGAAGTCAGTTGGAATCATATGGAAATTTATAGAAGTGATTTATCAGATAAGTTGTATCAATTGTCATGATAAGATTACGTCATTGTTTGATATGGTCATCTAATTCACTATTTGATTCTAGTTTGTAATTTAATGGACTTATCCAGCTAGTTTCACTATTGATAGATAAGCTTACAAATTCGTATTGGATATTTATCTCATATGGCTTCGATAAGCTTTATAGTCATAACAAGTTATTAATGATATGTTATTGTAACTTTAACCCTATTTAATCACGTTAAAGGCCATGTAATGCAGGGAAGGGGGAAGGAGGAGAAGAAAAAATTAGGAGAAGGGGAAGAAACAGGAGAAGTGAACAGAGAAGGAAAATACAGATCATTAGAGAGAGAAGGAAATCACAATCATTCAATATTCATTCAACTCATCAACAATGCTTTCAATATTAAAGCTACAATCCTTATATAGGAAAACGTTACTCCTAGGTTAATTAGGAAATAAATATAATTACCTAACTAACGACATCTCACAATAAAATAAAACAAAATCTCCAATTAAATAAAATAAAATCAAGATTAAATAAATCTCAAATCATTTCTAATTTACAATGTCCCTGATGTCTGCATCACCATGAGTAATCTTTATGCCCATTTAAATGCATTAAAGGCCATAAGTTTCATTAGTTAATCATTTGAGTGACATTTAGAGCAATTATACTCTCTCTTCTGTTGACCCCCCCTCCCCATGGAAGAGAAACCTCTCTCCCCCTCAGTTGTCCTTCACCTTTTCCCACTCTTCCTTCTCCTTTGTCTGACCATTCTCTCTCCATTCCCATGCTACATCGATTTCAACAGAATTGACTTCCCACAGCACTTGCTCAGACCATATTGTCCAATCTTATTCTTTTATTTTATTTTTTGGCTGGGGAAGTTATACCAATTGATGCTTTGGAATGAAGAGGTTTCTCTTGGGAGAATAATTCTGGGTAGTAGTCCTATTTTGATGTGGGAAGATATGCTTCCTCTAGTGCATTGGAAGTTGTCCTATTTATTTCATTTGGGAAGGTGTCTTCAATTGAATTGGGTATGAAGGCTGTAATTTTGGCCGGCTATAATCTTGTATTAATACTCTTGTCGGGCTTCTAAGAAAAGTAGATAATACAATTTGAGTAATATTTATCTTAGTGAAGCTTGAAGCTCAGTTATTCCCTTCTCTTGTTGCGATTTCGAGTTTTTCCTTCAATTATTTCTTCCATCCAACCTGGTTCCTCATCAACAATCTCTTTTTTTTTTTTTTTCTGGTTATGATGCATATTAGCAGCTAAATGTGTATTTTTCAGGTAAGTTGCTTCAATATTGGACTGAGAAGAGTCAACAAAACCAGTTAGCCAGCTCTTTTAGCAGTTTAATTATTAAAAATAGAGCCTCATCAACCATATTCTATCATAAGAAATAAGATGTCCTGCAAAATAACAGGAAGTTCCAATTTGATATTAAAGTAATCACAAAATGCTAAAATTGGTTTGACCTTCTCCAGTAAAATTTCCTTGCATTTTGAGGATATGATGTCAATATATCAAAACCCAGAAAGCTCAGCCATATTAATTATGGAGGTGGAGAAGGACATGGCACCGTCATTGATTGAAAAATCGAAAGATACGATACCGTATCAGCCGATATATATAGGTATTGGGACCCCCTTGTATCGATATTTTCCGACAACAATATCGCGATATGTTTCCATATCGACCGGCATAACTGAAATATCGGCCGATACGGTCCTATTAGTTTAAAATCTGTATAATTTTTTTCATCAAATATATCCGATATCAATATGTATTATCTGATATGACAGATATCAATATAACCACGACTAATACCGATATTAAATCCATGGGCACCACAATTTGCATACATCTCCAATTCAGCCATATAAACACAAACTTTGTTCCTGAAATCCCAGAGTTTAAATGATACAGTTCTTGAATACGACAACTGGATCCTGCTCTGAAAATTATGCAGTCAAAACTATCTAAGCTGATCAAGGACTGATGACTCGCTTCCATCATGATGTATAACAGAAGCATCATTAAGATACCCAGGATTCTAATGTATAACACACAACCAACTGAATAACCAGGATTCTCAATTTACTTCCAATCACAGTGTATTAAGAAGACAGAAAAGATAAACATTTTAAAGACCTAGCAGTGCACTATGCCAGAATTCTTCCGCATGCAATACCATATCTATATAAAGATGAGGCACCAGGCAAACATGATTAACATATTATAGATGAAATATCAAACCAGAGAGCAATTACAATAAGATGCCCAAAGAATCTATACATGATTCAATGAAAAAGATTGTTCATCCATCCAAATTCCATCATTCCAAACATTCAAAGATGCTTTCATATTATGTCAATACCTTGAATATATAGTAATATATGACTGCATTAAACAACAATAGACACAAAGAAAAAATGCAGAGAGACAAACAACTACATCCTCCTCTGACCATGTAGGAGAAACAGAATCATGCTTGACAGTTAGCAATATTGTAAGCGGGATAATAATGCTGGGAAAACTGGAATGTAAGATAATAAAATCCAAAGCATGAACCAGAATAAAAAATAAAAAATAAAAAAACTAAATAAACACACATCCCTCAAAATTAAAAGAAAAAAACCCAGGCAGTTATGCATCCATTTTTTATTCACAGTATAATGCACAGCAATCAAGACATATAAAATGCAAAACTCAAGCCCACCATTCAAATGACATCTCAATATTCTGCAGTGCCTGCTGAAGCAATTTTGAATTCACAGAAACAATTTGATGTGCAAGTAAGCTCCTTTGGAATTTTTCTCCAAATCTGAACCCATGAAATACATGTTGTTGATCCATCATGCACAGTTTCTTTTTTGCTGCAATAAGGAGCCGTTGGAACTTTTTCTTCTCTTTCCATTCCTGAAGAAAATAAAGACAACATTTTCAGTTGAACAACTCTGCAACTACATGGCTCCATCATTGACATCAAAGGATTTTTGAAAGGGGAGGAAAACCAAAACAAGAATACTACACTTCACTTGGATTAGAAAAACGTGGGCAAGGAAAGGAACCCAACAAAATAGAATCATAGGATAATATATCAGCTTGATATAGCCGATATTTTTTTTGTCAAATTGTGATTTCGCAAATTGTTGCTTCAAATATATCTAATACCGACACGACAATACTTATTGTATGACATGTCCGATATCGATATGACCGTGACCGATACTAATACCAATACTAATATTTTCATTCATGAATAAAATAGAAGGGAAGAAAGGAATGTTACATTCCTTTCATTTGTGTGGCTGATTAAGTGCTTACATTCATCGGATGAAAAGTACAGGGAAGAAAATGACATGATGCTATCAGCTTGAGAAGCATAACTAGAAAATGATATGTAGACAACTTCGGGCATGTAAAGTGAACCTACACATAGCAACTACCACATGAAAAATATTTTGAAATTCTTTTTATTATTAGAGGGTAAATCTTGCAATAACAATAAGACCGCTAACTTCTAATGAGGAAGTTGGAGGTTCAAACTATGAAAACAACCTTTTTACATTATAAGGGTAACATTGCAAACATCTAAATCTCATTAAAGCTTACAAGATTAAATGGCTCATGCACTAGGCAACCCATTTATGCCTTTTTTAATTCTTAGGCTAAACTTGTTCAAAATGTTACACAAACACTAAAGAGACGCATTGACCAAGACACAAACTTCAACAGACAATAACTAAACCTCCACACCTGCAAATTGTGGAACCATATATCATGGAGGTTTGTGGCCATGAATTACAGCGAAGGAGCTAGCGTTGGTTCAGCTGCAGACAACAGCATTTGGATGATGGCAAGGACACAGGAAATTGGGAGGTCATGGTGCAACAGTAGAAGTGCTGCACTGCATATAACTGCAGCTGTGCAGCGGTAATTGTGTGAACGCTAGCTGGTAGCAAGGTTGAACTTATTAAAGGACTAGCAATTTTTAGCTGACAGAACTGGATAAGGTTTCTTATTTTCTTATTGGATGGTTGAGAATACCGAAAATCTTAAACTTCAATTTTGTGCATCCATTCCAAATCCATACTTGGACCAAGACATTAGAAATTGACTATTGTAATAAAAAAAATGCATGTACAACTTTATCTATTTAGGAACAAAGTGGAATTTAATCATAAATGTCTAAGCAACAACTCGATGATAGAGTTAAGACAAAGACTCACAAGTAGGCGTCTTTCCTTCTTGGTCCTCTCACCAGATCGTAAATTTAATTGGAGGAGTCCCATAGGAGGTGTAATATGCAATTCTCTTTTGTTCATGTCAACATCTGGAACAATGGCATCCACAAATGGGATCCAAACAAGGGGAGCAGAATCAACAGTCTCTGATTGCTGGGGTAGTTCCATGGATGAATCCAGCATGACATGTAAGAGATCACTCGCTCCATAGTTATAGACACTATTAACGGTTCCCACTGGTTCACCGGTTTCCTGAGAATGGGAAATGAATTATAAATGCCTAGGGATAGAAGGACTAGCCTTTATGACTCTACTATCAGAAAAATTCAAATGTATTTTGAGAAGGTTGAAAAATTAAGGGAACCTATATATCATAAAACACAATAAGATAGAGAAAAATGCAAGCATGATATGACTATAAATTCTTACAACATGAAGATTGTAAGATTATAAAGTATTATATTCATGTAGCTCTTGAAACCAAATGTTTGGAAGTTCAAAACAAAAATAAAAGATGAAGAATCCCTATTTGAACCATGCTCATTTCCAAAAGCATTATACTCGGTCGCTTTATGCTCATAGAACTTCCTCATTATATGAAACAATGCCTCGATAAATCCACACCTTAAGAATAACTCTCATGCCAACAAGATCACGAGTATAAAATTCACCCTCCTCCAACTTTGGTCTATCATTTTCTCTCACAAGTAAAGTTGCCCCTACAAGCAGCTTAGCCTGTGAAATTTCAGGCACAGAAAACACAATCAGAACTATGGGGATATAGATCAGAAGATGAATCAAGAGAAGGAAGCAAACAACATATTATCTTTGAATGTTTATATAAACATGCAAGTTTAGCAAGAAATGATAATAACAATATGATATAAAGGGTAGCAACCAGTCAAGGATAACAACAATGGTTACAGCCACTTCAAAGTAATTTTAAGAACAACCTCAACACAGGTGACATAGTATGATTGCTATACGGAAAATTTTATGTTCCCTTTTCTAGACAGCATTTGCATACACTGACTAATCTAGCAAGCTGGCAGCAATATTTATTTTGGTGTTCCCAGCAATCTTCTCTTCTTTGAATCCATATTCGACAAGAGGGGTAAGTCCTAGTATAATGGTAAGATTTATCTACTATGACCAAAAAGTCATGACAAAACATCATCAAGGTGGCCTCCTTGAAAAGCAATAAAATGTCCTAACCAACCACGAAGCCACTACACAGGAGCCATTTGCACAAGCATGGCATCTTCTATAAGAATAACCCCCTTTTTTGGCCCAAGCCCAGAGGCAGAGGGGTGCAATGACAGCATGCCCCCTATGCAGTTTATGGTAGACCTATACAAGGTTCCATTGCATTTATAGGTAGATGTCAAAAGATCCAGGCACATGTATTGTGCAGTTATGTGAGAGTGTAAAAGAGGGGATATAAAAAGCAAATGATAAGCAACAAGGCAGTTGCAATTCATTTGAATGGATAATACTCATCGTATTCACAGCAATGAGCAACAAATACAAAGTACAACTGCCATACTATTTTCCTGGGGTTTATCAGCTGTGAGAAGGCACTCAAGCAATGGTCCATAGAAAAAGCAAAAGACAAGCAACAGGGAAGTTGCAATCCATTCAAACACATAATTGTCAATGTATTCACAATTTCACAGCAACGAGCTACAGATACTAAGAACAACCACTATAATGTTTGCCTGGGGATTGTTAGCTGTGAGAAAGCACTCAAGCAATGATTAATGATTCACAGCCACCAAGTGCAAAACAAATCCACTGACAGGAAATGGACAACTAATGCCTTGACATCGACATAAAGGTAAGAAAAATCAAAGATGAGGTTGGTGAACTAGACTTAAATAATAACTAGCAGCATAAGCAGAGTTCAGCCAGGCGTGGTCTCAACCACTTATTCCTTACAATCAAGTGCCCAAAAAAAAAAAAAAAAAAAAAAGACAATTAATGGTGTTGAAAGGGAGCTGATATAAATGGGATAGTTAAATAGACAATTCAAGGATCCTCTTCAGAGAGGTAAACTCTGAAGCTAATTTGCAAACCAAAGTTCCCACTACAATTGAAATTGGGAAATAATATCAAATCCTATTCAGATCTAAATAATAGAAAATAAGGAGATCTGGGGACGCATACCTTCCTAAGACAAAAGTGGGAAACATCACAAGAACAGCACAATCAAGAACGAAAACAAAGGGTAACAAGAAGAGAGAGAGAGAGAGGGGATATGACTTCTGGAAGAACCTGATCTACATTGTCAATGCCATCAAATTTCACTATCCAACACTTCTGCCCACGGTGGCCTCTTCCTGAGACAAGATCGACTTCTTGAACTTCTTCCCTACCAAAAACTTGCTGCCTCAACCATCTTTTTCCAGGCTAAAAAGAAGAGAAATCATACATAAGAACACATGCAAACCTGACGGGAACTGAAGAACCAGATATATTCAAAACAACTTTTGAGCTGCTACAATTGATTTTACCTTTGAAAATCGCAGTTCAGGAAAACCAGTGTTGTGTTTTACACAAATCTCTCCTTTGAGTCCATGTACATCATTTACATACCCGATTTCAATAAAGTTTGAGTCAGTGGTACTTGTTTCTACAATCTCTTTAGTATCTGAAACACATTCCACAGAAACTATTGAGCCCAGCATACTAACTACTACAAAAATAAAAAAATGACTGAAAGAGAATTGCACTATGGGCCACTTAGTAAATGAGGCCTCCAAATAGCAGGATCTAGAGATTTAGATATACTCAGCCTTACCCTTGTATTGCAAAAAGACTAAATCTATGGTTTGAACTGTTACTTCTAGGTCACAATGGATCAACCTTAGTCTACCAAAGCACACTCTAATAGAGAATTAACCTAATGAGACCAATATTTGGGCCTATAAAAAATCTGACGAGTCCATCATCTAAATGCATATGTATTCACAACCGAGCATGCCTCATAATGAAATTTATCTGTCATCTTTGCCATAGATGGTGACAGCTAAGTTATTATTCAAATATCCATTCCACACTGATAAATCAGCATGTAGAACCATGAACATTTAGAAGGGTAATATTTGTTTATTTGCGGAAGTACAAAATAAAAATTCGCAACTTCAATACACGTAGAGAAATTACATATCTAGATGTTTAACTATAAATCATGTGCATATTACATAAACGAAAATGCAGAAATAGAAGATGCAATATTTTACTAATAAAGGGAACCTCTTGAACAACTGGTTCACATAGACAAACATCTGCACTTTGAGTTGCTAACTAAAACTTCATTGCATGAGAAGAGTCAATTTATAGACCGACGACTAGACGTGCTAGACCCTCTAGCCAATTATTCCAGGCACATGATCTACATACTTTTAAATCTATAGACTCGCAACTACCTAAACACCTTCTTGTTCACTGAGTAAATCACAAATTGATTAACACCTCCATCCAAAACGCGCCTCAAATCTACGCATGAGCCATAATAAAGGTATGGTTTAAAATCAAATCATGTGAAAGATCTCAACACAACTAGACTCTCATCTTACAAGTATGAAAAATCTCTCGAGAAAAAAAAAGGGTTCTCTTAAATCTCACAGTTATACAGTCATTTGAAGAAGGCTCACCATTTTTCTTTAGTTCGGATCACTCTTTTATTTCAAAACATAAGGAAGTTGACTTAAAAAAATTAAGCAAAAATTTCTGATCAAAGCAGTTGAATTTAGTCAAAATTAGGTAAAAATTGTATTATCTCTTGAAATAAAATCACACGAAACATGTTCCAAGGCAATTGGCTCAAACTTCTGACATGTGAACCACTTGCGATTCAACTATGGAATTCTATAGCTTGAACTACCACCTAACGGACCACCTATGAATCGTCCTTGAACACCGGCAGCATAAATTATCTATCACATGAACATCTTGCAGGTTCAATACATAGCAGCAAGAGCTTATAGACGTTTTTCACAACCTTCGAACACAAATTGAACTATTATACATTTTTGTTGAAGCATAATGTCAAGCGAAGGTCGCACAAAATCAATGAGACCATCTTTCACACGAGCTAATATTCATACGACTCTCCTTTCACTTTAACCAAATATGTGACGTGTCGTATTTTCAAACTGAAAACCGGCAAGAGTCCGGCTGTAATACGGACGTCGAACTAATACAAAACATGTACAATATCCTGTACAACAAACATAAATCCATCTAAAACAACCTCAGCACATTCAGATACCACAATCTAACCACACAGGATCCAAAATCCACATCACGACGTGGCTCCACCGTTATGTGTCTGAACACAACATTGGACAGAGAAAGATGCCACTAGGTACCTGAAACAAATCATTGCAATCCTACGAAAGCATATACTATCGCCATGCATACAGCGAAAACTACTATATCATACTACTATCCTTATATATGATATACACCATTAAATCCATCCAAAAATATACAAATCTCCAGAAATGCTATACAAAATCACAAAATGCAAATCCTCCGAATAGGTCTACCAGTCCGAAGCCTAGTCCACTTCTAGTCACTACTATGTCTCGACGAGCCTAAGGGCGTGCTCATCTGAAAGGAAAAAAATAACAATGGTGAGCCAAATATTCAACAAGTGCAACATAATCAAAGACAATAACAGTATATATACGAAATAAAGTAGAAAAGGGATATATGAGCATAATGAAGGTGCGTAAACATAGAACATGATCGAATGTGTTTTCGGAGTACAAATAACTTTCCACATTTTATCTTTCTTTCTTTGGAATGTAAAACATACATAATTACTCATCTTTACGGATCAGGACCAGTAGGCCTTACCAGTTAAAGGTGCAGGAGAATAAGGAAAGGAATGTGTTTATTCCTACACATTCTAAAGCCATAACCTCCTATTCAAAACCCAGAGACGAGGCATTTACATACAATTCCCGTAGACGGGGCCCTATCACATATGCCACCATGTTCTCCGTGGCCCAGAGACAGTTCTCGTGCATCCACAGTAATATCCTAAGGCATGTCAAGGAATATCACCCGCTACAATACATGGCCAAAATAATCCTTGAGCTTCCACTGTAATATCAATGACAGGCCAAGGATACTACCCTCTAAAATACAAATCTGTGGTCTAGGTTTCATGATTCTTATTCTTTTAAGGAAAGACCACCAAACTTCTTTCACAAAGTTCTTACTCCGGGAGAACGAATCATACATATATCAAATCGTGGCATTCCTTTCGTATACTCGGATAAGTTTCATATTTCTTTTTGGGTTTAAATCTTCACATGATTTAAATTATATGCATGAACATCATAAAGTATAAGGACTACAGAAACTCTTATCACCGTGAGCCAAACGTAACTTTAGAGCTTTCGGATGATATTTTCTTCATAAACTGTTCACAAATATATTTTCGAACTATACAATTAAGCATTTACAATTATATATAATTAAACACCAAATTAAACAAAGTAAAATTATGCAAAAATCCCCAAAAATTCTGGTGAACAGTGTTGGCGCAGGTTTAGGGTTCCAAGACACACGAAACGGGTCAAAACTTGGAAATCGAACACCAAACCGATAAATATCCATACTCAAGATATGGGTAAATTATAATTGAAGCCGAATCATGCATAATTTACCATAATTTCGGGTCAAACAAAAAGAGGGCGCAAGTCTAGGGTTTGACCGAAGCTGGGCCGCACATAATATGGGAAAATCGGACATCATACGACAATTAGTTCATGCAAGGGTCATGGGTTCCGTAAAATATAAGTTTTGGATGGGTACCGGAACGAAAATACCCGATAGATACGAACAAAAATCAAAAAGAGAGAACAAATAGGATATGAGTACACTTGCCTCGACTCGATCTATCATTTCTCTAGCTAGCTCAAAGTAGGAATTGGACCCGAAAGCCTCAATCTCCACTTTCTCTCTCTTCTCCTTCGCGCCACTTCTCTCTCCTGCACGGCTTTCTCCGCACGCGCACCTACCGTTGCTCGACCTGCCACCGGCCACCACCAGCCGCCTGTGTGCCGCCTTCTTCCCCGGCAAACCCTCCTCCCTCTCCTCTTTTCTTCCTCCGAAACCCTCGCCTCGCTCTGCTTCTTCGAATCCCCTTTCCCCCCTTACTTATTATTATTATTATTAATTACTTACTCTTTAAATTTAAAACTCAAATCGGTACTCGAGCGACCGAACGGAAGCACTTCGGACATCGGCCCAACAAATCCAAATATCCTCCAAAATTTTATAATATTTAATTAATTTTTATTACACCAAAAATACCCAAAATAATAAATAATCCCAATTAAATCGGATAAAAAAAAGTTGGGATATTACATTCTTCCCCACTTATAAAAATTTCATCCTTAAAATTTAACAAATTTCAAAACTCAACTGTAGGGAATAGTCCTTCCAGATTACCTCCGCATACCCAAATCACTTTCTTAATGAAACAATTATTCCTAGGGAACCTTAACCATTGAATTATCCAGAGTCTCAATCGGGGTTGAAACCTTACCATAAGACAAATTCTTAAGCTTCCATAACGGTTATCCTGATCACAAACCTACTTCCTCAATCATCGGTACATGGAAAACATCATGATAATCCACCAAATTTAAAAGTAAGCCCAATTATTATCTACCTCTCCGATTTTATACAAAATCTCAAATGAACCAGCAGGCTCTCACCTCAATACCTCCTAAGTCTCGAGAATGATAATCTGTTTGGAACCTTAATCCCATTCCGAAATTTCTAGGCTAGGAGCTCACATGTTTATGCTGCGCTACTCTGATTAACCATTTATTAGGGTATTAAAAATCCTTTTGCAGCACATAACTATTGATTCATATCGGACACCTAAATTACCTAGCAGCTAGAAACCTAAGAAAAATCCCAAGGATGCTGATACAACTAAGGTAAAGCCCAAAATCATCAAATTACAATCAACCTAGGGAACACAATTGAAGTAGTCATCTAAAAATTTTGGTGCTATCACAAGTTATCACCAAAACCTCGAAACTTGAATGCTTAGTAACTTATCGTCCCATTGGCATACCGGCGAACCAACTTATTCTATCCAAACATATCATCCAAATCACGATGAATAGGCTATCCTAGCATGCCAATTCTACAATTATCCAAATGGTACCCTTAATTCTTGCTGTCCTAATAACCTCAAAACCGAAACGGTGAGGGCTTCTCATCTCATAATTCCATGATCTCACTTCCCAGGAGGCAACTCTCTTCCCTAAAACCAAAGGCAGGGCAGCCCCTTCGCTTAGATATTAGGAGCTACTCAATATTCACCCTACAATAACTCCTATGATGCACCAAGATATACCCAATCCGAAGATTCTAGACATCCAATTATCGGTAGCAATATTCTTCTCAGCTGATAATACATTTCATAAGAGTAATCCTTCAACAATCTCACTAACCTACGTTATCACTTGATCGACTTTTCCTGACTGACACCGAGACTCACCATTATAGCCCTTAAATAGATTTCACCCGCCTGCACTGACATATGGCCATCTCTCCTTGCAAGATAACCTCTCAATCCTTTAGGATCATTAGACAATAACTACATTCACAAATAACTCCTATCAATGCTCAAAGCAAATATCTCAACGGCTAACTCCTGACTACAGTAGAGTAATTCTAATTGTAGACTTCCCACCAACTAAACCCAAGGGAAACCACCCATATATGATGAAGGAAAAATACAACCCAAGCCCTCCTCAAAAGCATCTTATTCTATTATAATTCACTCGACCCATTAAGAATTAACCCAAGCGACAAGGTCGACAATTAATCCTCTATTCCTCGAAAACTACCCTCACATATTCCATTTCGACGAATACTGATCGCTTCTAAGTCAAACGCCACACAGGTGCTGCAAACTTCGAGAAACACTTATCGAATTACTCTTCCGGGTTCTGCTAGATCTAAGAAAGTCGTACACCTTCAAGACATCAATTAATCTTTCCCAAATTAGCCATCACTCCAAACTCTAAAGAATCACATTCATGCTATCAAAAAACCACATGCCCAACATAACATTCCTTTTAACCAAACTTACATTCCTTCCTTATTAGAGCACATGGTAACTGTCTTCACAGTCCAAGATACAGTATTCAAACAGAATCCATACGCCCCATGATTCCTTGAATTTATCAATGAGACCATCACAAATTGACCTACATATGGCTGGAATGTCCAATCCATAAAATTTATAGAAATGCCAACAAACCTACGAAACCCAAATGGCATTACCGGGACTTGTAATAACTATATCTTAATTCCGAAAGCTACCGTAGGTATAATTCTTGATTACCCATAATGGATAGCACTACAGATATAAATCAACCTTAGGAAAGATCAGCCCTTGCAATGGATCAACAAATCACCTATTTATTTTCTAGGGCCCACTTATCAGACTATCTCCTGAACGGCCCGATTTCAATCATCCACATGAAGCGTCATCCTTCATCTTACCTACCCCAAAAATCCTAGAGTAGTTCATAATGTGCATTTAACCGATACTTACTCGATTCTATACAAAATCCTTAAATATCGATGCCGACCCCGACACAACCTCGAATTATCAATCAAAGATAATTCAGCCTAATCTTTTCCCTTAAAAAACATCCTTAATATCATATCAAATCTTAATACCACAAGGCAATCAATTCATCTCAATCAATCATATATACCAACTCAAGAAAAATGTCGCAAACGTCGATACAACTTGTATAAAATCCATGATCCTCAAACAAACAAATAAACTCAGGAAATATAAGTGAAGTATAGATTCGGAATCCCAAAATAACACACTCTAAAATGTCAAGATTCGAGAATATTATCTTCTACCACGGTAGACAACACCCCTACACTTGTGCTATCACCGCGAAACCTCGATTCCAGGCACTGGACTTCCTCACTATCCAACCCTTGAAATACGGACAATCCTTTATCATACGGTCAAACTGTCCACAATCGAAACATACTCCAAGAAATCCCATCAAAGTAAAATATTTATCCATAGAGCATCCACGAACATATCCAACGATATCTCTTTATCCTCGAGACCCATGACTCGTTTTCACGTCAACCATCCGAGGTCGACCTCACCCACCATCTTATGTGGGGCAACATTACCTTATCTTCTTCCAAACACCGGATCACCGTCAATGTCATCTTAATTCTCAGGATCCATATTTCAACCTCTATAGGATCTAAGCTACCAAAAGGTTCAGGTACTTAATCATTACTAAATTGATCATAAATCGGTATCCTGAGATTCACTATACTAGAAACTGACTCTAAGTTATACTGACCTCGAGCTATCGATTCCACCTTGCGCACCTCACTTGCCACACTGATCAAGCATCCCTTCTTAGCAAATTACCAGACTAAGAACCTCAACCCAGAATTGATCAAACTTGAACTTCAAACCAAAATTGATTAATTTAGGCCCTGAATCGATGTCGGTCAACTTAAACACTAAATCAGCATCAATCAAATTTAAACCTTAAGGCGCCTCCATATAGCTCCTCTTCATGACCACCACCACGAGCAGTCCCACGTCTAGGAGCTACTGCGATTACTAATATCCTATCTGAAAGCAAAACATGGGTTATGCCACTCTTAGGATACTAACTGGGACGCATAAGCTAGACAACCAAGCTTAAACTCTAACACTAACTTAGTTCAAGCATAAGCTAGCTAACTAGGATAACCAGAACTATCTAATCTAACTTAATTGTCCTCAACCTACATCTACTTATTCAATCGATCTTGTTCTAACCTAAGCTTCTGCATATGATTCAAATCAAATCTAAGACATCTCTTTCTCTCTAATACCAACTATGATGTACCGTATTTTCAAACCGAAAATCAGCAATGGTCTGACTGTAATACAGATGTCGGACTAATACAAAATCTGTATAATATCCTGTACAACAAACATAAATCCATCTAAAACAACCTCAACACATCCAGACAACCACAATCTAACCACACAGGATCCAAAATCCAAATCACGACGTAGCTCCAATGTTGTGTCTGAACACAACATCAGATAGAGAAAAATGCCACTAAGTACCTGAAACAAATCATCACAATCCTACGGAAGCATATACTATCACCATACATACAGCAGAAACTACTATATCATACTACTATCCTTACATACGATATACATCATCAAATCCATCCAAAAATATACAAGTCTCTAGAAATGCTATACAAAATCACAAAATGCAAATCCTCCGAATAGGTCTTCCAGTCCGAAGCCTAGTCCACTTCTAGTCACTACTATGTCTCGTCGGGCCTAAGGGCGTGCTCTTCTGAAAGGAAGAAAATAGCAAGGGTTAGCCAAATACTCAGCAAGTACAACATAATCAAAGACAATATTATATATACAAAATAAAGTAGAAAAGGAATATAAGAACATAATGAGGGTGCGTAAACATAGAACATGATCGAATGTGTTTTCGGAGTACAAATAACTTTTCAATTTTATCTTTCTTTCTTTAGAATGTAAAACATGTATAATTACTCATCTTTACGGACCAGGACCAGTAGGCCTCACCAACTAAAAGTGCGGAAAAATGAGGAAATGAACGTGTTTATTCTTACACATTCTAAAGCCGTAACCTCCTATTTAAAACCCAAAGGGGGGCCATCTATATACAATTCTCGTAGGTGGGACCTTATCACATATGCTACCATGTCCCCTGTGGCCCAGATACAGTCCTCATGCTTCCACAATAATATCCCAAGGTATGCCAAGAAATATCACCTGTTACAATACACAGCCAGGATAATCTTTGAGCTTCCACTGTAATATCAATGGTATGCCAGGAATACTACCCTCTAAAATATAAATATGTGCTCCTGGTTTCATGATTTTCATTCTTTTAGGGAAAGACCACCAAACGCCTTTCATAAAGTTCTCCCTCCGGGAGAACGAATCATACATATAACAAATCGTGACATTCCCTTCGTATACTTGCATAATTTTCATATTTCTTTTTAGGTTTAAGTATTCACATGACTTAAATTATATGCATGAACATTATAAAGTATAGGGAAGACAGAAACTCTTACCACCATGAGCCAAACATAACTTTAGAGCTTCCAGATGATATTTCCTTCATAAACAATTCACAAATATATTTTTGGACTATACAATTGAACATTTACAATTATATATAATTAAATACCAAATTAAACAAACTGAAATTATGCAAAAATCCTAAAAAATTCAGGTGAACAGTGCCAATGCTGGTTTAGGGTTCCCGGACGCACGAAACGGTTCAAAACTTGGCAATCGAACACCAAACCGATAAATACGCATACTCAAGATGTGGGTAAATTATAATTGAAGCCGAATCATGCGTAATTTACCATAATTTCAGGTCAAACAAAAAGGGGGCGCGGGTCTAGGGTTTGACCGAAGCTGGGCCGCGCATATGGGAAAATCAGACATCATACGACAATTACTTCATGCAAAGGTCATGGGTTCCGCAAAATACAAATTTTAGGTAGATACTGGAACGAAAATATCTGAGAGATATGAACAAAAATCAAAAAGAGAGAACAAAGGAGATATGAGTACACTTGCCTCGATCCGATTTATCATTTCCCTAACTAGCTCGAAGTCGGAATCGAACCTAAAAGCCTCGATCTCCACTTTCTCTCTCTTCTCCTTCGCGCTGCTTCTCTCTCTTGCACGGCTTTCTCTGTACGCGCAGCCACCGTTGCTTGACCTGCCACCGTAGCGAACAGCCATTGCCGGCCACCGCCAACTACCCGTGCGCCGCCTTCTTCCCCAGCAAACCTCCTCTCTCTCCTCTTTTCTTCCCCTGAAACCCTCGCCCCACTCTGCGTCTTTGAATCCCCCTTCCCCCCTCTCTTATGTTATTATTATTATTATTATATTAATTCCTTATTCTTTAAATCCAAAACTCAAATCGGTATTCGAACGACCGAACGGACACACTTTGGGCGCCAGCCCAATAAATCTAAATATCCTCCAAATTTTCATAATATTTAATTAATTTTTATCACCCCCAAGATACCCAAAATAATAAATAATATCAATTAAATCGGATAAAAAAATTTTAAAATATTACAAAATACAACACTAAAACTTATACCTACACAAAAGGCATAATAATAAGAAAATAATAGACTCAAATACAATTCAATGTCACAAAATTTGCCAACACCAAAGACAAACAAAATAATATCCCTATTTGGCAATTTTCATGGCAAACACGATACAACAAATATATAAAAAAATTGGACTCTGATAGCCACCTAACTAAAATCACTGGATACCCTCAACTCTCGATTAATGGTTGAAAACATTTATCTTGCACAAATAACAAACTGGACACAACCATATGAGGCATAAAGTAATAAAATATAGCAAAATAATCAATCAATTAAAGATCAGTACAGCTAAATAAGAACATGATATCCAATAATACAAACAGTCATAAGTCACCCCCATAAAAATGCAAAAACATAAATTCCAGCTCAAGTAATGATTCCCCTCAAGTAAAGCTTCTCTCTCTCTCTCTTTCACAAAATGAGAAAGGATCCACTATCCAGAGCCAACTAAATCATCCTCAGCATCATTAGGGACCTCCTCATCAACATCTTGAGACTCAATATGAGACCAAAGATACTCCAGCTGGTCTTGTAGATGCTAATACAGGGTCTGAAATGTCTGAAAACTCATAATCACCCGAGAATCTAGGCTCTGCATGCATGCCACAAGCTCTACCTGCTGCAGGATTATCAATGAAAAATAGTTCATTATAACCATAAAAGGAGCAGGGTGAGAAGGCTTAGTGAAGGAAGAAGGTGCTGCAGAATAAGGTGGAGACGGAGGACAAATAGTTGCAGGAGGGGAAAGGAGAGAACTATCCTCACCCAAGGGATTAGAGGTGCCAAAAGCTTGCTATGAATGAAGAATGTGTGCACAGATCTGCAAGAGTATACAGTAGGTTTTCCAAGATTTGCATAAGGTTTGGGAGAAAAAAAAATACCTAGTGAAGACACTAAACACTGAATGAGACAACCAAAGGGAAGTATGAATATCTTATGAGCATCTCTAGAAGACTCGATAATACGTGTAACTATATGTGTGGGTAGATCCAAAGGAATCGCCTCGGAGTAGGGCAAAAAGAAACATAATCCTAGCTATAGATAATATAGTTGTGGGAGACTAATATAATATTTGTACACATGATTCTACGGACAACTAGGCACTCCATGGAAAGCTCCAAGGTGACAAAAGATGTGGTAACAAACAATGCAAGGCGATCAAGCAAAAATGAGGCAACAAAATGGCTAGCAGGCGTAGTGCCAGAAGTATAGGGATAGATTGGATTTGTCACATGAGGAATATGAAGATAGTCACAATGTTCGGGTTAATCCTAGGAATTGACCCTTAATAAATATAGAGAGGGTAGGTGAGGATATGGAGATTTCATGAAAGTTAGCATAAAACTCCCTAACTAATGTGGGAATGGGAGATGGAATATGACATAAAATAGACTTCAAGTGTCTAGTGGATACAGACAAAGGAAGGTCAGTTAAGAGTACCTCCTACTCTAATAATAATGGTAGAAATGTAAGATAGTCATTAAAATGTTTCCTCTGGAAATAATGATGTGGTGAGCTTCAAAAGCCAGAGTCCTAGCGCGTTTTTAAAGATTTTTTGTGTGAGACATATAATTCATATATAACACAATGAATTAAGCTGACTAAATAAACTGCTTGAGTTGCATGTGTTAATAATTTTGCTCAAATGAAATTAAGCACAAGAATCACCCAAAGGAGATTGTCAGAAACCCTAGATTAGCTTGGAGAAAAGATTTCAATTCAAATAAATCAATCCCACAATCAATGAAGGGAACCATTACACATGTAAAACATGATCTAAACTTAGTAATCTATATGAATTTTCTCATACTTGTCAAGATTTCCATGACCCTTTTAACAAAATGAAACCGTAAGTAGCAACATATGAAAAACAAATGAAATGTAGACAAAAAGGTGAAATTGATGAAATGTTACCTAAAATCCTGAAGGATGAGCATAAATTTCAGTAATAATTCACTTAAATGAAGTAAAATCACTTAAAAAGTGGAGTAATAAGAAGAGATGAGAAGAGAACTGAGAGAGTGAGAGAGAGAGAGAGAGAGAGAGGGAGGGAGAGAGAAAGGTCTGCGCAAAGGAAAAGAAATGAGGAAGGTGGGTCGCAAGAGGTTTTGCTTTAGCTCAAAACACGAAACTTAATCTTTGGTTCAAACAAAACATTGTCCCACCTTCGCACAAAAGGCACAATGAGGAAAACTCATGACTTAGACACAACAAATGTCTAGTGAAGATACTCCTAAATGATTTAATGAAAATCAGTACATGATAATAGTCACACACAAAATAAAATTATTTTTGCATCAAAGATCAAATTAGGCAAAATCAATTCAGTATACTTTTTCAAAAATTTTGAGATTAATCTAATGAAGTGTAGCAAGTGAAGTGAATGCATTGCATTCCATAAGAGAAACTCAAAACTTAAAATAATGTACAATGTTTTGTTTTCTCTAATATGCTTCAATATTTCTCGAATGAAAAAGTCAAATCCAATGCTACTACGATATTCATTTCTCCTCTTTTTCCCCTTTTTATATAAGCCCTTCATTGAGGTGATTCATATTATAACAAATATCCTCTTTTTTATTTTCCATTTTTCTTTTTTTAATTTTTTAAAGGAACTTTATATTTTTCAAACATCATTTTTTCCTTTTCCCTTTTTTACATTTTTTATTTTTCTAGGACTTTATATGAAATAAGATTCAACTAGTCTAGGGTCAATTCATATCGAAGGTCAATCTAAGACACCTAAGATTGTCACCCTAAGATACATTCTCGATCAAGTCTTCACGATGGAATAAAATGTGTGATTATGCAAAGTTTGTTGTTACATCAAATATAAAGTGCATCTTTGAGCCATCACAAGGTGTGTCACCTAATGTACCAATTTAAAAAAAAATCAATACTTTGTAAATCAAACCTACACAACATCGTTTTCATAGATTTAACACTTTTAAGAAAGCTATTTTTTATGAAAGATTACACAAAACAATAAAACTCATGAGCTAACGCATGTGTGCACACTACTCGGATGCAAAGTGCAACTAACCTAATGCATAATACAACCTAAGTTATATGCATGTAAGAAAAAAAAATGCTACTCAGAGTAGCAAAACCCCCTTGGCTGTCTATCAGTCAAGCCCTTCTTTTTTTTCCACCCAAATCTACTTGTTAGTCTTCAACCTCATTCGTCAACTCAGACACTAACGATTCTAGCTTATGAACTTGATGCTCAAGCTCACGAATTTCGTAAAACATAGAATGGAAATTCTTTGGAATGAATCTACTACAATGTGGTTGGACATGGCCACATTGGCCATAAGAGTGACAAGTAGGAGAAACTTGGGTTAATAAATGAATTCTCATATTTTGGTACCAATTTAGACATAAAATGTTGAGTTCTATGAGGACTTTATCTAGCTTGAAGCTTTTGTGAGTGGAGTATAGAGTGATTTTTTATTGACAAATATTGTGTCTTGGGAGCATGAGACTGTGACAAGATTTAGTCATATTTCTCAACTTCTCACCAGAGTTTACTTAGAGATTGAAGATACAAGAATGAAGATTGTTTAGGGATAAGCGTTAACATTCAAAGAATTTTCCTTAAACCCCAAATCTGTCCTATTCCCAACAACTTTACCTATACTCAGCATATGATTTAATTTGTTTATATTATTTGTAAAGTCATGAAATTGAGGTTTATACTCTTCAAACTCACTTTTTAATAATCTCACCTTTATCTCCTAAGCCTCTTTTTCTTCACTAATATTCAAAAATCGCTTAACAAAGGCAACTTCATCATCTAATGACTCATCATCAAATTCCTTTCCATATTAATCTTTTAAAATCTGCAAAGTAATGGATTTTTTTTTTTCGATCTAGTCATTGTCTCACGAACCACTTGCAACTCATCTCTAGACATTGGCAGCATAAGCGTTTATCACACAAACATCTTGCAGATTTATTATATAGCATAGAGAGCTTATAAACAAGTGTCGAATAATCATTGAACACAAGTTGAACCACTATACCTTTTCGCTCACGCATAATATCGCACAAAGGTCACACAAAATCACTTGGACCATTTTTCACACAAGCCTATGTTCTTGAAAACTCATCCTTTCACTTTAACCAAATACAACACTAAATCTTACACCTACATACAATACATAATAATAAAATAATAGACTCAAATTACAACTCATTGTTACGAAATTTGCCAATACTAAATACAGACCTAATATACTCTAGATATTCCAAAGCAAGTTATTCATTACTCATAGGAATTTCTAGACATGAATTAATTTTATACTGAGACTAACACCTATGAAAATGCATAAATAAGACATTTCTATCCTATAATTGATCAAAGATTAGCAAATGATGTTATTAATTTAATCAAAAACACAAAAAAGTGCCAGCAGGAAGCTGTAGAAAAGGAAAGAATGACCTGGTCTCTTTCTGATTCATTAAATTGCTTATGTACATCATAAGTACATATAAAGAATGAAAATAACAGAAATGACGAATGCAACTAATAGATTAACAAACTCCCAACAAAACTAGAAATCATTTTAACTGATCTTAAATAGAATTGCAGCAATGGATACATTGAGAATAGAGAATAGAAATCTTGGACAGCAGCTCATCCTTTATCAGCCTGATCTTCTTTATGCTGTAAATGTGATACAAAATCCCCCCTCCATCCCCTGTGCATGCGCGCACATAAGATGGAGAATGAGAGATTAACTTACTTCCATCTCCGATAAGTAAGAGTTTAGAAGTGTGGATGGTAATTCTTTTGTGAAAATAAGATAATTGCAACTGAGTGGAGATAAGTTGTTTTGACGTCTCCCTCCTAAATTTGTCATGAATTAAGTGACAATACAACTCAATATATTTTGAACGTTAGTAGTGGATGAGATTAGTTGCAATATGAAATGCGGCTTGGTTAGTGCAACCGAGTTAACTCAAAGCATGCAATTGCCATAGCTCAATATTTTCATCAGCAAAGCAACGAGAAGCAATTGATTGTTTCTTTGATTTCTAGGAGAAGTATAGTGGCCGAGAAATATATAATAACTGGTGATGGATCGGCTAGTATTAGGTCATGAAGCCCTATCAGAATCACAGTAAGCTCTAAATAGTAAAGGAGGAATTCAGAACAATTCCTTGTTGCAAAGTTGCTTTAATGAATTACAAAACTTATGTGCAGTAGATAGATGAGTAGTTATAGATTGAACCATTTATTGACTTTAAGGTTTGGACGGCATAAAAAATATGAGGTCAAGTAATAGTGAGATGTGAGAGTTTGCCAAACAATCATCAGTATGGATTGCTATAAGGAAGGATAGTGCCTTTTTCTTTACCATGTTTAGTTTATGATCTATAGGAATCTTCACTGGCTTGGGACCCAATGTTCCAGAGTTGGCTAAAATATCAAATATGCATTTTCTTTGGCAAATATGAATACCCAAAGAAGAGCAAGCAACTTCAATACCAAGAAAATATTTAAAGGTCTCAAGATCCTTTATCTTGAATTTGTCATTACAATAAAGCTTGAGATTAGTAATTGAAATGGAACAATTGCTAACAACGATTATGTCATCCAAATAAACCAGAATAGCTACAAATGAAGTTCTAATAATCTTGGCAAAAAAGACTGCATTCAACTTTGGATTGTTGAAATCCAATTTGAATTTAAGAAGTGAACTTGAAATAAGGCTTGTTTAAGCCCATAAAGACTTCAAGAAGTTTACAAACCTTATAACACCTGTAGCAGTAACCTTCATGGCTTTTTCACATAAATATCTTTATGTAAATTGCCATGAAGAAAAGCCTTATTGACATCAACTTGATGCAAATATCAACCTTGGAAAGCAACTATTGCTAAGAAATATCTTATTGTCACCAGCGTAGCCACAAGAGAAAAGTTTCATGATATTCAACCCCAGTTGTTGGGTGTAACCCTTTGCCACAATTGAACTTTATATCTTTCAACTGTGCCATCAGAATTGTATTGAACTTTGGAAACATATTTGCACCCAATAGCTTGTTTACCATGGGAAGATTAGAAACAAGACAGGTTTTACTAAGTTCAGGGGCATATAATTCAATTGCCATAGCTAACACAAGTTAGGATCTTTGATAGCTTGTTTTTAAGTTTGAGGTTCAAATATGGTAGAAATAAAGGAAGAAAAAGCTTGAAAATTGTGGGAAAATCAATGGAAAGACAAGAAATCAATCAATGGAAAAGTAATTGATGTGGAATTTGAGCCATTGTCCAATGACTGAGCAAGTGACAATTAGCCTGTTGATTTAATGGAGTTTCTAGTTCTAGTAGACCTTCAAAAGGAGTCAAGTGGAGGTGGTTCTCCTGAAATATTGGGTGAAGGAAAGTTTGTTGAATCATGTGACAGAGAAGAGATCGAGGTGGAGTCAATTGAAACCAATGAGTGAACTCTGATGAGACTGAAATAGGTGTGGTAGGAGGAGGATCCTCTGGAATCTAATTGTGGGAAAGAAAACAAGATGGAGTGGCCAATGGATTATTGAGAGAAGTAGGAAATTCAAAATTATCATGAAAGGCCTTTTAAAAACTTATTTGGAAGACTCAAAATCTAAGGAAACAGAATGAGAAATAGTATGAAAGGGAAAGATAGAATCATGGAAAGCAACATCTCTGGAAATAAATGTAGTATATCACAATCCAAAAGTTTGTAACCTTTGATTTCAAAGGGATAACCAAGGAATACGGAACTTCCTCTGGAAACAAATTTCTTTCTGCCATGAGATAGAGCAGAGGCAAAATAGAGACATCCAAATATTCTCTTATGAGCTTAATTGGGTATACCATTGAAAAGACTTTCATTATGTTATTTATTCTTGAGCAATGGAGCCAAGGTTCTGTTTAAGATATATTAGCACTTAAAATACAATCACTCCAGAATGGGAGAGGAATTCCAGCTTAAGATCTTAAGGCTCGAGCTATGTCAAGAAGGTGTTGATACTTACAACAATACCATTTTGTTATGGTGTCTCCACACAGCTTTTATGGTGATGATTCCTTCACTGTTAAGGAAGTCTTTCACTTGAAATTCAGTCCCATTATCACTTCTGATTATTTTAATCTTGGCTCCAAACAAGAGGATTCAAAGCGATTTCTCATATCAGATTTCTTTTTTAGAAGGTAAATCCATGTACTTTGAGAAACATATACTATGGGCAGAAAAAATTTTGAAACATTGTATGCAATTACTGAACACGGACGCAAAAGATCACAATGAATCATTTCAAAGATCAGAGGATTTGTGTTCACTAATAGAAAAAAGGACAACTATGTTGTCTAGCCGTTGGAAATATTAACAAGGAATTTTTTTTGTTGTTTGATAAGCCAGAATGTTTAACAATGGGATAATCTATCAAAGAAAGTCTAGAAGAAGAAATATGTCCAAGCTGACAATGCCAAAGATCAGATTCAGCAATGCTATTAAAAACAAAAGCTGAAATACTAACAGCTTTATTCAAGTATGTATAAAGTTTAGTGGCTAGAGCAGATGAAGGAAATTTAATATGTTTGCAGATGATATAGTCCATTCTTCATCTCACCCAGCCCAATCATTGTCCAAGATACAAGGTCCTTAATAAACATGAATTAGAAAGGCAAACAAGGGAATAAGCGAGTGAAGAAGAAGGTTTCTTTGCTGAAACTAAATTGAATGAGAAAGATGAAACATATAATGCATATTTGAAAATAAATTCTTTTGGCTAATTGAATGTTACCAATGTCAGTGACAGGAGATTCATTCTCATTTGGCAATTTGGCTGAATATGAAACTGTGAAAATAAAGAGAGAAAAATGATAGACCATAAGATCCGAAGCCTCTGTACCAATGATTCAAGGGATACTAGATACATCAGTTATTCATGAATATAGGTGGAAAGACAAATAACTATATAGGACATGTTTGGAAACTTGGGTCCTATCATGAGTGCATTAATGCTGGTTTGATTGGCTGAATGAGGGAAATGTTGATCATTTTTATCCAAGAGCAATGACAAGAATTGTTGATACTATCCTTTAGTTAATGCAACCTTGTCATTAAGATTTCCATCCTGTTCTGAAGTAACTGAGAAGCTGAACTCATTAACCATAATTCTTGAATTCTTGGTTTTGTTGAACAATTTGTGTCCGGGTGGATATCCATGTAATTTTACAGCATTCGTCTGCTATATGGCCTGTCATGTTACAATGAATGCAAGTGGGAACTTCTTCATTTCCAACTTTGAAACAGTTTCAAGCAAATCATCTGTAGTTTGCATTGTGTACAGAAGGGTCTGTCGCTTTTCTGAAATGGTTTAGTTCCAAATTTGGCAGTGAAAAAAATTCATTTGATAAGGAAGACAACTGAATTAGAAGATGGAGAGGAAGGCACCATCATCTGATGTTGCCTTTCTTGTAGTTGAATCAACGAGAAAAACTTGTTTACAGGAGGCAAAGGATCTAATAATATAATTTGGTCCCTTATATTCGCACATGAACAGATCAGCCCCATAAGAAACTGAATAACATGCTTTCTTTGATGTCTGTCAAGAAAAGCCTTGAGTTGTCCACAATAACAAACAGGAATGGGATCACATTAGCAATTTCATGCCAGAAGGTTTTGAGATTACCAAAATAGATGCTTATAGGATCTTGTTCTTGTTAAAGTATTGATAATTCTTTCTTCATGTTGGAAGATTCAGGGTCCATTCTGTTCGGTAAACTGATCTTGAAGTTCTGTCCAAATCTTACGTGCATCATCAACAAAAGCTACACTTGATTTGATGGAATTGTTGATGGAATTCTAGATCCAAGAAACTACCATGTCATTAAATCGTGCCAAAGCTTCAAAATAAAAGGATCACTAGGATATGTCAGCTTCAAGATCTCTCCATTGACAAATCAAAGTTTATTTTTAGCTTTGAGAGCTCTGCGCATGGCTCTAGAGAAGGTAGCATAGTCATTAGTTGTGAGGAAATCAGTGACCAGACTCACTCCCGGATTTTCACGATTTTCCTAAGTGTAGGGATTCAAGAAATGTGTAAAATCAAGAAGTTGACTGAAATTGTTCTCATGTGAGGATAAACCAGTTTGATTGAAAGCGAAAAAAAGTAGCAGAATTGTTGTTTGGTCGCTCGATGATTTTTCATAGAACAAGTTTGATGTAAGTGACCACAGATCAGAAAATCATGTTATTGATTTAATCAGAAATGCAAGGAAGTGCCAGGAGGAAGGCATGGAAAAGAAGAGAATGACCTGTTCTCTTTCTGATCCAATTGATTGCTTCTGTAAATCATAACTAAGTACTTATAAAGAATGCAAATAACGGAATAACACACAACGAACAGATTAACAAATGAAATTGATCTTGAAAAGAACGGAAGCAATGGACATATTCAGATTAGAGAATTAGAATTTTTGGAAAGCAGCTGATCTTCAACCAATCTTGGACAGCAACTCATCCTTTATCAGCCTGACATTCTTTATGCAGTAATATATCCACGGAAACACTGATTACACCAAATTCAATATTAATGATTGAATTCTTCACACACTTGACATAGCAGTGAAAATGAAGAAAGTCACATAAAACCACAGAACTAACCACTTGCAGGAAGAGATATAACAAACAGTCGAAGTCGTACAATCCACAATTTTATATGGCAAGCATTGGAACTGGTTAACTGTGATCACTAGGACAGTTTCATGAGTATTCTTTGACTTCTCTCCTTCATAGGAAACACTTACTAGTTATCTGTGATCTGGGTTGACTTTGCTCTCTCCTTCATGGTCTGCATTCTGGTTCGATTTCTTGGTAGAGATTTCTCATTCTTCAGATTTGGTGAAAGTCCTCTTTTTCTTTGTGGATTCTTCAGATTTGTTGCCCAAATCTCTGTGATATTCTTTTCACTCTTCTTTGGTGAACATTCAAAACTGTCCTTGGTTTATTTTCCTATTCTGGTGGTTCGTGGTCAGAGAATCAGAGAGAGTGAGACAGCAAGAGAAGAGAGAGTGCCCTGCGTGGGTGTTGATATGAGGTGGTTATTAATGAAGGTGAAATAAGGGTTCTATCAAACAATTTCTTTTGTTAAGAAAGAACTTAATCCTCTTGTCGGATTGTTAAAGTTTAAAAGGATTTTTAAAGTTACATAAATATTCTTTGTTCGTGATTTTCTGGTGTACCAGATTTAAAGCAGCCACAATATTCTTTTTAGTCATTGATCCTCATGATCTTCTTGGTGTGTTTTCGATTTTCCTTAGGTTTTTTTACCTAATGAATACTAAGGGTATTTTTTGATGAAAGAGGAAAGAAAAGACGATTAATTTTTTTTCATAGTGGTAAGATTAATCATACCAAAAATAAGTGATAGGTATTATGTAGCAAGCCTAATATAACTCCTAATCATATTGTTATTACTCTTGTTTAATTTGAGAAACACACCACTTGTCTCTCAATACCCTCTTGGGCTTAGATCATTGGCTTTGGGGCCACTAATCACATGACTAGATTCATAGGTTTCTTATATGATTATCAATTATGCACCAATGTTCCTAACAATGCTTTGGCTGATGGATACTCCATAAAGATTGAGGGTGTTGGTTCTGTTTTTTATACAAACTTTACATCTCCCATCAGTTCTTTACTTGCAAAATTTTCTATTTAATCTGATATCAATAAGTTTACTCGACAACATAATTATTGTGCGGAAATTTCTCCACTTATTGTAAGTTTCAAGACCTTACTATGAGAAAAGTTATTGGTAAAAGTTGTCGCGACTCAGAAGGCCTTTCCTTACTCAATGCAAAGCTCAACCCTATTGTCTATACCAAAGTAACTTTTATACCCCTCGATCTTCATTGTAGGTTGGATCATCTCTCTCTTTCTACTCTAAAAAAGTAATGCCCAACTCTAACATCTGTTATTGACTTTGTTACCTTTATTGATAACTATTTACAAGTTATCTAATTATATTTAATAAAAATCATTTTGACTTATACTCCTTTTTCATGCATTCCATGCTTAAGTTTAGATCTGTTATCAACTTTGTTACTTTGTTACCTTTGTTAATAACTATTTACAAGTTATCTAATTATATTTAATAAAAATTATTTCAACTTATACTCCACTTTTGTGCATTCCATGATTAAGCTTAGATCCAATTTCCATTTCTATATGTATTGTGAGAAGTGACAATAGTCATAAATATTTTTCTGCATTTTTTTGTCATTCCTAATATAACATGAGATTCTTTATGAATTGTCTTGTCCTGACACTCCCAATAGAACGAAATGGTTGAGAGGAAGAATATGTACTTAACAAAGATTTCTAGAGCTCACTTTTTCCAATGAGAGTTCCAAAAATCGTTTCAAACAAATGCAATATTAACAACATTTTATCTTATTAATCAACTGTCATTAACTATTATTAAGAGGGATATTCTTTATCACATGTTATTTCCTGATAAACCATTACATTTTCTTCCGACGATGATTTTCGGTTGGATATGTTATATCCGAAATAGTAAGCCTTACGTGACCAAGCTTAGTCCCAAATCTGTGCAGTGTATTTTTCTTAAATATCCTCATACTTAAAAAAGGTATCGATATTTCTCTCCAAAGTTGGGATGTTTTCTAGTGTCTTTTGATGTCACATTTCATGAGCCTACACATTTATATCGAGATGTATATTCAACAAGTCCATCGTAATGTATCCCCCCAGAGATAATAATCTTGTATACAAATTTTTATCAGGTTGTATCTCTTACACCTCTATCACATGTGCCTCCTTGCTCTCCCATCACTCAGACATATATTCATGGTCCTTCTCGGGGATTTGGTTCCTCTGCAAGAGTAGATCTTGAGCCAACCACTATCAATTCCAATCTTAAGCCAGTTATTCCGACTATAGAAATTATTGGTCCCAATCAAGGAAACGATTCAAACCTTCTGTTTGCATTATGAAAAAATCATCAAACTTGTCACAATATCGATTGTCTACTATATTATCTTATGTACACATTTCATCTTCGCAATGGGCTTCAGTGTCCGCCTTGGACTCTATAGAGTACCTCGACCTATATATGAGACTATTTCTTACTGTGGTTTGCAAACGGCTATGGAGAAAGAGATAGTTGCACTTAAGAATAATCACATATGAGAGTTGACCTCTTTATCTCTAGGGAAGAAACCTACCAGTGTAAATGAGTTTACACAATGAAAGTCAATCTTCTAGGTAGTTCTTTAGCTTGACTAAAAGCTCATCTCATAAAAAGGGTATACTCAAACATAGGGTGTTGAGTACACTAATACTTTTTCTCCTTTGGCAAAGTTGACTTCTATTAGGCTTCTCATTACTTTGGCCTCTACTAATATTTGTTACTATATCAATTACGTGTCAAGAATGTCATCTTATATTGTGATATTTAGGAGAAAGTTTATTTGGAGCAACCAACAGGATTTGTTGCTCAGAGGGAGTTTGGATCTGCTTGTCTACTGAATAAGTCCTTATGTGGTTTAAAACAATCCTCATGAGCATGGTTTAGTAGATTCAGTGAACCTATATTTAAATTTGAGCTTTCTCATTGCAATAATGATCACTCCATGTATCGCCATTCCAGTGCTGGTTGTATTCTTCTCGTTGTGCATGTAAATGATATTGTAATTACTAACAGCAATAGTATTAGCATCACAAATCTAAAATTGTTTGTTCAAAATCAATTTCAAACAAAAGATCTCGAAAGTTTGGATCATTTCCTCGATATTGAGATTGCAAGATGTCATTGTGATATCTTTCTTTCACAAAGAAAGTACATGGTCGATTTACTCCGAGGTTGGTATGTTGAATTCAAAATCTTATAACTCCCATATATTCAAGAATTAAGTTATCAATAGATAATGATGATGTCTTTACTGAACCAAAAAAGGTAATGATAATTAGTTAGTAAGTTTAATTATCTTACCATAACTCGTCTAGATATTGCCTTCTCCACTAGTATTGTGAGCTAGTTTTTGTCTTCTCTCTATGTTCTCATTAGGATACTATAATATTTATTATGAGATATCTCAAGTGATATGGACATCTAGGACATTCAAAATTAGAAGTGATTTAAGATTTATTTGATTTTGATTTTATTTTATTGGATATTTTATTTTATTTGAAAAGATTTTATTTTTTTATTTTATGAAATAATGTCATATTATTTTCTTATTTTGAGATGTCATCAGTTAGAAAATTATTTATTTCCTAATTAATCTAGGAGTAAGATTTCCCTCTATAAGGATTATAGCTCTAACATTGAAAGTATTATTAATGAGTTGAATGAATATTAAGTAATTGTAATTTCTTTCTCTCTCTACTGATCTCTACTTCTCGTCTCTCTATTCACTTCTCCTGTTTATTCCCCTTCTCCCAATTTCTTCTTCTTCTCCTCCCCTACTTCCCCCTTCCCTGCATCATCAAGGATGCATCAAGAAGAGGCCAACTGTATAGCAATAATGGTCATACTTAGGTCAAGAGTTTCTCTAGACTGGCTAGGCTATGTCTCATATGATCGAAAACTATCACAGGTTATAGTGTGTTTGTTAGAAACAACCTTGTGTGATGGAAAAGTAAGAAACAAAATATAATAGAATGGTTAAGTGCAGAATCAAAATATTGTGCATTGATACATGTTACCTATAAAGTGATGTGTCTTTAACAATTATTTGATTCTCTTGGATGTAAGAGTTTTGCACCTTCTCAGTTTTAGTGCAATAATTAAACAGCCGCCAATATTGTATCATATCCGATATTTCATGAGCGGTCAAAGTATACTGAAATAGATTCCCACTTTCTTCGTGAGAAGCTTCGACAAAGCTTAACTCACATTCGTTATGTGTAGATTAGAGATAAGCTTGCCTCTATTTTCACCGTCTTCAACTGAAGTTCGAGTTATATATATTTGTAATAAGCTAAACATGATCAACATCTATTATCTAACTTGATAAAAGAGTTAAAAATATAAGTTTGTATTAGAATATTTATTAGAATTTACTCTTAGAATATGATTTAAAATATGATTAGGAATATTCCCTTTTCAAGGGGAGTTTATATAAATAACCATTTATATACATGCACAGAGTGCTAACCTAAATGCAGGGTTTTCTCATCTCTCCCTATTTCATAAATTCTACAATATCAAATAGTTAAAGTTTTGACGCTCTTACACCCATTTGTTTTCCTAACATTAAAAAAGAATAGCAAAAGAGCAAAGAGAGAAGCAGGTACCATGTAAATCACATTGACAGCCGTCTACATAAGCTTATCGATGCCATCTTAGGCAGTTTTTTGTTGACAGAGACAAGCATCGATGGAGTTCTTCACTACAATCTAATTTGTGTTATGATCTTCTGTGTCATTGCTACAATTATCATGTTGGATTTTGGAACTCCAAACTAGTGATGTGTTGGTTAACCATCGACCATGGTCAATGGTGCTCTTCGGTGGCCAATGTTGGTGGCTTTATTCAATATCCGACCATCAATGTCAGTCTTTCTTTGGTTTTTGTCACACATAGGTGTCGGTTTCTCTCTAGAATCTAAACATATCTATTTTGTGAGGGGCTTTTGACCATGTTGTTGAAAGGCACTATAAGTTTGAATCTCCTCTTTAGTGACCCTATTGTTGTTTGACTCTAAGAGCTAAGCTCCATTTTTTGTGCACGATGTTTTGAAGCATGTTAAATTCATGCTATGTAAGTTTTGAGTACCCCTGCACTTGGGTTGTTCTCCAATTTATTTTGTAAATCCCATGACTCTCAAAAGATTAAACAAAAGATATTATATCTATTGGGCAAGATCTGTTAAGATGTTCCTCTGTAGTAAAAGCCTATCCCATCATTTGATATTAGAGAGGATGACACCACCCACTATGTTCTCCAACAAAGGCGAGTCCATCGCTTGTCCCAATGATAAGAGTGATCGAGGAGACAATCCTATCCATTCTCAAACATATGTACTCCTAGGCAAGCAATATGCCCCGCATTTATGAAGCGCACAAACAATACTTTGGCCTTAAAAATGGATCGTAAAATATGATTGAAGACAATAAATTCTTAACCATGTGCAAAGAAAGGAATTTGCATTAAGCACTTTATTGGGATCTAAAAGCTATGGTAAAGTTCTTTCTTAGTCTTTTAGCCAACTTAAAGGCAGTTCATGCTCGATATAGGGAGGGAAATAACTTCCTCTCTTGCTAACGCATTCTCTTGCATTTAGCACTCCACTTGCTCAACATTTATTGCTCACTAAACTTTCAATTCTTTTGAGGGAGCAAGCACTAGCGGAGGAGGATAAGACTCCAGAGATAGTTTTTCAAGAAGTGACCGTGATTCACAAGGCAGTGGTTGCTCAAGAAGTCTTAAACCAGATAAATGTACTCACTTAGGCTACATTAGCCACACTATATATTTATTATTGAGTTTTGCATTGCAAACCGTGTAGTTAGTTATATGTACTAAGTGTTTTCAATGGAAATCTCCCAATCACAATCCAACATTGTTCATGCTCTTCAGCCTTACTTTATCCAAGTGACTCAAGATAAGTATGTTCAATTCGAACTCACAAACAAACTACCTCTATGCCCACTCTTACACAAACATGTTCAACATCCCATTGCCTTTTATCCTACAATTGCAACCCTTGGATCATCAATTCAGTGGCAAATAAACATATGACTTCCCTTCTTAATTACCATCCTATACAATATTCTAAATCAATTACGCTTGCTAATGGTTCTCTGACTAAAGTTACAAGTTCAAGGAACACCCATTAGAACCCCAACCATGATTTAGCTAATATTCTTCATGTTCTAAAATTTACATTCAACTTGTTATCCATTAGTCAAATAACATATACTTTATATTGTTCTGTTAAATTGTACCCTTAGGTATAAGTCTTTCAAGATCTCAAAACATAGAAGATGATTGGTACATGGCATGAAAAGGGTGGTCTCTATGTTACCTTAACATCTCACCTGTCTACAACATCTCCTATTCAATGGCATTATCACCTTGGTAATTCATCCTTCCCAATTTAGAAGTGTTATTTTGAGAGTCTTCACTTCATATTGTCCCTCATATGTGAAGCATGTCAATTTATCAAGCAACACCATTTGTCATTTGCCTTTTAGAGGTGTTAGTCATGTCTCTAAACCATTTGAATAGTCCACTCAGACATTTGAGAACCAATTTATATTTCCACTAAAAAATTTCAATATTTTGTCACTTTTGTAGATAATTTTTCTTGTACAACTTGAATGTTGCCCATGAAGAATCACTCTAAGTTGCTTTCTATCTTTCAATTGTTTCAAGCCTAAATTAAAACTCAATTCAAATACAGAACTTAAATCTTATGCTCGGATAATGCCAAAGAATATGACTGCTTTTACTTCCAATCTCTCTTTTAAAAGCATTCTTCATTAGACGTCATGTGTAAATAATCCCTAAGAAAATGGGGTCATCAAAGACAAAAGTTATCACTTGTTGGAGGTCACTCGAACTCTTATGTGTCATAGGCATGTTCCCAAACAATTCTAGAGTAACGATGTCTCACTGCTTGTTATCTCATAGATCATACGTCATCCATTTGTTAAATGACCCCTCACCTTTTTCTTTCCTTCATCCATAATCAATCCCTTTTTATTGCCTTGCAGCATTTTCAATTTTGTTTCTTATGTTCATCTACTTAGGCCTGACTCTAACAAACTCGATCATCGGATTACCAAATCTTTTCTTTTTGGTTATTATTCTCACTCAAAAAGGTTATAAATCTTACCGTCTTACTCTCAAACACTGCTTTGTTAGTACAGATATTACATTTGATGAATCCACACCATATTTCTCACAAAGCCCCATGCAGAACCCAATACCTCCCATGGTCTTAAATTTATTCCTTATTTTCCTATCTGAATCTTCTTCAAATCGGGGAACCCTTCAACCGGCAACTGACTCTTATCCTTCCAATGATCAACTTGTCTAGTCCAGCATTCACACAAACTGCAATGCTCCATCTCGCCCTTTCAGGTTTATACTCGATATCTCCTTGTTGTGCCTTCATCAATATCTTTATTGCCTAGAAACTCTAAACCCATATATTTTCGAGTCTCTACCTATTGCTCTTTGCACAAGTAAATTTACTTGTACCATACAATATCCCATTACCCAATATGTTTATGTCAATTATTTGTCATCGCCCTTCATTTGTTTCACATCAAAACTTTCTAGTTTATTTATCTCTATGACCGTAAAAGATGCGTCATCTCATCCAAAAGTGAAAGAAGAAGCCATTAGTCCTCTTCCACATTCATAGAAACCTCAGCATTACATTCAACAACTCAGCAAAGAATCTTTGACCACTAACAGTTTCCTTTCTGTTATTTATTCTTTCCCATTGATTTCTTGCTATTATTCTCCTTGGCTTAATTATAATACTACATGAGAGCTACCTCATTGATTTCTTGCTATTATTCTCCTTGGCTTAATTGTAAAACTAGATAAGTGCTGCCAGCAGAGTGGATTAATTCTCCCTGTGTAATCTCCTATAAACTCTATAAATAAACTGAGCTCCCCTACAAAAAAGACAGCCGAAAACGCAAATTCAATACACTTGTTCTTCCTTCATTTTTTTTCTTCCCATTTTCTTACTTGCATTGTATTATGCATATCCAAAGTTGCGTTTCTTACATGGTATTGGAGCATCCAAGGATCCCAATATGAAAATCGAAGCCAACATTAATGAATCCTCATCCTTTGCAGTGAATATAGATCCTTCCATCCGATGCAGAAATTTCAATGATCTCACCAAACCACTTCATTTGCAAAATGGGAACAAACCCATCACTTGTGTTGACAAGCAACCTCCTGACATCAGATATTTATGTTCTCCGGTCACAGCTATGAAAAGAGCTCTTAAGGCTAAGAACAAAATTGGTATCAGCAATGGACATTTACAAAGACCCAACAATTTCAATAACCCTTTTAATATATACGGGAATGATGTGATGACCTTGTTATATCTTGGATCCAAAATTCAATCACTAATGCTATGAGATCCACTCTAATATTCGAGGATGATGCATAAGAATTGTGGACCAATTGCACGATAGGTATTCACAATAAAATGGTCCTAGAATTTTTCAATTAAATAATGTTAGCAAGTTTGATGCATGAATAGATCCTATCAGCTCTTACTACGGAAAACTCGAGAACCTTTAGGCTGAGCTTGTGTTGTACGATCCTATTCCAGATCATGACAACGGGAAGCTAAACATTCTATTTGGTTGACAGCAAAGAGACTGTGTTATATATTTTTAATGGGAATGAATGATTCCCGCACAAATATAAGGGATTAAATTATGCTTATTAATCCTCTTTCACCAGTAAATAAGGTATTCTCTTGGATCCAACAACAAGAAATACAACATCAAATAGCCAGCTCTATCCCTGTTTTTTTCTCTTTTTAGCAAAATCAGTAAAACTACTAACAAATTGTCCATGAAATCTGCCAAAATAATAGACAGAATAGGCCTTATTGTAGTCATTGTAAGGTTGCTAGACATATCCTAGAAAAAGTTCTCAATACAGGAAATGCACGAGCACCTATCTGCACTCAATGTAATGTGACAGAGCATGTGGTTAAGAAAAGTAAAATCCATGGATATACTTGGCAAAAACAATATGAAGGCACTAAAGGTATTGGCCTATTTGTTAGCTATGTGGTCAACGAAAAGTAAGATATTCCAAAAACGAGGGTGACTCTCGTGTAAGCAGAAACAACTATTGAAGCTTCTTTGTCCTAAGAAATACAGGCCTGTCAGCCACTAGCAAATAATGCCCAGACTATGCTTGATCCTGCTGCAGGTTCTAATTGCAACATAATTAAAACCTCAACTTGCTTGTCAGCACATGTTTTTATATCAAACAATATTGTTTGAATATTTGAATATAATCTTAGAAAATATTTTAGGTATATGTTGAAGAATATTCTTTTTTAAGGATAATTTAGTGTTTTTGCTATATATAAATAACTAATATATATATATATATATATATATATATATAGAACCAACCCAAGTATGAGGTTTTCTCATCTCTTCTTATTTTATATTTCTCCATATTATCAAAGAGAGATCCTACCGCCGCTGTTGGTGGCTCCAATTCCCAGTGCACCATATCTTCCACCAGCAAAGCCCCAACTTGATTTTATGATTTGATAATTCTAGAGCATCAATTTGAGAGATATAGGTTCTTCGTATAAACCCTAGATCTGAAAATATTTTTGCACAACTTGACGAATTTGGAGCAAATTACTCCAATTTGAAGAAGATTTGAAAGTCAGCTTGCTACTTCTCCACTAGATTTGTTCCATTTCATCTCTCATTTGTTCAATTTCATCTCTAGATTTGAAGTAGATGAGTCTTCTCCTCTAGACTTGCAACTTATGACATTAATAGACCCACCAGACTCAAAGTAAACTTTGATAGTAGAGGTAAGCTTTGTTCATGGTGTAAAACTTCAAAAATTATGTGTTGTGGTTATTTTGGATTTGTTCTATCCAATGTGTGGTGATGTTTGGCATTATTTTTTCCTTTGGTGACATGTGTGTCCTAGTTCTCTGAATCTATTTGGTTTTTTGTGATTTTGGTGAATTTCGCTCATAGATCTAGGATCCATGATGGGTGTTTTTTGGTTGGCAAGGTAGCAACAGAAAACTAATTTATTTTCACTGTAGTAGAATTGGTTATACACAAAATAAGTGCTAATAGTTAAATGAAAAGCTTGATACAACTCCAAATCATATTGTTACTACTCTTATTCATTCTAGTAATCATACCGCCTGCCCCTCAGCATCATCTCAAGCTTAGGGCATTGACACCAGTACCTTTTATCACATCGTTAGGTTTACATGTATCTTGTCTGATTACCAACTATGTTCCACGGTTCATAATTAAGTTTGGCTAATGGCCCATCCACAAAGTTAAGGGTGATGGTTCTATTATTATGATGTAGACTATACATCTCTCATTAATTCTTTACTTATCGATTTTCTATTGACCTAACTATCGTGAAATATTCTTCTCTATTCATTGTGACATTTAGGATTACTATAGGGAAGATTATTAGTTGAGGCCATCTTAACTCAGAAGGCCTTTACTATTATTGTCTGTTTTAGTGCCACTTTTATGCTTCTTGATCTTCACTATAGATTAAGTCATCCATTTCTTTCTAGTCTTAGAAAGTTATGTCCAATTCTGACATATGTTACCGATTGTCATGTTAGTTTACCAAACACCATCATAAGCATATTCCACTCAAGTAAATCCATACACCTCCGTCTTTTTCAGTTAAAACACTCGGAATCCACACACCTCCATCTTTTTCAGTTAAAACACTCGGATGTCTGGGGACCATGTCCAATTTCATCTAAGATTTTGTTTCATTACTTCGTTACCTTTATTGATAACTATTTACAAACTACTTGGCTATATTTGATAAATAATCGATTTGACTTAAACTCTATTTCTGTTTGTTCCATGCTAAAATTAAGACTCAATTTTCTACTTCTATACATACTTTGTGAAGAAGCAATAATCGTTAATACAATTATGCTTCTTTTTCTTTATTCATGTCTCACCATGAGATTCTTCATGAGTCATCTTTCTTCTATACACCCCAATAGAATAGAGTGACTACGAGAAATAATAGACACTTGATAAATATTGCTAAAACTCTCTTATTCCAAATAGGAGTTTCAAAGATCTTTTGGAGCAATATTGTTTCTTATTAATCAGATGCCATCAACTGTTCTTAAGCAGAGATTTTTTATCATGTGCAATATCCTCACAAGCCATCATAATTTCTTCCCACAATGATTTTCAATTGTGTATATTATGTCCACAATATTCAATCTCAAGTAACCTAGCTTGATCACAAATCTCTATGGTATATTTTTCTTGGATATCCTCACACCCAAAAAGGGTATCAGTATTTTTCACCAAAGTTGGGACATTTTCCACCAAAGTTGGGACATTTTCCAATATCCTTTAATGTCAAATATCATGAGTTCACACATATTTATCCCAAAGTGTCTTCAACGAGTTCATCCTCTTAAGGAAGATATTCTTATATATGAGATTATTCATAAGATTGTATTTCCTGAACGTTTGTCACATGTGCCACCTTATCCTCCCATCACACAAACCTATGTTTATTGTCTTTGTCAGATGTTTGGTTCATCTCACAAAGTGGATCTCGAGCCGACAACTACCAAGACAATTATTCTAATTATAGATACTACTGAATCTGATTGGGGAACAGATTCAAAGCTTTCGATTGATTTAAGGAATGGTCATCACAGTTATGCCCAATATTCATTGCCTACTCTATTATATTATGCTAGTCTTTCATCTACTCAGTTGGACTCTATTAGCGTGCCTCAACTCATATCTAAGGCTATTTCTAATCCTACTTGGTGGGAAGTTATGAAGGAAGAGATTGCTGCACTTGAACATAATCACACCTAGGATCTAATCTATTTGCCACCATTAAAAAAAAAAAAATCCCATCGAGTATAAATAGGTTTGCACAGTGAAAATCAATCCAAATGGGTCTTTAATTTGATAGAAAGCCTAGCTAGTTGTCAAAAGGTATGCTCAAACATTTGAAGTGGACTACATCAATACTTTTTCTCCTGTCACCAAGTTCACTTTTGTAATACTTATTATTTTGTTGGCATCTACTCAATCACTAGTTTTTACATCAATTAGACATTAAAAATGCCTTACTATATGTGATCTTCAAGAGGAGGTACATTCAAAACAATCTTCAAGGGAAATCTTGATCTAATTATTGGCTCTAAAAATCTTTGTATGGTTTGAAACAATCCCCATAAGCTTAGTTTGGTAGATTTAATGAAGTTGTGTTTATGTTTGTACTTTGTCACTATGACAACGATCACTCTGTCTTCCACCGTCATTCTAGAGTTGGATGTATTCTTCTTATTGGGTATACAAATGATATTATGATTACCGGTAGTATTGACATTGCGGTTCTAAAATTATTCCTCAAAAGTCAATGCCATACCAAAGATCTCGAAAGTTTATGTTATTTTCTAGTATTGAGGTTGCTAGTATCATCTTGGCATCTTTCTTTTGTAAAGGAAGTACTCTATGAATTTACTCTGAGAGGCTGGTATACTAAATTCAAAACTTTGTGTCTCTCATATGGATCCAAGAATTAAGTTGTCATCAACTAATACGAAGGTCTTAGCTGAATCGAAAAGGTACCAACAGTTAGTTGGCAAGCTAAATTATTTTGTTGTAACTCATCCAAATATTGCTTTCTTAACTAGTATTGTAAGCTAGTTTTTGTCTTGTCCTTTCATCCCTAATTAAGATACTGTAATGCATATTATAAGAAATCTTAATGATATACCGAGTCGAGGATTATTATACAACAATCATAGTTACACTCAAGTCAATGGTTTTCCTAATACTAATTAAACTAGATAGACGTATGATAGGGAATCTATCACCAGCAATTTTGTATTTGTTGAAGGTAACATTATGTCATGAAAGAGTATGAAATAGAATGTGGCAGTCAGATTAAATACAGAATCAAAGTATCGTATCGACACATGTTGCTTCTAAGTAATATGGCTTCGTAATTACTTGATTCTATCAGGTCAAAGAGTTTTGGGCATTCTCATATGTGATGCAATAGTTAAGCAGTCATCCATATTATATTAAATTAGGTAATTCACAAGTGCACAAAGAATATTGAAATAGATTGTCACTTTATTCATAAAAAACACTAACGGAGATTAATTCATATTCATCCTAAGCATTGGAGATCAACTTGCCAACATTTTTACCAAGCCCTAATAGATGTTCAAGTTACATACATTTTGTAACCAAGTGTGATGAACATATATGCTCGAACTTTAGAATATTTAAATATACTTTTACGATATGATTTAAATATGCAAAACAATAGTTATTTGTAACGGTAGTTTAGTATTTTTTATATATGTAAATAACCAAATATATAAATGTGAATAAAATCAACCCAAGTATGGGGCTTTCTCATCTCATTTATATTTTATATTTCCACAAATATGAACTGCATCCCATGGATTATTAATACAAGAGCAACAAACTATATGATTCATTACACCTCCTTTTACACAGAAATTGCAGCCCGAGTATCCTATATCGAAAAGCTGCAAATGGGAGAAGAGCTCTAATGATTCATGTTTGAACAACTTGGATTTTAGATGCATTAACATAAAGATGTTCTTTACAAGTCATCATTCAATAACGAATCGTTATCAGTCTGAAGCTCATTTAATCACTCATTTGCCTTGTTGCTTATTTTTCGAAATCCAGTATTATCCAGATTATTACATATGGGTTAAAGATTGAGACAGATGAAGTAAAGCATAGGCTCTATCATCTTTTGAAAGGTGTTGGTTCACCTTCAATGCCTTTAAAAGACTACCAAATTTTCAAGAAATACTTATCCAGTTGATGAAACTAGCACACGGTCCCTGCTTTTCTCAACTCTGGCATTGTCATTTATGACATGTGTCCAATTCTAGATTGAAAATTATTGGACATCCTATTGTCAACTATGTCGCTAATAATAATGAAGCACCTTTTTTCTGTTTGCCACTTGGCAAAACAAAACCGGCTACCTTTTCATCTAGTGAGCATACAGCCTCTTGCATTTTCAGACTGATACACTGTGACATAGGGGCCATGTTCTATCAATGCCCATGATGGATCTAAATACTTTTTAACTATCATAGATGACTTCTAAGAAGTACTTAGACTTGCTTCAAAAAACAATCAGAAGAAAGAGCTGGAATTAAGTCCTTTTGCAATCTTATTGAGACTCAATTTGATACCAAGTGAAAAATTATTCAAAGTGATCATTGATCTGAATATCAAAAGACTCAATTCTTTTCTCAGAAAGGCATAACTACCAAAAGAGTTGTGTTAAAACTCCAAAGCAAAATAAAATTGAATTTGATGAATGTGGCCTATACTCTAAGCTTCCATTCAAATATTCCCAATGAATATTAAAATTTGCATGTTTTACAGCAGCATATCTGATCAACAAACTCCTACTCCCTTGCTGCATAATAAAACACCCTGTGAGCTCCTTTTTTGGGTCAAACCTGCATACATTCATTTAAAGACGTTTGGGTGTCTTTGTTTTACTAGAACTCTATCACTAGGCAGCAACAAGTTTGATCCAAAAGGAAGAAAACATACGTTCCTTTGCTATCCTCTTGGAGTCGAAGGATACATATTGTTGGATTTGGATGCTCATACTAGATTTCTATTTCGAGATATGGTATTTCAAGAGTTCATTTTTTACTTTGTCTGATTTAGAGAGTGTATGTCATTATCCAGATTGCTCTCCTCACAAATTGAATTACTGGAGCTCCATCATCTTATGATTGCAACCAACATGTAATTATACAAGTGGATGATTCATTTCCTGTGTCTACTCCTCAGATTTATCACCTACTAAAATGTCAAATCATGTTGACTTAGAAACGACACCAGCAACAACCGATGAAGATTCTGGCCACACCAGTTCTTCTCCCGCAGAAATTGACTCACATCAAACTCCTCTACAGAGATCTCAGATAACAACGAGAGCACCTCAATATCTCTAATGTTTCATCGTCAACGGGTAAGATTTGACAAATCATCCAAGAAAATAACACGAGCATCTGGTAAACTTTTCCCACTTGCATATTATTTGTCTTACCAATGGCCTTCTCCATCACTTCATGCCTTTTCAACCTTCCATTTCTCCTCATAATCAACTAAGTCACTACAACCAAGCCATATAAGATATCAAATAGTGTGAGGCTATTGAGGCAGAATTGCAAGCTCTAGAAGCAAATAAAACATGGGTATCAACAGAATTGCCAATCGATACTCATGTTATTGATTATCAGTATCGGTTGTATGTCTTCAAGGTGAATATAATTTAGATGGCATTGTTCTTAGACATAAGGCCTCATCAGTTGCAAAAGGTTGTACACTAAAGGCAGGAATAAATTACCATGAAACCTTTTTTTCTATGGCTAAACTTGTTAATGTTATATGCTTATTCTCCGTTGCTGCAATGAAATAGTGGTTTTCCCTCAATTTGATGCAAATAATGACTCTCTTCATGTAGATTTAAATGGAAAAATTTACGTGTAAGTCTACTGGAAATAGCAAGGGAGGACCTTATCAAATATGCATCTTACTCAACAATTTTTACGAATTGAAGCAAGCCTCAAGATAATGATATTCAAAGTTTTCCACATCCCTCATCAACTATGATTTTAAGCAACCAAAGGCAGATTACCATATTTTTACTTAAAAGACTGACAAATCCTTCATTGTGTTGCTTGTTTATGTGAATGATATGGTTTTGACAAGCAATTTCATTGGTTTCATCACTGCATTCAAGCAATTTCTTCATTCTTGATTTAGAATCAAAGATCTTGGTTCACTATGGTATTTCCTTGGAATTGAAGTAGCACAATCATCTAAAGGGAGATTTATTAATCAATGTAGATACGCATTTGCTCTTATGGAAAATACAAGAACATTGGCCTCACATCCCTCCAAGCTCACGATGGATCAAAATGTAAAATCCAGCAACGACTCAGGTGCTTTGCTTCCTAACCCATTTGTTTGTCGAATATTGATTTGATGACTCATATTTGACTCTCACATGTCCAGACATTATTTACAGTGTACAAGTGCTCAGTCAGTTTATGGATAAACCACATGACTGTCCATTTTGCAAATGCCTACAATGTTCTATCATAGATAAATCAATCTATGAAACAATGTGTTATGTTTTCAGCTTCATCCTCATTGAGCTTGAAAGCTTATTGTGACTCAGATTGGGACTCTATGTTGATGCTGATCATTCAATTATTGGTTATTGTATTTTCCTCGGCACATCCTTAATTTCTTTGCGATTAAAAAGAACAAACTATTATTTCCAGATTCTCAGCTAAAGCCGAATATAGAGCAATAGCAACCACTTGAACAAAATAAACTTTGTTATGATATCCTTTCTGATTTTGACATTCCTCACCTACAAGCAATCCTTCTATACTATGACAATCAAACAACTCTTCATATAATAGCTAATTCTCTTTCACGAAAGAACATTGATTGCCAGTTTATCTGTGATAAAATACAAGAAGGACTCATCTGCTGGAGTATTAAAGAATGAGGAAGACAAGAATATTACAACCGAGATGAAGTTAGACCACAGATAACCACTATTTCAGTATCATCAACACCTCAGCACAGAATCTTGGACGATTAACAGTTTCCTTTCTATTGTTTATTCTTTTCCATTAATTCCTTGCTGTTATTCTCCTTGACTTAACTGTATGTACAAGATAAGGCCACCTGGAAAGGGATTGATACTCCTTGAGTAATCTGCTATAAACTCTATAAGTAAACTGAGCTACCCTGCAGAAAAGCCAGCCAAAAAGGCACATTCAGCACAATCATTCCTCATTCAATTTTCTCCTTCCCATTTTATTCCTTGCATTGTTCTTCTGCATATCCAATGTTGAGTTTCTTACAAATAGTTCTCAGTCATTGCCTTTTAGAGGATCAAATCTTGAGAACCTACATTCTTATAACTCTCTTTCAACGCAAAGCCGGAATAATGTTCTACTTTGTCGACACTTCAAATTCAAATGGCAGTCTTGTGACCATGATAGAATACAAAATTAACCTTAGACTTTCACTTGAGATTAAAACTTTTTGAAAAAATGATTGTCCAGCAGTCTAACGGTTTGGAATAACAGATTTCTTGACACATAAATAAGCCACAAGTATCCAAAATTGTACGTCCAAAGTGACAAAATCAATTCCATTTGGATACTTCACCATATAGTATTAGTTTTCTTAAGAGTTGTTATTTCAACCAACTCTTTGGACAATGAGACAAACTCACGAAGCAAATAGCAAAATCCACCACTGAAACTATACAAAATAAAAAATTAAAAAATACAAATTAAAAATTAAAAGATAAATAGAAATAACAGTTTCTGAAAATCAAAGTGCCTGTGCCGTAGAGCGGAGAAACTATGCGAGCACGAGCTTGCGGATGATTCGAGCGCACTCGAGTTCGAATTCCACGAGAAGCATTTCCTACGGATTGAATTTGAAATGGTTGAGAGAATCGACGAGATATTAAGAGAGTGACTGCTGACGAAGAGAGAGAATTTGAGGAGCACAGTAGAGACGACGAGCGCTGCATCGGCAACTGAGAAGTTAGCAACGGCATAGAGAACAATTCGTTGCCTTGCCTCTCGAAAAAGGCGAGATATTAGATTCGGTTTCGAGATTCGTAAGTGGGCCTTCCAGAAATGTGAGGCTTGGGCCGGTCTCATAACTAGCCCAGAGCAGAACACTGTTACTATTGACGCTAAAAAACTTCAGGAACTTTAGAAAGAATGAAATTTAATACTCACTTTTGTTACGACTCATACAAGTTTATGACCTAACTCTGAATTACAATGGTGTAAAAATTTATTGATGTACTAAATGCAAGCATCATATTTATTGATATACTAAATGCAAGCATCATATTTTTCATAAAACATTCAAAATATTTCAAATAACTTAAAGTTTGCTATAATCAAGGATCATAAATCAATTTATAATATATTATCAAAAGAAAACTCAACTAAAAATTTAATAAATATAAATATAATATGCAATTTAAACTATGACCTTCTCTGTCTCCCAAAGCCTTTGAGAGAGACATAACACCTGATAATAACTAACAAACAAACTTATAATTCAATAATAAATAAAACAGAAAATAAATACATATGAAATTTAAATATGATATTATAAAATAAAAATCTCAAGTTATATTCTAACGTCTTGGGCCAACATATTTTCACCTCCCTATTTATGCAATTTACAGCATCATATATCATTGCATGTATATGTTTACAGTTGAACATATCTTAACTCAACTTATAAATAACTGTTAATTACATACAATGATTTATGCCAAAATAATGATAATTAAATTATATATCAATATGGGAATATTATTAATGGAACAAATTGAGTTTCATCAAAGACAGTTTATACTAAGGAATTCAGGGTTTTATCTTTCCAGATTTTTTAACATCTATATATACATAGTGTATCTATAAAACACAACATGATGATGCCAAGAATTTAAAGGAAATGAGGCCAAAAAAATTATTAAAATGCATAAATAAAATTTAATAAAAAATATCATATTTTTTACGGAGTCTTTGAATTTTGAACACCTTCATGTGTAAAAATTTTAAACTCTACTGTTGGACATAATACTCTATAATCTTGATTCACATCAAGGTTGAGCTCCATGCCAGGAAACCCCTTTCAATTTATTTCAATAATTTATTAAAGTGATAAACCTTACTACTTCTATTATGTCCCAAATTCCAATCCCAAAATAGACAATTAACCAATTATTAAATATTCAATCAACAACTTAATTAACCATTTAATTAAATGTGGACGTGAACTGTATATCGATATATCGATCGACTAATTTAAATAACACAAACCATACACAGGATCCTATTCATATTATGTCTTATGTGGTTTCGATACCGATCCAACCTTAACATCAGGCCTTACATAATGAGTGATACTTATCATCAAAATCAAATTATACATTTTCGAAAGAATAAATCATAAAACCAACCATCTAATTACTGTCGACAATCCAAATGATCATCCATCTAACATACACATATATTATCATAATAGCTTAAAACATCGATAAAGCTACCCGGAACTTGAATATCATACTATTTACATCACTAATCATAATCTAAATATGTTCAGAATACTAAAATAACATATTAAGCTGTCCAAACTAAAAAATGATACACCGACTAATATCTGAAAGCCACAAAACAATAGTTAGACATATTAACTAATGGCTGAATGCTATAACACATCATTTTAAACTATATAAAACTGCTCGAGATCCTTAAACAACATTTAGCATCACTAAAATTCTAATCTAGACTCTCCATGATAGCTCGATTCTTCATTCCTTTTCGTTCAACAAGAAACTATGCATCTCATCTGAACAGATTAGTAAAAATAATAAGAAATGAGCCAAAAACTCAACAAAACATGTAATTTATCAATAAATATTTATACTTCACATTTAAAACATATCGAGATGATTAATGTATCAAATTTTTAAAATATCATGAAATTTTATATTAATTATATAATCAACTTATACAGAAATTTCAAGTTTAGCTTACTGTATTCTTAATCAATTCATATCATCAAATCATACTCAATTTTGATTTTTTCTTAGGGATTAGAACCGGTAGACCTTATCGTCTAAAGAAATGGACAATTGAAACCTAGGTTGTGTATGTTCCCACATAACCAAAAATCATACACTATTATTCAATATTTATAGATAAGTCATTTACATATCACTTTATAAATGGGGTCAATGCCTCTTCGCATCCGTAGATGATAGGTTCAGATGTTGATATATCACTATAATATATTAAGATAAGCCACAATATACTACTCGCTAAAATTATTATTGGTCAAATATAATTTCTTAAAAAAACTCCACACATTTATTTTCTTAATTTTCTCACTCTTAGATAAAATGATCATAATTCTTATCTTAATTGTAGAGTTTTTCTTCAAACATTTTTTAACTTTATATATAACATTCTATAAAACTTAGGCATGATAAGTTTTAAGGCATGAAATACTAAACTAGCAATTAAATGTACAAATTTTAACAGATGTGCATAATCCAGCAAATGTATTAAATTTTAAATCATTAGTTAAATTGTGTATATTTTTCAACTCATATATGAGAGAAAATGATCATAATTCTTATCTTAATTGTAGAGTTTTCCTTCAAACATTCTTTGACTTTATGTATAACATTCTATAAAACTTAGGCATGATAAGTTTTAAGGCATGAAATACTAAACTAGCAATTAAATGTACAAATTTTAACAGATATGCATAATCCAGCAAATGTATTAAATTTTAAACCATTAGTTAAATTGTGTATATTTTTCAACTCATATATGAGAGAAAATGATCATAATTCTTATCTTAATTGTAGAGTTTTCCTTCAAACATTCTTTAACTTTATGTATAACATTCTATAAAACTTAGGCATGATAAGTTTTAAGGTATGAAATACTAAACTAGCAATTAAATATACAAATTTTAACAGATATGCATAATCCAGCAAATGTATTAAATTTTAAACCATTAGTTAAATTGTGTATATTTTTCAACTCATATATGACATATATTTAATAGTTTAAAACATATATAAGTTTCTGTACAAATTTAAAATATATAGAAATCAAAATTCTACAAAAGTTTAGCAAAATTAACAATGGAGAAAAATTTTGCATTTCAGTTCAAATATTACACATATATGACCAAATTTTAATAAAATCCAGTGCATGCAATCAAAGAATTGGAGTCTATAACATACAGTGGTAAGAGGTATGAAATTCATCTTATATATAAGCATTGAATCATAATTTTAATATATGTATGTGAAAAAAATTTAGAAATCAGCTACATGAGACATTATTCATAAAACTGGATATGAATTTCATGCATTCTTGTAACAAAATGAAGAAAATTATACATACATGTTAAATTATATTATTATAACTTCAAAAATTCTAACATATAAGAGCAATGTAATAAGAATTGATCATAGAATTTAACAAAGAATAACAATAATAGAATGAGAGCTCAGTATGCACCTGCATTGTCTCCAAATTACCAAAATTTAAGTCTTAATTCACTTAATTTGAACTTTCTCAAGCTTTTTCTCTCTTTTTCTCTTTCTTCTCATTGTCACCTTCTTTCTCTTTTCTGAAATTTCTCTAAAAAATTGACTAAAAAATGAGTCAGAAGCCTATTTATATTGCAAGGCGCTCAAGCACCAATTTAGATGCGCATCGAGAGCCGCTCTACTGAAGTGTCACACTCGAGTGTGGCTTGAGTGTGTCTTAAGCGTTGAACCCATAGCTTTTGGCACTCAAGCATGGGTCAATCCTCTATCAGGCTGTGGGCAAACTGCTTTTCTCACATTGACGTGCCTTGAGCACCAATCAGGCATCCCCAACTTGATATAATACTGTCCAATTTTAACTTTTTAACCTAATTTTTAATATTATTTGATCTTAATTTTAATTAAATTAATTTGATTAATTAAGATTATCTTAAATGAAAAACTCAAAGATTTAATCTTAATTTTAAATAAATTAATTTAATGAATTAAGATTATCTTAAATGAAAAACTCAAACATTTCATCTTCTTAGCTAAAATGCGTAAAATTTACTTTGAGTTTTAATATGGAACAACTTTATGGTTCTTAATTTTTACTTTGTCAACCATTTATCAATATTCTTAGTTTAATTATTATTTTATGAAAGAACAGGTTTTTTTTTCATTGGTTATGTCATCATTTTATCTATAATTTTTTAATCGTGAAATCTATGAAAATTACTTGAACATATTTTTTTTATTAAAAAATTAGTGTGATCATAAATTTTACTATAAGATTTAAATTCTTATTTTTAATCACTAAATTTGCTTCTAAAACTAATAAATCCTTTAACCAATAAACTTATCATCATATATTATTATTAAATTTCTTATATAAAATTTGGTCCCCGTATACTAAAATTTTTTAATAAATTTCATAATTACCAATCATTTGAAATTTTCTTAATTACTTGTTTAAATTCATTATATAATATTTTACTATAAACCATTTCATTAAAATTTCTAAGATATATCATTTTTGAATTAACAAATCATCTTACTTCATAACTTGTTGAGCAATTTAACGTATAAACTCTTGCTTTTCTTATATATATATATATTGGGTCTAGTGTTAGTAAGGCTCAAGAATTGCGAGGCCTAGCTCATATAGCAGCGGCCCAGACAACCAGGACGGCCCAAAATTCGAACCAGTCTACGTGGCAGCCCAATATCCGCAACTAATTAGTGCCTTCTACAACTCATTAATGCGGTTGCAGAACGGCAGCACATGGTAGAAGAGGCGAGCCAGCGAAAGGAAGGTCAACTCTGCTAGCCGCAGCTCGTGCCACTCCCTACAATTGGCCAGTCAATCCTCACGTGAGAAGCAAACTAAGTATGGCTAGCGATGTACGACGATCTCCCCACCACCACAAGGCGACAACTGACATTATCGGCTACCGCCAGCAATCAACAGCCGACGAATCCCTATAAAAAGGATTCTCGCGTCCAAAGCTCCACACCATGAAACCTATAAATTTCCTCTCCTTTTATAAGGAGGAGGATCTGAATCCTGATCACTAATTGGATTCTAGACATTGAAACGTGCGCTCCTTGTGCTCCTGCTCTCATACTCGTGTCCTAACCAATCTTCCATAGCCCTTCTCAGGCTACAAAAGTAAACCACCCTTTGTGCTGCATTCAGGGAGCCAAACCTCCCACAAAACGCTCATCGAGTCTCCTACTCTTATATCCACACACTTCTACCGCACACTTAGCATATTTTCGCGCACCTCTAAGCATGTGCCCCTTTTCGTTCATTGCGGGAAGTCACTGACTTGAGCGTCGGAGTGTTTTTAATAAGGGAAATCCCGCCGACCTCTAACCTCTTGTTTGTAGTTTGTATTATGTAGGTTTCATGTTAATAACGACGAAAACTAGACCAGCTCGTGATCCTATCCGGACGACGAGGAATCCAAAGGCTCTCTAATCCGTACGACAACTAAGGATCCAGAATGCAACATTGGCGCCGTCTGTGGGAATGTGACAAAAAGCCCAGCGTCTCCCCTTAACACTCACTTCCTTACACCAAGATGGTTAACACCAGGGTGCAAGCCAACCCGCTAGCAAGAGATGCAGCCGTTCACGGTGACGACCCCTTAGTGGGCAGCTGTGTCGACGAGCGACCGCAGCTTGACATCCACCAGCTGGCCGCCAAAATGGGTGACATGACACTGATGCTTCAGGTTCTCTACAATCGGACGAGCACCTAGAGGATGGGGGCTACTCCTCCGGCATCTCAAGTGTCATCCTCCAGACGAGGAAGGCGTCGTACCAGAGCCCCCAAGGATAGATCAGATAGGCTTGATGATATCAAGACCTAGGCAGCCTCTGGTGACAGCGCCCAGATCGTGGCTGGAAGCCACCCTAGCTGGGATGAGCTGGAGGAAAGCCTAGAGCGGCACAACTCTTGCAACTCCCGCAGTGAAAGGAGGCAGACAATTGCAGGCTCGTGCAGCATGCGGCTACCTTGTGCAAGAAGCCATCGCAGCTACCTTGTGCAAGAAGCCGTCGCGACTAGCACACCCAGTAGAACCCGCAAGGTTACACGGAGCTCCGCAACATCATCAATGCACGAGGAGCGGGTCTAACCCCGCCGATGGAGGAAAAGGTGGAGGTGATTTGGAACCACATGTTCAAAGAGAAGTCCGGACGGTCTTCTGCTGACATGCGGAGGTCACCCTTTGCCACGGACATCCGAACCCAGCTGCTTCCCTATAAGTTCAAAATGCCAACGTTGGACAGATACGATGGGCGTAAGGATCCAATTGACTACCTCAACTACTTCCGCACTCACCTATCCCTCCATGAAGCGAGCAAGGGCGTGATGTGCCAGTGTTTTCCCATCACCCTCAGAGGGGATGCACTGCTTTGGTTCTATGGCCTCCCGCCAAACTCAATCTGCTCCTTTGACAAGCTCGCAGACTGTTTCTTGACCCAGTTCGTCTCCAACTAGAGGGAGGAGAAGCAACCATGGCACCTAATCTGCCTCCACCAGAGGTTGGACGAATGCCTGAAGTGGTTCCTCAATCGCTTCATCACTTAAGTGTGCTGGATCCCTAACTCTCTGAAGAGCTGAAGCTCAATGCTTTCGTTGCCACGCTGGCAGCAGGGGACTTCTTCAAGCACTTATCGCACCAACACCCTCAGTCCTTTAGGAATGTTAAAGCCAACACCCGAGCTTATATCTCAGCGGAAGAGGCCAACGAGACAAAGCGTCCCGAATGTGCGGACTGCCCCCAAAAGGACCTAAGCTAGCCATTGGGAAGAAGAGGAACGACGATAGCAACCACTTCCAGGAATGCCACAAGCAGCCGCGGCCTATGCCGGGATCCAGGAAGGAGTATGGGCCAATGCCCCTAACTCTCCTAAACGATACCCGTGCAAACATCTTAATGCAGATCCAGAATGAAAAGTTCTTCAAATGGCCAAAAGCGCCGAAGGGTCCGAGCGGTGGAGACCTGACAAAATACTACCAGTACTATTGCTACCTGGGACATTCTACAGGGAACTGCCGGACCTTACAGCAGGAGATAGAGGATCTGATCTGCCACAGACACCTCAAACGATTCGTGAAGGGGTACAGAGCCGGCCCCCGCAGCCTCAGAAGGTGAGGCGAGTGAGCCTCTAAAGAACCATATGGTCGTTGGCATGATCACCATGATCTCAATTGAGCTCGCCAAGTACAACCGGCAAGCACAGCTCGAGCAAGCTTCCAGTAACAAGAGAGCGAGAGTACGGGATAGGAGTGATGTCACTAGTTTTAGCAGCGATAATATGACACATGTAACCTTTCCCATTTTGATTTCCTGGTTGTATCTGCCATCGTTTCAAATGGTACGGTCAATTACCAACTGAAACGAGTCTTTATTGATAATAGAAACTTTCAAAATTTATTGTATCTTGACGCTTTCTTTAAGCTTGGATTGAGATGAAACCAGATGAAAGCGGTTGATGACCCTCTGTATGGCCTGGATAATAAACCTGTACCTGTGCAGGGAGAAATCCAATTAGAGATCACGATGGAAACTTATCCGTGTACCGCAGCGCGAGAGCTAACATTCCTTATTGTCGATCTGTCATCCATCTATAACGCCATCCTGGGTAGACCATTCTTCATACCATTCGGGGCTATTACATCGATCCATCATATGAAGGTGAAGTTTTTGACCTCATACGGCGTAGAAGAGGTGCTTGATGATCAAGTGATGAGGCGGACGTGCAACCTGTCCCAAGTCACCCCAACGGTGGCAGACCATATAGACTAAGACTTAGATCTCCGCAACGAAGTCACGCTGCAGTAAGCCCAGTCAGGTGAAGCAACCGAAGTGGTCCCTCTGGACCTTGCCAAGCCGGAGAAGTGCATGCAGATCGGTGGCTCTCTCACTACGGCCAACCATGACCAATTCATTAGCTTCCTCCAGAAGAACTCCAACGTGTTCGCGTAGGTCCCTACCCATGCCCGGGATATCGGTTGGAGTAATAGTTCACAAGTTGGGTCTCAATCCTGGTCACAAGCCCGTCAGGTAAAAGTGTAGGAACCACTCCATTGAGAAACTAGTAGCTATAAGAGAGGAAGTGAACAGACTGCTAGATGTCGAATTCATAAGGGAAGTCCAGTATCCGGATTAGCTATCCAACGTCGTGCTCGTAAAAAAAGCAACTGCAAGTGGCAAATGTGCGTGGACTTTACTACGTGAATAAAGCCTGTCCTAAAGATAGCTTCTCGCTCTCTCGGATCAATCAATTGGTGGATTCTACATTCGGGCACGAGCTCTTGAGCTTCATGGATGCCTACTCGGGCTATAACTAGATCAGGATAGACCAAAATGATAAAGAACACACCTCCTTCATGACCGACCAGGGAATATATTGCTACAAGGCCATACCCTCCGGCCTCAAGAACGCCGGGGCAACCTACCAGCGTCTTGTGAACAAGATGTTCGAATCCATAAATCTTCAAAAAGGTTGAGGCCATTGCTCGAGCATATATGGCAGTCGAGGAAGCCAACGAAGCAAAACGGCTAAAGGATCAACCCCACATAAAGTCAACAGAGGGAAAAATATGGGGACAATATGGGTCCCCGATGATCGAGAAAGCAGCAAAAGTTCGAGTCGACACCAAGAAGAGGATTCACACAACAAGATCTAACTCCCTTAAATGAATTCCGCACCAATATCTTGATACAAATTTGGGATGAAAAGTTCTTTAAATGGTCGAAGGTATTAAAGAGCCCAGATAGTGATAACTAGTTAAAGTATTGTCATTACCATCGGTGTAGGGGACATAGCATCGTGGACTGCAGGATGCTGCAAAAAGGAAATTAAAAGTTAATATGGAAGGGACATCTCAATTGATTTCTACAAAAACTCAGATAGTCTTCCAGAGGAGCAAACAGAGACGAGACCGAGCAGCCAAGGAACTGAGTGTCAGCTAGAGTCGTAAGCATGATTACTTCGCGATACACTTGGGATGACATTTCGGAAAGATCAAGAATGACCATCCGCCACAAAAGACCGAGGATAAAAAAATAGGGATGATGTAATTAGTTTTAGTGATAAAAATTTAACACATGTAACATCCCTACATTCTAATCCTTTGGTTGTCACTACACTTATTTCCGATGGTAGTATAGATTACCAATTGAAACGAGTATTTTAAATTAGGACTAAAACAAAGTCAATTAAGGATCTCCAAATGATCTTTGTACAGATTGGATAATGAACTCGTACCCGTGCAAAGAGTGATCCAATTAGAAGTCACATTGGGTACACAACCGAGGACAGACATCAAGATGCTTTTCTTCTTGGTTGTAGATCTTCCATCGGTCTATAATGCCATCCACGGAAGACCTTGTTTAACAATATTCAGAGTAGTGACTTCTATTCCACATCTAAAGGTAAAGTTTCTAACTCCATTTGGTATCGAAAATGTCTTAGGCGATTAGATGATCGGGTGGATGTATTATTTATCTCAAGTCACTCAGACGCCAACAAGTCAGCCGATCCAAAACCTTGATTTCTGTAATGAGACCACTTTATCATAAGCCTAATCTGGAGAATCAACAGATCAAATTTTGCTGAATTCCAATGATCTTGAAAAGTACATTCAGATTGTGAGTTCTTTATCCGAACTGTTTCAAAGTCAACTTATCATTTCCTAAGACAAAATTTCGACGTCTTTGCTTAGACACCTAATGACATGCCGGGATACTAACCCAGATTAATGGTCCACAAGTTGGGTTTAAATCCCGATCATAAAATTGTCCGGCAAAAATAAAGGAACTACTCGGTTGAAAAGTTGATTGCTATTTGGGAAGAAGAGAAGAAACTCCTAGATGATAGATTCATTCGAGAAGTTCAGTATTTGGACTGGTTATCAAATGTGGTAATGGTGAAAAAAAGTAATGGGAAGTGAAGAATATGTGTTGATTTTACCGACGCCAATAAAGCATATCTGAAGGACAGTTTTCCATTACCAAGAATTCATTTGCTTGTGAACTCTACGTCTGGACATGGATTGCTCAATTTTGTGGATGCATACTCGGGTTACAACCAAATCTGAATGAGTCCAGAAGACTAGGAGCACACGGCTTTTATAACCGACCAAGGGAATACTGTTACAAAGTTATACTTTTTGGTCTAAAAAATATCGGTGCAACTTATCAGGGCCTTGTCAATAAAATATTTGAGATACAGATTGGACGAAATATGGAGGTATACATGGACGGCATACTCATGAAGAGAAAACTATAAAATGACCATATTCGCGATCTGGGCAAGGCATTTAATGTCCTGTGGACACACCAGATGAAGCTTAATCCAACTAAATACACTTTTGGAGTAACATTGGAAAAATTTTTAAGTTTTATTGTTTCGCACTGAGGAATAAAAACCAATCCAAAAAAGATTAAGGCTATCTTGAATCTGAATACACCTTGGATGGTAAAAGAAATCCCAAAACTAACTGAAAGATTGGCAGCACTCTTCTGTTTATTGGCTAAATAAGCCAAGAAGTATTTACCGTTTTTAAGGCATTGGAAGGCACAAAAGCCACCGGTTTTCAGTGGACTTCGGAATGTGAAACTACTTTTCGAGAACACAAGGAGTATTTATCTCACCCGCCACTCTTAACTTTTACACAATAGGGCAAGGAGTTATACTTATATCTGGTTATGTTTGAAATTGTCTTAAGTTTTTTCCTACTTTGAGAAGTGTCAACGGACAACGACATGCATATTACATTAGCAAAATTTTGACAGACGCAGACACTCGTTATTCCAGTGCCGAGAAAATAGCTTTGGTGCTCGTATATTTCGGTCAAAAATTTCGACCATATTTTCATGAGCACAAAATTATTGTCCCGATAGACCAACCATTAAAAAGAATTCTGCAAAAGCCAGATGTGTCAGGACGACTGGTCAAGTGGGTAATTAAATTGGGAGAGTTTGATTTAAAATTTCGTCCGAGGCTGTCCCTAAAAGGTTAGGCTCTCGCAGATTTTATTGTTGAAACGTTGACACAAATTCTGGAAACCCTTGATCTTATTGGGACCAACAATCCCCCAAAGTACTATAATGTAGACATTACACGTGGATGGCTCTTCAATGCAAGTTGGTTGTGGAGCCAGAGTGGTGCTAAGAACGCTCGATAGGTCAGAAATAAAATATTTAATGACCTTCGAATTTCCAGTGACGAATAATGTGGCCAAGTATGAAACATTACTTACTGGGTTAAAATTAGCCAAAGAGTACTCGACCATGAATCTTATAGTATACAGTCATTCGGACCTGGTTATTAATCAGATCCGAGAAAATTTTGATACGATCAATCCACTACTTTCCTAATATCTCTCCAAAGTCCAAAATTTGATTTCCATATTTGATAATGTGGAAATGATTCACATTCCAAGAGAAAAAAATAGGAAAGCAGACAAATTAGTAAGGGCTGCTTCCACCGGAGGCCCAGAACAATACACATGAGAACTATATAAAATTCTTAAAGTTCCTAGTATCAATGACCCACAACAAGAAGTCATGCAAATGACCGATTCTGATAATTGGATACTCCCTATGTAAAATATCTGTCTGACGGCACATTACCAGAAAACCTAGATGAAGCCAAGATTTGAGAAAGACAGAGGGATGGTATACCATTATGGATGAAAAGTTGTACCAGTGAGGGTACTCAATCCTGTACCTACGGTGCCTTACAATACAAGAGGCCAAATATGCCGTTATTGAAGTACATATCGATATCTATGGATCCCATATTGGTGGCAAGAACCTTGCTTTCGAACTCACGAGGCAACGATATTATTGGCCCACCATAAAATATGATGCGATGGATTTTGTCCGAAAATGTGAAAACTGCCAGATGCATGGGAATCTCACCCATCAACTGCATACAGAACTCCGAACTCTACAATCACCATGGCCATTCGCACAATGGAGAGTTGACAATCTCGGACCACTTCTCGGACCACTTCCAATGGCATCAGGATAGAAAAAATTTATTATTGTCGGAATTAATTACTTCATAAAATAGGTCGAAGTCGTCCCATTCGCCAAAATAACCAAACAAAATGCAACTGAATTTATTCAATAGAACATCATCTGTAGATTTGGTATATCCGAAATTATTGTGACTAATAACAGAACCTAGTTTACCAGAAAATGTTTCACAAAGTACTCTGCCAATTTGAAGATAAAGTTAGTTTACACTTTTGTCGCTTATCCATAATGCAACAGACAAGTGAAAGTTACCAATCGTATAATACTGCACAGTCCAAAGATGAAACTTGAAAATACTTGGGGGTCCTAGGTGAACGAACTTTCATCCATCATTTGGTCATATAGAACGACACCCAAAAAACAGACCCGTAAAACTCTTTTCAATTTATGCTACGGGACCGAGGCTGTTATTCCAATGGAAATTTGTCTCCCTAGTCTTTAGGTTGAATCTTTTAATTCACATTACAACTCACAAAGACTTCAAAAAATTGCTAGGTACAACAACAAAAAGGTGAAGGTACGACAGTTTAATGTGGGAGATCTAGTGTTATGAAGCATTGAAGCCACAGGCAAAAATGCCAATCGGAATAAACTCTCACATAATTGGGAAGAACCATTCCTAGTCGAGGCTATTCTTAAGAACGGGGTACACAAGTTACGAATCTAGAATGGCAAATTAGTATCTCGGACATGGAATGCTTGTAGTGATAGGAAAATTATTAATAAAATTAATTTCTTTTATTTGTCTTCGTGCTTGCTCGTTTTTCATTACATTGTATAACCTAGGCTACCCTGAGTTGGGAGAAGTTTATTCACCTGTATCGAGGACCATGCTTGTCTGTCCACAAAACTCAGTCACGTAATTGAGCGACCCAGACGAAGTCATTACTTAAAATTTGGTCATATCACCAAGCGGCTCAAATGAGGTTGAGGACCAAAAACTTGGAGAGCTTCTTTAGAAGCATGCATGCAAAGACCTTTAAAGTAGTATCATTAGCCGAACATGGTTTTGAAAAAACTTAAGTTAGAAGTATGGCTCATAAGTCAGAATTAACTTAAGTAATACTTAGAGTCAGATATAGAAAATATCTGATAAGAAAAAAGAGAGAGAGTCAAATTTCAAAAGTACATCTTCATTCATAGAAAAATGATTACATATATATAAGTCCAATCGATTACAAAGGACACCGCTTAGAAGTTTCTGGCACAAGTTTCCAAGAATCCACATCGTCCCTGGGAAGGTAGAACACTTCAGAACTATAAAAAGCGCTGGCATTTTTCGGCTGAAGTGCTGAAACAGGAATGTTAGGAGCCAACATTTGAACAATGTGTCTACATAGATTGATACCTTCCCAGTAGCTGCACTCCAACATCTTGGTAACGTCCTTGGGACAAATTAAAGAACAAAGCTCACTTTTAATCATGAAGTGCTTCTCTTTGAGGAGGGCATGTCTCTACTTCATAGCAACCAAATCACGCTCAAGTTCAGAGATACGCCTCTCAGCAATAAGAAGCTTCTCTTTTTCCACGTAGTTGTGAGCCAATCCCTTAGCAGGGCGAGCAAAACGATCAATCATTTTTTGAAACTACAAGAAAAATAATGTAAATTAACAAACATGAAGAGGATGATTTGGAAGTTAAAGAAGGTTTCAGACAGTTACCTCAGATATAGAAATCTTCCCACGAGTTGCATCGTCCGTATGAGTCTCCGAGACAACTTAGACCTCAGCTCCTGGAGACTCTAAGCCAACCACTTCTACTTCTTCCTCAACTTCCATGGGCATTACGTCAATCTCTGCCTTCTCGACCTCGCCCATGAGTGGAACGTTTTCTGTAACGATTCAACCCTCGGTCTCAACCTCTAGATGGACCTCGAGCTCTGGGGGCTCGGGAGAATACTCCTTTGCAGTATCAATTTGAAGTTCCAAAGTGACAATCTCAGTTATGTTAGTCGCTGAGAACTCAAGTAATGGCATTCTTATAACCTCACCAGACTGAATCTCACTGATCCAAGAAGTTCTCTTAGCAAAAGTAGTCGCAATGTCGGGCAGGGACTCTTCAGGTAGCGGTGACAGAACGACCAGAATTCCATATGAAGCAAGAAGTGGGCTGAAATTAGTACAACCTCAGTCACTTCCTCAGCAGTAGACCCCACATTCTCACTTTCTTCAATAGGTCCAACGACCTCAGGAACTTGGGCCGAGGATGTAGAAGTTTGGTCCAAGGTGACCGACGGACGCTTCCTCTTTATTATTTGATCAATGGTGGCTTCATCCTCAGAACTAGATTCAACTGAGGCCTCTTTATTTACAGGCACTGTGGCCGACGATTTTTTTATTTGAATATTCTTTGAGGCCTTTTTGTCCTTAGGCTTTTTATTTGAAGCCAAAGACTTTTATTCTGAGCTCCTTCACCTTCCTCTAGTGCCTTCTCCTAAGAAGAGTCTTTGCTGTAAGAGCTTCAAACTCTTCAACCACAGGCTTTCAATTGGCTTGTGCAAGTATTCAGGAAAAAGCTAACAGTTCTTTTTATTATCATTAAAAGTACTAGCCTTTTCACGGATGAGGTCTGTAAGTTTTTGGGTGGCAACTTTCTCGTGGTCGTCATCGTCGGTCTGCATAGCAGCAAAGATCCGACCCCACTCTGTGTGAAGTTCCCACGTGGAAGGAATCGCTAAATAAAAAAAATCGATTCTTTCACCTTTTTGTGGAATTTGGATTTCCTCCACTTAAGCCGTATTTTGATAGGGAAGATATGGTAATCCAGTCTAACCCGTGCATAAAATGAAATAAAATTTTCATGGCTGTGGCATTAAAAACCAAGCCATGAATTTGAGCAAAAATACATAAAGAAATCAAGTACCTCATGCCATTTGGCTGAAATTTGATGATCGGTACGTGAAACTCCACCATTATTTTATAAAACTATGGATCCAAGGAAAAATGGAGACCACCCCTGAGATGAGTCTCGTATATGGTGATGTATCCTGATGGAGGAAAAGAAGCTTGCCTGTTCACTCTAGGCAAGAGATATATCATAGAATTTGGAATCTTGTATTGAGGTTGGAAGTATTCGATGCTAGCGGAGGTTAGAATCGATTCGATATCTTCAATTCCTGGCGCCATGGAAAGTTTTCGAACAAGAAAAGGCTAGAAAACTTCTAAGTGGGAAAACGGGAGCAAAAAGATGGAAAGTATTTCTCAAACCTTTGAAAGTGAATTTATAGGCAAAGGAAAGAGCTTCGAACGACATTGTTTAGATTCAAATTTCAAAAGGCACATCTCATCATGGCATTGATACGTGTTGGCCACTCATTTGCTCTGACAAATATCAGATCATCCGATGTCAATAATGATGGCTTGCGCATTTTCAATGAGTCGTTCAGTATCTGAAGCAACGTGCATTTGATGCAGCAACTAGCGGCAGAAACATTGGCCATCGGGCAACTTATTCTCATTCAATGGAAGAATTCGAACTCAAAAATTTTTATCCGAAGAGAAATTGGAGCTCACCAAATAAGACTTCAAACTCGGACAAAAAGAAGCTTTCAAATTTCATACCAGAAGGTTGAATTTTAAGCCTTCTGACATGGAGAGCTAGTGATGGGTATCATACCCGACGATCCAAATAAGAAAGCCCAATATAGCTTCAGGTCGAGAGACCAGGTTCAATGGCCCATAGCGCCAACACGGCCTATTTCAACAAATATGGCCGAAGTCAGTTTAACGGCCTAAGGCGGTTACCCAACTAACGACATCAGACGTTAGTTGCAACCGCTATCGTGATAAAGGCAGCAGTTAATCATTCGTCAATTTTTCTAACGGTTAACCGTCCAACTTCTATAAATATCAGCCCTCTCCATTCAAAAGGGACAACTTGACTGAACATGAGATCTCTCAGATTAAAACATATAAAACGCTAAGAGCGCACACACACTCTCTCAATATAAGACGCTACTTAAAAGGCGCAACTCCTTGGACTTCTTACACTTTTTTACATTCTTTCTTTTTCTTCATATTTAAGAGAAATATTGATTTGAGTATCAGAGGATATATCGGAGAGTGAATCCTACTATTCCTTAGACTGCTGTTTATGATTGCATAGGATTTTGATTAAAAGCTTACGAAGACTAAAGACTTCAAACACCCAATGGATAATGTTCTTTATCCGTACAACAATCAAATCCTCGGACGCAACAATAGGTGTATGGGCACTGAAAATTCTTTGTTATGTCATGAGATTTGATATCTTATCTTTATTTTATGAATAAGTTGAAAAGAGTGAGAAAATATTAAGGTATTCAAATGTACTTGTTTTAAAAAATTTTATTATAGTATATATTTTTCAAATTTTGATTTTACATCTAGATGTTTGAGGTCTTTGATTTTGTGGTCGGCAAGAGACATTGAGTTGAGACATAATCATGCCGCAGAGATTAAGATTCTCTAGGTAGCTATCTACCTTTTTGGGGTAGGGAAACTTCTCATGAGAGTTCAGGTGGTTGCATATATAATTTTAGATGTCGGTAAACTCATCTAACTCACTTAATCGATGGGGCATAAATGCATTGTCCTTTAGTTATAGTGTTGAAAAAGATCCAATGAGATACATTTGATATCTCTATATTATGATGATTTCTGGTTAGACCACTATTGTATTGAAATTCAGAGAAATCCAATTTTCTAATGCTCTGAGGATTTCATAGAATTCATTAAGTAGCTTTCGCATTGTGATTTGATGCCTAATATAGAGATGGTTATAGCAGCCATGTTCTCTATGACATCCTTCAAGGCCCTTCCGCCCGATGTGCCTCAAGCCCTTTTCCAAAGAATCTGGGACATTGTCAAGCAAGACCTACTCTCCCTGCTTTAGAGTAGATTCAGAGAAGAAGCTATCCCTAAAGGCCTCAATGACACACTTATTATACTTATTCCAAAGACATGGTTGCCTGCATCCCTTGGTTAATTTCGACTGATCTTTCTATGCATGTCACCAACCAGGTGATCATCAAATTGACAGTGTAGAGACAAAGACCTTTCTCTCCGAAGTCATTTGCCTAGTACAGTTTAATTTTCTACCAGGTTGATCTACCATGATATGTTTTTTGTCGCTCAAGAGGTTTTTCATATCATGAACAAAGCAAAGGGGAGGATTATATGATTGTCCTTAAAGGTTGATCATGCTCAGGCCTTCGATAAGATCAGTTGGAACTTTGTTTTGTAAACACTCCAGTCTCTGAACCACACCAGCAGTCTTACAAATTTGATCATGCAATGCATCACCACATTATTCACCACAATCTTCTTGAATGAGGAACAAACTGATCCCTTTTGACGGAGATCCAGGGGACACCGTCTCCCCCTATCTATTTGTCCTCTGCTTAAAAAGGTTGTCTCACATGAAAAAAGCTGAACTACTTGCCGGAAGATGGAAGCGAATTAAGTTCTATAACAATGGCTGAAAATTTTCCACCTTATTGTTATAGATGACCTCCTCCTATTTGTCAAAGCAGACAACAAACGTATTGATTTTATCATCACAATGCCTGAAACCTTTTGCGAATCCTTGGGACAAAGGCTGAGCCCAAAGAAATTTCAGCTCTTCATCTCCTTGAGTATAAGCAAAGCGAAGGCCAAAGAAAGCGTAAGTATTGTGTTAATTAAAGCTGGACAAGACTCTGGGATATAATTTGGAACCAATATCATCCATGGCAGGTTTACTAAGGAGTGCCATGGAGAAAGTAGTTTGAGAAAATGAACCAAAAACTACTAAAATGGAAATCACACTATTTAGCTCTTATAGGGAGATCAACTTTGATCAAAGCAGTGGCCCAAGATATTCTCATATATCAAATGCAAAGCCATGTCGTACCCAAGAGCACCTAAATTCTTCTAGACAAGGTACGAATGAACTTCTTATAGGGTGAAAATACTATCCCCATCGCATTAGCTAGAAATAGGCGTGCTGGCCAAAAAATCAAGGCGCTTGGACTAAGAAGCTCCAAAGAAAGTAACTAGGCACTGCTGTGCAAACTAGATTGGGAGATCCTTTAAAATCCAAACAAACTTTGAGCCCAAGGGATCAAAGCCAAGAATCGAAAAAGGGGATGGATTCTTAATTGCCAGATCTCAGCCGAAGTGTTCAAGCACTTGGCATAGCATTTTCAAGGCAAGGGAGTTGGTTGCAAGGGGAGTCAAGATGATAATTACAGATGAAAAAATGCACCTTCTTCTCAAAGGATAAATAGGTGGAGATGGACCCTTAATTCACAAGGCTAAAAGTGACATCACTGAGGATTCTAACCTAGGGGAGTCTGATTAACTTCTTCCTAAGGGCAACTGGTATTTGGAAAATATTATAGGGAAATAGGGAATCTGAATTATGAGTGCCTTTCCACATCTCAAACCTTTCTAACTTGGAGGACTCAATCGGATGGGACAACACGTCAGGAAAGTATGGTCGAAAGAAGCTTATGATCTTATTGAGAACAGAAGTGAGGCCAAAATAGGCTATGGCTCAATATCTGAGAGATACAAGTTTCCCCTAAATTCAACGTGTTTTTCTGGCTTATCTTCAAAAACAGCCTCCTTACCAACAATTTGTTCGGTTATTGGTCACTCGTGTGTGGGTCTCATACACATTTGATGTATTATTCGGTGGCATGCATGATGATACACATTTGTTGAATTAATCTAGAAAAGTTGCATAATAGCGTGCAACAGGTGCCTGTTGTACGTATGTGAGCGTTGACAAGATTTTAGCGTTATCATTTTTGTAATTTTTGAGATTTTGAGTGTCGGCACTTAGAAAAAAAGAAGAGAAAGAGAGAGAAAAGGGAGAAGAGGAAGGTTCGAATCTCTAATTAAGTTTTGAATCGTGTTTTATCTTTCACCAATTTTGGGTACATTGTTCTTAAAATTGAGAAGGACATTATACTGGTCTTATTTCTTCTATTTTGTCTTATACTCATTATTATTTTGGCTCATTTACTAAAAGTGTTGTGGTTTTGTATTTGTTGGGTTTTTATAATCGAACACGTTACATAGTGGATATATTTTGGACGTATAGTCCCGTGCTTTTTTTTCCTCATTTAAAAAGAATTTTTTATGTAAAATCTTGTGTGCTCTATTATTTGTAATTATTATTGGCTTATTGTACATTATCATTATTTTTTCATGGTTAAAACAAATGGTCCGATTCCTAACAAATAGTGTCAGATATACGGTTGATATTATCGTGTATTAAAATTTATTTGAATTGATGGAGGTTGGAAATAAAATAATTTATTCGAATGGCTCAAACTATGATATTTGGAGGAGTAAGATGAAGTATTTATTATTTGTCAAAATAATTCATCTTCCGATATTTGCTATTCAAAAACTCAAGTCAGAATTTGAGAAGGAATGAGCTTTTGAGTATGAAGAAGTTATGGTTACATTTGACAATTTGTTAATAATAATGTATATAATCACATTAGAAATGAAACACATGTAAAAATGTTGTGGGAGAAGCTTGAGATGCTTGATACCTCAAAGACTGGTAACAATAAATTGTATCATTTGATAAAATTAATATAAGTGAGATATAAAGAGGGTACATTTATAGCCAACTATTTGAATGAATTTTAAGGATGTGTTGACCAATTGAATGGTCTGGGTGTTAAGCTTGATGATGAGTTGTTAGACTTGTGGTTGTTAACCACCTTGTTGGATTAATGAGAGGTGATACGGATCACCGTTATCAACACCACTCCAAATGATATGGTGATCCTGGAGATAGTAAAAGGAGTTGTGTTGAATGAGGAAATGAGACCACGATTATAGGGCTCTTCAACTTCGCACTCCAAAGTGCTAATTTTATAGTCACGAGGAAGAAATAAGGAGTATGGCCTAAACTTCTGGCAAGAAGAGTCAAAGTAAGTCCTGATCGAAGTACCAAATTTCGAATGCCACCACTATAGGAAAGAGGAACACATCAAGAAATATTGCTATAACTAAAAGTGGGAGAATGCTGAAGGGAATGAGAAGAAGGCTAAGAATACCCGAGATGAAGAGAGAACCTCAATTGTTATTAAGCCTGATCTTCTGTTGGTATGTAAAAAAGATAAAGTAATCAATCTTGCGGATCATGAAACTAATTGGGTGGTTAATAGCAGTGCTTCACTTCATGTCACATCGAAAAAGGAATTCTTCACATTTTACACTTCCAATAATTTTGGAATATTGAAGCTAAGAAATGAAGACATGTCCCGGATTATCGATTGGGCCTACGTGTTCCTAATTACCAACAATAGAACCAAGTTATTGTTAAAGGATGTTCGACATGTCTCGGATATTCAATTGAATCATATTTCTACAGAGAAGCTAGATGACGAAAAGTTTTGCAATACTTTCTATGAAAGGGTATGGAAGTTAACTAGAAGATCTCTAGTAGCTACTCGGAGAAAGAAGGTTTCTAGCTTATATGCGTTGTAAGTCTCAATTTTAACTGTAGACGTACATATAATAATATATGAGGAGTCTTCGGATTTGTGGCACCGACGATTAAGCCATATGAGCAAGAAGGGGTTGAATTGTTTAGCAAAGAAGAAATTTTTTGGAACGTGAAAGAAGCCAAGCTGAATACTTATCCTCACTGCATGATAGGAAAACAATAGAAAGTTTCGTTCAATGGAAATTCGTCTACAGAAAAGCCAAATTGTAATGTCCCACGTCCTCATATCTGTCATTTCCCATTATCATAATAATCTAATGTGATACATATATATAAATATACACAGGATCCATACAATTGCCACGTCACTAGTAGCTCTAATATTGTATTTTAGAAATATGATGTCAAATCTTACTAAGGAAAAATACCTACTAAAAGCCAAAATTTAATAAACTTCACAAATATCTATAAAAGCATACACGATATCCATAATATTCTGCGAAAACAAAACTAAACTAACATCCTCAAAAGAGAATTCATCATTTCATACTTCTAAAGTTTTACATAATTTTAACATATCAAAATCCTAAAACAGACATTCGAAGAATCAAAGTCCATCATTATAGGCATAAAAAATTTCCATCTTCACTTCTACTCATCTGGTATCAGCTCATGTAACTAATATGATGATTAGTAAAAATAGCAAAAGAATAAGTTAAATGTTCAGTAAGATATAATATATAACAAGAAACATGCACATTATACTTAAAACATGTCATTAGAGGGAATAAGAGCCATAATATGTACATAAGCATAAATATGAGCAAAAATATTTTGGTGAAACATTTCATATTTTTTATTTTGTCCTTTTATTTTCTTAGTTATCTAATCATGCTAAAACTTACTTATTTTTAAGGATCAGGGTTAGTAAGCCTTACCAATTAATTGAGCGGATAATCGAAGAAATGGTTGTATATATTTTCATACAATCTAAGGCCTTTCGATCCTAGTCAACACTCAGATGTGGGTGGTATTACCTATCATTCGGTAGACGGGGCCATAATCCGCTTTTATAACCCCCGTGGTTCCAATGGCCAATTCTTCGATTTTCACTGTAATATTCTAAAGTATACCAGGGAATATTACCCTCTAAATAATTCATTAGTCCAATTTTTTAATTTTTTTTTAAATTTTTTGTAAAAACTCCACATTTTTTTTCTTGGTCCTTCTAAATTTTCTTTACTCCAGGAGAAAATAATTTCAATTTTTAACATATCGTAGAGTTTCCAAATCATTTTTTTGAGCTGATTTTTATTTAAAATTCAGCAAAACATGTGACCGCCATTTAAAAATCAGCAAGAATTCAGCAAGGCAGGTTACCTTTTTAAAAATCAGCACCATAATTTCAGATTTTGAAATTCAGCAAAATATAATCCAGATTTTTAGCAACCACAGATTGAAGACAAGCAAGGCTTATTACAGTAACTTAGAAGATAGCAAAACCTTTTTTTTTTGGTAAGTATAGAAGATAGCAAAACGTGAGACAGTTTTATGTTTTAATTTTAAAATCAGCAAGAATCAACAAGATCAAAATTCAGCAAGCTAAAATGAAATTCAGCATACAATTTTCAGCATACAGCAATTTAAACAATGAGCTACCGGTTTCAGACGTAAAAATCAGCAAGGCATAGTTTGGGGTTTTGAACAGATTCAAATTCAGCAGTTAATACTTCAACATTTAAATACATGAAAGAATTAGTTACAATATTTTAGTAGCAGGTTTTTTTTTTTTTTTTTTTTTTTTTGCAGATGAATTCTAAAATCAGCTGATGCATGCACAGTTGATGACGGTCACAACAAATGAACAACGAAGATGAAAACCAGTGGAGGGGATGGGAAGGGGGAGTTCAGGCAGAGGAAGAATAGGGGAAAAGAGGGAAGAGAGAATTAAGCTGAGGAAGAAATCGAGGAGAGTCGGAGGGAGAGAGGTAGAGAAAGGGGGAATGACAGACGCAGAAGAACAAGACAGAGAGGGAGGGAGGGAGAGCAGAGTGAAGAAGACGCCAGAAGGAGTAAGGAAATATTACTTTCTTCCCCCTCCTCAACTTGAACAGTACATATATATAAAAAGCTAACAGAATTAGTTGGCATCCAACCAAATTAAAAGAAAACAGAGAACCAAAAATGGGAACAAAATATCAGAAAAAGTAACTGAAATTAGGTATGTAACATTGCCCTTCTCATCAAGAAAACCTTGTCCTCAAGGTTAAACGAGAGCGAAGTGTTGCTACTGCAAAATCGCCTGCAACTCCACCAGCTTTGTTCCTGCTATGGAGATGTGCAAGACACCACCCCTACCATTTTCTAACAGCAGAATGTAAATTGTCCATGGCCCTGTTGAGAAATGGCCATAAGCCTTTTTGTCATTTGGGCATTAGAGGAATTAGGAGCAGTATGATAGTCTCAGGGAAAGTGTTCCCAGCCTAGCTTAACATAGTAGTGGGTAGTGTAGCTCCTGACAGTGAGAGTAGAACGTTCAATAAATCACTAAACTTTAAAAATAATATAACTGCAACGTTCTAAATAGAACGAATGAGTTTATCCTAAGGCATCTCTTTTTTACTCTGATATCATTTGTAACGGAACGGGTCATATCTTGTAGGACCCTCTGCTAATAACATATAAACACTCATGACCTAATAATTTATACTAATCTACAGAAATTTTGACTGAATTTTCCCTAAAATTGGATGAAAATAAAAAATACAACCTGTTAATAATATCCTATAGATCATAAGAAATAATAGAAACATAAAATTTATCCCATTCACATTTATAACACATTCTCAAACCCATTACTACATATCCACTAATGATATATAAACACTAATGACCTAATAATTTATACTAATTTATAGAAATTTTGACAGAATTTTTTTAAAAATTAAACGAAAATAAAAAATACAATCTGTTAATAATATTCTGTAGATCATAAAAAATAATAGAAATACAAAATTTATCCCATTCACATTCATAACACATTCTCAAACCCATCACTATATCTTCACAAGATCACAATCCAATACAATATTTTTCGCAACAGATTTATTCCTACCTATGTAAAGTCATATACATTAAATGAAATACTAATAAAAAATATTGTGACCTAATTGTAACAGCCAAGAAAAAAAACAGAAAAAGTGGATTGAATTGCTGTTGTAGCCGCATATCCCTGTTTTGCCCTTTATACATCACTTTCATAATCTGCAGCCATATTCTGCAAGATTTTAGAAAATAATGCAATGTTTTTAATGGTTGAAACTCGCAGAGAAAATAAGATAAATTGAAGAGAAAATTTCACTACTTTTCTTCCCAGCAGACCCTGCTGAGGTTCTCCTAAAGCAAGAGTTGCAACATTGGTAGAGAATAATGCCTGATTCAAAAAAATATGCACTAAGGTTAAAAATGAACATATAATAGGATAGATGAAACAAATCCACGGAACAATGTTAACTTTCACAATGTTGATTGTTATTTTTAAATATGTAGATATTAAAAGGTATGGTTAAGCATTGGAAATTGCTTTATTTGTAAAAGAATATAATTATTCATTTGAGAAGCAAATTTGAGTCTCATTTCAATGTGAAAAAATATGAAACGACCTTGTCCTTCTAACTACTAGATAAACCCTTTTCCAACGTATTCACTTTAGCGATTTTTTGAGCTGTAAACCCATTAACCATGTTTTTGGAGTAGATCATAATCTACAAACCCAGAACCCTTGGATGTGGTTATAATTTGCCAAAAAACAAAAATCACCATTTTATTCAGATAAAGAGGCAAACCTTGGAGTAGAATATATCAATCATTTTGCTTTTGTCCATGCGCAAGTTTACTGGAGTAGAACAAGAAAAAGAAAAATATAAGCAACAGATATGCATTCCACAAGGCTCATTAGACTAGCTCGTCCAAGAGAAAAATAAGGAAAAGGCTCACGACAATAATATATTATCAGCAAAATTCAGCAATATATAGCCCAAGAATTCAGCTGCCACATGGCAGCTCCATTTCAATTCAAATTCTAATTATTCTATAGGAAGCAACACACACATGGCATAAGGAATTAGCTGCTTTATGGCAGCTCCAGTACAATTTTGATGTAAGGGAACAAGTGAGTCGGGACAAGTTACATCGACCTTTTTTTTAAAAAATTAAGGTGCTCCTCATCTTTAGTGACATTTCTTTTTTGCAGTGTTTAAATGCTAAATTCTTTTTATATTTAAATAATGATACTATTTACAGGAAATAAATTCTTAGATTAGCATTTTTACTATTTTATTATTTGGTTGAAAATTTGGGTAGAAATAATATTTATACAGAATATTATTTTTAGAAAGTAATTATTTTTAGAAAATTTGGATACTAGCCATTGCTTCCTTCTCCCATTGCTAGTATTTTAAAATTTGGTTATCATCATCATATATATATATATATACACGATTTTTGATGGGTACACCAAAAATGGGCTGGCCCAAGGAGAAGTCAACGGGAGCCCAAGAGGGCCAGACAACGTTCCTGACGGCGCACTAAGGAGATAGGCCCAGAAATCTGAAAGGCCCAAGGACGGTCAACATTGGCGTTGACCGTCCATGTGAGGACCCGAAATCGAAAACGTAATGACTAGATGTGATTAAGGTGATTAATATCGATAAGAGGCTATGCATGTAGTGAAAAAGTGGTGGTAAAAAGTGAAAAGTTGAAAAATGTCCAAAATTCGGCAAGCGGTAGTGGCGCTCGGCTGGGGCTCGAGCCCTCTATTGGGCGGAAGAACCCGATGGCGTGCACACATCCCTCCGCACGCCGGCCGCGCTCGAGCCGCCTATCGAGCGGAAAATCGAGTGAATTCGGGCACCGGCCGCTCGCTGGCCGCTCGATGATCCGCTCGAGCGGCTGCGCGATAAATAAAATCCCGCGCGGCTTTCCCTTCCTCATTTCCACGTGATTTTAGGGTTTGAGGAGAGAGAGAGAGCGTCGACTTAGAGAGAGAAGAGGGGAGAACGAAGCCCGAGAGCCCGAATCCAACCCCGAGCTAGTTATAAAGGTGAAAGCCCGCGACAAGGTAAGTGTACCTCGGACGCCGTTTTGCGTTTTTACCGATTTTCATCTTTGAAAGTTTATGAAAATGATGTGAAAATGAGATTGAAGCATGTTTCCTTCGTTTAATCGGTTAGATTTCATGTTTGTCCATGTTTATTAAAGTATATGGCCCCGATTTCATGCATGAACATGTAATATGTGTTTAATTTTGGCTTTGAGAGAATATGGTCAAACCCTAACTCGAAATTTATGGGGTTTATGGTTTAAATACATGATTGAGTATATATATGTTGAATTATGGCATCAATTTCATGATTAAACACAAATTTAGAGATCGATTTGTGTTCGGAAGCTTTGGCGATGTGCTAAGTACGAAAATGAAAGGGTTTTAGTGATTTTTAACCCAAGCTCTAGTTATATGAAAGTTAATTGTCATCGATGTGTAACTCCCGATTTAATTTGTTTTTGAAAATATGAACGCCCGTTTCTGACAATATTTTCATGTAAGTTTAAAGAAGAGTTGAAATTATATTGTAAAGTTTGATTTGAAAATGTGATTTTCGATAAAGAGATGTTTTTGTTCTGATTACTTTAGGACCCGGATCGAGTCAGTCCGAGATAGGTTCTCGGCATGCCTTAGGACTTTTCGGTGGTAATCGAGGATAACTCTGTCCATGGAGTTATTTGTGGTCCGCCCCGCCCTCGGGCGTTACTGGTCTGGAGGATACCGCTCTGCCCTACCTTCCGGTGGCACACCGTACCGATCCCGTGAGATGGGATATTACCGTTCTGTGCCTTAGATTGTGTGGAGTGAACACAATCTATCCTCGATTATTCGCTCCCACGGCTAGTAGGGTATACTAGTAGGGTCTCACACCGATATGTTATGATGCACCGCCATCTTGCTTTCTGGATATGATATGTTGCCTGCATCGATTATCGAATACGATGTACCGTTCTTGCTTTACCGATATGATATGTTACCGTCTGGATTATCGAATACGATGTACCGCCATTGCTTTACCGATATGATATGTTACCGCATCGAGATTATCGAATACGATGTACCGTTTCTTCGCTTTACCGATATGATATGTTACCGTCTGGACATTCACATATATGAAGTACCGACATCGATGAACGTTTATGGTTTACGAATACGCATACCGCGCATACCGTTCACCGATTTCTGATTTATGGAATTTAATACCGTCAAAGCATGATTTCTCTGTTTCATGGATTATATCCTGATCAACCGTTCTATTTATGTATAGTTACATGACCGTTCTGCATCATGGTTTTACTGCTCACGTGCATGTACCATGTTGGGTCTCGGCTCACTGTTTTAGTGTTTTCCCCCTCTCCAGATGAGACAGTAGAGCTACTGCCTGATGAAAAAGAGTAAACAGAGAAGAGTTGCTTGAAGACTTTTGAGGACCGCCGCCTATTGGAGCTATTTTGGAGGAGCCTGTTGATGTAAAGGCTTAGTTAGAAACATGATGTTTATATACTGCTCTTTTGGTCCCTGATGTTATAGAATATGTGGAATTTTATATAACAAGCATGTGAAATGTATGTATGATAGTAAAAGAGAATATGCTATGCTTCTGCAGGTTGTAGTGTACTTCCGCTATACTCTGGATTTCTTGTGCAGGTCCTAGACGGCATCTCGTTAGTTATCTGTCAGAATAGTAATTGTTTTGATGGATTTGTGCCGTGGATGGCACATAGGATCCTGTGAATGATTGTTGTAGGAATTGTGAATAATGGATAGTTGCGTGCTTGATATGGATGAATATTACAGGTTTGTATTTTTGGGATTTCATCCATTCTGAGAGACTCTGCCAAAATTTCTGAAGTCTTTCGCCTTAATTAGGCCACCGTTAATTATGTTATCTGTTTGTGGAAGCTTTTGAGGAAAAAAAAAAATCCGTTCCGTCACATCACCCAGCGCCCAACTAGCTCAAAAACGGTCAACTCGGTGTTGACCGGTTTGTTGGGCCTCCAGAGGCTTTGCAACAGTGATGGGCCTGTTCCATTATGGCCCACAGCCCATCAGATGGTCGCCCGCCGCTCTCCACGAGGGCGGCCGTCACCCTGACGGTCAACTCAGACGTTGACCGTCCGCTTCTTACGCACTGGGCCCAAAAATTGGCCCTTCTACAGGAATGGGCCCGACTCGCTTCAGGCCCATAGTCCAAATGAAGGCTACCAATGCGCACGTTCAGCCCAGCCCAAGAGTTCTAGGGCACAGACCCACGATGGAGAAGGACAACGGGAACCTGCAACGCATTTAATGCGGTCGCGGAGACATGCAATAGGCGGAAAGGCTAGCCACCGGGGCATGGCACGCACGCCACCAACGCCACTTCTTCCATCTGCAGCGGCCACCCACTCCCGCGAGAGGGAGGAGCTAAGCATGACAAACGGCACCCGAAACGTGCCGATCACGGCAAATCGGGCGCCGGCGTGACCATCGATCCCACGACAAGAAACTAACGGCCGGTGCGAGCCCAAACAACGATCACCTTGGTGCCCAAGGATCCACATGGTGAGGTGTATAAGAACCCTCACGCCCCACGAGAAAGGGGAGCTTTTACGAGACCTTCCCAAGCATCTTACACTCTTCACTTCTCTTTCAAGAACTAAAAAGACGAACTGCCTTGATCTGCCTCCCTTTGAGTAAACTCCCAGAACCGCACGAGCTCTGGTCCCGAGCAGCCAAATTCCCAAGCACGATTGAACTTTAAGGCAACGAACGGGTCGATACACACGTTCTCTGCCTTCCCACCATCCAGATACGAGGAAGGATCCGCTCCTTACTGACATCTGGAACTAAACACTCTTCTCTCTTCTCTCATTGCTCTTTCTATCTTTCAGTTCCTTCGATCGAAGGCTGTTTATTGACTTGAGCGTCGGAGTGTTTTCGGTGGGATTAACTCCCGCCGTGAACGCTGACATCTTGTTTGCTTTAGTGGTGCGCAGGGTTCGCACTCGGTGAACGAAGCCGGATCAGCTCATCCAAGAATCCGAATTCGTTCGAAGTCGGATCCAGGTACGTATCATTGGCGCCGTCTGTGGGAAGCGCTTACAAAAAGCCTACCACAAAAAACCCGCACTAACTCTCTCTGTCACCTTGCCTTCTCTGATGGTGAACACGAGAGCACAAAGCAGCGATCCGGCTAGAGAGATCGTTAACCCCGAGCCAGGACATTAACCCACCCAGGGACCATGCCGCTAATGTCCTGGTCAACAGGCTGGCCAGTGTGGGAGTCCGCCACCTTATTTTCGACAACTGGTGGAGCAGATGCAGGCTAACAATCGCCTGCTCCAACTGCTCTGCGAACAGAAGGAGCAACAACTGCCGGTGGCTCCACCTGCCGTCATCCCCGCTCCCGCCACCAAAAAAGGTGGCCAGAGGAAGAAGAAGCCGGCCAAGAGGCCTGCCAAGAGGCCAAAAATTTGGTCATCATCATCATCATATATATATATATATATATATATATATACACGATTTTACAATAGTTTAAAATAATTTTAATTTGATAATTTTTTTTTACATAAATTGGATGAACACCAATAATCTATTTCATAATAAAGTAAGAGCAAATAATTAAGAATAAAATTAAAAAAGAAAAAAAATTGGGAATACACATGCTGTTGAATTGTGAAAAATTCATCTGATACATACTCAATTAGTTGTTCTCTAATTTATGGAGAAGCATGAATCCTCAACTCTGTGTTTGGTTTAACCTTAATGAGAAAAATTGTAAAAGATTATAAAATAGTTCAGAATAACTCTTTTATCAAAATTGAGAGGACATTGCCGGTCTTCACCAACGCATCGACAATTAATTGCTACTCAGGGACGAAATTATCATCTTGCACTACGGGCTTAGCTGCTACGGAAACGACCTAGTCCACAGGTCTCGAGGTTGAACATGTAGTGCCGCGTCGCGGCAATCGCTAGACCCGACCGTCGGAAAAATTTCACAATTACACATAGCCGTATAGTATTTTATTAGTGGATATATCTTCATTTTCTTTTCTGTGATATTTTTCTTTTCCTATGGGTTATTACTTTTTGTTAAGATTATATACTGTCTTAGTAACAGAAGGAAAGAAGAAGCTAATTATGATTATTCTCTCTGTCCCTCTGTCAGCTCTCCTTTCCCCTCCCCTTTCCTTTCTCATCTCTACGTTGTTTGTTTGTCCCTTCTCTCACTCTGTTCCTTGACTTGCTCTTCACCGGCTCGTGCCTTCATCACCTCGGCCAAATACATCTCGGCTGTACTGTAGGAGAAGACCGTGGGCTTATTGTAGCACCATCAGAGGACTGATGTTTTACTATAACACACAGCAAGGACTCTGTTGCGGCATGCATCATCTTGCAATGAAGAAAGCAATCCCATAGCAGAGTGCAATGGCCTTTGCATCCCATCGCCCATTACTTTTTGGAACCTGTTTCTCGCTTGGCTAACCTCATTCCATTTTTCTATTGTTCCTCGCCCTTCAACCTTGGAGAAGAGCAAAAAAGAAAAATGAAGGAAGAGAAGCAAAGGTAACCGATAAATCACATTAAAAAAAAAAAGAAAAATCACGGTCCTGTGATTTCGGAGAATGAGGAATATAATAACGGTTGAATACGGTGAAAAGAAGAAGCGAAGGAAAATTGGAGGGACCTTCTTCCTGATGCAGAAATGGCAAGCGGCATAGTCCCATCGACGAGTACGGGCCTTCGAATTGATGATCGGAAGGGTTTGCGGCCGCAAAATCTCCAACTTCCTAGGGAGCAGTAGCTGCTGCGATGAAGCAAAGGTGCTTTGAAGGAATGAGAAGGACAACAAGGACGACATCTCTGCGTTCTCTTTCAGCTGCTGCAAGAGGTGACGGTGAGAGTAACTGAGAGGATTAGGGTTTTGTTGAGAGAGACGAGAGGGTTCAGAAAGTAAGAGAGGGAAGACGAGAATTGGGGGTTGTTTTCAAAATTTTGGAATCAGCATATCTGCAGTCCACGCGTCTCAAAATCAACGGCCGATAATTTCATTAATTTTTTTATTTCAGAGTTAAATCTCGATCGTCTATATATCCCAAATCCAACGGCCCATATTTTTACATAATTTGATCTATCGGATCATTACATTTAAACCGATGGCACAGATTTTAAAAAAATTTTAAATTTGGACCGGCGGTTAATAGATGACTTAGATTTATCAATTTTATGTTAAAAAAAAAAAAGCAAATCTGGGCCGTCGGATACCGACGGCCCAGGATGGAGAAGCCGGGGTCCCCGCCCAAAAAAACCACTTCGGTCGGTCCCCGCCTACACCACCACGCTCCTCTGAATCCACCCGCTTCTCTCCCCTGCCTGACTCCCTTCTCTCTCTTCCCCGCTCTCTCCTGTTGATCGCAAAGTTCTTAAACAGCAGAGCTCGATGGCTACGCTTCCACTTGAAGACAAGAAGCTAGGTTCCCCAAACCACAGCTCCAGGACCTAACTCATGGAGCCATCTACACGTGCGTTTTGGTTTTTCTTCAACTGCCTTGTCTATCTCCTTTTCTCCGAGGCCTCTCATACTTTGGTCAATTACTATTGCTTCTTGCTCCCGGTTCATTCCCTCAGAAGATCCTCGTAGCTCCTCCAACTATACTCTTCAACCTGTCATGTCAGTCAGTTGCGGTGCAGAGTGCGTCTGCCTCGTAGGATGCACTCGCTGGGCGTGGAAGCGCTGCACCCACGTCGGCTCCGACGATAGCGTCGACTGGCCTTACGCCACTCTCGACGAGTTTGAACCAGTCCCCCGCATCTGCGCCGTCATCCTCGCCGTCTACGAGCTCGACCTTGAGAAGCCTCAGTTCGCTCCCTCTAGCGGCTACTGCATCAATCCTTCCTGGATCGTCAAGCGCGTCACATACGAAGAAACTCTAGGTCACGCGCCGCCCTACATCATCTATGCCGATCATGATCATCGAGAGATCATCCTAGCCATCCGCGGCCTTAATTTAGTCAGAGAGAACGATTACAAGCTGTTACTGGATAATAAGCTCGGAATGCAGATGTTTGATGGCGGTTACGTTCACCACGGACTTCTGAAGTCGGCGATTTGGCTGTTGAATCAGGAATCGGAGACTCTCAGGAGGCTTTGGATTGAGAATGGGAGGAGTTATCGGATGATTTTTGCGGGACATTCATTGGGATCGGGAGTGGCGGCGTTGATGGCAGAGGTGGTTGTGAATCACCGGGATAAGTTGGGCGGAATTCCTAGGAGTCTTGTCAGGGGTTATGCTGTGGCGCCGGCTAGGTGTATGTCGCTTAATTTGGCCGTGAAGTATTCTGATGTTATACACTCGGTGATTCTGCAGGTGAACGAATTTTAGATGCCCATCTATCTAATTTAGTTAGCTCAGTATTTGTCGAAGTAATTTTCGTCAACAACCTAGCGTGCGTCATATGAGTTTCTGCGTTTTGCTTGCTATTTGTTATCTTTGCTTTTGAATTGTGAATGTTGTTTGATCACCCATCAGTTGATTTGCGTCATATAATCTTATTATATTCTTTAATTGTTCTGTACACCTTTTTTTTCGAACTTATTCTCTTTCCCTCTCTGTTAACGAGTTATATTGTGGAGGTTTTCTATAATTTTTGCACGCGATTAATGATTTCTGGGGTTTGTCCGATAATTGTTCAAGCGCATCATATGTGACTCTTGTTTATAACTACAATTCTAGAGCATTGCAACGGTATAAGATTTTTATTAAAATAATATTCTTAGAGAAAGGAACGAGGAAATTAAGATAAAATCAAACTATTCCACAATTTTCAATGCCTGAACTAATTAAAATTATTATTATTATTATTTTGAAGACAATGCCTTCAGTGTTTGATAAACCTCAGTTTTCCTCACGAGCACTAAAAGTTTGATGCCACAAATCCCAAAGGTAGAGTTTATAGTAGAGAACTAAAATGGCATCTGCACAGTATGATTTTAGCATATCAGTTTCTTTATCTTGGTAGAGGCTCAGCAATTGTATTTCAGTTTAGGGGTGAAGGTTAAGTGTAGTTACAGCCCTGGAAAATTTTAGTTTTTCCCACTAATAATGGCATCTGACAGCTTGTTTTTGGATTGTTTCAGATAAATTGTAATTTTAGGGAAGCTTGGCAATGTTTAGTTGTAGATTTAGTCATGTTGCAAGCCTTTGTAATAGAATTGCTTGACATTTTGTTTGTTATGTTAGAAAAGCTTATTAGCAGTCAGTACAAGACTGCAGAATTATCTTCCCTCCCCCCAATCCAAGAGTAGAAACTCAAAAGAATTCGTATACGAAAGGCTGATGGAGTAAGAGGGCTGCCTTCTTCACTACCAAGAGTTTAATACTTGTTGAGTTCTTTCCTAGCAAGCATTGACGATGTACTTTCCAGCTTGTTTACAAAGGTCTGCAATAATCGACGATTCTGAACCCTGTTTCCTGTAGGGTGGCTTGCCGGGTTGACTGTCATATCGTGTTCAAGAATACTTAGAGGTTCAACATTTTGATAGATAAGAATCCCATAAAAACTTCTATCTAGGAGTGGGCCATGTTGTGAGGTGACGATAAGAAAACACTGAGCTAAATTGTTCCAGTCTCTATACTGAGTAACTGGACTTGGATGTGGAATGAACCAAACGGGACCAAATGTGTCAGTTCAAAACTATTTCAAAAACACCCCAAAAGAGCGTTTGGGAAAAAAAGCTATAATTTATAGCTTTTGCTAAAAGTACTTTTGGAAAAAAGATTTGAACTGAAGCTTATTAAAAATAACCTAAGCAACTTATGGTTTTCTGGGCAGATCCAATACATAGCTTTTCCCAAAAAATGTTTTAAAATCAATGCCATAGAGGCCCTCAATGTGAAGGAGAGCAGAAGACTTCCTAGGTACACTTGTTCCAACATTCGGTGTTGGTAAACATGACGTCTACTCATCCATTACCTGGACATGTAGGTAGGGGCAGATTCAGTTTTTTTCTCAGTAGTCAACAATTTCATAGTTTTACTGTTTTTGTAAAAGTAAATCTAGAGTTGTTATGTTATTATTTTTGACAAAATATTATGAAAAATCTATTTATCTCAGAGGGATAAGTGGATCATGTTGGCTAATAAATAAATTAGTGGGCAAATAGAAAATATTCAATTGGTCAATATCAAGTTTCGATTCAATTTGGATATATTTATATCTTGATTTTTTTATTTATATAAATTTTTTGAGTTGGGTCGTACATCTTCTCCAGCATGTAGGCACCTGTTCACATCTACAATGTTTGGAGATCAGTGTATTATATTGGTTTTTGGTTGCAATCAATTCTTTGAGAGATGTAGGATGGTAATACATGTTTGGTTAGACTTAGCAAGATTTGGAGATGGCCATTTATCCTTTGAACAACATTGATTCTGTGCAACTGCATCATCCATGATTGATGCTAAGATAAAGTAATTGATTGATTAGCAAAAGAATTGTAAGGTTAATGTCTCTCCTTCAATGTTCTAGGATATGGATGCATTAAGTGGATGTAGATGTTTATGACGATAGTTGCCGAAGGGGCTGATGTTAACTCTGCACGGAGCAGTGCTTTGGTTACAATATCATGGTTTTTTATACTTATTGTATCTACCTTGTTAATGTGGGGGATACTGTTGATAGCTGAAATCATTTTGTTGATGATAGTCAGGCACTAGCAGTAATGTGGGGTAGACTATACCAATCCTGTGGGCCATTCTGCTCTACCATGTGCAATTTTTTCTAATCATAAGTGGCAAACTTTTTTCTCCATATGAGGATTGTACTTTTTTTAGCACTCTTTCAGAATTACAGTGATGCAGACATTGAAAATATTTCAAATTAGAAGAGATTTGATTTTATTTGATTAGAAAATATTTTATTTTATATGAAATATTTTATTTTTATTTTAGAAAATTATATCATATTTAATTAGACAATTATATTTATTTTTAACTTATCCTAAGAATAGGTTTTTTCTATATAAAGACCTTAACTCTATTATTTGAATTATTAATGAGTTGAATAAAATTTAAATGATTGTGATTTTTCTCTCTATTGATCTCTTTGTTTTTCTTCTCTTTATTCCTCCTATTTCTTTCCTTCTCTCGATTTCTTTTCCTTGCATTCCCCTACTTCCGCTCTTCCTTGTCTCTGTTCCTCCTCCTGTTTCTTCCTTTTCTCCTAATTTCTTCTACTTCTCCTCTCCTACTTTTTCCTTTCCCTGTACCAAATTTGGTATTAGAGACTAAATCTTTACTTTTTTTATACCACATTTCCAGCAACCAACAACATTACCAATTCCACTGTCCAACCTGCAATGTTCTTCTCATGCAACCAGCGACATGATCGACTTTACTGTCCTACCATCCCGCACCATAGCATACAATTCGCATCTTCTTTCGGTAGGCGATGTATCATTTATTTTTGCTTTCCAATTATTTTGAAAAAAAAGAAAAATTTCTGTCTCTGCAAAATGAAAAAAAACAAAGGATTATTGAAAATAAAAAAAGAGGACTTGTTGAAAAAAAGGAGAAAGATAGAGACGAAGTAGTAGCAATCGGCGATGCCATAGCAGCAGGAGGAAGCAACCCATCGCTGCCGAAACTATCCTCCATGTCGTTGTTGACTGCCATGACCACCACCTCTTCGGTCTTCGTCAAGCCAACTCACGCCCAAAACAACCATCCAAAGCACCTTAAACCCCTAATAGCCCACTCACCCCAAAACCCTAACCGATCACTTATTGGAAAACTCAGTGTCCAAGTTCCACCACCACCACTTTAATAAAACCCTAACTTGGACGCTCGAGCCGAAACCCGACCAAACCCTAGCCGCCACACTGTCATTTCTTCAGAGAGAAAAGAATTTGAGATCTTAAAGAAAGAGAAGTCACGAATCTGGTTGTGCTGTTTCATCTTCCTCTTCATTTTCTACATCTCTGCCCTCATTGTCTTTATTTTCACCTTCATCTTCACCTCCGTCTTCGTCTTCATCGTTGTTTTTGTCATTATCACTATTGCCATCACCGTCTGACAAACAGAGCACTCTTTATTGTTGTCGTCGTCGCCGCTTGAAGTGAGAGCGCGAGTGACATCAGAAGCAATAGCCCCACCCTTGCCGTGTTCTATTTAAGCAAACCTTATTGTGGGTTTACTGAGACAGAGAGGGGGCAGTAGACAAAAAAAAGTGAAAAAAAAAGAGAGTGAGAAAAAAAAGCAAAGCAAAGAGCAAAAAAACAAAACAAAACAAAACAAAACAAAAAAATAGCGAAAAAGAAGACAAAATCAGGATAGTAGACAGATCATATAAGGCCACCTCATACAAGCAATTTCGATTATCTTAATATTCAGATGCGTTCGTTCCATTTTATTTTGGATAGTATATTTTTACTATCTTTAATAGTATTTAATTTTATCTACGTGTACCATTAACATTATCTTTTATTTCTTTTCATATCCTATAACTACCTTTATAACGGATATAATCGTATTACAATTGATTCTTATTTTATTATTTTAATAGATTAATAATACTTATTTGCATAATTTGAACCATATGAAATCTCAAAAAAAAAAAAAAAAAGCTTGGATTGCCTTAATTGATTATTGATCTCAACCCCGTTAGTCATATTAGTATTGTATGCACTTACGAAGTGATTGCATTATTTCTCATAACACTTCTAACCTAATCATGGACTTTAATCAGCTTGAAATTCTAAGTCAATAGTTAGCCCAATTAGTTTCCAATCAACAATTGCAAGACCACGTGATTAACATTCAAATTGACGTGGCCCACTACTCGTCAGACAAATTTGGATTTCGCAAATTAAATTGCCGCTTTAGAAATAGGGCATCTCTCATTAGATGCTGACAATTTTGATATATCCCGTAATAGGATTCATCGACGAAAATAAGACAACAGAGCGCTTCATAGACGTGATTATAGGCCCTGACACTATGATCAAAAGCAGAATTCGGTCAAACACCTCTTTAAGAATATCAAATTAGATTTTCCTACTTGACGATTGCTTGGACTTTCGAACTTGTATTTAATGAGTTTGAGATATGGATCGTTTCTTTGAATAGTATGGCATGTCAAAAGATAGGAGAGTTCAGTTTTCTAACATCAAATTGATCGAAAATGCTCAATTATTTTGGAAAAGTGTTGAGGACGTCTTTGCTAGGCGTTAGGTAGCCCCTGTCAAGAATTGAGCTGAAATGAAACGATATCTTCAAGACAAATATTTACTTTGCTCTTAGAATAGTAATTTACTAGACCAATGGAATGCCCTTCAATAAGGTAATCGATCTGTAATTATGTTACTCAATTCGATAATTTTCGGATGAGATGTCATATCATTGAGAATGAGGCTATGACACTAAGTAGGTTTCGGTAAGGACTATATGAAGATCTTAGGAGAGAACTTGTTTTCCATAGAATTACGACTTTAGACTATGCGTATAACTTGGTCTAAGATTTTGAATTAGTTACCAAGATACTGTATCGTCAGTCCACATGGGATATTCTTACTACCAATTCCAAGTCTGTCTTAGGACCCCCTCCGTCCACAATTTTTCTTGCAAGGAAAGCTCGAGAAAAGGGTGTTGAAATTTCGAAAAGAAATCCTCAATTAGAGTGCTTCAATTGTAAAGGTTTTGGATATATTTTTCCAAATATTTGAGTAAAGTCTTATTTATTGACAGATAAGTTAAAATAAGTGAGGAACCTTTTGAAGAACAGGTATACAAACTCAAGTTAGAGGAGTTTGATGATTTAGATGGTAACGATATTGGCATCGTCGCGCTATCTTTTATATTTATTTCAAAGTGAATAAGAAGGCTTGCAAAATTATCGTGGATAGTAGTAGTTGTCTCAACGCAGTCTCAGTTAACACTTTCTCGTTTGGGGTTAAAAGTTGTCTTGCATCCTAATCCATACAACGTCTCGTGGATTTATACATCTTTTATAACCGTTAAAGAACATTGTTTTGTACTCATTCAATTCTTAGAGTACAAAGATCATATTTGGTGTGACATTATACTAATGGAAATTGGTCATGTCATTCTCAGATGCCTTTGGCTATACAATTTGGATGTAACAATCTAAGGTCATTTTAATTCCTACTTTTTTGTTCACAAGGGAAAAAAAATTCATATCTATTCTTTACTCCCAAAATCGATGACTCTCAATAAAGAAAAGGTTGTGGTAGAGATAAAAGAATTACATATCATTAGTCCCATAATGTTCAAACGTGTAGTTATAAGCAAGTTTATTGTATTTGCTGTTATCGTTCTCGAAGTCTTTCCAAATTCTTTTGTATTGATTACTAATGAGGCTATCAAGTCTTCCAAAACTTTCAAGATGTCTTTTCCGAGAACCTTTTCAATCACTTACCACTTTACATGACATTCAACATGCTATTGATTTTGTCCCGAGTACATCTCTCCCAAACCTATCTCATTATAGGATGACTCTCACTGAGGATGTTGAGCTCCAAAGATAAGTTGAAAAACTCATTCACAAGGGATTTGTTCAAGAAAGTATGAGTTCCTATGTGGTGCTCTTGATATACATAAAAGATATGTTAAATTTAATGTTGGAAATTATATTATGGTTCGGATCAGGTTAGAGTGGCGCCCATAGGGGCCCGTTTCTAATTTGCAAGCCCGTAGTGTTGGTCCATTTAAAATTTTACAGTAGATTGGATTAATTGTAGGTGCTGTTGATATTCCATTTTATTTCGAATTTCATAATATTTTTAATGTTGAATATTTACTTATAAAGGTAGTTTTAACCCATCAATTGATTCCTTTGACTTACTCCAGATGCGCCACATATTGCACATCCACCCACTCATGCACAACTCTCTACCCTCTCGATACACAAAGATAAAATTAAGACTATTCTAGATAAGCAGATTATGTTTACTAGGTATGGAGCGGTTCAATGCTTTTTTATCTATTGGATTGACCGACTAGAGTTCGAGAATATTTGGATTTTTAAAGAGACACTCCAATATTTAGACCTCGATCTTTGAGAATTCTATAAGAGTCAGTAGAATTTCCCATCTCTAAGCCCAAGTGTTGTTCCTTTTGGAGATATTGGTGGTTCAATCAGATTTCAGCCCCCACTCACATATGACTACTGGCGTCGGTGGAGAATCGCACAATCACTCAACTTGTGGTTCGGATATTGACAACAGATATTTTTACTTGACGGGATTGAATCCCAGTCACATGAGGAGAATTGATGCAGATATCGAAAATATTTTAAATTAGAAAATATTTTGTTTTATTTAATTTGAGAAGATTTTATTTTATTTGAAAGATTTTATTTTATTTTAAAAAATTATATCATATTTAATTAGATAATTATATTTGTTTCCAACTTATCCTAGGAATATGATTTCTCTATATGAGCATTCTAACTCTATTATTTGAATTATTGATGAGTTGAATGAAATTTAAATGATTGTGATTCTCTTCTTTCTGTTGATCTTTCTATTTCTCTTCTCTTTATTTTTCCTCCTCCTCTTGTTTCTTCTCCTTATTCCAATTTCTTCTCCTTCTTTTCCCCCTTCCCATCTCTGTAATTTCTTCTTCTTCTCCTATGCTACTTTCCCCCTTCCCTACATCACACAGTGAGGTTGAAAGTAGGCTTGGATAACACTCGGTGGTAACGTGAACGTATTTCAATATCACGCTCAAGTATTAAGGGAGTTGATGCCAACTCAAGCTGGATGGCTCCTCTTGATGGGGAGGTGTTTATCAACATCGTGGGTTCTTTGTAACATCAAGGTGTAGCTGGGGTATTTGAAAAGACTTAGAGCGAGATAGACCCTCACAGCCCTTTCATGAATGAGTATCCAGTGTAACAAAAAAGGGAGAATGAGTATCCAGAGCCAGTTCTGCTATTTTAGCAGCAAATAGTATACACAGCTGACTTTGATTTCAAAATGAAAATGGTAAGATATTTCCTAAAATTACAAGAAGTATTTCTATGTGATACTTCAGTTCCTTGTTGAAATTCCCGTATTTGGACCCTTTATCACCTAGAAGGGATGAATAAGTGACCATAGCAGAATTAAAATTATTACACAACAATTAATAATAAGTTAAGGTTTCGCTTAGTAGATTAAAACGCAATCACACTTGCACATACAACAACTAGAATTAAGAAAGTAGAAAATAAATCAACATCTAATTTTGATGGAAAAAACCAAAATGGTAAAAATTTCCAAACATTCATAACCACACTAAATGAGTAATTCACTATGATATGTTTAACTTGCAAATCAGTGGTTTAAACGCAAGATATACTTCTATTAACCCCAAGACTTATGATTCCTCTGAAGCAACTCTTTTGATCTACTATTTAGCAATAGATACGAGACACTTAGACATCTCCACCATGTGAATCTTCTTCTTCTAGCTCTCAAATTACAGTAGTGGTGAACAATCACCAAAACATCCAATTTCAAGGATCCAAGACCCTTCCTTGATTTGATAACATAATCCTCTTAAGAAAGTCAGTTTTTAGTATTAAGATCAAATCACTTAAATGTGGAGAACTTCTTCTTTCAAAATCGTTCCGGTTCTTACACAGCTATCTCAACATAATCCCTTTTGTCTATATATGTATATATAGGAAACCAGAATTAGATTTAAAAATGCATCAAAAAATCTGACAAATATGACCGGCACATGAGCAGTAGTTGGTTGCCGATTAGGCCCTATCTCCTATAAGGATGAGTGCGTAAGCATATCACAAGTGTGAAATATTTTGCTTCGCGTGAACGAGTGCACCTTAGGTGCACAATAGGTGCAGAACCTATTGTTAGGCACACATGAGTATGCAACAAGCAAACTATGTGCTCATCAAATACTGTCATCCACGCACAAGCGTATGCACATTAGGCGTAGGGGACACTAATGGGCACACACGAGCATTGAACAAGCCCTTTGCAAGTGTCGGATCAACCCTATGGGTCCTTGAGTACTATGTCCAAATATCCACAGATCCTTAAGTGGGCCATTACGCATGCTCAGACTCTACAAGTTCAATAGAATATATATAGCGGACATTTTTTACATTATGAGAATATAAGATTTAGCATACCACTAACCTAGTTATGGAAATCGCAAATCACAAAATTCCTAATAATCTCCCCCTTTAATACTTCCACAACAAAACACATTAATCCTAAAAAAATTTATCAAATCATAGGTTTTAAATACTATTGAGATAAAATCAATGTACATGAAAATGTACTCCAAAGACACAAGATAAGAACTAAGATGATAGGGACATAATAAGTTCATAGAAGCTCCACGAGTTCCACCTATTGTTCTTACTCATCATGATTATCATGCAAACGACAAATAGTACAATAAGAAAATTTTTTGTCATGAGAATCAATAATAAGCTAGCACACTGAACATCACAAGATTTATCTATCATATATCACTTTATAAAGCATAGAAGCAGAGTTAATATGTTGTCACGATACAAATATAAAAAGTAGTCATCAATGTATCCCATAACAAAGGTATACAACAATGCTAATCAACCACCCCCAACATTCCACTCCCCATTTTTGTCATAAAAACAAAATAGCAAACTAGTTTTTATTTGAGTCGCATCTCCTATTACGTATGACTTGAAGTTCACTGAACATACACACAAAGTTATCTATCTGGCTTTTCGTAATACAATAAACTCTAGCTGTGAGTGCAAATTGATGGGTGTCAATTTCAATGAGTTGGTAAAAAATGTTCGAAAGGCTAGGATGCCACATGGAAGGTGTAGATAGACTAGACATCATCGAATAGCACGGGGCTCACTTAACATAGATTAGCCAGATGATCTTCCAGCTCTGAAGAGTGACGGCGAATGTGGACTTGGCTTTAATCATAAATGACTCAATTAATAGGTTTCCTAATGAGAAACATGAGGAAGATTAGGGAATTCTACACTATGACTCATTATTTGGCGTTGAATGAGACAACCATGAAGGAGGTTGTTATCATTTTTGTCTAGAAAGTGGAAATAATGTTCGTATAGATATGTATAGGGATTCAATGGGGTCTCCTATCAGAAGATCATACAAAAAACACGTCTTGTCAAGTGGTAAGGACATAAAATTCGTAACAGGAAAAATATTCATGAGGATGATCCGGTATACCATGAGGCACCAAGAAAGAGAAGTTTTGTTTTGAAGAAGTGGCCACTCCATTGAATGGGAGCTCCATGTAGAAATAAGGCAATTTTTCATCAAAGGCTGGAATGTTCGATGGAAGATAGGGGTATGTAGAGGGATGTGACGCAGGTATGTAGAGGGAACAAGAAACTACATACCGGGTGATCCTAAGAGGGCAACCCCTAATACATGTTGTGAACCAAGTAGATGACATGTCAATGTCATGGATGACAGCATAGAACTCTTGGACTAGTAGGAGCGAGGGGGCTATTAGATCAGTAAGAACAGGCTCCTAGTGCCTATTAGTGGAAATGGAGGAAATGGATACATCGAGAGAAGCAAGATCCACTTCTCTCTTTAGTGTTAATTGTCAATGACTCATATAGTTAACGAACAAATCCTCCGTGTAGGAGATAAAAAAAAACCTAGCAGGTTCACCAGCTAGACCCAAGCATTGTTTTTTTGAGCTACTCATGAAAAAAAAGACAGCAAACACAATAGGCCAAGAACATTCAGCACACTTTTAATTGTGAAGTAAGAAATTAACAGTGCAATGGCATTCGATACTTGTGCCAGTATTCTTTACATGACTGGGCAAGGACAACCTCACAGCACACATAAGCCTCAACGACAAGCATGCCAAAATCCCCATCAACAATCACTATATGCCCAAGCAGAAGTACATAAGATCCACCTTCTCACAAGCCAAAAATAGTGACCATGCATGACACTTTGCACACTCAAGAAGGAGAAAGATCCACCTTATCACAAACCTCTAATACTACAAATCAAAACATAAATGCTAATGAAAACAACAAGCTAGTGGGTATAAGCCCCTGAAAAATTTTTTTTGGGTAAATAAGCCCCAGAAAATTTGAAGTCTAAGATGTGAGAATCCAAGGCTAAATAAAATGTGAATTAAAAATGAAACACCCTAGGTTTCTAAAAATGAAAATCCATAATAATGAGAGAAGGATAAATGATAAAATTACGTAAAATCTTCACAAGAAATGAGAGAACCACCAAAAATCGCAAGGAGAGGTTCATAGGAAGAGAAATGTGAGAAACAAGAGATTAGTGTGTGAGAAGTGAGAGGTGTGCATGATAAGAAGAGTAATAAAGTGATTTAGGGCACCCAGCGCACATGTTCGATAGAAGTTTGAGTGTCTTAGATTCATTATTGGAGAGTGATCTGTAGAGGTTCTTTAGAGGAGTCACATTTCTCAGTGTTAGTTGGAATATGTCTTGCATCTAAACTATTGATTCATAAGTTGAATATTTTATAGTGAATTTCTCATTTAGTGTGGCTGCAAAAGTTCAAAAGTTTATGTGACGTTGGTTTTCCTTCTGTGGTCAAAATTGGATCTTGATTTGTTTTTCCTTTTTTATTTTTGGTGATTGTATGTATAAGTGTGATTGCATGCTCATTTGTGAGCAAACTCTTTAATGTGTTATTGATTGTCATGTAATAATTTTCAATTATGTTACAATCACCTATGCACCCCCTCTAGGTTATAAAGGTCTAAACATAGGAATTTTATCTAATATGAGAGCTTAAATCAGATCTTTGACCATTGTTCTAGAAATGAGCTTGAGTTAGTGTTTGTCTTATCCCCTATTCTTTGATGGAAGTAATTAAGCACACTAGAAGTTTGAATGAGAGTATTGTTAAAATCAATAGATGAACGTGTCTGGATTAGCACCTAAAGAGGCTGAACCCGTCCCACACATAGAAAGTGGTATCACTATTGCTAAGGGTATCATGATGTGATATCATGACAAATTGACTAACCACAATTGGAATAGTGGTGGACTAAATGCCATTTTCATGGCTATTTGGGCTGATGAGTTCAAATGTGTGCCCATGTGTGAGACAGCTAAGGAGGCTTGATATTCTTGAAGTCACTCATGAGGGAATGAGAATTGTAAAAAAACTCAAAACTGTAATTATTAATCTCTAAATTTGAAGAAATTAGGATGAGGAACAATAAATTCTATATGAAACCCAATAACATTAACAACTTGAGTTTCAATCTTGGCGAGAGGATTCATGAGAGTAGAATAGAAAGGAAAGTGATGAGATCCCTCTTGGTAAGATTCAGACCTAATGTGACTATCATAGAAGAGAGCAAAGAACTAGATAAAATCAAGATCGAAGAGTTGGCAGAATGTCTCCAAACCTATGAGCTCTCATTGCCCATCCTAAAAAATGATATGTCCAGAGCTCTTCAAATTGTTAGGAAAGATCCCAATGAAAAGTCTAACGAAGAATCTTTTAAAGATGAGGATATAACCCTTTCTGTGAAGGAGTTTAGGAAAGTGTTTATAAATAACAATAGAAACTTTACAAAAAAAGAAAAATAAGGAGGCTCAGAAACCAAAATTGGGGGCGTAGTGACAAAAAAGACTCAAAGGTTCCCAAAAACAAGAAACCCTAACGGGTTAAATGTCTTGAGTGTCATGGATATGAACACATTAGAGCTCAGGGTCCAAGCTTTATGAAGAGTAAGGGCAAGGTAATGAATGCTGCCCTTTTTGATAATAAGAACGATAAAAGTGAGTGATAAAATTTTTTTGAATGATCTTGTCAATTACATGACCTTTATCACTTCAATAACAAACAACTCTTAAAGAAATGAAATCAATGACTTTCATATGAGTGATAACTTGAAATCAACATGTATGAAAATGATGATTGTGGACTACAGAAGGCTTATAACAATTTGTTTAAGGAGAGCTTAAAATTAAAAAAGTTAAATAAAGCAACGAACAAGAAATTGAGTGAAATGGAGAATGAGAAAGAACAAATCATGGATGAACTTAAGAAATCCATGAGAACCTTGAAAGATTATGTGGAGCTTGAAAAACCTTTAAACGAAAAGATCAAAATCCTTGAGCATGATCTTGAAACGTCTCGTGCTCAACTTGTACCCTTCACGAGTAACACCAAGAAACTTGACTACATGCTAGGATTGGAAAAATTGTTGGATATAGAAAGGTTTTAGTGTTTGATGAGCATGGAAAGGACTCATATATAACAACCAACACAATCTTTGTTCCTGCAAAATCTACAAATAAAGGGGGTATGGCAATTCATGTCTTATACACAAGGAAAATAGAGAATAAGAAGACAAATGTGTTTTCTAAGGATACCCATGAGGTGCCACCAGACAATGCTCATCCGATATCAAATCTATCCCATCTATTTGTCTCGGCATGTCATCTGTGTGGCAAAAAGGAACACATTCGGCCACACTGCTACCAGATTCAAACTAGAAGACCATATGTAAACACAATCAAGTTTAAAGCCTTATAAATTACGTCAAACAGCTGAATGTGAAATTGACTAACTTGAATAAAAAGCTTAATTCATGCTAACAAGTCTAGGTCAAGAAAAGTGTCCTTATTGAAAAATACGAGCTAACTTATAATGTTGCTCAAATTGCCTTGAAAGCCAAAAGTTCAACTATGTTGTACCGTGATAGTAGCAATTCTTGTCATATGTGTGGCGACAAATTGCATTTTTCATCTTATGAAAAATGCAATGTGAGCATGGTTACTTTTGTTGATGGTGCCACGGCACCAATTTGAGGAAAGGGAATTGTAAAAATTTTAGGTCTCCCTATTTTCGAAAATATGCTTTATGTTGAAGGCTTTAAGTTTAATCTCTTGAGCATAAGCCAATTCTGTGATGGGGAATTTGAAGTCAAATTTGTGGCTAATAAATGCACAATCTTAGATGCGAATGGGAATATGGTCATGGAGGGATGAGAACCCTTGATGAATACTATGGTGGCACTCCTAAGTCCAATCTAGGATGTCATAAAACAAAAGTCAATGAAGCTGAACTTTGGCATAAGAGATTGAGACACACAAATTATAAAAACTTGACCAAACTCTTCAAATGAGAGATTGTTGATGACCTTTCAAAAATTAAATGTGTTGAGAAAATTGTATGGGGACCTTGTCAATTAGGAAAGCAAATTAAGACAACACACAAAAAGATCATAAACATAGTTACTAAGAGACCCTGGAACTCTTACACGTGATGGGATAGTTTAGAACCAAGAGTCTTGGAGGAAAACACTACATTTTACTTATAGTTGATGACTTTATTCATTTTTCTTGGATAGCTTTGTTACATGACGTTTGAAATTGCTCAATGGATTTTTTAGAAATCTTCAAAATGAAAAGGAATGTGGCATACGAAGAATCAAGAGTGATCATGGATGAGAGTTTGAAAAGTCTAGTTTTGAAAGCTTCTGTAACAGTGAAGGAATCATGCATG